>OZ053308.1:17642312-18313737 GCA_964056655.1 Arabis hirsuta
AGAGAAAGGAGCTGACCAAAGGAGAAATCAAACCTGAATATAAGGATCCTCATATAAGACACCACTATCTTTCAAACACAAAGCATGAAATCTTTCGGCGATATTTCCAATCGGCTGTTTAGGAAAAAGCAAAAAAACAAGAAATAATTAGCTTGAGTTGTTTAGAATAGCATTTCATCAATGTTTAGCCTAAAATGCCAGGGAGTAAAGGAAAGACAAGAACAAGACCTCCACGGTGTTTGTTTGTTCACCAAGAGGTACAATGGCTGTGCCATCAACTTCATCTAGAATTCCTTCCTCCTCTGTGAGACCACGTTGTTGACTCGAGATATCTCCCGGCGGAGCCTCTATTGCCAGAGGATCGACGAGGTCGCCAAGGAGATCTGCTGATGGAATTTGTGAACTCAAATTGCCATTTGGCTGAGATTGAGCCTGGGATGCTGATTCGTGATCCAGCTAGATACACAAAGATAAAGGGGACGTCAGAAGATAATTGGATAAAGTATGAAAATGTCTCCTTTTTGGGGGATCCAAAGGGGGGAAATACCCACTTTGATTCCACTTATGCTTGGAACCTTCAGAGGCGGGGGTGTCCCATTTACAGGTTGGGGGTCAGCCAAAACCAAAGCATTTGAAGGTAGCTGTTGCGCTCTAAGCTTGATCGCACTCTGGTCTGCACTATCTTCAACATCTTCCACCTTTTTTATCAGTGAAGACTATGGAAAGACACGAAAATTTCCAACATCACATCTTCCAGCACTGAAAACTTCCAACAAAATTACAGATAAACTGCTTGAAAACACAAGAAATAAATGAACAAACCTGGCGCTCTGGGAATTTGGGCATCTCAGCCAATACATCCATCAAGGCAGCCCCTTTTTTACTCAATTCAAAATATTCAACTGCTCGCTGTTGTATCTCCACATCAATACTACTCTCGTATCTGCCAACAGAAAACCCTACTAAGAAATTTGATTTGGTTACCTAAACAAAAGCAGAGCATAACATGACAAGCAAACTACTGGGAAGAATAATATGGATAGCGACTCTCACTTCTTAAATACAGCCCAAATCTGCTTTTGCAATTCTATATCTGGAGGTTGAGCGTGCATAAGAAGCTTTGCATATGTCGAGAGAAGTAGAGGAATGGTTGGAGTCCTGAGAAAAGACAAAGGAGCCTGAGGTATAGCAAATAAAATCTACCCAAAGAGGAGAGAGAGCACCATGCATTAATTATGTTTTCTTACGATACTGTGGGAAGCTTCTCATGTAAAATGCCAAACAGCTCTCTTGCACTACATCCAGGTCGTCTAGCAAGAAGGTGACCAAACTCCCCCAAAATATAAGCACTGACCTGATAAATGTAGGGCAATATAACTCACTCTTAACTCTGTAACTCGCATAGAATTTAACTGGTATAGAATCGTTTCAAAGTTTGAAATGTAGTAACTGCACTTTGTAATTTAGCTGGCACTAAGAAAATGACAAATAACATATAGGAGACCAAAATCATATTTCTGAATCATAAGAATCACCCGTTACCAGCATTATGCAATATATAGAGCTTATTCTAAGAAATAAGGGCATACAAACCTTCACCATTGTCTCATGGATCGCAATCTTGTCCATATATTCTCTTACTTTTGATGCTGCGTAAGGCTGACACATCAATGAAACTCTAAAGCATCTTCAGGATGCCACAAACAAGATACAATAGACTTGTAACAAATTCATTACCTGCAGGTCTTCATTATTTGTTACAAATTGTACCACACGAAACCAAATGTCATCACTAACAAAATCTCCCGCCTTATCAATCAACTGAAGGATCACATCTACATACCTAATTGACATCATCAAAGGAACAATGTTGTGTCGCAAAAGATTGATTAGATATATCGTGTCATAAATTATCTAATTCATAACAACTGGTTAATGCATGATATTGTTATAGTGTGCATCTCAAAAAAGATGTAGATCTTAAATTGAAACCAAAGTAATCGTTACCAAGATAGATCAGGGGCAAATTTCTCAGCGAGAATAGCAGCTTTAAGTGATAACTCCTCACGCATGCCAAACTCAGCTGTGCTGAGATACTGCAATATATTTTATGTACTGAGTAAACTTGAACACCATCAGAACTAAATCTTCTAGTAAGAAAAAACTATAGGTAAGGAAAAGATTGATCTTTGAAAGAACCACCTGTAATAGCTCTTCGACTATTCCCTTTGCATTTGACACATCACACATTCCATAAAGCAGATCAAGAGCTCGCCTACGAATACTGCAGGCAAACTGAACTAATCAGTAAACTTGATAGTAAGAGCACAAGAGCCAACATCATAGATATAAATACAAATAAATATGAGAAAAATATTGGATCAAATGACTATCCATTATTTTTCTCTCTAACAGGCAGGAACAGGGAAGTCAGGTACCCCTCTCTAAATGGGTATTTGTACACATATAAAATCCTTCTCTACACAACTTCTAAATTTGATCACCAGAGATGGCAGCCTTGGTTCACAACCAATAGCATATATATTGATATAGTATATTATAAACTAACCTGATATCAGGGTCCTTCAAAGAGGTGATTATTTGAGGCTGGTGCTTTTTTATGATATCTTGGGCATCTGTGATCATCATCATTCGTGTCATATTCTCCTGCAGTGTTTGCAAGAGATTCATCACTATGGCCAACTAATTGATGAACTACCAACATACAAATCACATGCTCCACCACAAGCAGTACACAAAGTTCCAGCTAGGTTTTACAAGCAGGAAACCATTATATGAAAACTCACCAAGCCTAGATATCTGATGTTGGGCTCACGTACAGAAATAAATTTTCCAAGGAGAGCAACACACTGTGACATCATTTCTTTCTCAGCATTGAGATGCATGACCTACAGCGAACCACAGTCTGACAGGTTAAAATACTTCTCACCAAGGCAAAGAGTTGAGAACACACTAAAATCATCTCTTCATGATAAACCACTTAGAAATAGCATTGAACTTTTAAGCAGAGTATTTACTAAAAGCACGCCAAAGTAGGTAAAAGACAGATATACATGCATGAACGAAATTTACCAATATTTAGAAACTAGCCCTTAACAAAAAAGAATCATAAGGAAAATGTCCATGCACAAGTCAGCATTCTGTTTTTGTTTGGCAACGGGAGATGAGACGTGCAAAGGAGATGGGGGAATATTGTTGCATCAATAATATTCTAGGCATAAACTTGCTGATAAATATCTGTCTGGCAATCTTACCAAAGATAGAGCTTCAAAGAGCACAGCATGGGACGCATTATTCTTATTCACATTTTTTACAACATCTGTCCCCATCAATATCCGTTGTAGGACCTAAAATTTCCATAGCAAATGTTATGGGGCCGAATTAAAAAACGTATATCAGAAAGTTTCTTGGAAGAAATTGAACCTCAAAGAGAGATCTTCTGGTGCTGGGATCTTCAATGGTCGGAAAATACTGAAGAGCCCTCATCGTTTTCACCTATACTAACCAAAAGGACATATAAGCATCCAAGATAACCCTCAAAAGAACCACACATATACATCAACATGGTACATGCCTCTACTTCAAAAGTTATTTCACCTAAAATGTGAGGGATACAGGGAATGGAGGACGATAGGCTATAGTGAAAAAGAATCTGTAAAGCGAGTTAAGACAAACCTGGAGCCAAGGAGATGGGATACCATAGTATGTGTACTCCTGAGGAACATCCTGATTCCTAGCAAGGCGTTCTAATGTTTTGACACATTTGGGTAGACAATTCGAATACCCCTCATAGTCATTAGATACCAAAGATACAAGAAGACTCATAGAAGATGTCAAGACACCAAGATCACGTTCATCCAAAAGTTGTGCCATACGATCTGCCCTGTAAGTATACGAAAATGAGAATATAGAAAACACAAACCCATAAACTGAAACAAACATAAACACCAGACTTTTTTAATACACACCAGCCATCAGCGTTGACGACGTCAGGATTTTTCCTGAACAACTGCAGCAGGCAAAGTGCAGCCTTTTTCCTTACAAGAGGCCTGCAACTGCTAGAAATCTGAAGAAAACAAGCCCATTAGATCAATTGTGAAGTACTCATCACATGGAAGACATGCAACATATCGAGACACTTACTAGTAACTTTTGAACATCAGGTGCCAACGACTCTGCAAATTCTCGTCCACCAATATTTCCAACCTACGGAGGAAATTGAACACAGGATGGTAAAAAGAGCTACAAAAGGATGCATCATTTAATGAAGCAAATGGCTTCAAAAACCTAAATAACAAGCATGATGCACATAATATACGAATTGACCATCCTTTGAAATTGTAAACTACATCTCATCAGCAGAAAGACCCTCAGACATCAACAGATTATCAATGAAAGAGCACTAACCAAAGTCAATGCCAGGCACTGGAAAGTCTCATTGCGTCCAATAATATCGTTTCGGACTGCATTTATTGCTAACCTCAAGAAATCATGATTTTCATTGAGCAAGCACGATGTGACAATGTAACCGACCTGTATTCATGGATAAAAGCTTGAAGTCAGTTTACCAGCAAGAAAATATAAAAACTGCAAATAGTCTTTGGGAAACAAAAAAATACAATGAATTTGTAGAGAGAATTGCAACCCCCATGATATCATTATTTACATAATAAACTGCCAGTGTACCTAGCATTTGACGTGAAATAAATTACAACTATAGCTCTTAAATTTCTAGCTTTCTACAATAATTAATTGAAATTTTGGTTTATTCCAGCTTGACAGTATATATTCGTAGTCAAACAAGTACCCCTGCAGATTTCCCTTTCCTATCTAAAAAGCAATAGTTGATTGTTTAAGTAAATGAAAGGAGCTTGGTATACCTGCTTTTCAGGATACTTTGGTGCAGATATAAGAGAAACCGCCTCCATATGACCAAAATCCACATCGTAACCCAGCATGTGTATATAAAGCATTTTCCACACATATTTCTTCTTGTTGTATGGTGTCAATACCTATCATCATACATAAAACAGCTGGAAAAGTTAATCACCAATTGCATGAGCGATTCATTTCAAATCTAAATCACCAAAGAGATATGCAATTCAGGTTCACATAATATACGCTCCAAATATAATGGCTGATCTTCAACATCTAACCCACTATACTAGAATGTCACAAATCGATGAAACAAATAAGACATTATAGTATCCATCCAGGGCCACACTTGCAATGGCTAGAATGCTGCTATCCGATGACATATGAAAATTAAAGATCTATTAGGTCATCTAAAACATGATATGCCCAACCTAATTTCTCTTCTTAATATTTTCAAAGTACCAATTCCAGATAAGCCGTTCTTCGTTGCAAGAGAAAACCATTTCAAATTTTTGTTGAGTGCATCCAAGATTTACATGATAAAATCTCGATTGTAACACTTAAATGAATCATCCATGCCACTACTCAGGGGTTTCCATTTAACATTGCACTAAGTTCATATCTTCCCAGTCGCTCTAACAATGGATCAGACTAGTACAAAATTCATGTAACAGAATATTGCAGCCGAAATTGCACATCCTTCTTAAAGCAATACAGAAGCCACGCACAAAATTCTAAGACTATACTTGACCGTGAATTCAAACACAAACGGATACAAGAAGAAAAGCCGAAACCTTGTCATTTTTGAAGCATGTACGGATGTTGCCGAGCTCCTTATCGACACGGAGTCGCTCGGCTTCCTTGTTCTGGCAATTTCGGATGTCGCTGATGAAGACGGAGAGACCTCTCATTCCGCTCATGGTGGAAAAGGTTTCCTCAGATCCACCGTCCCTGAACTGGATCTAAACACGGCAGGCACACTTGGCGCATAACAAAGAGAGATCGGAACCCTAATTCGGAAACGGGAAATACCTCCTCCGATCAAAAAGGTGGATGATCCCCTGCCTGCTACGAGACACGCGAGAAAGACTTCTTTTCGGTTTTTTTTTTTAAATAAAAATAAAGGAGAAAACGAGATTATTGGAAATTTGAAGAAGATAAAAACACTTCTGAATTTGTACGATTTTGAAAAATCTCAACTTGTTTTTTATGTCAAATGAGGATGTTACGGGGTGTTATTCCGTTATCGACTTTAGTACAATACTGATACAGCTATTAATATTTTTCCCATCAATTTTTGAAGTTCAATCATTATATATAACTACTAGATGAATTAATTTGCGAATGTATGCTCCATAAACTTATGATCGGGTAGAATGAAATTTTGTGAATGAGTTATTTTATAGAATGGATTTTCACAACAAAAAAAATAGATTGACTAGGTTATGGCTTCAGTGTCCTATTCAGATTTGCTTAATGGGAATCCATATGGATACATTATTCTTATGTCAAGTTAACTTGAGAGAGGGAAAACAAATTTTGTGTATGGAGATGCTTCCGAGAAAGAGATCAATTTCCAAAAATTATTAATCACAGCTCAAGGATTGATCCGTTCACGAGACATTTAATAGGGTTGTGTATGGGAATTGGAGAGGAAGGTCGAGCAGGGAAGTGGTTTAATGGTTCGAAACATGATCTTCTTGCATATATAACCAATAAATTGAAATCACGACTGCTTTGAGAAAACTCTATCCCTATGTGGCAAAGAGGTTTTTTAAAATCAGTGACAATGAGTCTTCCAGTCTATGCAATGTCATGTTTTCGACTGCCTAAACACCAATATTGTGACTGACTACAAGCGCCATGGCAAACTTCTGCTGGAATGCATGTGAGGATAAGAATAAAATTCATTGTGTCTCTTGGAAGAAAACGTGCAAGTCTAAATCTGAAGGAGCCTTGAGTTTTAGAGATCTCAATGACTTCAATCAACCATTACTTGCAAAGCAAGCATGAAGGTTGCTCAACGAGTCTCATTCGTTGTTGGCCGTAGTATATAAAGCTGCATAGTACAACCGTAAAGATTTCGTGGATGCAAGACTAGGCTCACGATTGTCATATGCATGACGTAGCATCTTACATGGTAAGAAATTCTTAACTCGATGGCTCGCTAAATTGATTGGAAATGTGAAGAATACAAGAATCTGGGCAGAAAAATGGATAATGCATGGAGAGCCTAGAAGGCATATTAACAAGCAGCCTCACATAGACTGAAACATGATGGTATCTAGCGTCATCACGATGCAAAAAACTTGGAATATGAGCTTTTGTCAGAGCTTTTTCCTCAAACCGATGTGGTAGGGATCATGGCTTCAGTTCCAGACCGGGAGCAACAAGATCATTATATTTGGGCTTTCTCCAACGATGGGTATTACCATGTCAAAACTAGAAGTTCACTTATATCACATATGGATTTAGGAAAACTCGCAACTGTCGAAGCAAATCAACCTGTGAACATGTTAAAAACGTTTCGAAAATTAAAATGTTCTTGTGGAGAGATTTATTGGGGCGCTCTTGTTGTATCAAATTTTCTAAAGGCTCACGGTATACAAGTCGGCCTTGTGTGCCATGTTTATAATGTTGGCTCGAAGATAGTGTGACATGTACTCTTCAATTGTACGGTGGCACTCTCAAATATTCCATCACCTTTTAATGGTTTCTCAATGTATTTGCACTATAAGAAAAATCTGACTTATTACGACTGTTTTTCGATATGGAAAGTTTGTTGGAACAAGAGCGTCAAATTTTGTTTTTGTCATATATCCATCAGAAATTCTGACGAATATATGAAGCACATAAATCGGTCAGAAAATTTTGAAAATATACCGACGACTACATTTCTAACACATTTATGGTAGAAGTCCGATGGAATATTTTACAACGATATTCCAATTAAATTTGGACGATGGAAGTAAAACTGAAAAATTTCCGATGGTGTCATTGTGACAGAATTCTGACGAGTACGTATCTGTTTAGACAAAATAATATGTATTTCTATATTAATTATTATAAAAATAAAATTAAATAGTAAATTAAAAACGGAAATGCATTAAAATCTCTAAAATTATAAAAGATAATATGTTTTAATAATGTAAAAACATAATTAAAAACAAAAGAAAAACATCATTACAATTAAACCGTAATCTATGGGGCTACGAAATCTTTGAAATCGGATGGGAAGCGTATGAGCTACATCGCCTCAAACTTTGCAATTTTTTGCGGAGTCTACAATTTCTCTTTCTCATAAGCCGCCCATTATTTTAATCTCGCGCGCTAACCTCTTTTTGGTGAGGATGTTGTTCAATCCTTCGATTTCAACAACGGGTGAGAAGATGGCTGATTGAATTATGAAGAAGAACTTGGCCCATCACAAAACGGAAGACTTTCTAAGCCGAATGTGTGACCCCTTTTAGTTTGAGTTTCCTATAACATGAAGAAAATGATTAGTAAAAAAAATAACATTTAAAGTATGTAAATGAAAAAGTAAATTATAATTTACCGCAAAGACAATGATGTTGATCTTTTCACGAGCCACATTATTGGACAACACCGATCCATCTTGAGAAAGTTGTGTCAAGCATTCTTCCTTCCTTTTTTTCGACATTGTTGAGGATCTCCTGAATTAATGGATCCTAAATGAGGCAGGTTTTTGTTTCGGTGCCTATTTGCCATTAAGACCATCCAATCGGGAGAAACACAATCCCCTTCAACTATCTATTCAATTTAAAAATTAATGTAAGTACTAATATAATTATAAATTAAGAGTAAATAAAAACATTTATGGAAATAAAAATTTACTATCTCGTACTCACAAGCCTCAATAGTCTTTGTGCCGCCATTTTGTGTAGCAGTGCCTTTTCTGTTTCGTTCACTTTTCCGGTTTTGCGAGTTTTTTTTGCAGAAATTGCTTTAGTCGTCTTTATCTCCCAATATGCTACTAATCCGTCCCACACGTGTTTCTCCAAATCTGACGGTTTTTCTTCTTGATTTATCCATTTTTTCTTCCAATTGGGTCCCCCGCAAACAAGCAAAGGCATTGCGAACCTGGATTGAGAAATTGGGTTTTCACGTGTATTCTTATTACAATTGTAAGAAAATGACATTTTTTGTCAACCAAATTATAAATTAAAAAATACCACCCTAATTGAAAATCCAATTAGGTAAATAGTTGCTTACAAAAAAAAAATTCAAAACCTTGTAAAAAATGACATTAAGTTTCAATAATATGAAAAACAATAGTAATTGATAAAAACAATAGTAGTTGATAAAAACAATATTTATTAAAAGTCCTAAATTATAAACTTTACGGTGAAAGTGCGAAAGTATTATCTTTCACGGAGATTGGAATTTTAGAATACTTCGTATAAGACTGGTCGAGTTGTGTTTTAAAAATATAAAGAATACACTTAGGAGGGGTGTATTGGATGTTGAATTTTAATGGATTTGATGGAGTTTCTAAAATCTCTTGTTATTCAACTAATGGTTTTAAAATCTCTTTTAAAATCTATTGAACATGGAATTCATGTAAAATTCATCAAAATAATATACATTCCCCTGTTATTCAACATATATTTGTTAAACTCATATCAAATCCACTATTTTTCAAAACTTAACAATGTTTTTAAGAAAAAGGATTTAAGGAGATTTGAGATTCATTTTTAGTTATAAGTTTGGCTGAAAAAAATATATCTCTAGAGATGTGATTTGAATACAAATTATCTTTCATAATATTTTCATTTTTCATCTTCTTCTTTGTGAGCTTTTTCTTCACTTTCATGAACAGTTAGATCCATTATTAAAACTCTACACAAAAACAAGTTATCAAGTCATAACGAGATATCAGTTTTAGAATCGAAATATGAAACACATGTTTGTGCCTATGTTATAACTCAAACAGGATAATTTTTAGAAATGCCATTTTTCAAAAATGCCACTTTTGAAGTGCTATTTTGCAAAAATGCCACTTTTCAAAATTATTTACTCAATATATCATTTATGTTTGGGTTAACTATGTTGTATTATGATTTAATTTTGAGGGTGTAGGGCTTGTTTGGAGTAAAAATCTTTTTTAGGGTTTTGAATTTTAAGATTTGGTTTTAAAAAATCTTTAATTAGTGGTATTTTTACAAATAGACTACTTATAGTGGCGTTTTTTTTAAAATGAACACACCAAAAATGATAATTTTACAATTACCCCTTGAAACATATAACCAACACAAAAACATGAATCTATGTATTAGAGAAATATTATTGATAATTAAGAGATAAGTAACTATTGAATAACACTAACCGTGATGGAGGTGGAAAACACTCGATCAAATCACCACAAATCCTCTTCAATTTAATGGAAATCACACTAAATCACACACAAAATCATAAAGAGGATTTTATATTTTTAATTATTTAAATTCTAAAATCACCACCAAATCCTCAAAATCCATACAAATCCAATCAAATTAGAAACTTCACCAAATCTATTAAAATTCCACATCCAATACACCTCCTTAGTGATTCCATTTTTACTCAACCTAAACCTGTACAAATGATAAAAACAAAATGCAGTTTCATTAAAAGTAGCAATAGACAACAAAAACTTAAAATATAATCTTACCATGTGTGGTTGTCTCGACGTGTTGGATGAAGTTTGATGCAGTCTTTCCGACCCAGTTGCTGGATAAGGTCTTCGATCGATATTAGCGTCCGAGCAACAAAAGATTGTGAATCGGGAACTCGAGTCCCTGTGGTTGGTTGATTTGGGGATCCCAAAGCATCTCTCTGGTGTGACGAAGCAGTACGAAATTCAGAATACATGCATACACACAACTTATTAAATTTGATAAACATAGGTGGAAGAAATCATCGATGACAATCAAACCAACATGTCTTCCTTTTGTGTTCCAGTTGGATGTATTAGTGTTGTCTTGACAGCACGGACACGCTAGCCTACCATGCGTTGACCATCCAGAAAGCATTTCGTATGCTGGAAAATCGCTACCGGTCCACATTTCAACACCGTGCTCCCATAACATCTGCAAATCATGGATCAATGGATGTAGAAAAATATCAAGTGATCTCTTAAGATGTACTGGCCTAGGAACAAGAATACTCATGAACAAAAACTCTCGCTTCATGCACAAAAATGGCGTTAAATTGTAAGGTATGAAAATTACTGACAATAAGCTCAACCCATATGTACTCAATCCGAGGTATACATTCCTCCGCTCTGATACATTGAGTTAAAATATTTCCACACTTTTGCATATGATGGATGCGATATATCCCTTTTACTTGTATGTTCTGCATGTTATCTCATTGCGCTTGTTATTCGCTCAGATTGATATAACATCTTAAATCTTGTTGTCAAGGATAAATATCACATTCTGTTAAACAGAACTGAAAATCTTCCACTAGTATTCTGATACTGAGGATGACCACAAAATCTACATAATATGTACACTTCATTCTCTCTTTCTAATACAACATAAAGTTCTCGAAGCACACTTTTATCACTTGAAATGGCAAACCAAAACCCTTAACCATTTTTTGTATCTCATAGTACGAAGCTGGTGCATGGTTGTCCTCAAGCAAAAGACCTTTAACAAAATCCGCTATGACATCCACACACTCGGTGAGATTGAAATTTTTTATATTCATCAACTAAGTCGGTGTTGATAAAGGAGAATCAGCCTCTCTACAATGTTGGTATAAAGGCTGTTTAGAGCATTAACATATCGAATAATCTATGAGCTTTTAAATTAGGAACCTCGACACTATGACCATTGAAACGACCCGACCCAAAAATTTAAAATTTTTCTCTTCGGATTATTATCTTCACAGATACTAATCCTCAACTGGGCCAATACAAGCAACGCGGAATAACAACAATTAACAATAACACCACATCATCAATAATCTCATACTTATCAATGAACAATATTCAATCAACTAATTTCAGAATCAATCAAATAACAATAATCCAGTACTCAATAATCAGAATGCACTAGCAATCTAGCAATTCTAACAATACAGCCAGTCAAATGAGACCCTAGATCATCTCCTCTTCCTGGCTATGATTCCATAATCACATTTTCTCTTTACCTGCAACACATGGCAAAAAGAGTTGCGTGAGTATTATCACAAATACTCAGCGACGCGGTCATCCCGTCTACATGTTATTTAAATACAGACATAAACAAGAGATACAATACCAGGATGATCATACAATCAAGCATACACGAAACAACCAACACGAACCACGACAGAAGCCCTGTGTCGATCGACAAGCAGTCCTGTGTCGATCGACACGCCACCATGGTGTTGGCCGACATGGAGCCCCGTGTCGATCGACACGAATAAGTGTGTCGATCGACACGACATCGCAGAACCTAGGAAAATGAGCTTATCCTCTCATGGCTCGAATCCCATGCGAATTGTCGATCTCCTGCACGAATCCCAGCACCAAAACACACAAATCCACTCCAAACAACACAAACAAACGCATTCCATCTATTCCTCATGTCTATACGAACCCACGGTCACACACTCACCTCGATTTCAGATTGAAAAATGAAGAACGATGAAGAACGACGAAGAACAGCTCGAACCAGCCTCTGATTCCGACTCCACAGATCCGAAATCGCCACAACAAGGTTCCCTTCTCGTTCCTCGAGCCTCAAGCACAATCTCCCTCAAATAAACTCCCAAAATCACCCACAACTTCTTGATTTCTGATTTTCTCCTCAAACTCTCTGTTTTTCTCTCTAAAAATCAACCAAAAGGAACAAAAACGCGTCTGATAGCGTTTTATATCAACTCTAGGGGTTTCCCTAAACCGGCCCACCAAACCGGATAATTAAACTGAACCTGTCGATCCAATTTTACCCCGTGTCGATCGACACACACCACCTGTGTCGATCGACACCCGTCCAAAAATCCGACTTCTCACAAGTCAAACAACATGTGTCGATCGACATATCCACCAATGTCGATCGACACACCCAACCAAAATCCACTTTTGGTTCACAGGCGTTACAACCATCATCAACAAATTCTAGTAAATTTTCTCGAAATGCATCATTCACCATTTGAATAGTACCAACGTGTTCAGGTTCCGTTGTAGTTTCTTCCATCTTATCAGATTTAAATTGAGCACAAGAACCAGCAAAATCAACCATTGATTTGTTCTCCCCATGTACATATCAAATCTTGTAACGCGACATAAATCCATCCCTATACAAATGCTTCCACACCGTTTGCCGTACCATATCTATGATGAGAAGTATTTCGTTTTCATGATGGTAGATTTATTTTATTATCGGTAGATGGTAGATTTATGATGGATTTGGTAGACTTAATTCAAATCCGTAGACTTTATCGACGAACGATAGACTTAATACTTGAATGGTAAATTTATAGTGTAAACTTATTTTTATTTGGTGGTAGAAATGTTTTTGAGTGATAAATAATACAAAAACAGCCACTCCATACAACTTTTTGAGAAGATCATTTAACCCTTTATTCTTTTATCAAACGTTTCAATGCATCTAAAGTAAACGATCCTATATTATTGACAGCAAGCTGCTTGTAGATCAAAAAGGTAACGAAGCAAGATTTACACAAAGAGTTACAACACATCGATATAGATTCGAACAGAATCATATCAAACTAGATAAGAATTATACCCTCTGTGTTGTCTATAGATCCTAAACTCTATTTATTTACTTTGATCGTATATCCATATCCGAAAAACCGCCAAGATCACAAAAGCCTGTCTTTTACGAAACCCTATCAACTTTGATGGTAGGAGTCTTCAAAGCTTTTACCTTGGCAGAAAAACCACAGTGTATACTCCGAACCGAAGAGGGATAAAGAACACAATGCTCTGCTGAACAGAAATAGACCATCTTCAAATGACTACCTTCTGTTGAAAAGAAGCAACCTCTCAGTTGGGTTTCCTGGAAAACGGAGGAACTTTGTGTTGGGATTCTTGGCGGTGAAAAGAAGCAACCTTTCTGTCGGTTGAAGCAATCTTACGAGAGAAACTTCCTGGAGGGAGATTTCTTTGCGTTGGGTTTTGAGAGAAGATGGGATGATAAATGTTCGAGGAGGAAAATTATCCGAAAAAGGAGAAGCTTTTGCGGTGTTTGGAATGGCAGGAAGAACGAGGCAGTATATGGTCAGGGGCCGCAGATCTGGGAGTGCTGGACATCGAGCTCTGTACTGTATCATTCTTGGCATCAGAGGCTCGTGGAAGAAGAAACTTACAGCCCATCTTGACCAGACGAGGCGAGCTCAAGGAGCTAGAGGACTTGCTCACTCTTTTCTTAATTTCCTGCTTGATACTCTGAAACTCCTCTTCTAGTTCTCCAACTCGTGACCTCATTTTCTGCATATCAACTTTTAAAACCCGGTTCTGGCGTACAACAGTGACCCACCCATCTCTCTGGACTATCTCCTGTCCTGTTGTCCTGCCTGGAATGGTCAGCGCAGCTGTTTCGGTGTTTGCAACAGTGAGACCGCCTGCAAGAGCAGTTCTGAGATGCATCTGTTCAAAGAAGAGGACTTGAAGAACAACTCTGAGCGGTAATCTGTCGTTATGGGAAGCATGAGCACAAGCGTCTATGGAGAGTCTTTGATAGTCCATGATGTTGCAGAGTTGTTCTTTGTCCTTATCTGATAGCCATGGATGCTCCTGACAAGTTCAGATTCATATTCAATACTGGATCTTTTGGAGAGAAACAAAAAAAAAAAGGAAGATTTAACTAAAGATCTAACCTTGAAATAGATATCAAATGCTCTGTATAGACCATCGTACAAGGGTCTTGAAGATTCTGGAAGGGCTACTGCAAGCGACCGCATCTTATCTGGTTTCAGATTCACATCAGAAGCAACCTCTGCCATGTAGCTATCGACCAGCCTTGCCACTTTTCTCAAGGGCGTTGAAGACGAAGGAGACATCCCTGTATCTAAAGATGGAGGAGAGAACTCAGGTAACTGTGAGGATGATGATACAAAATGGCGGATCATTCGTTCTACACAATCTACATTGTACAGCGTCTCTGAATCAGAATAGTTAAGAATCAGAAGATTCTCGAGTGTTGCAAGCTCCAACTGCATCCCTATTCTTTTCTCCAACTTCTTTACGCAATTCCCATCAACTCCCAAAATGAAAGCAACACGAAGGAGACCTAACAAGAACTTGCAGAATGATCTTCCTCTCTTTTCGGGTAGAAGGCTTAGAATGGTTTCAAGCAAAGCAATCTGATCAACATGAGACATAGAGGAAGACAAAGAAGCCGGTGCCAAACTAAAATTCACAACTCTACTTTTGCTTTTGCCGCTGGCACTTGTTCCACTCTGCCACCGTCCCAAACCCGGCAAGTACTTTCTCGCATAATACATCATAGCACCGGCTAAACTTTCGGCACGTATACCTTTTGTTTCCATCGTTTTGATAAGCCTTTTAAACAAATCTACACTTAGATAAGTTAAATCCTCGTACCACCAATCTGACCCTGAGGTTCTCATTCGGGCCCCTGTGTTTATTCCGTTCCATAAAATGCTTCCACCCGGACTCTGCAATGTACCATACATCATCATGGGCCATCCAAACAAACTCGGGTCAGTACACACCATCGTGGACACAGCATTCATGAGTTTCGGTAAAGTCTGAAGCTTTTCTGCAGTCTTCAACACCGGATTGGAGCTTTGTAAAGCCAAGATACAGTCTTTCCAATTGCGAAGCACGTGCTTGTGCAAAAATGTTTCAACTTGGGAAATCAAGTTATCTTCCCCGTATTCATTACTCATTTCAAGGTACTCAGCTGCACAGTGTATGGAAACTATATTTTTTGAGGTGAAATCTACTCGAGCCCCATAACAGAATCTAGCAACTATCAAGAAAGTATCTGCACCACCTGGAAACTCTTCAAGCACTGTTGTTGTTGTCCGGAGAGATTTCTTATCAGTGCTTTTAGAATCTTCATACATCCGTGCCAGCTTTCCACATTTTGACACCAGTGGAAACTGCAAATACACTCATACATAATCCTTATAGTTACTCTAAAACCGTTGCTAGGAAAGATGCAAACAACATACATACAGATATTTCAATAAACATAATCACACGTAGTTTTCATATCTTTTTCAAGCCTATGCAGCGGAACTGTGACTTGATCATATATGTTTCTAAAATCACCATCAAACTAAGATTCACCTACCTAAATTCAGCATTTGTCCTACGAGGATAATCTCCCTGGCTTTTCTCAGAGATTAAACACAAATTCTACAGTTCAACGATCAAACACATACTTACTGAAGAAGACAAAGGCGATACCGAACTCAGGAAGCAAGCAAAGCATCAAAGAAGAATAATCAAAAGCTATACCTTATGAAGGTGGAACTTGACATCATCCACAACCACAGTGATATCACTTGAAAGCCCTGTTCTGCAAAACCTACAAAATTTACAATCAAGAACAACTTTTTAGGGGAAATTGGATCTTATGTACCATCTATTCAATGCTTAAGATATGATCAGGCAATCTTCATTTGTTTTACATGTTAGAAGCCAAAATATCCCATAAACAAGCCAAAATTGTGTATTCTCTCTCTGACCATCTTTGGCAAGTAAGGAATTGAAAAAAAAGCTGCAAACTTTAAGGTCGGAGCTACCGACATCATAAAAATGGACAAGTGAATCAAATTTTGGACAAAACCCATGAACTGAAACAAATAAACAGACACACATACATGCAGATAGATAGAGAGAGCTTTACCATTCGTTTCCTTGTCTGTGAAATTCAGAGACTTTGGCTACAGGTGACATGCCTCTGAGAGAGAAGACCCAATTCCAGCCCAGCAAAATGATCGAAATTGAAAGTTTCACATCTCACAGAGAAAATCAAAAGAGTTTAAATATTTAAAAACCCCACCAAACCCAGAAGTTTCTCCACAGAGCTAAAGCTGATGATAGTTAATAAATTGACGAGAAAAAGAAAACCACTACAACTCCATCAAAACAGCTCTCAAACAAAAAGCAAATTCAAAGAAGAATAAAAAGAAATAATTGTTTTTCATCATTCAAATCAAAAGTCACAGAGAGAGACGTCAAGAAGAAGGAGCGTTTGTGGGCATATGGTGTGTGTGGCCCTTTACAGCTAAAAATCAACCAAGACAGAAGAAAATCCAAATCGATTTAAAAGCTAAATTAAAAAATATAAATATACTTTCTTTTCACAGGAAGTGAAAACAAACAATTTCTTGATTTTTTTCCTTCTTCCTCGTATTCTTTATTAGTCTTGTGGAAAACTACTTCCCACCCGAAGGAATCAAAGCAAAGCAACAAAGAAACGCTCTCATCTCTCTTTTTCTTTTTCCTTAAAATAGAAAATCCAAATTTATAATTATTTTAGGTGAAAAAAAGAAGAAGATGATTTTGTAAGAGTGAAATCAGAGAAAGTAAATGATAGATCCCAGGATGAAAAGGGTTGTTCCCTTTTACGTTGTGTATGGATTTTTCGAGTGAAATTAAAATAGAAAAGCAATAAATCCGAGGGAAAAAGAGATGGAATTAAGGAGACAAAGAGACAAAAGTAACTCTGAGTATGTGTTTAAAGTGTTTTGACTATCTTTCAAGGACCGAGATAGACTAGAGAGAGGTAGAGGCAGAGCATGACGTACACAACGTGGCTTCCGTTATGTACACAGAAATTCTGGTTTGTTTTTTTAGGAAGATGCACTTAGGACTAATTGCAAAATACTACATGAAGTGATGCAACGGACGAGACTAAGCTTAAGACTACATAAACTTAAAGAGATGGGTTAGATCAAACTGCTCAGGCCAATATGGACGTGCCAAAATGCTACACCTGCATTGGAGATACAGATTGAAGAGCATAAAGAGCATAGAGCTTTTCTTTATATCTCGTGAAAGAATAAGAAAGAAAGATATGACGTTGAAGATATAATATAATATGAACTTGGAGACAAAGTCTAGGTCTGACTATTTTTCCTATTGTATATAAATAGGAGGGTGTTAGCTTGGACATAGGGTTAAACACAATTAAGAGCATATTTCTTAGCAAAAAGGTTTTGAGTTTTCTAGTATGAGATCTAATTCAGAGGTTAAGCGGTGGAGAGAGGTTTGCAGATCACGTATAGATCTGTAAATGTGTGAGGCTAGATTAAAATTAGTGAGTGAAAAATATAAGTGCACTTAACGTTTGATCTAATATTACATTCTTGAGGAAAAAAAAACTATGTTATTGTGTTCATTTCATATAACAGTAGCTGATACATTTTCATTTGGTATTAGAGCGAGCACTTGTTCATGGTATTTACGGGTGAGATCTTGAGGAGAAAATGAAAAGGTACCAAGATTTGGTCGACAGTTCGAGGGTGATACTAGATGCATGAAACTATGAATTCTGGAAGTCAATGATGAAGTGATGAACTTTGTAATTGGAGAGATTGATGTTCTGGCTTGGAGAGTAGTTCTGGTTCAGTGGGAAGCTCCTAAGTAGTTGATGAAGAAGGATTTAGAACTATCAAACCAGAGGAAACCTAGACAGAGAGGATGAGTTGAAGAAAGCCAAGTACAACTCCAGGGCTCTAACTGCCATTGTCAAAGAAGACATTTGAACTGATTCAAGGATGTGAGACAGCAAAGGAAGGATGGGATCTTCTACATACTCATTTTGAAGGGACCAAAAAGGTTCAAAATTCAAGGAAGAACTTGATAGCTTCCAGATTTGAGAATCTGAGAATTGAAGAGCATGAATCCATATTTGATTTTAGTTCTAAATTGAAATCACTTGCTCAAAAGGTTGCAATACTGGGAAAAAGTATAAGGATAAGAAGTTTATTAAGAAATTCCTAAGGTGTCTTCCTACTAGATTCATGGCATACAAGTCAGCACTAAACATGTCTCAAAACACTAAGGAACTCAGCTTTGGTGAAGTAGTTGAAATGCTACTAGCTCATGAGATAGAACTGGAAAATGTAGCATCAAACTCAAGAAGACTAAGAACTTGGCACTGTCATCATTTGAGAAAAGAATTCACGATTCTAATGATGAAGATCTTGTAAGTCTGTTGGTTAGAAGATTTGATCGAGCGTTGAAGAAAGTAGAGCAATGATAAGGTCAAAGAAGGTTAGGAACAATGAAAAAGCAACAAGAAGGAGACAAACATGTCAAGAAGGTTGAACTACAATGTCATGAGTGCAAAAGATATGGTCATTTCAGATCCGAGTGTCCCATTATCAAAAGACATGAAATGAAGGGTTTTGGATGTAAGGGAGTTGGACACACTCAGCAGGAGTGTGTAGACGATCAGAAGCGGAGAAAAGATCTATGCTAGCTGAAGAAGATTCGGAAGAAGAAAGTGAGGATGAAGAGGCTCTGAAAAACTTGTTGCTTTTGTGGGAATTATCGAGGTTGATGTAGGGGAAAAAAACTCTGGATATGAATATGATGGAGAACACGAAGATGATCTTGCCAAAAGCTATAAAGAAGTACGAGAGGCTTTTATCAGGCTTGGACAAGAGAATCTTGCACTGATTAAGGAGAAACTGCGTTTTGAGGCACTGGTTGAATCAGTGCATATTTAGTTACATACTGGAAAGAAGGCCAGTCAGGAGATAGAGTGTGTTTTGCTGATAAAAAAAGAAACTTAATTTGGCCATTAAAGAAGATAAATTGGAAAAATAATTGCACGCTGAGAAGGAAATTTCTGCTCAACTTTGGTTATAACTCGATCAACAATATAAGAAGATTCACATGTTTACTGGTACTAAGCAACTGGACAAGATTTTGTCCAACGAGAGAGCTGAGAAAACCCACAAAGGTGTGGGATACGCTGGAAGAGATGATCATGAATTGAAGAGCTCAAGTTTGTGTATGTTGGTGTGTCTCCACCAATTTTTGTGGAAGGCATGGACTTATAAGGGACTTCTGCTTTAAGTTCTGAGAGAAGGTGAAAAGACTCAGATATCAATAGAATTTCACATGGAATGGATATCGAAATCAGATTTGGGTGAAGAAAACTGATCTTCAGTAAAGTACTTCAACAAGTACCTCAGATCTCAAATTTTGGTGCAATATGGCGTTTGTTTCAGGAGAACAAGAGAATACTGGTCGTGGTACTTTGATAGTGGAAGTTCACGACACAGGATGAGTACCATGAGCAATCTATAGAGCATTAAGAAAATCATAAAAGGAAAGATTACATTTGGAGATGGAGGTCATGGAATCATCCAAGGTAAGGAAAAACATGTGATACAAGCTTACCTCAACTGATGAGTGTCTATTTGGTGCAGGGACTGACAGATAATCTTATCAGCGTGAGTCAACTGTGTGACGAAGGACTGACCTTGATCTTCACAAGCGTCGACTCCAAGTGTAAGAAACCTCACCTTAAAAGAGGAAATAAATATGGGGAAATGGTTCTGAAAAGGGTCAGATTAGGCAACAACTGCTATATGTGGGAGCAAACAGCAGTTAAATGGTTTAGTGCAATTGATGATTTGAACCTATGACACAAACATCTTGGACATATGAATGTAAGAAACCTCACCTTAAAGGAGGAGAAAAATTTGTATGTGGACCGTGCAACATGTAGCAGACGATCTGCTGAAGAAAAAGAAGATCTAAAGAAGTTCATGTATTGCTCAGAAGATGAATAAAAAGTCAGATGTTGAGAAAAAGTTAACATTTTAGGAGTGCCAGGTGGCACTTCCAGCCAAAAGCTGCGCAAGTGGGAAACTTACTTCGAAAGCTTGGTTCAGTTAACAAGGAATGACTTAACCCTTTATAAAAATCAAAAAGCAACTAGTGGGTTAGGTTTGGTTCTCAAGTGTTGATGGGACTGGCAACTAGAGAAACAGTGTGTGGTGGTGTGCCATCAATAGTCTTGGAACAATGGTTTGCCCCTTGGGTTTAAGTGGGAGCCAATGGAATTAAGGTTGCTTTTGCAACAGCTATAAAAGGAGAGGGAGAATGAGCTTACGGCATTAGTTGTTCCGCCACAGCTCTTTGAAGAACTCAGAGATAGAGTGAAAAGCATTTGTTGTGTTGAAAGAAAAAGAGACGCTTCGTAACTGTTGTTACGTTGCATTATTGGGTAGATTGGAAACACTTTCAGGATCGAATCGCAGTGTGTGATGTCGTGTAACTTTGGATAGAATAGGATTGTTAAATTTATTTCTATAGAAGTGTTTGTATAATCTATCTATTGTAGCAGATGCTTTAAGTAAGCAGCTGTTGTGTCATGCGGGAAAAAGCAATACTTTTATTGGAATCGATCTGTCTTGTGTATATCTTTGTAGTTAACTTGTGCTAAGGATTCCTGCTTTGACACAACAAAGGGAGGCAAATCAAGGTTCAGTACAAGAAAGTATCCAACATTCATAATCAGCCTTAGATCTCGTACATATGGATCTAATGGGGCCAATGCAAATGGAAAGTTTTGCGGGGAAAAAAGTATGTCTTTGTACTTGTAGACGACTACACTAGATTCACTTGGATCATATTTCGGTATGAGAAATCAGAGACAACAGATAGCTTCAAGATCTGGGCTCTTCAATTAATCAATGAACGAGGTGGAATCAAGAGGATTCATAGTGACCATGGTGGTGAATTTCAGAATGGACCTATGAAGGCATTTTGTGAGGATCATGATATTGCTCATCAGCTTTCAGCTCCTTGGACGCCGCAACAGAACAGGATAGTGGAACGGAAAAACAGAACTATTCAAGAAATGGCAAGAGCCATGATCCATGGTAACAACATAGCACTCAAGTACTAGGCAGAAGCATTAAGCTCCGCGTGTTGCATCGTCAACAAAGTGTATGTGAGAAAAGGGTTGACAAAGATACCGTATGAGTTGTGGAAAGGGAAGAAGCCCAACATGAGCTTCTTTCATTTTTTTGGGTGCAAAATGCTACATCCTGAACGAAAAAGATTACTTGGGAAAATATGACTCAAGAAGTGAGGAAGGGGTGTTTTTGGGTTATTGAAAAAGTTGTACAACATTCAGAACACTCAATACTAGATCAGGAGTGATCATATAGTCCATGAACGTTGTGTTTGATGATTATGTGATAGCTTAGATAATGAATCAGAACAAGTTGAAATTGGAAGCACATAGAAGCAAATTGAATTAGAGGACCAGTCTGGTTTATAGGAGAATTTTGCTATACAAGAATAGTTTGGTTCAGAGGAGTTGTCTACTACAGATTAAATGACGATGCAACAAGTACCTTGGAATCATTCAACATCTGATCTCATCAGTGAAGTGAATGAAGGGAAGAAAACCAGGGGGATTAAGAAGAATTACCGTGAGATGATGAGGATTAAGAAGAAAAATTACCATGATATGGTGCAGTTTACGTGCTTTGTATCAGTCATTGAGCCAATAAATCACGTCAAAGCTTTTGAAGATGAATTTTTGATTCTTGCAATGAACTTGAGCAGTTCGTAAGAAACGATGTGTGAGAGCAGGTCCCTCGACCAAAATAAGTAAACACTGTGGGAAATAAGTAGATTTTCAAGAATAAGATTGATGAAAATGGAGTTGTAGTTCAAAAAAAGCAAAGGTTGGTTGCAAAATGTTACTCTCAGACTCCATTTGATTTTTTCCCGAAATGTCATGTATTCTGAACCTCAAAGTGTATCAAATGGACGTTAAGAATGTCTTTCTAAATGGACTCCTGCAAGAGGAAGTTGATGTCGAACATCCCAAAGGATTCAAAGATTCAATGAACTCTGAATATGTGTACAAGCTGAAAAAGCCTTGTATAGGCTGAAGCAGGCTCCACAAGCATGGTATAAGAGGCTGACATAATTTTTGATTTAAAAAGGGTACAAAAAAGGAAGTGTAGTGATGATTAATAAAGTTTTACCCAATGTTAAACAACCTAGGCTACAAGTGTACAACCATTCTATTGTAGTACTTAGGGATCGAATCCACAGAGAATTAGAAACACCCAATAGCAATATGAATTAAGAACTAAGCTAAGTTGAGCAAGTGGTTTTTAGAGAGATCAAAAGGTGATTCAAATTCGGTTTTAAAGAATAATAAATAAACGTTGGCCAGCAAGAGGATCTAAGGGTTCAAAGAGCAATTTATTCAGGTGTTCATGCGAGTAAATCTAGCAAAGCGGGATTCCTAACTCGAATTCACTTACAATATAGTCAACAAACTTTCGCAAAGATGACTAATATATCTATCAACCTAATACTCAACTTTCGCAAAGTAACAATATGGATTAATATGCATAATAGAGATCAAGATTCGATATGTTAACCTAACCTTTAACACAACTCTCGCAATGATAAAGTTTAAACTCGTCTATATTAGTTCCAATCAATCAATCACAATTCCCTACACGTCTCTCGCAATGATATTGGTTCAAGTTCTTAAGATTGATCTAGATTCAATTTGAAACGACCCGACCCAAAAATTTAAAATTTTCTCTTCAGATTATTATCATCACAGATAATAATGCTCAATTGGGCCAACACAAGTAACGCGGAAACAATTAAAATCAACAATAACAACCAAATCAATAAATTCCATACTTTATTAATTCCCTAACCGTTCAGTTCAATAAAACAATATTCAATTCAATCGAATTCCAGAATAATCCAATGACAACAACTTCAGAATCTACTAAAAACCTAGCAATTCTAATGCTACAACCACACAGACGAGACATTAGATCATCTCTTCTTCCCGGTCATGATTCCACGATCACATTTTGTCTGTACCTGCAACACATGACAAAAAGAGTTGCTTGAGTATTATCATAAATACTCAGCGACGCGGTCATCCCGTCTACAGGTTAAATATATACAGACATAAACAAGAGATACAATACCAGGATGAGCATACAATCAAGCATACATGAAACAACCAATCACGAACCAGTACTGAAGTGTTGTGTCGATCGACACACCCACTAGGTGTCGATCGACAGACTGTCCCGTGTCGATTGATATACAGCCCCGTGTCGAGTGTCGATCGACCAACCACCCTGGTGTCAATCGACACGACTTCGTAGAATTCAAGAAACGAGCATATCCTCTCATGGCTCGAATCCATCGCGATATGTCGAATCTCCTACACAATCCAAGCACCAAATACACGGAATCCAACCCAACAACACAAACAATCGCATTCCATCTATTCCTCATGTCTATATGAACGTACGGTCACGCACGCACCTCGATTTCGGATTGAAAGGATGAAGAACGAGCAAAGAACACAACGAACAGCCCCTGATTTCGTCCTTTACAGAACCGAAATCCACCCAGCAACGATCTCCCTTGCGATCTAAGACCCTCTCAAGCTCAATCCTCCTCAAGAATACTAAAAAATCACCCAACACTTCTGATTTTACACTTTTCTCTCAAAACTCTATGTTTTCTTCTGATTACGGCTAAAAGAGAACCCAAACGCATCTGATATAGCCTTATATACGAACCCTAAGGTTCCCTAAACCACCCCACTAAACCGGGCAATTAAATTGAACATGTCGGTCCAATTCCAACTCGTGTCGATCGACACACACCACCTGTGTCGATCGACACACCACCAGGAATCCGACTTCTCACAAGTCAAAATACCCGTGTCGATCGATATATACACCTCTGTCGATTGACACACCCAACCAAAATCCACTTTTTGGTTCACGGGCGTTACAATTCTCCCCCACTAACATGGATTCGATCTCGAATCACGCGACTCTGTCTCACTAAGGCTAACACTTTCGCCTAAAACCCGACCAGATTCTCCCGGGAACATCAACGATGCAACATCCCCTGGTCCGGATTAGGGCTGCCCGATTGATCACCCAACAATCAAACAAGAACATGCACGACCAACCGTTGACCCTAAATTGGACCAAATGATCGCACAACAATCAAACAAGAACATGTACGACCAATGACACTACATATGCTACCAGGGTTGTCCGAACGAAGTTCTAAATGTAAACCAAAACCCTAGACTCGACATCCACCACACATTCCTGGCCCTCGGCCAGCACCACTCGTGATCACACCTGATCTCCGAGCTCTACTAGGCTCATACTAGCCCCATTGCACCATCTCACCATGGCTGCAATCCTGATCCCAACCTGGTCAGCACCGCCTGAGATCCACTCCCGATCCCCGAAGTTCATCTAGTCTCATACTCACGACCATGCTCAGACGCTACTACTCAAATCTCATACTCATAACTCATATACATATACATCACACCTACTCGCAGGATCGTCACCCATTGAGATACGTATGCAGGGAACCCACTATCCCCTGGAGAGAACCACCATCCCTCAAAGTATATGTAGGGAACCCATCCGTCCCCTAGAGAGAACCACCAACTCTCGAGTATATGCAGGGAACCCACTATCCCCTAGAGAGAACCACCATCCCTCAAGTATGCATGAAACCCACCCGTCCCCTGGAGCAATACTCTGAACGCGCATCATAAGCACCTGTCGACTGGAATCACCTCCGTGGCTCCATCATGACATCCCCCACCTGGAATATCATCACATCCATTACCCCCACTAGGTTATCCGAAACAACCCCCACTAGCTGTTTCCATTAGAGTACCTGGAATAGACAAGTTCTAACCACCATAAAACCTCTATTCCAGACTCTCCCTAGGAATAGACAAGTTCTAACTCGCATAGAGCTTCCATTTCTAGCCACTCCTAGAACATGAACAAGCTCATTTCTAGCCACTCCTAGAACATGAACAAGCTTTAAGACTCATCGAACTTACATTCCTAGCCATCACATGACCCCACCAGTCATAACATATAAGAACTCCCATCTTATAAAACACATTTAATAAGGCAAACTCATCTTATTAAATCTCCAAATGTATACTCGTTACAACAACAAACGAAATACATAGCAACAACATAGCAACATGCTAATACAGACTCTGAAAACCAGAAAGACACTCAAGCCACCGCTTGCTTCTCGAACCACTTCGAGAACTTCCTCTTCATCGATGCTTCTGGTTCCCAAGTCTCCTCTTCAATATCGTCATAGTCCCACACGACTCTCACCAATGGTATACTCTTCCGATGCATCACCTTGACTTTCCTCTCGAGAATCCTCACAGGTCTCGTCGCCAACATCATGTTGGGCTGAAGATCCTCTGGAATCCTAGCCAACACCTCCTCAGACTCATGTAGACACTTCCGCAGCATCGAAACATGGAAGACCTTGTGAAAAGCCTTCACACTCTGAGGTAACTCCAATCTATAAGCTACTGGTCCGACCCGCTCCACAACCTTAAACGGACCCATAAACCTCGGACTTAGCTTATTCTCTGAAATGGATCTGTTAAGACCCCTCAACATAGCTGCCTGGAGATACACCAGATCTCCCAACTCAAACTCTAGCTCCTTCCGTGCATAACTCTTCTTGTGATCCTGAGCCTCTCTCATGTTCAGTCTCAAGACACGGATCTTCTCCGTCGTCTCCTAAACAAAGTCTACACCAAACATGCTCCTCTCCCCCACTTGAGTCCAGTATAACGGTGTCCTACACGGCCTCCCATACAGAGCCTCATATGGAGCCATCCCAATACTCGCCTGTTAACTGTTATTGTATGCAAACTCAACCAGGTCAAGATGATTTGCCCAATGACCACCAAAATCCAGCACACACATCCTCAACAGATCCTCTAATGTCTAGATCGTCCTCTCCGACTGCCTATCTATCTGAGGATGATACGCTGTGCTCATATGCACCTTAGTGCCCATCTCAGCCTGAAACGCTCTCCAGAATTCTAAAGTAAATCTCGGATCCCTGTCTGACACAATACTCGCTGGCACCCCGTGCAGCCTCACTATCTCCCGCACATACTTCTTAGCCAAAACTGCTACTCCATCAGTCTTCTTAATGGCCAGAAAATATGTTGACTTGGTCAGACGATCCACGATAACCCAAATCACATCATAAGTCCGTGACACCGGCAACCCCATCACAAAATCCATGGTAATCATATCCCACTTCTACTCCAGAATGGGCAAACTCTGCAACATATCACTCGAAACCTGATGCTCAGCCTTCACCAGCTGACACACGTTGCACACTACAACCCAGCTAGCCACCTCCTTCTTCATCCTGACCTAGTGATAATACCGCTTCAGGTCACGGTACAACTTGGTCGCTCCCGGATGAATCAATAACATGCTCGAATGAGCCTCCCTCAGGATCTCCTGCCTCAAATCCTCGTCCTTGGGTACACAAACCCGCCCGTTCAACAGTATCATCCCACTCGCTGAGACCACATACTCTGAACTGGCCGCCTTAGAAGCACCAATCAATCCTGATCCTTCTCCTGAGCAACTCGAATCCTGCTCAACAAATCTGCCTGGTTAGCTGCCTATAACCCCAACGGCTCCTATGAGATCACACACAACCTCAAGGTAATGATCTCGCTCACCAAAGCTTCCATATCCCACTCCTGATCTCAAGCAACCTTCTTCCGACTCAATGCATCTGCCACTAGATTAGCCTTACCTGGATGGTACCCAATCTCCAGGTCATAGTTTGCAACTAACTCCATCCAGCGCCTCTGTCTCGGGTTCAGCTCCGGCTGAGTGAAGAAATACTTCAGACTCTTGTGGTCTGTGAATACCTGCACCTCCCCGCCGTACAGATAAGACCTCCAAATCTTAAGTGCAAAAATCACCGCAGCCAACTCCAAGTCATGGGTAGGGTAATTGCACTCGTGCTTCCTCAACTACCTCAAAGCATACGCAATAACCTTCTCCTGCCGCATCATCACACATCCCAGACCAATTCCTGAAGCATTTGTCTACACCACATAAGGCTCACCCGGCTTGGGTAACGCCAAAATCGGTGTACTAGTCAGCATCTCTTTTAGCTTCCCGAAACTCTCCTCGCAAGCTGAAGACCATACAAAAGGGACATCCTTCCCCGTCAACTTCGTCATCGACTGCGCCATACTCGCAAATCCTTTGACGAACCTCCGGTAATACCCCGCCAACCCAAGAAAACTCCTGATTTCAGTGGCACTCCTCGGTCTAGGCCAACCTCTGATAGCCTCTATCTTAGCCGGATCCACAGAAACTCCCTCTGCAGACACCACGTGGCCAAGAAAGCTCATCTCTCGATGCCAAAAACTGCACTTACTCAACTTCGCATACAGCTCCTGCAGCTTCTCCAGAATTAACGGCAAATGCACCTCGTGCTCCTCAGGACTCTTCGAATACACCAGGATATCATCTATGAAGATGATCACGAACACATCTAGATACTCCTGGAATACCCCGTTCATCAACCGCATGAACGCTGCTGGTGTATTCGTCAACCCGAACGGCATCACTACAAACTCATAATACCCGTACCTCATCCAAAATGCCGTTTTTTGAATATCTGCCTCATCAATCGGAATCTGATGGTAATTCGAAACCAAATCAATCTTGGAGAACAATATAGCCCCCCGCAACTGATCCAACAACTCATCAATGCGCGAAAGAGGATACCTGTTCTCCAAAGTGACTCAGTTAAGCCCCCGGTAATCGATGCACAATCGGAAACTCCCATCCTTTTTCTTCACGAACAACACCGACGCTCCCCACGGTGAAACACTAGGCCGAATGAAACCCTTACCCAACAGATCATCCAACTGCTTCTTCAGCTCTGCCATCTCTACTGGAGCCATACGGTAAGGCGCCTTAGATATATGAGTCGTTTTCGGTTCCAACTCAATCGTAAAAGGATCCGACCGCGATGGTGGCAATCCCAACAACGACTAAAACACATCCTGGAAATCCCAAACAACCCGAATATCCTCAACTGCAACCTCTTCAACAGTGTTCGGCATCACTATCATCGTCAAATACGCCTCACAGCCCTTCTCAATCAACTGCTCGGCCTATATCGCTGAAATCACGAGACTCCCGGAAGTCAGTCTCACAACCTGAAACACCAACCTCCCTGGCTCTCGCTCAAACACCACACGTCCTCGATGACAATCTAGATGGACCCTGTACCAATCCACACAAAGGATGACATCGTACAGCTCCACCGGACTAATGACCAGATCTGCTGACATCAACTCCCCCGCCACTAGAACATCCACACCACGAGCCCGCCCGAAAGTAGCCAACGTCCTGCCACCAGCAACCTTACTACTCCCGACTGCTCTCCGGAATCGCTTCAGATCCTGCTGCCCTCCGCACACTCCGGAGTAATGAAGTTATTCGTAGCTCTCGAATTAAACAACACGTGGGACTCACAATCGCCCACAACTAAGGTCCTTGCACAAATCTCATGTGCTTTAAGACCCGACACTCTAGCGAAGACACACACAATTTCCAAACAGACTAAATTTAATCACCAAAAGAATTTAAAAAGAACAAGTACGAAATTATACCTGTGATCAGTCTAGCGCTAGAACCGCCGGCCTCTGCCGACGTGAAGACCCGCGGCACCGCTGCAATCTGAGCCAACGGCTGGACCGCCAACGGCTGCACTGCCGCCACTGCCATCTGCTGCAGCTTCGGACACCTGGGCTTGATATGTCCCGGTTTCCTCCAATGATAGCACACCTGAGCCGCCCGATCCTCTCTCCTCTTCGGACAGTCCACCGCCTTGTGGCCCATACTACCACACCAGTAGCATCCTGAACCACCCTGACTGGCTCCTGAAGTGCTCTCCCACTTCCTCTTCTGACCCTGAGCAGGCTTGCCGCCCCTGCTCGAACCCGTCTGCTGCTGCAACCTCCTCTGCTGTTGCACCGATAAACTAACCACCCCAGCCTGCTCTCTGAGATCCTCCTTGATCGCAGCAGTCGTCTCCACCAACTCTGCCCTCGTGGCGAACTTACCCGCCCTGCAGCGAGTCCTCAAATCAACCCGAAGTCCCCAGAGAAACCTCTTCACCTGGGCCTGCTCGCCCTCCATGCTCCTACCAGCATGCACCAGGAGTCGACTGAACTCCAAATCGAACTCCCTCACAGTCCGATCTCCCTGAGCCAGGTTCAGAAACCTCTACTCCATCCGGTCCACCGCCTCCTGCGGGAAATACTTGGCATTAAACTCAGCCAAGAAATCCTCCTAGACCATCTCGGCCTGTACTCGCCTGGCCTCAACACCCCTCCACCAGAGATGTGCGTCACCATCCAGATAATTAACCGCCAGATCGACCCTGTATCCCTCTGGACACGTGATAGAGCGAAAGTTACGCTCCAACCTCTACTGCCACTCATCGGCCTCCTTCGGCTTAGCACCACCCGAGAAAAACCCAGTGCCAATCCTCTGCATCTGCTCCATCATCCTCAGGTAGGATGGAAGCTCCTCCACAACCGCCACACCCGGCTGCACACCAGCAACTCCCGGCTGAACCCTAGCTACTACTGGCTGCACACCAGTCCCACCTGGATGAACTCCCGGAGCGTGACCTGGAGTCGGCACCCCACCTGGTAACCGCTCCAGAATCAACTGCAGCAAACCCGCCAAGCGATCATCTCGGTCCTAGGCCCTAGATGCGGGAGCACCCCCACCTGGGCCCCCCACACCACCAGCTACATCGGGACCCACACTAGTCCCACCAGCCCTCACACTGGCACTCATAGCAGTCTCACCCACAGACTCCTCCTGAAACGCCTGCGAGTCCACCACCTGCTCCTGCGTGGTCTCCTGGGACACACTCGCGACATCTGACTCACTCACAAGTCCTCGTTCGCGTCCACCACGACCACCTCGGCCTCCAGCGCTCCCACGACCTCTGCCTCTAGCACCTCTAGCCATCATTCTGCACTCACCAGCAGATTACTAACTACAAGAAAAATAGAAAGTCAAATAACACATACCGTGGAATCTCATTGAAGGCTCGTAAGAGATGATCTAGGACTCCATATCCACACAGCAATCAATCAACTATTCACACAATCAGTCAATCAATCACCCGCCCTCGAACCATAAGGGCTCTGATACCAAAATGAAATGACTCGACCCAAAAATTTAAAATTTTCTCTTCAGATTATTATCATCACAGATAATAATCCTCAATTGGGCCAACACAAGCAACGCGGAAACAATTAAAATCAACAATAACAACCAAATCAATAACTCCCATACTTTATTAATTCCCTAACCATTCAGTTCAATAAAACAATATTCAATTCAATCGAATTCCAGAATAATCCAATGACAACAACTTCAGAATCTACTAACAACCTAGCAATTCTAACGCTACAGCCACACAAACGAGACACTAGATCATCTCTTATTCCCGGCCATGATTTCACGATCATATTTTCTTTTTACCTGCAACACATGGCAAAAAGAGTTGCGTGAGTATTATCATAAATACTCATCGACGCGGTCATCCTGTCTACAAGTTAAATATATACAGACATAAACAAGAGACACAATACCAGGATGAGCATACAATCAAGCATACATGAAACAATCAATCACGAACCAATACTGAAGTGTTGTGTCGATCGACACACCCACTAGGTGTCGATCGACAGACTGTCCCGTGTCGATCGACACAACCACTAGGTGTCGATCGACATACAGCCCCGTGTCGATCGACACACCACCCTGGTGTCGATCGACAGGACTTCGCAGAACTCAGGAAACGAGTCTATCCTCTCATGGCTTGAATCCATCGCGATATGTCGAATCTCCTGCACAATCCAAGCACCAAATACACGGAATCCAACCTAACAACACAAACAATCGCATTACATTATTCCTTATGTCTATATGAACCTACGGTCACGCATTCACCTCAATTTCGGATTGAAAGGATGAAGAACGAGCGAAGAACACAACGAACAGCCCCTGATTTCATCCTTCCCAGAACCGAAATCCACCCAGCAATGATCTCCCTTGCGATCTAACACCCTCTCAAGCTCAATCCTCCTCAAGAACACTAAAAAAATCACCCAACACTTCTGATTTCAGATTTTTCTCTCAAAACTCTATGTTTTCTTCTGATTACGGCGAAAAGAGAACCCAAACGCGTCTGATACAGCCTCATATACGAACTCTAAGGTTCCCTAAACCGCCCCACCAAATCGGGCAATTAAACCGAACCTGTCGCTCCAATTCCAACTCGTGTCGATCGACACACACCACCTGTGTCGATCGACACACCACCAGGAATCCGACTTCTCACAAGTCAAAACACCCGTGTCGATCGATATATACACATCTGTCGATCGACACACCCAACCAAAATTCACTTTTTGGTTCACGGGCGTTACACAATTACAGTTGGTTAAACTAGCAATTGAGTATGATGTGCAAGTATAGATGAAGACTCTACTAAACTCCTAAGCATTAACATGAATAACTCCCTTAGAAGAACCCCCTTTAAACCCAACAAAGGAACTACTCACGCATAGCAAAGTAATCCATAAAAATATTTGTATTCATTAAGAGCAAAAGAAAGAGGGTTTGAGAAACTTCTATAAGGGTTACAAAGAGGGTAAGAATCCGTCTCCCAAAATCTAAACGAGCAAAGTAACAAGTAAAGAGAGATGAATATTTTTTGAACTTGTGAATAACTAAGAGCTTTGAGGTGATGATGGTGTTGAGCGTGGTGTCTTTCTCTTGAGGCTGATGAGTCTCCTTTTATAAGTCTTAAGGTTGGCTAGGGCTTCTTCTAAAAGATTTAGGAGATAATCTTCAAAAAAGAAAAATTCTCAATCTTCTCGAATAGGACGATTGATCGATCGCAGTGTCAATGCGTCTATCCATCAAAAATAGAGAGTTCGTGATCAGTCGATTGTTTGTGGTGATCGGTCGATCGCGGGTGAATATTCTAGATTGCCTTTAGCTTGATCTTCACTCAAATAGATTTCCTTAAAGCGAAGATATCTCAAGATCTAACCTTCGGATTGAGGCGAACGAATATCCGATTTGAAGTTGAGATCCTCCTCTATCTCATGGTGAAATATGAGCTTGATCCAACGGTGAGAGATTTTCATCTGAAGCGTAACATCTGACGTTCAGGATTTGTCCTTCCTTGAAAAGGCTTGATTTCACTCGTTTTTTGCCCAAACTCCAAAAGCTTGTATAGACTCCAAAACCCACGAAAATACTAAAAGTAGCATGTTAAGTCCAAAAAGTATTCATTTCTTTAATAAATACATATTAAAATAATAGAAAATAGGTAAAATATCGTATATATCAACTCTCTCAGACTTAAACCTTTGTTTGTCCTCAAACAAACTTAAGCATAAGTATAGAAAAGAGGTTTGAAAATCACGAAAACTCACTTATCTTGGGAACATTACCTCGTCCCATTGACTCGCGACATATAAATGAAATTGTCTAAAGGTATTTTTCACCAAATTCCGCTATGACCATCGCAAGCCTTGTCCATGAACCTCAACCTGCAAAAATTCCAACTTCACAACATCCAACCGTCTAATATGATCAAGTGATAATGGAATCTCTTTAAAGGATGTCATTCGGGGTAGACGACGCTAGGTTTTAAAGGCTTTTTAAGGGTAGAGTTAAGAGTGTTTAAGGATTACCAGACGCTCTGGAGGATACAAACATTATGCAAAACTGCAAGAGAGAATGGACCTATTGATGCCCATAGTTTTCAATCATCCTATGATACTACACTAGACTTAGATCCTTCTATGGAATCTCTACGAACCTCTGAAATGTTACCGAAAATCTCTGAAGATCAAATCCAACTCTTCTTCTTGATCCATGTCTTTCCTTGGGATTTTTAGCTTGCCTTGAGACTCATAAGTGTGATCAATTTCCTTTCCCATTTTTTTTCAAAGGGGGAAATCGATCTTATGATGATGAGAGTCTCAAGGACACGAAAATTACCATGATATTGTGAAAATCCCAAGGGACAACCAAGCTCTGAATGTATCTCCATGTACCCGTCAAATAACCTCGAACCTCCTCGCATATGCGATGATTAAAAACTGTGTCGGTCCTCTTTCTCTCCAACTTTTTTGCACATGTCTACACATATGACAATGAAGAACAAGAATGCATGGGGTTTGAAAAGACGTAATGGGTAAAAGGTGGGTACCAACTAAAAATAAGCTGGCCATTCAGGATTCAGAGAGTGGTAAAAAGGAATAAGAAATCTTGAATGTTGCTTCGTATCCCAGATCTAACCCCTTTAGAGAGAAATAGTGAAATGGAGGATCAATGTATAAAGTTGGAATCAGTTCCATCGAAACTTCGCGAGGCAAGATCTTCTTGGGACCCTTCCGGTCATGGGGTTTCCATCTAGTCCATCCTGAAAAATATGTCATAGTGGTGACAAGTCATTGAGACTAAGTGTTCCTAGAAAGGTCATCATTCCCTACAAGTTTTGACTAAATAAAACGGTTTTTAAAATTTCTTGAAAATCGTCAAAAGAAAGCAAACAACGTTAGTAAAGGATGAATCCCCCCAGACTTAAATCACACTGTCTCGGTGTAAAATTCAACTATAAGAGGGGTTATAATCAATTTATAAAAATGAAAAGTAGAGTTTGAAGATCATACCAAGGTGTTTGCCGTCCATGGTTGAAAAAAAATATTTTTTTTATGAAATCAGAAAGAAAATGGAGTATAGACCTGATGGCGATCGATCGATCGGTTGAGGAGATCGATCGATTGTGAGCTGCTTGAAATCGTCTGGATTTGATTTTGATCGGTGATCGATCAATCGTGTAGGTGATCGATTGATCACTGCCTTTTTACAGTTTCTGAAATTCGTCCGATGATCGATCGATCATGTATGGTGTCCGATCGATCAACAAGCTTCTGGAATTTACTGAACTTCTAATTTGCTCTATGATCGATTGATCGTGATGGTGAAAGATTGATCACTTTGTCTTACGTGCTGAATTCTGTTTTTTAAGTAATAAAAGATCAAAAATAAAAGAAAGCTAAAGGAAAAAGACTGGATTCTTACCAGTGGGTTACCTTCCACTAAGCGCTTTTATTTAAAGTCGTTTAGCTCGACTTGGTTGGATTAGCTTCAAGAAAGAGACGGAGAGGTTGGAAGGAATGTTTTTCCATCTCTTCTCGTTTCCTCGTTTTTCTCGCCTCGAATAAGGTTGTTGCCTTCAAGCAATCATACCTAGGATACCCTTTTCATTTGAAACTCCACTTTGCATAATAGGGCTTCTTTCTATCCACGCTTGTTAGGATCATCCTCTTCTTTGGCATATCAACTACTGCACCGGCGGTTGCAAGGAAAGGTCTTCCCAGTAGGGTTGAATTATGTGATGTACTCTCCATTATGAGAAATCCGTTGGAATGAACGTATTTCCGATTTCCACGTTGAGGTTGTAAACGATTCCCATGATCTTGGGTGAAGAGGGGTCCACCATCTCTAGTGAGAGCTTGGTTGGATATATGTCTGATATCCCTTAGGTATCTGCATCGGCTCGTGTCATCACACTCATACAAGCCCATGTATCACATATCGCATTTTCAAAGTCAACTCCCTGAATTGAAAAAGAGATGAGAAATTTCCCTAGATCATCTTCCTTGGCTATTTTCTTCATAGCTGGCTTAGCTGCTCGTCTTATTTTGAGAAAAGTCTTCTTGATCTACCCCCCTAGACTCGTCCGTTGAGTAGAAGAAGTCCTCCAAAGGGTATGTGTTCCATGCATCATCGAAATCTACATTTCGTTGGCGGAATTCTGCTAACCAAGCTCTCGAATTTCTAGAGAGTTCCTTGATCAATGAGCTTCTTAGCTTTCTTTTTCTTCCTTTCATTTTCTCCTGAATCACTATCATTAGAATCATAAGAAAAAAAATTTAACTCCTTACCGGGAATCCAATCAATCACATTTAAACCAATAGGTTGTTTATGCTCGGTAAGCTCCTTGACATCCTTCGTGAGCTTTGCTAGGGAGACTTTCAACTCATTCTTGTATTTTCCTAACGTGTTGATTTCCTTCCTAGTAGAAGTGAATTTCCCTATGATGTCTTGGTACATCCTGTCCACCTTGAAATCCAAGTCCGAAACATTTTTGGTGTTGATTGAGGTTTTGACTTCCACGTTATCTACCCGAGGTGAGAGCTCCGAAATGGTTTCTCTAGCTGCATTAATCTTGTGCTCCAGTTGAGCATGGCTAGTGAGTGTGTCCATCCCAACTCTAAATATGCTCTCGTTGTTTTGAAGACTATTTGCAGCGTTTAGTTTGATTTTTTCTTCGATGAATTGGATGTTCTGGTGGCATCTGCGCAAGTGGGATGTGAGATCGTCTAGCTTGCGCCCAAGATCCAAGCGAAACTCGTCCATTCTCGCATTTAGGTCAGCATTCATCATTTGCTGGAAGTCTAGGTACTCTCCGAGCATCTTCGCAATCCATCGCTCGTAGGGAGGTTGAGTAGGGTTATGGTTTTGTGGTTTCTGGTATTGTTGATGAGGTAACCGATGGAAAGGAGGTTTGTGTGGCATCATAGTTGAAGATGGAGGAGCTTGTGGAGGATTGATGGCGAATGGTCGAGCACTCCCTGATGCTCTAGCTAGTACATGTGGCATTGTGATCTTCTCAGAGTTTGGTGGCATGTCAGAATCTCACATGTTTTATTTCCTGAAACACAAGAAAACAAAAGAAAAATTGAAGTTAGTAAAAGGTAGACTTAGTCAAAATTCTCAATTGAGAGCTAATGGTTCTTGCTAATTCCCCGGCAACAGCGCTAAAAACTTGATGAGTAATAAAGTTTTACCCAATGTAAAACAACCTAGGCTACAAGTGTACAACCATTCTATTGTAGTACTTAGGGATCGAATCCACAGAGAATTAGAAACACTCAATAGAAATATGAATTAAGAACTAAGCTAAGTCGAGCAAGTGGTTTTTAGAGAGATCAAAAGGTGATTCAAATTCGGTTTTAAACAATAATAAAGAAACGTTGGCCAGCAAGGGGATCTAAGGGTTTAAAGAGCAATTTATTCAGGTGTTCATGCGAGTAAATCTAGCAAAGCGGGATTCCTAACTCGAATTCACTTACAATATAGTCAAAAAACTTTCGCAAAGATGACTAATATATCTATCAACCTAATACGCAACTCTCGCAAAGTAACAAGATAGATTAATATGCATAACAGAGATCAAGATTTGATATGTTAACCTAACCTTTAACACAACTCTCGCAATGGTAAAGTTCGAGCTCGTCTATACTAGTTCCAATCAATCAATCACAATTTCCTACACGACTCTCGCATTGATATTGGTTCAAGTTCTTAAGATTGATCTAGATTCAATCACAGTTGGTTAAGCTAGCAATTGAGTATGATGTGCAAGTATAGATGAAGACTCTACGAAACTCCTAATTAACATATCCTATTTATTGATCCATGAATAACTTCCTTAGAAGAACCCCCTTAAACCCAACAAAGGAACTACTCAGACATAGCAAAGAAATCCATAAAAATACTTGTATTCATTAAGAGCAAAAGAAAGAGGGTTCGAGAAACTTCTCTAAGGGTTACAAAGAGGGTGAGAATCCTTCTCCCAAAATCCAAACGACCAAAGTAACAAGTAAAGAGAGATGAGTACTTTTAGAACTTGTGAAGAACTAAGAGCTTTGAGGTGTTGAGCATGGTGTCCTTCTCTTGAGGCTCACGAATCTACTTTTATAAGTCTTAAGGTCGGCTAGGGCTTCTCCCAAAGATTTAGGAGATAATCTTCAAAAAAAAAAATTCCCAATCTTCTCGGATGGGGCGATCGATCGGTCGTAGTGTTAATGCGTCTGTCCATCGAAAACAGTGAGTTCGTGATTGGTCGACCGCATGTGGTGATCGTCGATCGCATGTGAATATCCTGGATTGTCTTTAGCTTGATCTTCACTCAAACATATTTCTTTAAATCGAAGATATCTCAAGATCTAACCGTCAGATTAAGGCGAACGAATATTCAATTTGAAGCTGAGATCCTTCTCTATCTCTCGGTGAAATATGATATTGATTCAACGGTGGGAAGATCTTCATATGGAGCAAAACATCTGACGGTCAAGATTTATCATTCCTTAAAAATACTTGATTTTACTCATTTTTGGCTCAAAATGCTCCAAAAGCCTGTATGGAGTCCAAAACCCACGAAAATACTAGAAGTAGCATGTTAAGTCCAAAAATATTAATTTATTTATTAAATACATATTAAAAATAATAGAAAACGGTAAAATATTGTATATATCATGTAGACAATACTCTCTTTATCCTTGAGCAGGCGTCGGTAAAACATCTCACCTATTGTGGACAGGTTTGTGGTGGTATGACACAAGAATTTGAGATGAACGTGGTCAGAGAACTGAAGTACTTTATGGGCTTGCAAATAACACATTCATAAAAAGGAGTGTTCATCTCCCAAAGTACATTTGCAAAGATCCTCTTGACAAGGTTCAAGATGGATCATTGCAAAGATTTTATTACTCCCATGAGTACTACAACAAAGTTGGCATGTGACAGTGAGGGAAAAGATGTGGATGCTAAGCTGTACATAGGCATGATTAGGAGCCTCATTGCGCGAGCTGGTCGACTAATATTGTTAAGTGAATTCAAGTTAGGAATCCTCCTTTGCTAGATTTACACTGGATGAGCTTTGTATCAATTTCTGCGGCATGTTCACCTTTTCAATTTCATAACCTGAATGAATTAGGTTGATAGACATGTTTAATCATTAATATGAGAATACTATGGTTAATTTACGACTGGGTTGCATACTTGATTATATCCGTGTTACTAGTTCCTGAATAAATTGCTCTATTAACCATGAGATTTCCCTGCTGCCCAATTTTTGTTTCCATTGCTTTGCCATCGACATTTATTTAATCGCATCATCACAACCCCCATATTTCATCCTTAATTCTCTTCCGAAAACCTTTAGTGCCCTACTAGTCTCTACTGGATTCGACCCTTAAATACTACTTCGATCGCCGTGCACTTGTGGCTAGTCCTGGTGTAGTCTAAAGTAAAACTAGATACCTATGAGAGAGTTAAATCTTTAGGATTGAATGAACAATTGAACCTGTTTACACTTGCATTAGAATATAGTCATTATCGTTGCGAGAGTTGATTGATAGGACTAATTCGAATTAGTAGCTAATAATCACGAGAGCCTGTTTAGCTTGATATATGTTCATGTTCTAGAAAGAATCGAATCAATTACCTCTAGGAATTACCTGAATAATTTGAACTATAAAACCCTGACAATCCCTGAATGCCCAACGCTTCTTTATTATTGTTTAAAAAACGAATTTGATTACCGTTTAATCACTCTCAAAAACCCTGTTGACTTAGCGTAGTTCTTAGTTTAAATTGCTATTTAGTGTTTCTAATTCTCTGTGGATTCGATCCCAAAGTACTATGATCGATTGGTTGTGCACTTGCAGTCTAGGTTGTTTTAGATTGGGTAAAACTAGATTTACCTCATCAATGATCAACAAGTTTCTCAAATTTCCAAAATTAAGTGCTGATGAAAAATGCGCTGCTCCGACTATTGATTTCATGAGACTAGATGAAATCGCCTGTTATCTTCTTGAGAAGAGTGGTAAGACTATCATAGACCTGAAAACCATCGACCTTTCTCCATCCTAGGAATTCAGCTCTGATTCAAATTGCTGCCTATAAATGGTACCCAACCACCAATAGGTGTCATGTCTCACAAAAGCGAGCTCAATTAATCTACAAGTTGGTAAAGAAAATTCGTGTGGACTTTGGAACTATTGTGTATGAGAAAGTCATGGAGTTACATGAGATTAAGAAGAATAATACCCGAAAACTTGTGTTCCCCCATTTGATAGCTGGACTAATACAAGATCAATGTTGGATACTCTCTGATGATAATGAAGTCTTGATTCGTCCACTTTACTATTACAAAGATGCCAGAAGTGGACAAAATCTTAGCAAGCAAGAAAAGGTTACGATTAAGCCAAGAAAGAGAGTCAAGCGCGATAGCAAGAAAATGTTAGGAAGTTTATTTAGTATCATTCAGTCTTATCTGGAATCATATTTGTGCTTGGTTGCATTTGTTGATGTGTGTGTTTTTTTGTGTGCAGATGCTTGTGAGACACACAAAGTTAAAAAGGGGGAGATTCAAGACGCAGCTGTTGAAGCAGTCGCTGTCCTAGTTGCGAAGTACTACATGGAGTGGTGCAAGCGGAGTGGACTAAGCTTAAGACTATATGGGCTTGAAAAGATGGGTTGGACCAAGCTGCTCAAGCCAAGATGAACGTGTCAAGATGCTCTAGCTGAGCTGGAGACGCATCTTGAAGACGCAGCTTGAAGAGCATAAGAAACATGAAGATTTTCATTATATCTCGCCAAAGAATAAGGAAAAAATATATGGCGTTGAAGATTTAATATAATATGAACTTGGATACTAAGGCTAGGTCTGACCGTTTTTCTAATTGTGTATAAATAGGAGGGGTTAGCTTGGGTATAGGGTTAACACAATTAAGAGCTTATTTCTTAGTAAAAGGGTTTTGGGTTTTCTAGGAAGAGATCTAAATCAAAGGCTAAAGGGTAGAGAGAGGTTTGTAGATTATGTGTAGATCTGTAAACGTGTGAGGCTAAATTAAAATTGGTGAAATTTGTAAGTGTACATAACATTTGATCAAGTAATACATTCTTGAGAAAAAAAATCTTTGATGTTCGTTTCTGTAGCAGTAGAAGATACATTTTCATCTTATGGTCCAGAGATATAAAAAAACCAATACTCTCACATTAAGCAAAAGTGCCTATAAAAATGAAACATCTTTAATTAAACATCTTCTAATATGTTACAATGAAATGTTAAATATTTTATTCATGTTATAGCTAATTGTAAATAACATTTTCAAAACAAAACAACATATTTTGTGTCTTAGACATTGAAAAAAAAACATTTTATATAGATTTTCAATTTTTCTTCTCTATCTCGTACATTTTTCATTTTTTACCGTCTTTCTTTTACTTTTTTTTTTTTGTTGTAATCTCGTTTGTAATTGAAAAAGTAATAACTAATTTTTTTTTTTAATTTGGTAATAAAAATAATTCGTTTTTAAGTTGAGTCACAAAATTTTGTAAGTATTTATGTATGAAATATATGGATATTGGTAAGTCTTTATGTATAAAATAAATATAAATTTAGTTATGGAAGATTTCAAAAAAATTTGTTATAATTAATTTCATTTATAATAAAAAAATGGTTATGTCATCATTTTAAAAACCATATCATGATTCTTTTGACGAAAGTAATAAAATAATTGTGGAGTTGACACGTAAGTGTTGTCTCCATAATCACTTTCCAAATAATGATGAAAGTCCTTTTTCCGGTTTTATAGATTAAAACCTAGGTTAACTAAATCGATATAGAAATAGTAAAGGTTCGTTAAGGGACCAGCAATACACTCTAATTCTATGGAACACAATTTCAGCTAAGCGATCAAAAGAGGTTTAACTGTCACTATTAACCAAAGCAAATAAATGTAAATTTCGGTTGTAAATCAATAAATGGAAAGGCGTTAGGTCAAAGGATAATTCTCAGGGATTAGGATATCAAAACCAAACAATTATTCAGGTTATCAAGTTATGAACCAATCTAGAACTCAACCATAGATTCAAGAGGACCCACTGTCGTGGCATCAACTACTTCAACAAACAATCTAACACCCTAAACTGTCGTTTGAGGTTACAAAGAATGAAGAGCATTAAACGATTAGGGTTGATTTGTTCACGAGTTGCTTTAACTTCAACTGTCGTTGGCTAAAGACAACTCGCCCATCTAAGTCAATTCCAGCAATTCACAACACTTTTGATGAGTGAATTCAACCTAAAATCATAGACTAGGTGATCAAATTAGCCTAGGCAATACGTTCGACATTAGACGGAGATATCGAGTGATGTTTCAAAACCTATCTATGCTTAGTTATGATTCTCTAACCCCATCGAACCCTCGACCTAACTAGTGGATTACTCGCTCATGATTAAACAAACAACAGCAGCAAGTGATAAGAGAAACTTCATTGAATCAAAGTAAAGAGATTATGGTTTAAGAAAACTTCAATAAGAAAACGTGGAAGACAAATCTCCAAGCAAAACTCTAAGACAAGTATTCAAATCTCTCTCTCTCTCTCTCTCTCTCTCTCTCTCTCTCGTTGATCTCTATTATGTTGTTGCTGCTGTTTTGTGGCTGCGTGATCCCCTAAAAGATCCAGAGAAAAACCTATTTAAAGGCCCACGGCGGCTGGCCCAAAAGATAGGGTTTTTAGAATTAGGTTTAATGAAATTTTCATAAGTGGATTTGCTGGGAGCAGGTGCTCCCTTTTCTGGGACGGGTGTTCCCTTCCTCCAGAATATTCCAAAAAGATCCAGATTTACTCCTTTTTCATCAAATCCAATCCGTAAGTTCCAATCCTTGTTTCCAGCCACTTTTATACCTAGAATGACTCGATAGAGAGTGAAAGACTCGATAAAAACCTACAAAAAAGGGTTAGAATGCGCCAAAAATGCATTATATCAATTCCCCCAGACTTAGATCTTTGTTTGTCCTCAAACAAATTCAAGACCAAGTGAAGGAGAAAGGTTTGAAAACGTGGGAACTCTTTTATCCTCAGTGAACCAAGTTTAAAACCTTCAATCTGCAGACCACATAATCCAAATTACGAATAACAAAGCTTTACCAAAAAAAATCATCAACACATTTCTCAACCAAGTTCCATTTCCCAAACACAAACTCAACGCATTCAAAGTTGCGTGAGGGTCTCGCTAAAGGCACCATTTAGGGTAGACGACGCTAAGGGTTTAAGGCCATTTAGAGGTGGAGTTAAAAGTGTTTAAGGTGTTTAAGGGTTACCCGATGTTTCGTAGAGGATGCAGGATATTACACAAAATTGCAAGAGAGAACGGGTACGTTGATATCCACATTCTCTAAACCACTCTTTCTTCTCCAAATCTCTCCAACCACCTCATGATGCCATCGTCCACCTTGGTACACTCGCTATGTAGAGAGACACGTTCTAACTTACAAATTTACCACCCCTCATCATCGGTTTACTGTTTTTTTTTTTTTTGATAAGACATAAGTTTTTGATGATGATGAAGAGGGTTTTCGATTACCAATGTGTGTGTCTCTCAAACACGCAAAAGGAATTAGAGTAAATGTACATACCCAGGTGGATCCCATTAATTGCCATTCCTTCCTTGTGGATTTTTATTCCACCTTTATAAAACCATCTTCTGGAAATAGGAGCGGGTGCTCTATTGCTGGAGCAGGTGCTCCTGTTCTTCAGAAAGAGTGATTTAAAGGCTGTGTCGACCCAATTCTCTCCGGCCCTTTTGCGCATATGCTGCACATATGACAATGAAGTAACAAGAATGCAAGGGGCTTGAAAAGAGGTAAGGGTTTTAACTAAAAATGAGTTAGCTATTCAGAAAAAATAAGAGTGATAAAAAGAATAAAAAGTCCTGAATATTGTTCGTTTCCCTAATCTAATGGCAGTAGCGAGAGAAATTTTTGGTCAATATGAAACCTGGAAGATAGTGCATCGAGGTGTTCAAGCTGTTCCTTATACCCATGCTCAGAAGAAATGGTCACTAGAGAGAAAGTTAAACATAGATAGTTCAAAGATCATCATAAGATAAAGTCCTAATTGCCTACAAAGTCTTGACTCAATAAAACAAAAGAAAAATTAGACTCAAAACGGACATAAAAAAATAGAAAACAACCAAAATAAACGTCGTTAGTAGCAACTCCCCCCAGAATTATTTCACACCGTCTCGGTGTGAGAATAAGAAAAGAGGAAGTGAAAAGAAAAATAAGAATGAAAAGCAGAAAGTAAAAATGTTCATGGAAATACTTACCTCTTGGTGGGCCTAAATCAGAATGTTGAATTTTACCCTGGAGAGCAGGTGCTCTGTTCTGGGTAACATGTGCTCCCTGGAAACCAGATCGACTAAACGGGTCGATCCTGACATTGACCGATGGTTTGTATGTCGATTTCCTCATCCGGATCGATCGATCGTAGTGAGTGGATCGATCGATCTGCCTCGTCTTTTTCCATAACTCAAGATTTTTTTTAAAAAACTGAAAACTCAAAGATTGAAATCACGGTTAGTAACAAAAGAAATCAAATTGAAAAAGTTAGGAAACGTACCAGTGGGTTGCCTCCCACCAAGCGCTTGGTTAAAGTCTTTAGCTTGACTTGATTAGCCATTTAGGCATTTGGTACATCGCCTAAGGGGATGAATCCTCCTTCGAATTCACTTGTCTCAGCAATGTACAACTTAAGCTTCTGACCGTTGACCACAAACTCGTTGCCTTTGGCGTCCAGCAACACCACAGCTCCATATGAACGGACCTCCTTAATGGTAAAGGGTCTGGACCACATTGATCTAACCTCATAAACATGTTCATCAGGAAGTGTGTCATCAAGAGGTACCTCACAATCAATTTTCATGCGAGATAGATGATCAGCAACTCCGTTCTCAGTCCCTTTCTTGTCAACAATTTGTAGATCAAACTCTTGGAGCAGAAGAATCCATCTCAAAAGCTTCGGTTTTGCATCCTTCTTGGTGAGCAAATATTTCAAAACAGTGTGGTCGGTATGAACAATGACCTTCGAGCCAACAAGATACGACCTGAATTTCTCAAAGCCGAAGACAATAGCCAGGAGTTCCTTCTCCGTCGTAGCATACTTACATTGAGCTTCGTCCAAAGTCCGGCTAGCGTAATAGATCACGTGGAGCTTTTTGTTTTTCCTTTGTCCCAAAACTGCTCCCACAGCGTAATCACTAGCATCCGTCATCACCTCAAAGGGTAGATCCCAGTCTGGTGGTTGAACAATCGGTGCACTCACCAAAGCTCCCTTTATAGTGTGAAACGCCTCAAGGCAAACCCCATCAAACTCAAACTTGGTCTCCTTACACAAGAGCTGAGTAAGTGGTCTCGCTATCTTTGAAAAATCTTTGATGAAACTTCTGTAGAAGCCCGCATAACCAAGGAAACTTCGTATCCCTCTGACTGAATCCGGCGGTTGCAAACTCATCATCACCTCAACTTTTGCTCGGTCAACCTCAATACCCTTTTCTGAAATCCGATGACCCAGAACTATTCCATCCCTAACCATGAAATGGCAATTCTCCCAGTTTAGTACAAGATGATTTTCTTCACAGCGTTGTAACACCCTACATAGATTAGACAGACACACAGAAAAAGAGCTCCCATAGACGGAGAAGTCATCAATGAAAACCTCCATAATATCTTCAATCAAATCAGTAAAGATAGACATCATGCACCTTTGAAAAGTAGCTGGGGCTTTGCATAATCCGAATGGCATCCTGCGGTACGCAAAGGTGCCATAGGGACATGTGAAGGTTGTCTTCTCCTGATCATCCGGGTGAATGGGAACCTGAAAAAAACCTGAATAACAGTCTAAAAAGCAGTAGTAAGGGTGGTTAGCGAGTCTTTCGAGCATTTGATCAATGAATGGTAAGGGAAAATGATCCTTCCTAGTTGCTGCATTTAACTTTCTATAATCTATACACATCCTATCTCCTGTGACAGTCCTAGTGGGTATCAATTCGTTCCTATCATTGGCCATCACAGTGATTCCTCCTTTCTTAGGCACTACATGCACAGGACTTACCCAATTACTATCAGATATTGCATAAATAACTCCAGCTTCTAGTAATTTCATAATCTCTTTCTTAACATCTTTCAAATTCGGGTTCAGCCTCCTTTGGTGCTCTACAGAAGTTCTAGATTCATCCTCTAAATGTATCTTATGCATGCATAAATCAGGTGAGGTTCCAGGGATGTCATCTAGCGAATAACCTAAAGCCTTCCTATACATTCTAAGCTCGCATAAAAGTAAGGCGGATTCCACATTATTCAGATCAGCATTAATAATAATAGGATATGTAGAGTTGGGACCGAGAAACGCGTACCTTAGCCCAGCTGGTAAGGTTTTGAGCTCAAGTTTTGGAGCTTTCAGCTCGCTCCAAGGGTCGTTAGCAGAGTTCCCAGGAGCAGTTGCTCCGTCTTCTCCCTCTGTTTCAAGTCTCAAAAAGTCTGTTGACTTTTCCATTTGCCCAGAATCCAACATCCTTGCGAAACCAACAGTGTCCTCACTCAAATACCCATGTTCACTTTCAGCTTTTGTCAACGCCACATCCAAGGGATCATCAGCAAGAATCTCTTCAATCTCTTCTTCTGAGATTTCAAGGTTATCCTCAATGGCAAAAGTTTGCCCATCAATTGTCGGTTTCTTCAACATCCGATCCATCTCAAACTCCATGATAATGTCTCCCAGGTGGAGACCAATTGTTCCATTCTTCACATCAATAATCGCACCAGCTGTGCACAAGAAAGGACGTCCCAAAATCAGGGGGTCCTTTGGTTCATCATCCAATTCCAACACCACGAAATCTGCTAGGATAAAAATGTTCCCAATCCTGACCTACAAATCTTCCAAAATTCTTACAGGCAACTTAATAGATCTGTCAGCAAACACCAATGACATTCGTGTTAGTTTAAATTTTGTGTACCCGAGCTTCCTTACAACCGAATAGGGCATGAGGTTCACGCTAGAACCTAAATCACACAAGGAACAAGCAAATCGCACAGGACCAATATCAACAGAAAACACGAACTTACTTGGGTCCTTTTGCTTTTTAATGACTTTGTTTTGTAGCACAACACTACAATTCTTACTTACAACCATTGCGCTTTGCTCTGAAGGCATCCGTCCAATAACCAAGCCCTTAACGTACTTCTTCATGGACAGCATCATCTGAATCGCATCTGCCAATGTCAGCTTAACTGTCAAGTCTTGTAACATTTCCTTACATTTCGCCTCCTCCAAATCCTTCTGCGACTTCCTTGGAGGTACTGGGTAGGGAACAGGGGGTTTGTAGAGACGAGATCGAACCTTGTCAATGATCTCATTCGGCCTTACAACAGTAGAACTTGGTCCAGCAACCTCAGCATCATTTTCTGTTTCAGGAGCAGGTGCTCCTTCCGCTGGCGCAAGTGCTCTTTCTGGGTAGTTTTCAGCTTCTGCCCTTACGACTCCAGGCAAAACTCTTCCACTTCTCAGCTCTATGGCGTTCATAAATTCCCTTGGGTTTGCATCCGTCTTACCAGGCAACACTCCCTGTAGTCTTTTGGTTGCTTCGGCTGTTTGAGCGACCTAGGTGTCGAGTTTCTTCACGTGGTTACAAACTGCCTCAAGCCGACTGTTAAGGTCCAAATACATAGCATCCACTTTTGTGTTGATCTCAGTAGCACACTTCTACTGATTAGCCATTAGTTGCTGCATCATTCCTTTCAACTCAACCTGAGAAGTGCTTCCGGAGCTCGCAGGAGCCTGAAAGTTAGAGAACTGCGGTTTCTGACCTTGGAAAGGGAGGAACGTCTTGCCTTGGAAGTTCTGAGGGTAGGTCTTCTAGAAACCTTGATCCTGAGGTTTTGGGTTTTGGGGGTTGGTTTGCTGCGGGCAAACCTGATCCTGTGGGTTCTCAACATTCGTACTCCTATAGGAGAGGTTCGGGTGGCTCCTATAATTCTGGTTAAACCCACGGTTTCGTATAAACTCTTGACCATTCACATAGGTAACCTCCTGCTGATCACTATCTCTTTCCTCAACCATCTCCTCAGCGAGTGTTTCAACATTCTCATCTGAAAAGTGAACCATCCTTTGGTTCGCTTTGAGCAACAAGTTGATCTTGGCCGTAAGGTCATCGATCTTGGCGGAATTCGTTCCATTGGATTTCGTAGTCCTGTCATACTCCTGGGACTTGTTGTTTGAACTTACAGCTAAGTTCTCAATCAGCTTGTATGCACCTTCTCTGGTTTTGGTCATGAAATCGCCATTGCTAGCAGCATTCAGCGCATTCCTATAGTCCCAGTCCACGCCATCGTAGAAAATACCTAGCAGATTTTCATCCGAGAAACCATGGTGTGGGCACTCTCTCTTATACTCCTTAAACCTTTCTCATGCCTCACAGAAGGACTCTCCGGAATGTTGGTGGAAGGAGGAGATCTTGTTCCTTAAACTCGCGGCTTTGGATTTTGTGTAGAAGTGGTCCAAAAACGCAGCTCTACATTGCACCCAAGTCGTAATGGATCCAGCAGGTAAAGACTTAAGCCAACGAGAAGCTTTGTCCGCGAGTGAGAAGGGGAATAGCTTGCACTTAAGGAAATCCGAGTTCATCCCATTAGAACTCGTCGTGGAGCAAATCTCATCGAAATTCTCTATATGGTCCATCGGAATTTCAGCAGGCAGCCCATGGAACAAGTGTTACTTAACCAACGATATCATCTGCGGTTTGATCTCATAGTCAATCCTTTCAACAGCGGGAGGAACTATGGCAGCTCGGTTCCGATAGAAAACGTGGGGATTGTCCATATCCCCTATTGCACGTTGCTGTTCACGCGCATGTTGTCGCTACTGTTTGCGCACGTGCTGCTGTTGCATTTGAGCCATCTGCTCTTGCAGCCTTTGCAGCTCAGCTGCCATGTTGTTGTCACCTTGATCGCCCATATCAGCGGGATTAGGCCTTTGTCGTCTATTTTCTCGTTCTAGTCTCGCAAGCTCAGGGTTACTCAGAGTGACGAGGGGAGTTTGAAGATTTCTCCTTGTTGTCTTTGAGTTCATACACCTGAAACACACGTAGGAGAAACAAAAAAACGAGATTAGTGCTTAGTCTAAAATCGTAAACGAAAATTAGAGGTATCGAGTTGTTCCCCGTCGCAACGGCGCCAATTTGATGAAAGTCCTTTTTTCGGTTTTATAGATTAAAACCTAGGTTAACTAAATCGATATAGAAATAGTAAAGGTTCGTTAAGGGACCAACAATACACTCTAATTTTATGGAACACAATTTCAGCTAAGCGATCAAAAGAGGTTTAAGTGTCACAATTAACCAAAGCAAATAAATGTAAATTTCGGTTGTAAATCAATAAATGGAAAGGCATTAGGTCAAGGGATAATTCTCAGGGATTAGGATATCAAAACCAAACAATTATTCAGGTTATCAAGTTATGAACCAATCTAGAACTCAACCATAGATTCAAGAGGACCCACTGTCGTGGCATCAACTACTTCAACAAACAATCTAACACCCTAAACTGTCGTTTGAGGTTACAAAGAATGAAGAGCATTAAACGATTAGGGTTGATTTGTTCACGAGTTGCTTTAACTTCAACTGTCGTTGGCTAAAGACAACTCGTCCATCTAAGTCAATTCCAGCAATTCACAACACTTTTGATGAGTGAATTCAACCTAAAATCATAGACTAGGTGATCAAATTAGCCTAGGCAATACGTTCGACATTAGACGGAGATATCGAGTGATGTTTCAAAACCTATCTATGCTTAGTTATGATTCTCTAACCCCATCGAACCCTCGACCTAACTAGTGGATTACTCGCTCATGATTAAACAAACAACAGCAGCAAGTGATAAGAGAAACTTCATTGAATCAAAGTAAAGAGATTAGGGTTTAAGAAAACTTCAATAAGAAAACGTAGAAGACAAATCTCCAAGCAAAATTCTAAGACAAGTATTCGAATCTCTCTCTCTCTCTTGTTGATCTCAGTTATGTTGTTGCTGCTGTTTTGTGGCTGCGTGATCCCCTAAAAGATCCAGAGAAAAACATATTTTAAAGGCCCACGGCGGCTGGCCCAAAAGATAGGGTTTTTAGAATTAGGTTTAATGAAATTTTCATAAGTGGATCTGCTGGGAGCAGGTGCTCCCTCTTCTGGGACGGGTGCTCTCTTCCTCCAGAATATTCTAAAAAGATCCAGATTTCTTCATTTTTCATCAAATCCAATCCGTAAGTTCCAATCCTTGTTTCCAGCCACTTTTATATCTAGAATGACTCGATAGAGAGTGAAAGACTCGATAAAAACCTACAAAACAAGGGTTAAAATGCGCCAAAAACGCATTATATCAAATAATATATAGAGGATTGATGACAACAAAAAAAAACCATACCAAATCGATTTCTCACTAGAAAGAAACCAACAAAGACAAACAAAAAAGCTCTTGTGAATGAAAATGACGACAAATTATTTCACTATTAACTCAAGCTAGATATAGTGATATTAAAGCAACATAATTTAGTTTAGAGATCGCGATGTGAACCCTTTATTACACGAGAATGCTTAACTGAAATAAAAATGCCAAAATAAAAATATCGAAGACAATACAAATTGTAAATTGATGGAGACGAGAGATGCCGTAAACTTGATATGAGAAATAGAGCAAAGACGTCACTTAGTGATGGGTACGACACTGACTCCAAACTGATGGAGCTGGTCACTAGCTTTTCCATGGAACCCTACGATTTTGTGACCTGCCTTCTCGATTACGAATTTTGAGGTAGATTCGAGTCCAAAAGGCGGAGAGGTGCGTACATTGGTCTTGAACTTGAGCATTGTTATTATTGAGGATTCACTTCCAAATATTTTATCATAACAACCTTCGACTGCCGTGATGTATTCACTCGGATACGCCAACTCGAACTGTAAAACAAGATATCATATATATGGAGAATGAGGTTCATGAAGAAACTATAATACGAGTTTATAGTTAGTTTAAGGAAAATATTTTTTTGAAGGAAATAACATTGAATTAGTATAATCACCTCTTCGTATCCAAGCAAAGTCATCTTTCCATGCTCTTCTCCTAACACCACCTGGTTGTTCTTGTCATACACAAACTTGACGGATGCAATACCACTTTCACCTTGTCCCACGTATATCTTCCTCACATCATCGAAAACACCATCGTCCCATGAAGCTCCTCCGTCACCACCTATACCTTGTAGTTTCTCTGCGGGAGGAGGAGGAGGCGGAACAGGGGGCGAATCAAAATATACTCCGATACCATCAATAGCATAACCCCCCTGTCCATGGAATCCAACAAGAGCCCTACCTTTGCTCTCCAACACGAAAGTGTGCTTACCAACTGTCCCATATATAGGAGAGATTCTCCCTTTTGATGTCTTGAAACTCAATGACCTAATTCGATTTGAATAGTCAGAGCCGCCTGGGTCACAAGTCCCTTCAACAGATGTAATATATTCATTTGGATAGTCTAGTACAAACTGCAACATACAAATCAAAGGTTTTTTAGGAGCTATATATATATATATTCAAGAATAGATTAACGAATGTTGTATGATTCTTTCTTGGAAATATCTCTTCACTTCTTAGCCTACTATTTTTGTAATAAAATTTTAGTTAGTGAATGTTCAAATGAGGACCTCCTTTAGTTCTCCTTGGACTCTATTTTCTCCAAGCCTATCTCCGTTTTCACGCGTTTCCACTTTTCCGAATTTGTCGTAGTCGACCATGATATGCGATATCCCAGTGGGACTATATGTAACATACACCTTTCTTACGCCAGTGTAAACACCATGGTCCCATGAGTAGCCTCCACGACCCCCTTGCTGTTCCAGTTTAATAGGAGGAAGTGTTATGAAATAAGCTCCAAGGGACGTTAGGTTTGTCTCGGCAGATCCATGGAATCCAATGATCTTGTTTCCGCCTGCTTCAAGTGTAAACTTAGTGCCATTCTCATCGTATCCCATTACTTCAGAACTCCTCAGGTTGGTTTCGAATTGAAGTGCTTGAATCACACCAGATGTGTTATCATAACAACCCTTAATAGACACCAGATGTTCGTTGTTGAGATGGTTAATCTCAAACTACGTACAAGAAAAAGAAAAAAAGTTATTAATGGATCAAATCTCTTAACATGTTATCTCATATATAGCATAGCATGTCTCATATATACTTACTGTCTGTGTGAAACCACGACCATATACACCATGGATGGGTCCAACATTGGTATTTCCAGCCTTGACATACTCAAACTTGACAAACTGAATGCCTTGAAGACCACCTCGCACATGTATCTTTGTTACACCTTCATAATCGGATCCATCATCCCATTGATTCCCACCCTTTCCACCTTTAGCTTCCACCTTTAAGGCCATCAGATCTTCGTTTAAAGAGAGCAGTTTAATCATTAAACAATTTAGTTATTAATCATTACCCACTTGAGGAGAAATACAAAACCATTTGCATGAACAATTTAAGTAATATAATGAAGCACCATGTTTTGACCAAAAAAAAATAATGAAGCACCATGTTTCTTGGGTGCAAAAGTAATTACCTCTTATGCCGGAGTCGAGAGAAATTATCACGAACTGATGGAACAATGGGGAGTGAGCGATGAAGTATCAGCAGCAGATGGTGAAGGTGCCTGTTTTATACACACACAGTTAAAATTATCTAATTATCTAGGAATATTTTTTTTGTATTTGGACTCGTGGTAGGCAATCACAATAACTTATTGTTATTTTTCGTGCTTAGATCGTGGCTCGTGAGGCCATATAATTTTAACAATTTTATCTTCGTAATGTGTAACCATTAATATTAGGATCACTACAAATCTCTCAACTGTATATTTTTATTTATCTTTATACTCATGAGTCATGGTCTTGTTTAGACCATAAAGACCATGAATGTTTACAGCGGGTGATCTGTTCCAATGTGCAGGACAATAATTTGTTACCATTCACCATTTTTTTTAACAATGCGTTTACAAATAAAATTAAAGAAAAATTAAACAAAAGAAAATAAAGGCGGGACAAAATTAGCCATGAAATTAGTCCTGGGCAGCCGTTCAGATTTGGGTTCGGATTTTCGGGTTTTCGGGTTTAGTAATCTAAAGCTCATTCTGGTATATATATATATATATATATATATATATATATATATATATATATATATATATATATATACTCGGACAGGTTCGGGTTCCGGCCGGATTTTGGCGTTTCGGGTTCGGGCCGGGTTTTGGCGTTTCGGGTTCGGACCGGGTTTTAGCGTTTCGAATTCGGTTCCGGTACTGATGGGGCATCGACAATATCTCTAATCTCCAATGGAGGAAGACTATACCCAGTGCCTAATGCCAATTCTACATAGTTCAAACACACAACAAAAACTTATGTAAACACACATATCTCTCTGATCACACAAAATCAAATAAGCTATCATCGAACAATCAAAATCGATTTCTACGAGTTCGATTTCAGTGTCAAGTAAAATCCAAATCCAAGTTCCATTCCAAATTCTACACAATCGACTGGTAGTAAGAAGAATTTCATTTCCCGTATCAATTGAATCGAGCTAAATCGACGAAAATGGAGGAATTACCATCATCTTCAGCAGCGGAAGCAGAGGATGAAACTGAGTCATTAGAGCTACTACCACCACCGTCTTCTCCAACTCCGGGACCTATAGATGCGAGAGAACGAAGCCTAGAAGCAGAACGTGAAGACATGACAGTAGTAGTCAACAAGTTTCCAGAGAATCGGCGAACTCTTGCACAACGAAGAGTCGATAATCTAGAAAGCTTTGGAGGTAGAAGGAGAGAAGCAGACGGCAAAGAGAAATGGCAGAGAGACGACGATAGGGAGAAACGATGAGAAGAAGAAGCTACTGCTTTTTGAAAGCGTATCATTTTTTTAATCTCACTTTTCGGGTTCGGGTTTCGGCTATAATCCGAACCCGAACCCGAACCCGAACCCAAAATTTCAACATTAAAAACTCGATCGGGTACTAAGCAATATCGGATCGGGTTTCAGTACGGATTTTCGGGTCGGGTGCGGGTACGGGTTTCAGGTCCGGGTAATATGCCCAGGACTACATGAAAGTATGAAACGGATGTATAACGCATGTAGACCCAATGAGGTCTGGTTTATTAGTTTGTTCCTTTTTTTTTTAATTAAAAAATCTGAAAATAATTATATTATTAAATTTTATAACTTTACATATATATTTTTGTTAAAAAATCTTTTAGAAATAAAAATTAAATTATTTAAATATTTAATTAAAGTTTCATAATTAGTATATCTACTTATAATAATCACCATTCAAATATTATACCGCATCGTTTATTTTACAATAAACACAATTGGACCGCATAGTGTGTTTTTTTCACACGCACCACACTTAAATCCTATCGCACTTCTCTATATGCTTGTCTTGTACTGTCTAACCCGCTGTCACCATTCGCAGTTTTATATTCTCTAATGTATTTATAAATACATTATTTATGACATACATAAAACTCCTATAGTCAATTGAATCCGGATCGCGTAATCAAGATATTCTAAATAATTGAAAAGGAACTATGTTCAAAAGAATAATAGTTCAAAGATTATATAAACGATGAAAAGAACTGCGATAAGTCTTGTCTATTATTGAATTGCGGATGTCGGTTGATTTAATATGACAAGAAAAACTTCCTATTTTCTAGCATATATTTTTCATGTTGATCTTTTTCTTTTCCTCGAAAATCTCTTTGATTTTTTTTATTAGAATGAGCGTGAAAATTCTATAAGAAGACGAAAATAAAAGAGCTAACTAGAAGAAGAGAACTATGAACTCCATCTCCAAAATTCTAAGACTATGGGCATGTTCGTTTGCTTGATGCCGGCGTCAGCGGCTGCGTCATACGGCTAATTGATGTTCGGTTGCCTGCCGCCGACACCTGCGGTTAAACGCTGTGACCAATCGCGGCGTGTGGCGTCTTAAATTTTTGAACCTCGTGTTTTTCAGATAAATATTGCGACTCTGCGATCAATCGCAGCGTTTAGTTAACGAACAAACCTGCCACCAAACGTTATGGCTGTCAAACGAACAACAATGGCAACGTCTGATCGCAATGTTTGGTCGCAAGTTTTTAGACGCTACCGTGGCGGTAGATAAACGAACATGCTCCATCTCCATTAGTTAGAACTCTTTCGAGTTTTTAACAATATTTTTAATATAAATTTTGCATTATCCAAAGTTAAGAACCCCATAAAGATTTTTTAATTTTGTTCTCCTCCATTATTTAGAACTCCAAAAATAAAAAATTTATATTTTTGAAATTATTTTATTTTAAATATAAATTATTTTGTTAAAATTTGAAAACATACAACATTATATAAAATCTAAATTATATTACATTTCATGAAATTTTAAACATAAAAACAATTCAAATATAAATATGCAAATCATAGTATTTCTTTTTTTCCGAGAATAATGTTAACTAGATTATTAACTAATCCGGTGAATATATAGATGAGACAATTGCAAAAATATCACTTTTAGTGTGCTATTTTGCAAAAATGTCATAATAAATTGTATATTTGCAAAAATATTATTAATTATGGATTTTTAAAACTTTAAATTTTAAAATTTTATCCTCAAAACTAAACTTTAATACAATATAGTTAACTCAAACTAGATAATCTAGATTTAACTACGGAAATTGAAAGAGAAGTCCATTTTGTCGCTTCTAATTTTTGTGAACGTATTATTTCCATGCACTATATATTAGGTATATAACGGAATTTAAGTTTAACGAGTAATGCGATTATTTATTTATTTATATAAGTTAAAAGTGAATCTATATCTATTTTCATGTAATATTTGAAGTTACGTGAACCAATTTAAAACCTCTTTATCTTTTTTGGGGTTTGTAATAGGGCGTGAAGGTAGACGCGATTTAAAGTAAAGATGTTTTTTTAAATATAACTAGCTCAACAAATCATAAATGAATATAGATGGGGTTCTTAAGAGTTTATAAGAGCATAATCAATGGTAATTTTTTAATTTGGAGTGTTAAGTAATTTTTTATTATAAATTATTTTTGGAGTTCTAAATTTCTAAGATTTGAGGTTCTAAATCTCCAAAATTAGTACTTTTTATTGGGGTTCTGAGTATTTTATGTATTATTTAATTGTTTTTAATCTTTTAAAACCCCTAATAAAAATTTCTAAACACTACCATTGATTATGCTCTAAGTCTCCCTACTAAGAACCGCTTCTTAAGAAAATACTCATTAATACTATATTTTTTAATTTTTTTAAACTTAAGATACTTCTTAAAAATCTCTAATGGAAGTATTCTAATCCATAGAATGGAAAAAAAGGAAAAGAAAACATATGGTCATAAATTCTCTTATCATAGTTTCAATTAGTAGAAATAAGTAAAAACTCATTTTTCTTGTTCTTACAAATAAAATAATCCCATAACAATTCATTTCCATTGATGTTTTTAAAGCATTTCCATCAATTAAAAATTCAAATGAGATTTTTGAAAATAAAATATTTTTAATTATTTATAATTTATTATCATTAATTTTTAATTTAAAAAACAAAAACTGAATCATTTATAATAAGACAAATATCCTACGAATCTCTCATAAATCTCTAGAACGAAAAATGGTTATTTCCTCTCTCCTAACTTTCTATTTCTTTTTATTATTTTAATAAAAAATTTCTTTTAATTATTTTTCTCTCTTTGGCACTTATCACTCAGTTTACTTGTCATCAAACATCATTGCATCATATAAACACGCTAACAAAAATATATCTCAATCTTAACAATCTAATGCATCAACCTTTAACATAGAATCCGTTTTCACGCTATAACCATCGGAGAACCGATCACCAATACTCATTAGCTCATTTAGTAGTATATCAAACAAAACTTTGAAGTCGCAACTGGTTCAAGTGGTATTTGAAAAGGGATTGTATGTTTTCATCTTTGGTCCGAGGGACCTATACCTAATATCTTTTAATATTAAAAGAAAAACCAACTTTGCAACGACTCAAACTTGCAACTTTGAGATAATTGATCTGATATGAAATTCCCAACATACCTACAAACCAAATATTTTGTTTTTAAAACAAAAACAAATATTGGAGATAAAAAAGAGAAGAACGATGAGAAATTGATGAAATTATTAACACAGCTATAACAAATCAGTGACCCAAAAATCAAAACAAAGATACACAAACCTAAGAACATTCTTATTGGGGTTTTTCCATGGATATCTCACATATTAAAAAATAGAAAGCATTAAAAAATTATGAAAGAAAAAAAGATAAATCTCTCAAATGATTCTAAAAAAATTGAGAGACTTATTTAAAACATTGCACCTTATGATTGACTCAAACAAAATGTTATATTTTAAAATTTAAACAAATAATTAAACTATTTATAACTAATATTGTAATATATATGAGAGACATTGAATCTCTAACCAATGGAGGTGTTCTAAACTGTTACTAATCGAAGATTTTTTTAATCTAGTATATAAAAATAGAATGACTTTCTCCGTGAGTTGCCATGTAGACTTTCATTAGTATACCACGTGTCACTTAAAAAGAAAAACCCTAATTTCCGTCGCCTCCTCTTCCTCTTCTATGTTACATTTCTTCCAAATTAAAAATTCGAAGCTCATCGTCTCCCCTTTCTCTTCCTCTCCATCTTCTCTGCCACGTTTTACTCGCTTCGAATTCAAACATTCCTATTCAATTCCTCAATTCGTTTATACAATAGATCATCATTTATACTTTAAGTTATTGCACTAAAAAAAACACCTATGCATTATTTTCAAATTCGAAGAAGCAGTGCTCTTCACAATAAGTTCGAAGCTGAAGCTGATTTCAGGGTTTCAAAGATGATTCGTCTATTGATTTTGATGATGATGATTTTGATCTCGCTGATGTTTTCTCCAGATGTGAAACCGTTTATGTTCACTGCGACTCTGAAACCTGTCTTCTCCTCCGTCGAAGGTAGATATTTGAGAATTCTGTTTTAGTTTAGAGCAATTGATTTGGGTCCAACTTAAATTTTCGATTCGATTTAGGTCTCTTCAAATATGGTTCCTTTACTATGAAATTGAAAGATGAGATTTTGGTTTCACTTTGTTGTTTAGAAACTAAAGTATCATTCATAGCTTCTAAGTTTCTCTCTAAAAGTCTTAATCTTTGAAATCATATGTTCTTCGATATGGTTATGTCTATGATTTTCTAGTGTTGTATGAGTCTTCATTCATTGTTCTTTGTAATCATCTGTTTGAATATGATTTTAAGTGATGTATTAGGGCATGAGACTTTAATGATTTGAATGAATAATCTCAGATCTCTTTTGTGTTTGTTGTTATTGTCACCGTGAGATTTAGATTTTGTCGAGAAAGTTGGTGGCTTTAGTGGAGAAGCCGACAAATCAGCAAAGGGGAGGAGGAAAATCAGTATATAGGGATTAGGCAACGTTTTTGGGGTAAATAGGCTGTTGAGATTCGTGATCCGAGGGAAGGTGCAAGACTCTTGCTTCGAACTTTCAAAACAGATGAGGAAGCTACAAGATCTTACAATGTTGCAGCATGTATGATACGCGGTTCGAAACCTAAAGTGAATTTTTTCGAAGGCAACCCTACCGTCTCTAAAAACCCGGATTTCCCTCAGAATCTCCATAAACCTTTAAGATATAAGGTTATGCAGATTGTAGACCACGCAACGAAGATACATTTTACATCTCTCAATGTTGTTCATACAAATAGCAGAGAACCTGGTAAGTTTTCACTTCTAAGTGATTTTTTTTGGTATGTGATGTCATCTTTGTATGGTTTGATTCAAGCTTTTGCTTTTTCATATGTAGATTTAACATCCCTATCTTTCTCTCTCTATATGCATTTGCTTACTATAATCGACAAATGCAGGCAAAGAAGACGCCAAGAGATATTATCAACAAGGTTTAAAGAGGGCCTCTCTAACCTGTGAAAAGAAGCGGGTGTCCACTAACGGCCCGTCGTTCCAGACTTGGTGATATATCATAATTTTTACCCGTTTTTGACTATGATATAAGTCCTTTTCATAGAGTCTTTTTGGTATTTTTCGAGTCTTTTAGAATCTTTGTAGGTTAATGAGTGATTGAAGTTTAATAGGAGCTTTTGGAGCATTTTGTAGCATCAAGGAAAGAAGAGCCAAAGTGACCAAGTCGGAGACAATCTTTGGAGCTTGTGTCAATCGACACAAGCCATGTGTGTCGATCGACAAGCATGTCTGATACGAGAAGCTGAGTTTTCAAGTTGTGTCGATCGACACAGCTGCTTGTGTCTATCGACACGCCCAAGAAGCCCAAAAGTTTGCATAAAGCCCAATCCGATTTTTAGACATTAAATATAGTTTTCTTTAGGCTTTCATGTTTTTATCTTGTTTTTAATTGAGACATGGAGATTGCGAGATTTGGAGAGCTTTTAGGAGAGATTTCGATACTTCAGACCTTCAAATTTCGAACTTTTGTATCTCTTACTCAATTTCTTTTATGCAATTTTATTCATTCATAATGTTTACATCATCTATGTTTGAGTAATTTGCTTGTTAGGTTTTGGAGATTCTAGGGTTTGATGAGAAATTGTTAGGATTGAATTACTGTTAGGATTTATCTTTTTATTCTTCATCTAGATTGCTTTAACTTTGATTTTAGGATTGATCAACTAAAATTGGAAACCCTATGTTGTTTTAATAGATGCGAAAGTATTATTAACAACCTGGCATAATCTTAGATGAGCAAAATTATCTATTCGCAAAGAAATCTGGCTTAGTAATTTTGTGAACAATTGAACCTGAACTTAATGCTTGATTCTATTCACTAAGTTTGCAAAAAAATTTGGAATTTAGGGATTTAGTCATAGATAATCTCTGCAACGAAAGTTGATTGGTTTTATATTCGTGTTTGAGTTCTAGAACTGCGCTTAATCAAATCCTGACAGTCTTTTATCCTTGATTTCGATTTATTCCTGTGATTTATCCATAGCCTAACTCTTTTGTCCAATTGAATTCTAAGAATCTTGATAATCATTCACTTGTTTACATTGCTATTTTTATTACATTCATACATATTTACTTAGCAAAATTTGAATTCTTTAGTTGATTTGTGTGATTTGATTCCCTGTGGATTCGACACCTAAGTACTACTACGATCTCTTAATTTGAGAGAGTAGCTAAGGGCAAATTTGAACATATCAAATTTTAGCGCCGTTACCGGGGACTCGATTTCACCAATCGATTTTTGATACTAGAATTTTGTCTAAGGTTTTTGTTTTTGTTTTGTTACTTGTTATTTTCTCTTTGTCTTGTGTGTTTCAGGTTTATGTCTACTCGCGTTACCAGAAGCAACCAAAACGAAGAGCTAGTTGATCTCAATCTTGAGATTGGAAAGTTAGAGCGAGCTAACCGAGCAACGAGAAAGACAGCCAAGATGAATCCGTTAGTTCTTATCAGAGGTGATGATGGGTTTCTGCAAGATGCTGAGGGTCACAGACGTAATGCTCAGGGTCAGAGATTAGATGAGAATGGAGTTGTGATTGTGGAGGAGCCTGGGCGATATGCTATGCAGCGCCAAGAGCCAGCTGGGCGTGGGCGCACTCTTGGAGAGTACAATAGGCCTGACGAGTTCTATGCCAACAGGGCAGCGATTCGTTTTCCTGCTTTCCCGAGGAATGATTTTGAGCTGAAGCCTGCTTACTTCTCATTTGTGGCTCAGCACCCATTTCATGGTCTTTCCTCTGAGCACCCCATGGATCACATTGAGAGGTTTGAGGACTTAGCATCTAACATTAAGGCTAATGGAATGTCTAGCGATTACCTCTACTGCAAGCTTTTTCCCTACTCTCTTAGTGGAGAAGCAGCTTACTGGTTGAAGCAGTTAGAGCCGGGATCGCGGACTACTTGGGAGGACACCAAAAATGCTTTCCTCAACAACTTCTTTGATGAGGCGAGATCCGAGGATTTGAGGACTAAGATCTCCACTTTCAAACAAGGACCGACTGAGGCATTCAAGGCTTCCTGGGTGAGATTCAAGGCCTACCAGAGAGATTGTCCTCATCACGGGTTCAGTGATATTCAGTTGTTGGGTATCTTCTTCAGAGGTATTGATTGGAGGTATCAGATGGCTCTATATTCAGCTAGCAATGGGAACTTCAACACTAGATATGCAGAGGATGCACTGATTCTTATTGATAATTTGGCTTCTAGCAATAGTACCAAGAACGCAGACTTCAAGAGGAAGAAGCTTGGTGGGAACATGGATGGAAGCCAAATAGCTGAGGTGAAAGCCAAGATTGACTCTGTGCATAACCTTCTAGTGGGGAAGAAGACTGTTCAGTTTGCTCAAGAGGTAGAGACTTTCATTCCAGAGGAAGAGCAGGATGAATAGGATGTCAACTACATCAGTGAGACTAGTTTTTAGAGTCAGAGGTTTGGTAATCAGCAAGGTAACAGAAGCTTCAACGGGAACAACCAGAGGACTACATTCACTGGAAATTCAGGTTCGCCTAACTACTCTCCTAAGCTGCAGTTTTAGAAAACCGAGTATCAGAAGCTTTTCCAGAGCAACTACACTAGGAACTACGGTTCATCTTCTTACCAAATACCTCCTGCTCAGTCAGCAGAGAGTAAGATGAAGTCTATGCTAGAGCAGATTTTAGAGAGTCAACAGAAGATGACTGTAAGCTTTAACGGGAAGATGGATGCTATGTACTAAGATCTGAATGGGAAATTCGAAGCTTTGAACACCCATGTCAAGAAATTGGATACACTGTTTGCTCAAACCGCAGAGAAATCAAGGAGGCAAGAAGGGTCATCGTTTCCAACTGACTATTTTGACTCAATAAAACATTTTGGACTGACTCTTAAAAACACAAAGTTAGCATCCATTCAGAGATCGACCAGCTTGTGGAGATCGAAGACGAAGAGAATGTCGTTCCAAAACCCGTGTCGATCGACACAGAAGGCTTGTCGATCGACATAGGTCGACAAACTCGATTCAGGAAATTACGCAATCGGTGATTTTTCTTGTAAGGTCGAAACCAAGGTTGACACGAGGTCGACACAGAAAACTCATGTCGATCGACATATGGAAGATATGTCGATCGACACACTTGACAAAGGGTCACCACAGCAAACTCGTGTCGATCGACACAAAGACAGTGTCAATTAACACACGACCCAGACGGTTCCAGTCTCGTCGAAACCTACGGATAGTGTAGAGGAGAGAGTGTATGTGCCTAAGATACCCTATCCTAGGAGCCAGAAGAAGTCTAAGCAAGAACTGGAGGATGCTAGGTGCAAAGCTGTCATGGATAAGCTAGTTGTGGAGCTTCCTTTGATTGATGCTATTCAGACTAGTCTGCTGATCCGACGTTATGTGAAGAAGATGGTTACCAAGAACTTGGATCTTGAGGAAGAGGTTGCAATGATTTCATAGCAGGTCAGTGTAGTGATTCAGAACAGAGTTTATGAGAAGCTCATGGATCCATGAAGCTTTGTGCTGGATTGTTTGATCTTCAAAGAGAGGTTTTCGAGGTCTCTTTGTGATTTGGGCTATGGTGTCAACCTAATGCCACACTCCGTAGCTGTTGGTCTTGGAATGATTGATTTCCAACCTACCAGGATCTCTCTTATCCTAGGCGACAGATCAGTCAGGATCCTAGAAGGTGTTTTGGAGGATGTTCCAATCAGGGTTGGGGACTGCTTGATCCCTACTGATTTCGTGGTTTTACAGTACAACGAGGAACCCAAAGATCCTCTTATTTTGGGTAGACCGTTCTTAGCTAAAACTGGTGCTATGATCGATTGCAAGGGATGCAGTATTACTTTGAGTGTTTGCGATTTGGAGATAAAGTTTGAGATGGATAAGCTGATGAAGAGGCCTACCATCGATGGCCAAAAATTTCATGTAGACACACTCACCGACATCGCACATGAAGTCTTCAATGAGATGCATCCCATTGATCCCTTGGAAAAGACTTTGGTAAACTCTATGACAGTGGAAGGACAGCTTGATGAGGTTGTTAAAGGGTATGCTAGGATGATGGATGCTAGTAAGAAAGTGATGTAGTTGATTGGTAATGTTGAGTTGGTTGGAACTTCAGTGAAAGCTACAAAGGTCAGCGATTGGAGTGGACAAAAAGCTCCAAAGATCGAACTCAAACCACTTCCAGCCAGGCTAAGGTACGCTTTTCTTGGTCATAATTCCACATATCCTGTCATTGTTAGTTCTTCTTTAAACAATGTAGAGCTCACTTTACTGCTAAGCAAGCTGCGCAAGTTTCGCAAAGCTCTTGGCTATTCTCTTGATGATATTTCAGGGATCTCTCCGGACTTGTGCATGCATAGGATTCACCTTGAGGATGAGACTAAGTCATCGATTGAGCATCAGAGGAGGCTAAATCCAAATTTACAAGAAGTTATCAAGAAGGAGATCTTGAAACTTCTAGAGGCTCGGATCATCTATCGTATATGAGACAGTGTTTGGATTAGTCCGGTTCATGTGGTGCCTAAGAAAGGAGGAGTCACAGTGGTGAAGAATGAGAAAAATGAGCTGATTCCTACAAAGATAGTGACAGGGCACAAGATGTGCGTTGACTACCGGAAGCTTAACGCAACCACCAGGAAAGGCCATTTCCCTTTGCCTTTCATCGGTCAGATGTAGGAGAGACTGGTGAATAATCCCTACTACTGTTTCCTCGATGGGTATTTGATGTGCATAAAACTTTCATGTAGGGTTTATGCAATTAGGTCTTTAAATTTATAACCCTATGGAACTGCAAGTGCACAGTTAAGACAATTGTAGTACTTAGGGATCGTTCCGCTGAGGACTAAGTGATGAATGCGCTACAAACCTATATGATTCGGATTAAGCTAAGGGAAAATATTATTTGGTTTTGGGGTTTTATGGAAGCAAATAACAAAGCAATAAAAGTAAAAGGGATAGATATCAATTAAGATTAGAAATCGAACAGTTCATAAAACATATGCAAACACAAGAAATCGATTTAAGGTTTTAAAACTAGTTGTTCTAGAACTCATATCACTAAGGTAAGGTCATCCCACTATCGTGAAGTAACTAACCATCTACGTTTTACACCCTAATAGACTCAACTATCGCAGGTTATTATAAGGTGAAAACATGCATTATTGGTCGAGATTGATTGTTCACTAAACTCTTTAACTAACCTTTCGAATTGTTAAGGTTTCTAGTTCATCGAATACTAGGTCCGGAGATATAACAATTTTTTGGAAAGTATATCAACCTAAGATCAGTCCTTGGGTAGCTAAGCCAATTCATGCTTTAAGTATAAATAAAGATGAAGAATCAATTCTAGAATAAATCCCTAAACGATTAAATGTGTAAAAACATAGAATTAAGAAAGTGCATAGAAATCAAATCAAAGCTATAACTCTAACATGTTTTGCAACACGTAGCAGCAAGAGTTAAGCACATAAACAGTATAATTCATTGATCTATCTAAGCGTAAGGAATTAAATCTCATCTCTTTGCAATAGGGCAAAGATCAACCTATCCTTAAAGGCTTATAGAATCAAATAAACATGAAGAACAAGAGATAAATGAAATACATTGTTTAGGTATTGATTTAGGCTGTTTAGGCCAGCTGCTTAAGTTTCTAGAGAGGCTAAAAGAAAATATATATAGGGGTTAAGGAGGCATAAGTCGGTTAGGGCTTCTTCGGGCAATTACGTCTTTTCAGGTCAAAAACTGAGGCAATTTCGGTCAGGATAAGGATCAGGCTTCGTGACCGATATTGGAAGCTTCTAGGGAGCTTCTAGAAGGTCACACAAAGGCTGGATATCGGCCCATGGCCTGGCCCGGTTCTTGGCTTCATTTTGCACTCACTTCTCTTCGAAGGCAGTTTGACATGTCCTCAGTGTTTCGGGTGTATCTTCTAAAGTACAACTCTAATTTATGAAATTCAAACTCCATTGGAAATCTAACTCAAAGGGCTATCTCCACACCAATTTTCATTAAATTCCCAAATGATTTGATCCTCCGTTCATCAGTGAACTTCTGGCGTATGCGTTCTGTCCAGTAGGGGAATGTGCATTATCTTCAAGATAAAGTGATTGGCATTGGTTCCTTTGACTTGGATGAGTAGCTGCATCATAGATGATACTCCTTTTGCTCCTTTTTACATCTTTTTGATGATAAAACCTGTTAAGTCCTTAAAATTTACATATACGAGAAAACTACCTCTTTTGGCTCAAAAGCTTTATTAATATATATAAAAACCATACTAAAATAGATAGAAAAAGTGGTAAAATATAGGGTATATCAGTATTCCGATTTCTTCCAAATTCCCATCCATCCGGAAGACCAGGAGAAGACCACATTTACTTGTCCCTATGGCACTTTTGCATACTGTAGAATGCCTTTTGGACTATGTAATGCTCCTGCGACGTTCCAGCGGTGTATGATATCTATCTTCACTAACATGATTGAGGATTACATGGAGGTCTTCATGGATGATTTCTTAGTCTACGGTTCTTCCTTTAAAGACTGTCTTGACAACTTGGAGAAGGTGCTTGCAAGATGTGTGGAGAAACATTTGGTTCTTAACTAGGAGAGGTGCCACTTTGTGGTGAAATATGGTATTGTACTTGGTCACAAAGTTTCAGCTGATGGAATCGAAGTGGATCGAGCCAAGATCGAAGTCATGACTAGTCTTCAACCACCCATTTTAGTTAAGGAGATACGGAGTTTCTTAGGACACACTGGTTTCTACCGAGATTCATCAAGGATTTCTCCAAGATCGCCCGCCCACTCACCAGTTTGCTCTGTAAAGATGCCAAATTTGTTTTTGATACTAATTGTTTAGCTGCTTTTGAACAGATCAACCAGGCTTTGGTGAGTGCTCCAATAGTGCAATCTCCAGACTGGGATTTGCCTTTCGAGGTGATGTGTGATGTCAGCGACTATGCAGTTGGAGCTGTGTTGGGTGAGAAGAAGGATAAGAAGCTTCATGCCATTTACTATGCTAGTAGGACACTAGACGAAGCGCAGAGGAACTATGCTACTACGGAGAAGGAGTTGTTAGCCGTGGTCTTTGCTTTTGAAAAGTTCCGTCCTTACTTGATTGGAGCTAAGGTGATAGTGCACACTGACTATTCAGCACTCAAGTATCTAATGTAGAAGAAGGATGCCAAGCCTAGGTTGTTGAGGTGGATTTTACTTCTCCAAGAGTTTGACATTGAGGTAAAGAACAAGAAAGGGGTTGAGAATGGCGTCGCAGATCATCTTTCGCGGATTCGTATAGAGGATAACATCCCTATCGATGATTACTTTCGAGAAGAGAGTGTGCACTTCATTGAGATTGGATTGCAAATAAGCAAAGGAGTGAATCAACACATTTTCGGAGTTCCAGATGTTGTGTCGATCGACACAAAAGACCTGTGTTGATTGATACATGATTCAATCGTAAAAGTTCATAACCCAAAAACAGGTGTGCCGACCGACATGGAGCTTGTTGGACATCGACTAGAACGTTTGGAGACCCCATATGCGCTATCTCTGGATCCAACCGACCTTGGTACACTGATATTGCGAATTACCTAGCTGCAGAGGATGTACCTACTGATCTCAAAGGATATGAGAAGAAGAAGCTCATGAGAGAACTAAGGAGGTATTACTGGGATGAGCCTTATCTCTACAAGCATTGTTCAGATGGGATCTACAGGATGTGTATTGCAAAGGGTGAGGTTCGAGATGTGCTTTTTCATTGTCATGGTTCTGAGTATATTGGGCATTTTGCTACATTCAAGACGGTCTCCAAGGTTTTACAAGCAGGGTTTTGGTGGCCTACGATGTTTAAGGATGCTCATGCCTTTGTTACGCAGTGTGATACTTGTCTGAGGAAAGAAAAGATAAGCAAGAGGAACGAGATTCCACAGAATTTTATCCTTGAAGTTGAAGTTTTTGATTGTTGGGGCATTGATTTCATGGGTCTTTTCCCGTCATCTTATGGAAACAAGTACATCCTAGTCGTTGTGGACCATGTCTCCAAGTGGGTGGAAGCGATTGCTACTCCAAAGAACGATGTTGCGGTGGTTGTTAAGCTGTTTAAGACCATCATTTTCCCTAGATTTGGAGTCCCCAGAGTGGTCATAAGTGATTGTGGAACACACTTCATAAACAAGGTCTTCACTAAGCTTTTGCAGAAGTGTGGAATTCATCATCGCGTGACCAGTCCTTATCATCCTCAGACGAGTGGACAAGTCAAGGTCTCTAACAGACTGATTAAGGAAATCCTTGAGAAGACGGTCAATTCTACAAGGAAGGATTGGTCTACCAAACTCGATGATGCACTCTAGGCTTATAGGAATGCATAAAAACGCCTCTGGGAACTACTCCGTTTCATCTGCTTTATGGGAAAGCATGTCATCTTCCAGTGGAGTTGGAACACAGAGCAGCATGGGCAATAAAGCTATTCAATTTTGACATTAAGCCTACTGCAGAAAAGTGTCTGATACAGCTGAATGAACTGGATGAAATCAGACATCATGCCTACGAAACCTCTAAGTTATACAAGGAGAGGACTAAGGCATATCATGACAAGAGTATCATCTCCAGGACATTCGAACCAAATGACCAGGTACTTCTTTATAACTCTCGTTTACAGCTTTTTCCTGATAAACTGCGTTCTCGTTGGTCAGATCCTTTCACAATCAAGGAAGTCAGACCACATGGAGCTGTTGTCCTTATTTGTTGCAAATACTGATTTGCAACAATAACCACTAGAGAACCAAATTTGATTCGACATAAATTTGCATTTAATAAGCTAGAATACAAATTTACAAAAAAAAGAAAAGAAAAATAAACTGAATTAAAATTTTGACAAAGTTGAAAAAGTCATCACTCGCTGGTGATAAAGATGTCAATATCAATATACTATCATGCATTATATCTATTTGGCGTCTTCATGATAGGGTTTATATATGTACGGGATATGAAGAAGCATATCCTTCCCATAAAGATTCTACGCCACTCTCATGGCTTCCATCTGAGGACATATCGAATCTACCTTCCTTCTCATAAGCCATATCCTACCATGCATAAATACAAACTCAGTCGCGGAAAATACAAACTAACATACCTACAAACAAAGTATAAAAAAAATAAGAACAAGAATTAGAGACAAAAGAGAACCCTTTTTTTGGGTAAGATTCTAATCTATGTAAGCCAGACTCCATATTTTTCCTTAAAAATTTCCCTTTAAGTATGGCCAAACAGTTAGCAAAGATTTTACACACGGGTAAATGTTATGTACATTCTAATCCAAGTAGGCCACAGTCCATAGATTACGTTTTAAGCTGGTTGTGATATAGATTACGTGTAGTTGGTTGTGATATATGATAACACAGGTTTTAACCCTATATAACTACTGCAAGTGCACAGCAAATGGTTGTAGTAATGCAGGGATCGAATCCACAAGGACAAAGTATCACACTACGAATTTATGATAATGAAACTAAGTTAAGACAAAAATATGATTGTGAATTGCAATATGTAAATGAAAATAGCAAGTAAAATATGGAAACCTATGAATAACAAGCATTGAGCCTTAGGGAATTCGCAGGGATTCAAAAGTTCAGAAATAGATAAATTGTTAGGAAAAGCACTAGTAATCGTTCTAGAACTCAAATCACAAAATCAAATTGATCTACTATCATAGCATCAATTACTATGCCTAACAACCTAAGATCATAAACTGTCGTTTGAATTCAAGAGGTTAAACATGCATTAATGGTCAAGTTTGATATGTTCACAAAACACCTTAACATCAGCTTTCGTTGGCTAGGGATGCTTTGCTCAAATAGGTTATTTCAAGCTTTTAAACAAACACTTTTGATGCGTTAAACAACCTAAGATCAGAAACAAGGTAGCTAATCAAGTTCTAGCAATACGAACAACCTAGATGAAGAAACCAAGTTATCAATCCCTAAATCAACATCAATCAAACCCTGAAATCCCTTTGAAACCCTAAAACCCAATTAGAAAACTACTCAGACATGATAGATATCAAATCATAAGAAGAATTCATGAAAGACATAAGAAAATCAATAGATAAACAAGTGGGTTTAGAAATCTTCTTCGAATTGTAAATAGGGTTAGAGATCTTCTCCCAAAACCTTAGAAAAAAGTCTCATAGAAAATAAAGCGTCATCTAAAAAAATGGCTGAAAACTAGAATTAATAGGCTAAATCACGTTTTTGGTTCAAACCGAGTCAAAATAGGAAAATCTGCAATTTTCTTAATTTCCATCAAACCGGTCGGTTAAGGCAGACTCGCATGTCTTCACTAAAACTCCCATAACTTTCGATCCCACCGTTGGAATAACTTCATATTACTTCCAAATGAAAGTTAACTCGACTCTTTATCTTGTGTTCAAATTGCAGCTCGACCCAATGGCGGAAAGTCACTCAATGAATGCCAAACTTCTGACCATTTTCTGCTTCTTTTCTTCTAATCCTTACTATTTTACCTTAGACTCCATCCAAACGTGTTTAAACCTGAAAAGATTCTAAAGACATAGAAAAGACTTGAAAAACCATTGAAAACATTGGTTAGAATGCGTCAAAAACGCAATACATCAACTCCCCCAGACTTAGCTTTTTGCTTGCCCTTAAGCAAAACAGAAGACTAAACATATGAAAGAGGTTTGAAAATGCGCAAACTCAGCTTCTCTTTAGGAACGTTTAATGACCACTAAATTCGTAATCCACATACTGCAAGGACAAATCAGATCGAACCACCATATACTTCTCGACATACTTTTCCAGCCTCCCAAATTCATCCCAAGATTTCGCAGCACTTTCCACAACTCATCATCGCTAGCCTCATTGATAATCTTAGTGCCAAGAACCTTCTAGATTCATTCCCGTACAATACCATGACAGAGCAACAATACAACCTTTTGGTACTCTTCTTCTCCCCCGACTTATTCTTTTTTTTTGAAGAAGAATAACGGGACTCACTACTGTTGTTCCTTGTGAGGAGACAAGGTCGTGAGGAACTTTTCCGTTATAGTTTTAGAATAGCGCTCACTACTATTGTTCCTTGTTAGGAGACAAGTGGATTGTGAGGACTCACTAATGTTGTTCCTTGTTATGAGACAGGATCGTGAGGATCTTTGCACTATTTTCAACCTTAGACCAGTTATAACTTAGAAAGAGGGAGAGGAGTACCATCACTTTTTCACACAAGGTGCATTTGTCCAGTACGAACGAAGAGTCAAGCTCTATAGACACCAATCATTCTAACGAGGATGCAATTAGCTCAAGCCTAGTGGACCTTGCTGGAAAGACCTCTCTAGTTAACTGGTTGGTTTTGGATTTTCCATTAGTCTGATCTTAATTCATTATGCAACAATGGTCACTTAAATAAAAGAGTCAGTAAACAAAGAGAAATGTTACATCATTATTTCCTAACTATAATACACTTGACTCAATAAAATAACTTGGACTGACTCAAGAAAAACATCAAAATGACTAAAGAGAAACAAAACAAAGAAAAATGGTGTTAGTAAGCGATGAATACCTTCCCCCAGACTTATTTCACACCGTCTCGGTGTGAAAATAAATCAAGATAAAGGCAAAAGAGACTCAAAAGAAGTAAAATAAAATGAAAAGTTTTTTTTTTTGCACGTACCTTGCACGGGTTGATTTTTGGCCGGATCGGTCGATCTGCTGCTGGAACGATCGATTCTCTCCCCTCTGGTCGATCTTCGGGTCATCCGATGGTGTCCTAGTTTTGCACGGATTTTTTTTTCTTTTTTGTTTTTGAAACACCGAAAACCAAAACTAAAAGTTAGGAGATGGGTTGCCTCCCACCAAGCGCTTGTTTTAAGTCTTTAGCTTGACTTATGAAAGCATAGGTTAATAATGAGAATCAACAGGTTGGGCCAATGCACCTTTTATCCTTTTTCTAATAGTAAGATGAGAAAAATATGCAAGATGACACATATAATAGTTAACTTCATCTCCATCAATCATGTAAGACACAATATTCTCATTCTCAGAATTTATCTCAACCCTAGGATCATCTACCTCAATCAAGAACTCATCTACATTAAGCACTTCTCCTAGACAAGATTTTTCAAGAAGAGAACTAGATTCCTCTAGCATTGAAACCTTAAACTCAAGATCATGAACATTCAAAGCACATAGATAATTAATATCAAAACATACTTCATGGTAATCTCTAGCAAGATTTTCTACTCTTAGAGTATTTAGTCTTTGAGTCTCACATATTAAATAATAACATTCTTGAATGAGCATGGGAGTTTGCAAACTAGAAGCTACATCTTCACAACAAGGCATGAGACTATCCTTATTATCATGAAAATCAAAGGGTGAGTCGCATGTACCTTCTAGTTGGCATGGTGGAACCCAATAAATTACCTCTTCAAGTGCATGAGCTACCGTAATCTCAGAAAATGTGAGCTCCCTTCCTTCAAGTGAAGCCTGGTGTGCGATGAGATTCACCCGGATCATAGCCACTAAGTCTTTTCTTGTCAAGGTTGGAATTTCCTTTTAAAGCTCACCCAACTCCACTTTTTGTTCTAGTGTAAGAACACTCTCATCAAATGGAGGATCCACATAAGGCTCATCTTCGAATGTGTCTTCCTCTTCTTGTGGTTCATCATTGAATTCCATGGCAATCACTTTAGAAACTATACAAAAATAAAATTTAAAAGGTTAGTGTCTTAGACTAAATTAAAATCCCAAATTCGAAGGTAATGTAATTGGTCCCCGGCAACGGCGCCAAAATCTTGATAACACAGGTTTTAACCCTATATAACTACTACAAGTGCACAACAAATGGTTGTAGTAATGCAGGGATCGAATCCACAAGGACCAAGTATCACACTACGAATTTATGAGAAAGAAACTAAGCTAAGACAAAAATATGATTGTGAATTGCAATATGTAAATGAAAATAGCAAGTAAAATATGTAAACTTATGAATAACAAGCATTGGACCTCATAGAATTCGTAGGGATTCAGGGGTTCAGAAATAGATAAATTGTCAGGGAAAACAGTAGTAATCGTTCTAGCAATCAAATCACAAAATCAAATTAGTCTACTGTTGTAGCATCAAATACTATACCTAACAACCTAAGATCATAAACTGTCGTTAGAGGTTCACAAAACAGCATAACATCAGCTTTCGTTGGCTAGGGATGCTTTGTTCAAATAGGTTATTTAAGGGTTTTAAACAAACACTTTTGATGCGTTAAACAACCTAATATCAGAAAAAGGTAGCTAATCAAGTTATAGCAATACGAAAAACCTAGATGAAGAAACCAAGTTATCAATCCATCAATAAAACCCTGAAATCCCTTTGAAACCCTAAAACCCAATTAGAAAACTACTTAGACATGATAGATATCAAATCATAAGAAGAATTCATGAAAGATATAAGAAAATCAATAGATAAACAAGAGGGTTCAGAAATCTTCTCCGAATTGTAAATAGGGTTAGAGATCTTCTCCCAAAAGCTTATTAAAAAAGTCTCATAGAAAATAAAGCGTCATCTAAAAAAATGGCTGAAAACTAGAATTAATAGGTTAAATCACGTTTTTGGTTCAAACCAAGTCAAAATAGGAAAATCTGCAATTTCCTTAATTTCCATCAAACCGGTCGGTTAAGGCAGACTGACATGTCTTCACTAAAACTCCCATAACTTTCGATCCCAATGTTGGAATAACTTCATATTACTTCCAAATGAAAGTTAACTCGACTCTCTATCTTGTGTTCAAATTGCAGCTCGATCCAATGGCGGAAAGTCACTCAATGAATGCCAAACTTCTGACCATTTTTTGTTCTTTTTCTTCTAATCCTTACTATTTTGCGTTAGACTCCATCCAAACGTGTTTAAACCTGACGAGATTCTAAAGACATAGAAAAGACTCAAAAAACCATTGAAAACATTGGTTAGAATGCGTCAAAAACACAATACATCAACTCCCCCAGACTTAGCTTTTTGCTTGCCCTCAAGCAAAACATAAGACTAAACCTATGAAAGAGGTTTGAAAATGCGGAAACTCAACTTCTCTTTTGGAACGTTTAATGACCACTAAGTTCGTAATCCACATACTGCAAGGAAAAATCAGATCGAACTACCATGTACTTCTCCATAATCTTTTCCAACCTCCCAAATTCATCCCAAGATTTTGCAGCACTTTCCACAACTCATCATCGCTAGCCTCATTGATAATCTCAGTGCCAAGAACCTTCTAGATTCATTCCCGTACAATACCATGACAGAGCAACAATACAACCTTTTGGTACTCTTCCTCTCCCCCGACTTATTCTTTTTTTTTTTAAGAAGAATAACGGGACTCACTACTGTTGTTCCTTGTGAGGAGACAATGTCGTGAGGAACTTTTCCGTTATAGTTTTAGAATAGCGCTCACTACTATTGTTCCTTGTTAGGAGACAGGGTTGTGAGAACTCACTACTGTTATTCCTTGTTAGGAGACAGTGTCGTGAGGATCTTTGCACTATTCTCAACCTTAGACCATTTATAACTTAGAAAAAGGGAGAGGAGTACCATCACTTTTTCACACAAGGTGCATTTGTCCAGTACGAACGAAGAGTCAAGCTCTATAGACACCAATCATTCCAACGAGGATGCAATTAGCTCAAGCCTAGTGGACTTTGCTGGAAAGACATCTCTAGTTAACTGGTTGGCTTTTGGATTTTCCATTAGTGTGATCCTAATTCATTATGCAACAATGGTCACTTAAATAAAATAGTCAGTAAACAAAGAGAAATGTTACATCATTGTTTCCTAACTATAATACTCTTGACTCAATAAAAAACTTGGACTCACTCAAGAAAAACATCAAAATGACTAAAGAGAAACAAAACAAAGAGAAATGGCGTTAGTAAGTGATGAATACCTTCCCCCAGTCTTATTTCACACCGTCTCGGTGTGAAAATAAATCAAGATAAAGGCAAAAGAGACTAAAAAAAAGTAAAATAAAATGAAATTTTTTTTTTTGGCACGTACCTTGCACAGGTTGATTTTTGGCCGGATCGGTCGATCTGCTGCTGGAACGATCGATCCTCTCTCCTCTGGTCGATCCTTAGGTCATCCGATGGTGTCCCAGTTTTGCACGGATTTTTTTTTCTTTTTTTGTTTATGAAACACCAAAAACCAAAACTAAAAGTTAGAAGATGGGTTGCCTCCCACCAAGAGCTTGTTTTAAGTCTTTAGCTTGACTTATGAACACATATGTTAATCATGAGAATCAAAAGGTTGGGCCAATGCACCTTTTGTCCTTCTTCTATTAGTAAGATGAGCAAAATATGCAAGATGACACATCTATGACAAAAAGATATTAACTACCAGTGTAGCATATATCTTTGAATCGTCCTTGGTTACATGCTCATGAGAATCAAATGCATTTGATGGAAAGATAAAGTCAACTTCAGGGTTAAACGAGTTCATCATATAATAGTTAACTTCATCTCCATCAATCATGTAAGACACAATATTCTCATTCTCAGAATTTATCTCAACCCTAGGATCATCTACCTCAATCAAGAACTCATCTACATTAAGCACTTCTCCTAGACAAGATTTTTCAAGAAGAGAACTAGATTCTTCTAGCATTGAAACCTTAAACTCGAGATCATGAACATTAAAAGCACATAGATAATTAATATCAAAACATACTTCATGGTAATCTCTAGCAAGCTTTTCTACTCTTAGAGTATCTAGTCTTTGAGTCTCACATATTAAATAGAGAAAATTATTCAAATAGCATAGAAAAGTTGTTACATTACTAGAATAACATACATCTTTTGGAAATTACTCAAAAGTTTTTAAAGCCTACTAAATTACAATAAACACCCTTAGTAGTTTTTTTTTAATTGAGGTTATTTAGAATTAAAAAATGATTAACTAATCCACGTCACTAATCACTGTTCCATGTCATTACTAAGATTAACCGTGTTAACAAGTCGGAAAAGGAAACTCAAAGGACGGAAAAATAAAAACTTCGTGTGTTGTCGTCTCTAGTCGATTTCTGAGAAACATTCACCGCCGTTATCGTCGAAACGTATGCTCTGCATTTTCACAGTCGGATTTTAGTCAAAGGTGAGTATAAACAGAGGAGTGGGGATTCTTCATCTTCCTTCATTTTATTTTGAGTTTTCCGATTTATTTTGTGTATAATCTGAGGAATCGAATGTGTTTGTCGCTTATTAACAGTATTGTGGATGATTTATTATTCTGTGGCGGCTTGTTTATCATTGCTAGTGGCTGTTTAAGTTATTTATTGCGGCTGGTTTATTGTTATGCTATGGCTGATTTATATGTGCAATTGTGGCTTAGTTTGTGTTACGTTGCGGCTGATTTATATGTTCAATTGTGGCTGAGTTTGTGTTGTGTTGCGGCTGATTTATATGTGCAATTGCAATTGTGGCTATTGTGGCTTAGTTTGTGTTATGTTGCGGCTGATTTATGTATCGTTGTGGCTGAGTTTTTGTTTGGTTGCGGCTGGTTTATTTGTTTGTTGTGATTGAGTTTGAATTTTGTTGCGGCTGATTTATCATTAATATGTTATGTCTTTTATGTTCAGATGGCTATTTCTGAAGATCAAGCAAGGGATTACCCTCAAAGACTATACGCTGAAGAGGCTTCTAATCTGGAAAATAAAAAAATTAATCACAATGTCCATTTGGGAGACTTTCCACAAGTCAAAGACGCAATAGGACATGATGTGTGGGAACACATGAAGCAATTTCCTCTTGGAGTAGTTGCTAAGGTAGCTGATAGCCAATTCATGTGGTTTGGGAAGACTGTACACTATCTACTATCTAGACAGCTGCGAGTACATAAGAAAGAGATTTGGTCTCTCGTTGTTGATCAACCTCTCAGGTTTAGCTTAATCGAATTTGGTGTGCTCACGGGTCTAAACACAGGTCCACTGCCAACAGAAAGTTTTGAACCTGAGCAATACAAAACGTTCTGGGAGGAGTTGAATGTGCCGCTTGGGGTAGGACCCAAGTTAGATGAACTGAGGCCAGCATTAGAGGTCTGTCGAGGCTGGAGTTTTGAAAAGCGGAAATGGTTAGGGTTGTTGTTTCTTCAAGCCATGGGACTTTATGGCTTGCATCATAATTCTAGAATACCCTTTGAAAGTGCAAAAAGAGTATTCGACGATGAAGCCTTGAGAACTTATCTGTGGGGTCGGACTGCATTCGAAGTTCTTGTTGGTTCAATTAAGATGTTGAATCCACAAGGAAAGTCGTACACCGTTAGCGGCATGAAGGACATGTTGCTGGTTTGGGCGTCTGAAGCTGTAACTTGCTTCGGAGAGCGTTTTGGAAGAGTAGTCAATGAAAACAAAATTCTTCTTTTGCGATGAGGTGGAACCCATACACGTAAAAGTCTTACTACAGCCATATCTGAGGAGATCAGAGATCATGGTGAGGTAAGAAGGTTGACTTGGCTGAGTTATGAATCATTTAATGTCTGACTTATGAGTTACTTGATGGCTGAGTTATAAATCATTTGATGTCTGACTTATGAGTTACTTGATAGCTGAGTTATGAATCATTTGATGTCTGACTTATGAGTTACTTGATGACTGATTTACTATGCAGATGCGTGTGAAGAAAATTGTTATGAAGGAGGCTGTAGAAGAGCTGTTTCCACAGTAGTCGAGTGAAGAAAATGATCCACAACTTGTAAATCTGAAAACAGACATACATGCGGATAGGTTTGTTAAAGGTTTTTGGGATTTGAAGAGCAATGAAAACAAGAAAAAAATGAAGGCTGCAGTTTCGTTAGATTCCAAGCAATTCCCCGCAAAAAAGCAGAAGAAAGCTAAGAAAAACCAAGAAGTAAGCAACAATGAGATTGTGTTGCAGCATGGTAGTGAGGAGGATATGGGGAAAAAGACGGATTTGACGACCGTAGTGAATATCCTAGGAAATCTTGTCAGAAGATTTGATAACTTTGACAACTTTGCTAGTAGAATAGAGAGTGTTGAGTCGCAGTTAACCACCTATAACACAAAATTTAGAGAGATGTCAGATTTGAAGAAGATGATTGGTGATACAGTCCGAGCTGCTGTGGAAGAAAGAGTTGCATCTATTGAGAATGATCATATTCAAATGAGAGAGCGTCTGAAGGCTCTCGAGGAACGGAACAGTTCCCAAAAGGATGATAACCTCTCAAAAGTCAACATCATCCCGCAGAAATCTGTTAATAGTCCAAAGGTACGTTACAGCTGAGTTATGTTTATTTTTGACGACTGAGTTATGGTTACATCACGACTGATTTTTTCTTATTAGTCTCGGCTGAATTGTGTTTATATGCTAATACAGCCGAAGAAGGACGAGTTTAAACGTCCTGAACCAGTCAACAGCCTCCTGCATAAACCCGTTTATAGTCCAACAGCCTCAAAGGTATGTTACAGCTGATTTATGTTTATTTTTTACGGCTGAGTTATGGTTACTTTTGACGGCTAAGTTATAGTTACATAACGACATATTTATTCTTATTATTTTGGCTGAGTTATGTTTATATGTTAATACAGCTTAAAAGTCCTGAACCAGTTCATAAGACCAAAGTGAAATTGAATATCAAAGATCCTAAGGCCACTGATTTACAAAAGAAATTGGCTGAGGAGTTTGGTAATGACGAAGAAAGAGTTGATTTTGTTACTATTTCTCCTGCTAAGAAAAAGAAATTGGCTGAGGCAAAAAAGCAGGAGCCTGAGGTTAAAAAGCAGAAGGAGACCGCTGCTTTAAAGAAGAAGGAGGCCGCTGCTTTAAAAAAACAAGGGCCAATAAGAAGGACAATGAGGAATCGTAAAGGCAACGACGATCCAAAACCTACAGAAGTGACTATCCCAGCATCGAACAATACAATAAGAATACCTTTTACAAAGAAGAAACAGATTGGAAACGACAGTGAGATTGAGGATGTCACCGACGAAATTGTCGCGCAAAATAATGAACTGTTGCCGGAGTATGATGAGGAAGAAGAGGAAAGGATTATGTCTGAGAGAATTAAGGCTTATCGGGAGTCAAGTGTTCAATTATCTCCTGATGGGTTTTCAGCGAGGCTAGAAAATGATCCTCAAGCACGAGTTTTTCCTTATATTGGAGACAATGGAACGACGTACATGAGGAAAAATTATGAACCTTCACCGGCAATCGATGATCCTCTCTCACCTGCTGATCCGGTTAAAGTGGATAAACTTTTGGATCACCTAAAGCCATTCAAGTATGACCCTTTAGAGCATGTGTTAATACAGCTATTAGCAATATTGCCCTAAACTAACTTGTGTTTAATTGTTTTATGGACGTTCCACTTATAGAAGCTGCTGAGAATATCGAGTTCTACAGAATTCTCATAACTGACAGAAAGTATTGGCCAAGTCCAAATTATGGATGGCTGTTTGATAATGTAAGTATACTGTTGGGGCTGAGTTAAATATACTTAATGTCTGAGTTATTTATTATATGTCTGAGTTATGTAGGCTTAAGTATCTGAGTTATGTAGGCTTAAGTACGCTTTATGTCTGAGTTATGTAGGCTTAAGTATGCTTTATGTCTGAGTTATATATTATATGGGGCTGAGTTAAGTTTCATTTTGGGCTGACTTGATTCTCTTTGTGCAGCATATTGCTGCGTATATGAGACTCCTCATAAAAAAATCCAAGCTAGATCCCTCCCCATTCTACTCCAAGCGAATTGGATTTTTGGATGCTTGGTTTACTTCAGGATGGTGTATTGATTATCCACAGTTCAAGATCAAACCAAAGATGTTTAAGTTCAAAGGTGCTGGTTATGAGGCGTTAGTAAACGGCAATATTCCTGCAGACATGCCAACAAACAAATTGTACGGAGTTCTACAAACTGGAGGAGATCATTTGGTGGCATTTCACGTGGACCTTCTTAAGGAGAAGATCGATGCTTACGATCCCATCATTGGACAGGTAATACCCGAAAGTGAACAGAAAATCCTAGATGCATTTAGGCCATTTACGCAAATGATCCCTGCAATGATGAACGAATTAGTTCCTGCCAATCTTTGAAAACCTAGATTCAAGCAGTTTGCGTTCCGAAGGAGGAAAGGTAAATACATCCCACAAAACGACAAAGTTGGCGACTGTGGGGTGTATGCATTGAAGTTTGTCGAGTGTTTAGCACTTGGTCTAACTTTCAATGGGATAAATGATGCGAATATTCAGGATATACGGGTAAAGATGGCATCAGAGATCCTCCATGAAGGAACTTTTAATATGTTTGGGCAGTTTGAAACATGAACCTGTTTATTGTATTGTATTTGACTTATGCATGATAAGCTTTCATTAAAAGTGTAAATTAAATAGAGTCCCAATTAAGACTATTTAAATCAGCCCTAACTAAAAACATACCGCAGCCCTCTCATGTATATAACTCAGCCAAACCTCAAATATACCTTAAAATCGAGATAAATAATGTTGAGGTATAGGTTCTCTTACAACTATCTAAACATACCCCCAACATCGTGTGTATATAACTCAGTAATTTAAACCTATACAATATGAATGGTATCTAATTGGTGAGATAAATAATGTTGAGGTATAGGTTCTCTTACAACTATCTAAACATACCCTAACATCGTGTGTATATAACACAGTACTTTAAACCTATACAATATGAATGGTATCTAATTGGTGAGATAAATAATGTTGAGGTATAGGTTCTCTTACAACTATCTAAGCATACCCTAACATCGTGTGTATATAACTCAGTACTTTATTAAGTTACGTTGAAGCTCTTATAACCTAAACTTAGACTATCTGAATGGTATCTAATTGTTAAGATATATTTTCTTTTTGAATTTGCGAGTGCTCACTCTAAAGAACTCGATACATAAACCCTAAACCCAAATTTATGACATTCCCAAACCATGCCATAAGTCAGCCATTATGTGCATATAAGTCAGCCGCAACGTGTAATTTATCTCGCGACGATTCGTATTTCCGAAAAAAAATAGTTTATTCAATTTTATCTCGCGATGTTTTGAATTTCTATATATCTGTATATATCTACCTTCTCGTAAACCTTGTCTCTCCCATCACATTCTATCCAACACTGTTTTCTTATAAATCTATCAGTTTCATATTTCTTTTCGACATGTCGGTTGTCCCACACTGTAGTTTCAAGTTAATCAGCAGTGTCGATGCCATATTATACTTTGCTGATCGGGATCACCTCCCCGTTCTAAACCTTGGTATTGGTATTATTGATAAAACAACCATCACGTGGTTCAAATTTTTACACGAGCTCTCGAAGGTGATCCCGGAGATTCTTCGAGAAGGCTGGGTTCATGAGTTGCAGACTTACCGTTTCATTCCCGATTATTTTAAGGAACGATGGTTTCTTAAACTCGCTGTAAGCCAACACTAATATCTTTCTTTCCCGATCATTTTATCGACAACAATAATATTTCTCTTTTTTTTGTAGCGGAAATTCAGATGGGATCCGAGACACACTTTAACGATTTCGACACATTTTAATCTGGTGGCTAGAACACTATTTCAAACTCAAATGCGCACGTTAAGGAGGATATGGGCGCATGGTGGCGAAAAGCCAGATTGGATAAACACTATAGTTTGGACGAATCTGGTCGATATGTTTGAAGATTTTGGCCTTGATAATTTTGGTTTTTGAATGTAATTTAGTTATGAGACTGGGGTTGGAGAACGTCTCACACTGATGCGTTTCTAACGAAGAAGTATGAGTTCATGTCAAAAGAAATACCCTTGTTCTATAATTGCACATGTACTCCATTGATGGACCGAGATTGGGATCTTTGGTGCATTGAAGACAGTAAGGAGAACAATTTGTGTGACCGCTGATTTTAAATCAAAGAGTTAGGTCTTTTTTACCGTGATTTTAAGTTGATTATATATTGGCCGGACACTAGGCTTTGGGTGTTGTAATATAAACTATTGTTTCCTCCTTTATAATGTAATTCAAATCATTTATGTATTTTTAGTACTCTAATGTTTTGTTTCTCGTTTATGACTTCACTTTTGACACGCATGAGATAAGTCAGCCTTCTGTTAAATATAATTCAGCCGTGTAGTAAATATAAGTCAGCCGTGTATTAAAAATAAGTCAGGTTTTTCCTTCCAATAACTCTGACTTTCCACGATTTCGTCACTGGTAAGTCAGACAATTTACGCACGCGATAATTTGAATTTACTATAAGTCAGCCGTGTAGTACCTACAGGTCAGCCGTGTAGTACCTACAGGTCAGCCGTGTAGTACCTACAGGTCAGCCGTGAAGTTGACCTCAAATTACACTTTTTTTAATTTACAATTTAATTGAATAAATATGGTGTGTGAATATATGTACGTAATCATATTACGCACGCGTTTGGTACCCTCGAGACGCTAAACTGACGAGTTATATGTATTTTTATAGTATTTTTGGCAACTACTCATTAACCGAACAGTTTCAGTAACCGAACAGTTTCCTTTTTTTCTATAAATACCAAGTGAACACTCAATAATCGAACATTCGTTTTTATTAACTTTGAACTTGTTTTATCCTTTTGCAATCTCAAATACAAGTTAGTTTTTCCTTGTTCTCCAAGTATATGTAATTCACGTTTTTGCAACTTGATTTGTTTGTATGTTTACATTATATATTAACATCATATTTTCGATATACATGCAGCATCAAAGGCAGAATCGAAGAAGATGATGAAGCATCCAATGGAGGATGACCATGGACCAAATGCTGTTAAAAAGGCCAGAAGGGAAACCGAGGACCATTACAAGACGTTGATCCTCTCGCTCAAGGAATAGATTAAATCAAAAGCTGAATTGCATGATGCTTTGGTGGACGTGAAATCTATTTCTGCGAAAATGGATTTGCTTGAAGAATTTATCGGGAAGGAAAAGGTTGACTTCTTTGCTGAGTTGGACAAACTTGCAGAGCCGAAGAAAAGATGGCCAACACCAGCGTTCAAGAACTTGATTAGATGAAGTTTCATGCAAAATAGGGATATATGTTTATCTAATGCTTATGTTTTAGTAGTCTTATGTTTATGTATTTTTAGTACTCTAATGCTTATCAATTAAATCTACCTTCGTTTGAATATAAATTCTTCGTAATAACTCAGCCTAACATTTGATATAACTTAGCCGAAACTTCGTTCATGACTTCACTTTTGACACGCATTAGATAAGTCAGCCGTGTATTAAATATATTATAAGTCCACCGTGTAGCACCTATAGGTCAGCCGTGAAGAATACATAACTCAGCCGTATTATAATCATAACTCAGTCGTTTATTGACAATCAGCTGTATTGTAATAATAAGTCAGTCGTTTATTGACAATAATTCAATCTTACTTTACGGCTGATTTATCGCTGTAACAAAAACACAAATCAGCCCTAACTAAGACATACCGCAGCCCTGTCGTGTATATAACTCAGCCAAACCTCAAACATACCCTAAAATCGAGATAAATAATGTTGAGGTATAGGTTCTTTTACAACTATCTAAACATACTCTAACATCATGTGTATATAAATAATGTTGAGGTATAGGTTCTTTTACAACTATCTAAACATACTCTAACATCGTGTGTATATAACTCAGTACTTTAAACCTATACAATATGAATGGTATCTAATTGGTGAGATAACTAATGTTGAGGTATATGTTCTCTTTCAACTACCTAAACATAACATAATATCGTGTGTACATAACTCAGTACTTTATAAAGTTACGTTGAAGCTCTTATAACCTAAACCTAGACTATCTAAATGGTATCTAATTGTTAAGATATATGTTCTTTTTGAATTTGCGAGTGGTCACTCTAAAGAACTCGATACATAAACCCTAAACCCAAATTTATGACATTCCCAAACCATGCCATAAGTCAGCCATTAGGTACATATAAGTCAGCTGAAATGTGTAATTTATCTCTCGACGTTACGTATTTGGACGAGAAAAAAACATAATTTATTCAATTTTATCTCGCGACGTTAAGTGCATATAAGTCAGCCGCAACGTGTAATTTATCTCGCGACGTTTCGTATTTCTGCGGAAAAAAAAACATAATTTATTCAATTTTATCACGCTATACTGACAGTTATATGGCCCCCTATACTAGGAGTAATGATTAATCTTTTGGGAACTCTAATCTTTTTTAAATATTATTTGTTTTAAAATATTATGATTTGTTTTTAAAATATTACGCGTTTGGACGACTTACCATCTTCTTCTTCTTCTAAAGTTTTGAAAGAAAATGTCTTCCTCATCTAACCCTATCTCATCGTCGTTTATTGACAATCAGCCGTATTGTAATCATAACTCAGTCGTTTATTGACAATCAGCTGTATTGTAATCATAAGTCAGTCGTTTATTGACAATAATTCAATCTATACGGCTGATTTATTGCATTAACAAAATCACAAATCCATACATATCCAAACAACATTTTTAAATCGGACAAGTTTTTGCATTATGCCCAGACTGTTTACAACGAGAACATGTGTGTTGTTTCCTATGACGTTTGTTCTCAAGGACAAGTTCTAAAGCAGATTTCATCCTACTTTTCTTAGGCCTTCATGGTTGTTGACAAACAAGCGGGGGCAAACACGGTTGGTTAGCAACGTTATTTGGAACCTGGAGTGCTGAATCTATTGGTATGATTGACTTAGCGTATGCGTTTACCAAATAACTGCTGTTGTAGTAAGGACTGCACAAGGATATACAACAAATTTTTTTGTCCTCGGCAGCTGCGATTGCATGCACGCATGGTAATTTCTCGTGTTTGAAATGCCGACATGTGCATTTTCTCATTTCCAAATTCACAATATGCAAAGACGATCCATATGTAACTTCCGTGTGATAAGGATCAATCTTTTGTACCGTCATAAGTTTGGCGGCAATGACACGACCCTATTTATAATACAAAAAATTAAAAAACATTACGGCTGGCTTATCATAAAGGCTAGGTTATGGAACAATAACGACTGATTTATGAACTGCAATGGCTGACTTACATGTAGTAGTTTCTCGACACCACGCGAAAGCGTGGTTAGCTGCGATTTTGCTTCCTCTCTCCGTTCTTCAAACCATCTGGTCATCATAACCCGTATCGATTCTAATAGTCGAACAATGTGAAGACTTCTAGCATTTGACAGTGCTCTGTTCATTGATTCCGCTATGTTCGTAGTCATCAAATTGTACCTTTGGCCCGGGAAATGAACACGCGCCCACAGTCGGACATCAGCTCTTTAAAGGTAGCCATGAAGTTTAGGATTAATCGCTTCAATCTCCTCGAACTCGTAGTAAAGTCAGAAACCCTAAGACATTTTGCCGCTTTCTTGACCAGACGAAAGACATCTTTTCCTTTGTACCATTGCAAAATGTTTTTATATAAATGGTAAGTGCAAATTCCACGAGAGCCAACGAAAACACATTTTCAATTGTTTTTCCTATCGAATTATGCCTGTCCGAGATAATCGCAAGAGCCTCATCGTTAGGAATCAAAATTTTTAGTTGAGTAAAAAACCAATGCCATGAATCATCATTTTCAGTGTCAACCACACCGAAGGCTATTGGGAAAATCTAAAAGTTACCATCCTGAGCTAGTGCTGTGAGAAGTGTCCCTTTGTATTTACCATTAAGAAACTTACCGTCGACAATGACAACTTTGCGCATGAAATGAACCCATTTATGCTCACACCAAACACAAGGAACACAAACATGAATCTTCCAAACTCATCAATTTGAAGACGTGTAACCGTACCCAGATTTCCCTTTTTATCATATATAGGTAAGGAGGCAAGTCTTCAAACCCACTCTTAGGAGTTCCCAAATCGATTTCCCTTGCAAATTTTAGCGTCCTATGTGATTTCCAATAATCCATCTGTCCACACGGAAAACGTAAAGTACAAGTAAATCAGCTGTACTAAACAAATAAGTCAGCCGCAACGTACCAATAAATTAGCTGAAATAGAAGTCAGTCGCAACGTACTAATGAATCAGTTGTAATATACAAATAAGTCATCCAAAACGTACTAAAAAATCAGTTGTATTATACAAATAAGTCAGCTACAACGTACTAGTAATTACTTTTACACCAAAATGCTTATTGATAGTTATTCCGACACTCTTAGGTCGAACTGACGGACCAACATCGCCGAGATAATCTCTGTACAACTGGCCTAAAATATCTGGTGTTGCTTGTCGAGATCGATTAGAACGCTCAGTTACAGAACATGTATGCTCCGAATCGTAAATACAAACATAAAATGCCGGTAATTCCCCTTGTGTAGAAGCACAAACTCTCCAGAGACATCCATCAACCCAACACTTAACAATGAGTGTGTCCGAATTGGATACGTCTACATCAAAATCAAATTGATCTCTCACCGTAAGAAGTTTCAGTCGTTTCTCCAAATCGGCTTTACTCTCGTATCGTTGCCCTACTGCGAGGTTTAGCGAAGACATCTCCAACCTTAGAACCTTTGGATTCCTTTCCGATCCGCTCACCGACATGTTCTAAGCTCTCTTCTTAGGCGGTAGCGTCGGTGAATCTTCGTCTTGTGTTGGAGACTCACTGTATAAACTGAAGTTATCATCTTCAGATAAAGCACCATCCGAGTCGTCGAACATATCAAATCGGCTTTCAAATTCATCATCTTCTTCGTCTTGTTCGCCTACTTCGTCTTCTCCGCCTACTTCGTATTCTTCACCTTCCATTTTACTTGCGCAATCCATGTCTTCATCGTCGCGTTTATCTTCGTATTTTTTTTCAACACCAGGACAATTATCATTACTGAAACCACCGTAATCTTCGTATGTAGATTCTACTTTTGAGCCATAACTGAATAACCTTTTCTTCTTCTCTCTCACTTCGTCATTCCGACTAATTTCGCTCTCCTTTTTCTCCGTACTATCTACACAGAGACGTAGCTGTTCGAATTTCCTTAGGCTTAGAAAACCTATCAACTGTCGAGTATTGGAGACGTAAACTGGTGGAGTATCGTGCACCATTGTTTTCAAAGTTTTATTCGAGAGCATGTAGCTCAGCTGGATCTGATGGCTCGACTCGTTCAATCCGTAATCATCGAGTACCAACTTCGCAAGTTCGTCGTGTGTTATTTCATCATTTAAATACAGAACTCTACACCCTCTACCGTCGGTGTTGAATACGTATCTGTTTCTTTTTACCCAATTACCGGAAACAATAATTACCGGATCCATAAGATCTCGAACAAAGACCAATGAAAAAAAATAATGAGGAAGGAAAATAGATAAAGAGGGTGACGATTAAGTTTCTGGGTATCAGATGATAAAGAAGGTAAATAGATGAAAAAGAAGAACACACGACGTCACAACATAAAACTCTAACAATGACATGGAAAATGACATGGAAAATAGGAGCTGATGACATGGAAATTCGGATTTGATGTCATTAATTTTTTGCTTCTATGGCAAGTGAGCCACAAAACGAAAACGTAAATCAGCCTAACTAAATCAGTTATCAAATGCAAATCTAAGTCAGTTGCAACGTGAATACTATTTCAGTAATAAAAACAACAAAAATCAGGTTCGAAAAGAGGCCATAAAAGGGTGTAAATCAGCTGGAAAATATTATGTTAGCTGTATCGTTAAATAAATCAGCCGTCAAATGAATGTTATTGTAGTAATTAATCTTTCGCTAATAAATCAGACGTAATAAGGCCGAGTTTACTATTAATCAAGCTAAACACGACTGATTTACACTAATTATACTTAAATCAGTCATAACTACCTTTCATAGGTAAGTCGTCTGTTTAGTAACACAGCAAGTCGATGATCATTCCATCATCGTGAGAAACATATCTCAACCAGCCGACGTACAAATCAGTCGTCATATATATACGTATGTAACGCCCATGAACCAAAAAGTGAATTTTGGTTGGGTGTGTCGATCAACACAGGTGTGTATGTCGATCGACACGGGCATTTTGACTTGTAAGAAGTCGGATTTTTGGACGGGTGTCGATCGACACAGGAGGTGTGTGTCGATCGACACGGGGAAAAATTAGACCGACAGGTTCAGTTTAATTGTCTAATTTGGTGGGCCGGTTTAGGGAGAACACTAGGATTGATATAAAACGCTATCAGACGCGTTTTTGTCCTTTTTGGCCAATTTTTAGAGGGAAAACAGAGAGTTTGAGGAGAGAATCAGGAATCAAGAAGTTGTGGGTGATTGTGGGAGTTGTCTTGAGGAGGATTGTGCTTGAGGCTTGAGGAACGAGAAGGGAACCTTGTTGTGGCGATTTTGGATCTGTGGAGTCAGAATCAGAGGCTGGTTCGGGCTGTTCTTTGTCGTTCTTCATCGTTCTTCGTCTTTCAAACCAAAATCGAGGTGAGTGCGTGATCATAGGCTTACATAGGTGTAAGGGATGGATAGAATGTGATTGCTTAGTGGTTTTTCGTGTGTTTTGTGATTGAAATCGTGTAGGAGACTCGATGAATCGCGACGGATTCGAGCCATGAGAGGATAGGCTCAATTCTGGTTCTGCGATGTCGTGTCGATCGACACAGTGGAGTCTGTCGATCGACACCTAGAGGTTGTGTCATCGACACAGAGTTCCTGTTTTGGTTCGTGTTTGCTTGTTTCGTGAATGCTTATGTATGCTCATCCTGGTATTGTATTCATGGTTTACACTTATATATAAATAGCATGTAGACGGGATGACCGTGTCGCTGAGTATTTGTGATAATACTCACGCAACTCTTTTTGCTATGTGTTGCAGGTAAAGAGAAAATGTGATCGTGGAATCATGGCCAGGAACAGGAGATGATCTAGGGTCTCAATTGATTGGCTGTGTTGTTAGAATTGCTAGGCTGGTAGTAGTTTTGGAATTGGTTAATTGTTATTGTTGGATTGAAATTTGGATTTTTGGTTTAATGGAGTTGATTGGATTGAACGGTTTAGCAATTAATAAAGTAAGGGATTTATTAATTGATGTTCTATGGTTTATGTTTAATGGTTACGCGTTGCTTGTATTGGCCCAATTGAGGATTATTATCTGTGATGATAATAATCTGAAGGGAAATTTTTTAAATTTTTGGGTCGGATCGTTTCAACGTAAGTCAGCCATTAGCTCATAAATCAGGCAGATTTTTGTAAATTTAGCCACCACATAAATCTAAAGTTAGCCAAAAGATCTTAGATCAGCCATGTTTTGTAACTCAGCCGTATCGTTTGGCTTATTTGTATATGTAAATCAGCCAATTTTTTTAAGTCAGCCACATCGTATATATAACTCAGCCGTCAATACCGCCATAATGCTTTACGGCTGAGTTCATTAATACACGTCAGCGATTTCCTATGTGGCGCCGGATTTTATCTGACGTGGCACTCAAAAGTAATGGCATTCTTGTAATTAGGTTTTTTGTCAGAACGTAATTACAAGGGCACGCTGGACATTTAAAATAAATCAGTAATAAAAAAAAGTTTTATATACTTCTAGTAATATTACCTAATTTATGTGTCGTTTAAGTTAAGTTTCCTATTAAATAATAACATTCTTGAATGAGCATGGGAGTTTGCAAACTAGAAGCTACATCTTCACTACAAGGCATGAGACTATCCTTATTATCATGAAAATCAAAGGGTGAGTCGCATTTACCTTCTAGTTGGCATGGTGGAACCCAATAAATTACCTCTTCAAATGCATGAGCTACCGTAATCTCAGAAAATGTGAGCTCCCTTCCTTCAAGTGAAGCCCGGTGTGAGATGAGATTCACTCGGATCAGAGCCGCAAAGTCTCTTCTTGTCAAGGTTGGCTTTTCCTTGTAAAGCTCATCCAACTCCACTTTTTGTTATAGTGTAAGAACACTCTCATCAAATGGAGGCTCCACATAAGGCTTATATTCGAATGTGTCTTCCTCTTCTTGTGGTTCATCATTGAAGTCCATGCCAATCACTTTAGAAACTATAGAAAAATAAAATTTAAAAGGTTAGTGTCTTAGACTAAATTTAAATCCCAAATTTGAAGGCAATGTAATTGGTCCCCGGCAACTGTAACGCCCGTGAACCAAAAAGTGGATTTTTGGTGGGTGTCGATCGACACAGGGTGTTGTGTCGATCGACACCTGTGTTTTGGACTTAAGAGAAGTCGGGTTTTGGGCGTTATGTCGATCGACACGAGTGGTGTATGTCGATCGACACGGGGTGAAATTGGACCGACAGGTTCGATTTAATTACCCGGTTTAGTGGGCCGGTTTAGGGAACCCTAGGGTTCGATATTTAAGGGAGGGACAGTGAAGTTTGGCCGATTATTCTGCCAGAAATCAGAGATCAGAAAGAAAAGGAGAATCAGAGTGTTGGAGTGAGTTCTGGTGATTTCTGGAGAAGGGTGGATCGTTCTTGAGGCTTGTGTTTTCGTGGGAGGCTATTAGGAATGAGGAGGGTTCGTTGTTGGGTCGATTTCATGGCTGTTCAAGTGTTCTTCGTGTCCTTCGTCTTTTCAATCCTTTGTCGAGGTGAGTGCGTGATCGTGGGCTTGTATAAGTATAGGGAATTGATAGAATGCGATTGCGTGGTGGTTTTTGTGTGCTTGTGAATGGAATTGTGCAGGAAACTCGATGGCTCGCGGCAGATTCGAGTCTTGTGAGGACAGACTCATTTCTGGATTCTGCGACATCGTGTCGATCAACACCAGGGTGGTGTGTCGATCGACACGAGGCATCATGTCGATCGATACCATGGTGGTGTGTCGATCGACACAGTGCAGTCTGTCGATCGACACCTAGAGGTTGTATCGATTGACACAGTGCTTCTGTGTGGGTTCGTAATGTTTGTTCCGTGTATGCTTGTTCTGTGATCATCCTGGTATTGTATCTTTTGTTTATACTTGTTCTTAATTAGCCTGTAGACGGGATGACCGCGTCGCTGAGTATTTATGATAATACTCATGCAACTCTTTTTGCCATGTGTTGTAGGTAAAGAGAAAATGTTATCGTGGAATCGTGGCGAGGAAGAAGAAATGATTTAGGGTCTCGCTGTGTTTGTCGTTTATGGAATTGTTAGGTTGTTAGTTATTGGATATTGGTTGATTGGTTGAACGGTTTGATATTTAATAAAGTATGGGATTGTTAAATTGGAATCTGTTGTTAATGGTTTATTGTTCCGCGTTGCTTGGTTGTTGACCCATTGAGGATTAGTATCTGTGATGATGGTAATCTGGAGGGAAAAATTTTAAATTTTTGGGTCGGGTTGTTTCATTTTGGTATCAGAGCCGTTATGGTTCTAGGGCGGGTGCAATTGATTGATTGAGTGATAATTGATTTATTGTTGTGTGGGTATGGAGTCCTAGATCATCTCTTCCGAGCCTTCAACGAGATTCCACGGTATGTGTTTGGTGATTTTCTGTTGTTCTAGTACTTAGTAACCTGCTGGTGAGTGCAGGGTGATGGCTAGAGGTGCTAGAGGCAGAGGCCGTGGGGGTCGAGGTGGTCGTGGGCGAGGATTGCAGGTTGAGTCTGATGCCGTGAGTGTGGCCCAGGAGACCACGCAGGAGCAGGTGGCGGACTCGCAGGAGTTTCAGGAGGGGTCTGTGGGTGAGACTGCTACGGGTGTCAGCGTGAGGGCTGGTGGGGTCTGTGGGTGAGACTGCTACGGGTGTCAGCGTGAGGGCTGGTGGGGCCAGTGTGGGTCCCGAGGTAGTTGGTGGTGCGGGGGGCCCGGGTGGGGGTGCTCCCGTAGGTGTGGCCCAAGACCGAGATGATCGTCTGGCGGGTTTGCTGCAGTTGATTCTGGAGCGGTTACCAGGTGGGGTACCGGCTCCGGGTCAGGCTCCAGGAGTTCAGCCAGGTGGGGCTGGTGTGCAGCCAGTGGTGGATGGGGTTCAGCCGGTAATGGCTGGTGTGCAGCCGGGTGTGGCGGTTGCGGAGGAGCTTCCATCGTACCTGAGGATGATAGAGCAGATGCAGAGGATTGGCACCGGGTTTTTTTCGGGTAGTGCCAAGCCTGAGGAGGCCGATGAGTGGCGGCAGAGATTGGAGCGGAACTTTCGCTCTATCAGGTGTCCGGAGGGATACCGGGTTGATTTGGCAGTCCATTATCTGGATGGTGACGCGCATCTCTGGTGGAGAGGCGTTGAGGCCAGGCGAGTACAGGCCGAGATGGTCTGGGAGGATTTCTTGGCTGAGTTTAATGCCAAGTATTTTCCGCATGAGGCGGTAGACCGGATGGAGTCGAGGTTTCAGAGCCTGACTAAGGGGGATCAGACTGTGAGGGAGTTTGATTTGGAGTTCAGCCGACTCCTGGTACATGCTGGTAGGGGCATGGACGGCGAGCAGGCCCAGGTGAAGAGGTTCCTCGGGGGACTTCGAGCTGAGTTAAGGACTCGCTGCAGGGCGAGTAAGTTCGCTACGAGGGCGGAGCTGGTTGAGACTGCTGCGGCGATTGAGGAGGACCTCAAAGAGCAGGTTGTGGTGGTTAGTCCACCGGTGTAGCAGCAGCAGCAGAGGAGAGCGCAGCAGCAGGCGATTTCGGGCCGAGGCGGCAAGCTTGCGCAGGGTCAGAAGAGGAAGTGGGAGAGCACTTCAGGAGCCAGCCAGAGAGGTCAGGGTGGTTCGGGATGCTTCGGGTGCGGTGGCATCGGCCACAAGGTTGCGGATTGTCCGAAGAGGAGAGAGGAGCGGGCAGCTCAGGTGTGCTATCATTGCAGGGAGCCAGGGCATATCAAGCCCAAGTGCCCTAGGTTGCAGCAGATGGCGGTAGCGGCAGTGCAGCCATTGGCGGTCCAGCCTTTAGCACAGATTGCAGCGGCGCTGCGAGTGTACACGTCGGCAGAGGCGGGCAGCTCTAGCGCCAAACCGATCACAGGTAAATTCCAGACTAGATCTTTTTCTTTTAAATTCTTATCGTGATTGAGTTTAGTCTGTTTGGGAATTGTGAGTCTGCGTTAGAGTGTCGGGTCTTAATGCACTTGGGATTTGTGTAGAGACCTTAGTTATGGGCGGTTGTGAGTCCCATGTGTTGTTTGATTCGGGAGCTACGAATAGCTTCATTTCTCCGGAGTGTGCGGAGGGCAGTGGGACCCAGAGTGATTCCGGGGAGCAGACGGGAGTAGTTAAGGTTGCTGGAGGCAGGACGTTAGCAACTTTCGGGCGGGCTCGTGGTGTGGACGTTCTGGTGGCGGGAGAGTCGATGCCAGCAGACCTGATCATAAGTCCGGTGGAGCTGTACGATGTCATCTCGGGTATGGATTGGTTGGATCGGTACAGGGTACATCTGGATTGTCATCGGGGATGTGTTATGTTCGAGCGGAAGACAGGAAGGTTGGTGTTTCAGGGTGTGAGACCGACTTCCGGGAGTCTCGTGATATCAGCAATACAGGCCGAGCAGTTGATTGAGAAGGGCGGTGAGGCGTATCTGGCGACGATAGTAATGCCGGAAACTGTTGGAGAGGTTGCAGTTGGAGATATTCGGGTTGTTCGGAATTTCCAGGATGTGTTTCAGTCGTTGTAGGGATTGCCACCGTCGCGGTAGGATCCATTTACAATTGAGTTGGAGCCTAGAACGACTCCTATATCTAAGGCGCCTTACCGTATGGCTCCAGCAGAGATGGCATAGCTGAAGAAACAGCTGGATAATCTGTTGGGGAAGGGTTTCATCCGGCTTAGTGTTTCACCGTGGGGAGCGCCGGTGTTATTCGTGAAGAAGAAAGATGGGAGTTTCCAGTTGTGCATTGATTACCGGGGGATTAACCGAGTCACTGTGAAGAACAGGTATCCTCTGCCGCGCATTGATGAGTTGTTGAATCAGTTGCAAAGGGCTACTTGGTTCTCCAAGATAAATTTGGCGTCGGGTTACCATCAGATTCCGATTGATGAGGCGGATGTTAGGAAGACGGCCTTTCGGACGAGGTACGGGCATTACGAGTTTGTGGTGATGCCGTTTGGTTTGACAAATGCACCAGCAGCGTTCATGCGGTTGATGAACGGGGTATTCCAGGAGTATCTGGATGTGTTCGTGATCATCTTTATTGATGATATCCTGGTATATTCGAGGAGTCCAGAGGAGCACGAGGTGCATCTGAGGTTGGTTCTGGAGAAGCTGCGGGAGCAGAAGCTGTATGCGAAGTTGGGTAAGTGCAGTTTCTGGCAGCGAGAGATGAGCTTTCTTGGCCACGTTGTGTCTGCAGAGGGGGTGTCTATGGATCCGACTAAGATTGAGGCTATCAGAGGTTGGCCTAGACAGTGCCACCGAGATCAGGAGTTTTCTTGGGTTCGCGGGTCATTACCGGAGCTTCGTCAAGGGGTTTGCGAGTATGGCGCAGTCGATGACGAAGCTGACAGGGAAGGATGTTCCGTTTGTGTGGTTTTCAGCTTGCGAGGAGAGTTTCGGGAAGCTGAAGGAGATGCTGACTAGTACACCAATTTTGGCGTTACCTGAGCCGGGTGAGCCTTATGTGGTGTATACAGACGCTTCAAGAGTTGGTCTTGGTTGTGTACTGATGCAGCAGGGCAAGGTGATTGCGTATGCCTCAAGGCAGTTCAGGAAGCATGAGTGCAATTACCCTACCCACGATTTGGAGCTGGCTGCAGTTATCTTTGCACTTAAGATTTGGAGGTCTTATCTGTACGGCGGGAAGGTGCAGGTATTCTAAGACCATAAGAGTCTGAAGTATTTCTTCACTCAGCCGGAGCTGAACCAGAGATATAGGCGCTGGATAGAGTTAGTGGCAGACTATGACCTGGACATTGGGTACCATCCGGGTAAGGCTAATCTGGTTGTAGATGCGTTGAGTCGGAAGAGAGTAGCTTCATATCAGGAGCGCGATATGGAGGCTCTGGTGAGCGAGATCAGTACGTTGAGATTATGTGTGATTTCACAGGAGCCATTGGGGTTAGAGGCAGCTAACCAGGCAGATTTGTTGAGCAGGATTCGAGTTGCTCAGGAGAAGGATCAGGGATTGATTGATGCTTCTAAGGCAGCCGGTTCATAGTATGTGGTCTCAGCGAGTGTGATGATACTGGTGAACGGGCGGGTTTGTGTACCTAAGGATGAGGATCTGAGGCGGGAGATCTTGAGGGAGGCTCATTTGAGCATGTTATCGATTCATCCGGGAATAACCAAGATGTACCGTGACTTGAAACGGTATTATCATTAGGTCGGGATGAAGAGGGATGTAGCCAGCTGGGTTGCAGCATGCAATGTGTGTCAGCTAGTGAAGGCTGAGCATCAAGTTCCGAGCGGGTTATTGTAGAGTTTGCCTATCGCGGAGTGGAAGTGGGATATGATTACGATGGATTTCGTGACGAGATTGCCAGTGTCACGGACCTATGATACGATATAGGTTATCGTGGATTGTCTGACGAAGTCAGCACATTTTCTGGCCATCAAGAAGACCGACGGAGCGGTGGTGTTGGCTAGGAAGTATGTGCGTGAGATAGTGAGGCTGCACAGGGTGCCAGCAAGTTTTGTGTCAGACAGGGATCCGAGGTTTACTTCGGAGTTCTGGAGAGCATTTCAGGCTGAGATGGGCACTAAGGTGCATATGAGTACCGCGTATCATCCTCAGACGGATGGGCAGTCTGAGAGGACGATTCAGACATTGGAGGATTTGCTGAGGATGTGTGTACTGGATTATGGTGGTCAATGGGCGGATCATCTGAACCTGGTAGAGTTTTCATACAACAACAGCTATCAGGCAAGTATTGGGATGGCTCCATATGAGGCTCTGTATGGGAGGTCGTGTAGGACACCATTATGCTGGACCCAAGTGGGGGAGAGGAGCATGTTTGGTGCAAACTTTGTTCAGGAGACGACGGAGAAGATCCGTGTCTTGAGGCTGAACATGAGAGAGGCTCAGGATCGGCAGAAGAGTTACGCCGATAGGAGACGGAATGAGCTGGAGTTTGAGCTGGGAGATATGGTGTATCTCAAGGCAGCAATGTTGAGGGATCCTAACAGATCCATTTCAGAGAATAAGCGGAGTCCGAGGTTTATGGGTCCGTTCAAGGTTGTGGAGCGGGTCGGACCGGTGGCTTATCGTTTGAAGTTACCTCACAGAATGAAGGCTTTTCACAAAGTCTTCCATGTTTCGATGCTGCGGAAGTGTCTACATGAGTCTGAGGAGGTGTTGGCTAGGATTCCAGAGGATCTTCAGCCCAACATGACGTTGGCGACGAGGCCTGTGAGGATTCTCGAGAGGAGAGTCAAGGTACCGCACCGGAAGAGTATACCGTTGGTGAGAGTCGTGTGGGACTGTGACGGTATTGAGGAGGAGACTTCGGAACCAGAAGCGTCGATGAAGAGGAAGTTATCGAAGTGGTTCGAGAAGCAAGCAGTGGCTTGAGTTCTTTTTCTGGTTTTCAGAGTCTGTATTAGCATGTTGCTATGATTGTGATTTTGTATTTCGTTGTGTAGTAACGAGTATACATTTTGGAGATTTAATAAGATGAGTTGTCTTATTAAATGTGTGTTTTAGACGTGTGTTCTTATGAGATGACTAGTGATGTCATGGGTTGTGATGACTGGTAGGTCATGAGGAGGTCTAGCGGTAGAAGTTCTATGTGAGTTAGAGCTTGCTATCAGCTAGGACAGCTAGGAATAGAAGTTTTACGTGGCTTAGAGCTTGTTCATGTTCCAAGAGTGGCTGGAAATGAGATTTGTTCATGTTCTAGGAGTGGCTAGAAATGAGCTTGTTCATGTTCTAGGAGTCGCTAGAAATGAGATCGTTCATGTTCCAAGAGTGGCTGGAAATGAGATCGTTCATGTTCCAGGAGTGGCTGGAAATGAGATTGTACATGTTTCAGGAGTGGCTGAAAATGTAAGCTCTATGCGCGTTAGAACTTGTATATTTCCTAGGAAGAGTCTGGAAAAGGGTTTTATGTGAGTTAGAATTGTCTTTTCCAGGGACTCTGCGAAACACCCTGGTGATTGGGTTGTTTCGGATGACCACGAGAGGTGATTTCAGTCGACAGGTGCCTAAGATGCATGTTACAGAGTGATTGCCCCAGGGGATAGTGGTTCTCCTGGGTATACTTGAGGGGACAATGATGTTTCTCTCCGGGGGAAAGTGGTTCCCTTGCATATACTTTGAGGGGTGAAGCCTCTCTAGGGGATGTGTGATTCCTCTGCAGCCGAGCTTGACGGACTGTGTGTCCTAAGAGTGAGAGGGGCTGGAGCATACCGAGAGCTGGATGGACGGCGGTCCTAAAGGTGGAGGGGTATGATATACTTCGAGAGCTCAAGGGGTGACGATCCTGAGGGTGAAGTGTGGTATATAGATATGAGTAAGAGCAATAGTATCTGTAATGTGGTTGTAAGCACGAGACTGGATGAATTTCGGGGATCGAGAGTGGATCTCAGGTGGTGCTGACCGGGTTGGGTCAGGATTGCAGCAGTGGTGAGACGGTGCAATGAGGCTAGTGTGAGCCTAGTAGAACTCGGGGGTCAGGTGTGATCACGAGTGGTGCTGGCTGAGGGCCAGGGGTGTGTTGTGGACGTCGAGTCTGGGGTTATTACTAGAGTCTGGGAATTCGGTTCGGACAATCCTGGTAGCATATGTTACGCCGATGGTCGTACATATTCTTGTTTGATTGTTGTACGATCATTTGGTCCAATGCGAGGTCAACGGTTGGTCGGACATGTTCTTGTTTGATTGTTGGACGGTCAATCGGGCAGCCCTAATTCGGACCATGGGGCGTGCATCGTGGATGTTCTGGGTGAATCTAGTCGAATTTTTGGCGAGAGTGTTAGCCTTAGCAGGACGGGTTGTGGGATTCGAGTGTGATCTCGAAGGATACTAGCCGGGTGCGGGTCAGGTGGTTGAGACCGTAGTGTGGCGATGTTGCGTGATTCGAGGTCGAATATGTGTTAGTGGGGGAGAATTGTAACGCCCGTGAACCAAAAAGTGGATTTTTGGTGGGTGTCGATCGACACAGGGTGTTGTGTCGATCGACACGTGTGTTTTGGACTTAAGAGAAGTCGGGTTTTGGGCGTTATGTTGATCGACACGAGTGGTGTATGTCGATCGACACGGGGTGAAATTGGACCGACAGGTTCGATTTAATTGTCTGGTTTAGTAGGCCGGTTTAGGGAACCCTAGGGTTCGATATTTAAGGGAGGAACAGTGAAGTTTGGCCGATTATTCTGCCAGAAATCAGAGATCAGAAAGAAAAGGAGAATCAGAGTGTTGGAGTGAGTTCTGGTGATTTCTGGAGAAGGGTGGATCGTTTTTGAGGCTTGTGTTTTCGTGGGAGGCTATTAGGAACGAGGAGGGTTCGTTGTTGGGTCGATTTTGTGGCTGTTCAAGTGTTCTTCGTGTCCTTCGTCTTTTCAATCCTTTGTCGAGGTGAGTGCGTGATCGTGGGCTTGTATAAGTATAGGGAATTGATAGAATGCGATTGCATGGTGGTTTTTGTGTGCTTGTGAATGGAATTGTGCAGGAAACTCGATGGCTCGCGACAGATTCGAGTCGTGTGAGGACAGGCTCGTTTCTGGGTTCTGCGACGTCGTGTCGACCGACACCAGGGTGATGTGTCGATCGACACAAGGCATCATGTCGATCGATACCATGGTGGTGTGTCGATCGACACAGTGCAGTCTGTCGATCGACACCTAGAGGTTGTGTCGATCGACACAATGCTTCTGTTTGGGTTCGTGATGTTTGTTCCGTGTATGCTTGTTCTGTGATCATCCTGGTATTGTATCTTTTGTTTATACTTGTGCTTAATTAGCCTGTAGACGGGATGACCGCGTCGCTGAGTATTTATGATAATACTCACGCAACTCTTTTTGCCATGTGTTGTAGGTAAAGAGAAAATGCGATCGTGGAATCGTGGCGAGGAAGAAGAGATGATTTAGGGTCTCACTGTGTTTGTCGTTTATGGAATTATTAGGTTGTTAGTTATTGGATATTGGTTGATTGGTTGAACGGTTTGATATTTAATAAAGTATGGGATTGTTAAATTGGAATCTGTGGTTGATGGTTTATTGTTCCGCGTTGCTTGGTTGTTGACCCATTGAAGATTAGTATCTATGATGATGGTAATCTGGAGGGAAAAATTTAAAATTTTTGGGTCGGTTTGTTTCAGCAACAGCGCCAAAAACTTGATAACACAGGTTTTAACTCCTATATAACTACTGCAAGTGCACAACTTATCTAACACAGGTTTATGAGAATGAAACTAAGTTAAGACAAAAATATGACTGTGAATTCCAATATGTAAATGAAAATAGCAAGTAAAATATGTAAACTTATGAATAACAAGCATTGGGCCTCAGGGAATTCGCAGGGATTCAGGGTTTCAAAAATAGATAAATTGTCAGGGAAAGCAGTAGTAATCGTTCGAGAACTCAAATCACAAAATCAAATTGATCTACTGTCGTAGCATCAATTACTATGCATAACAACCGAAGATCATAAATTGTCATTTGAATTCAAGAGGTTAAAGCATTAATGGTCAAGTTTGATATGTTCACAAAACACCCTAACATCTGCTTTCGTTGGCTAGGGATGCTTTGATCAAATAGGTTATTTCAGGCTTTTAAACAAACACTTTTGATGCGTTAAACAACCTAAGATCAGAAACAAGGTAGCTAATCAAGTTCTAGCAATACGAACAACCTAGATGAAGAAACCAAGTTATCAATCCCTAAATCAACATCAATCAAACCCTGAAATCCCTTTGAAACCCTAAAATCCAATTAGAAAACTACTCAGACATGATAGATATCAAATCATAAGAAGAATTCATGAAAGACATAAGAAAATCAATAGATAAACAAGAGGGTTTAGAAATCTTCTCCGAATTGTAAATAGGGTTAGAGATCTTCTCCCAAAATCTTAGAAAAAAATCTCATAGAAAATAAAGCGTCATCTAAAAAAATGGCTGAAAACTAGAATTAATAGGCTAAATCACGTTTTTGGTTCAAACCGAGTCAAAATTGGAAAATCTGCAATTTCTTTAATTTCCATCAAACTGGTCGGTTAAGGCAGACTGACATATCTTCACTAAAACTCCCATAACTTTTGATCCCACCGTTGGAATAACTTCATATTACTTCCAAATGAAAGTTAACTCGACTTTCTATCTTGTGTTCAAATGTCAGCTCAATCCAATGGCGAAAAGTCAATCAACGAATGCCAAACTTCTGACCATTTTATGCTCCTTTTCTTCTAATCCTTACTATTTTGCCTTAGACTCCATCCAAACGTGTTTAAACCTCAAAAGATTCTAAAGACATAGAAAAGACTCGAAAAACCATTGAAAACATTGGTTAGAATGCGTCAAAAACGCAATACATCAACTCCCCCAGACTTAGCTTTTTGCTTGCGCTCAAGCAAAATAGAAGACTAAACCTATGAAAGAGGTTTGAAAATACAGAAACTCAGCTTCTCTTTTGGAACGTTTGATGACCACTAAGTTCGTAATCCACATACTGCAAGGAAAAATAAGATCGAATCACCATGTCTTCTCCACAAACTTTTCCAGCCTCCCAAATTCATCCCAAGATTTCGCAGCACTTTCCACAACTCATCATCGCTAGCCTCATTGATAATCTCAGTGCCAATAACCTTCTAGATTCATTCCCATACAATACCATGACAGAGCAACAATACAACCTTTTGGTACTCTTCCTCTCCCCCGACTTATTTTTTATTTTATTTTTTTGAAGAATAACGGGATTCACTACTGTTGTTCCTTGTAAGGAGACAAGGTAGTGAGGAACTTTTCTGTTATAGTTTTAGAATAGCGCTCACTACTATTGTTCCTTGTTAGGAGACAGGGTCGTGAGGACTCACTACTGTTGTTTCTTGTTAGGAGACAGGGTCGTGAGGATCTTTGCACTATTCTCAACCTTAGACCATTTATAACTTAGAAAAAGGGAGAGAGTACCATCACTTTTTCACACAAGGTGCATCTGTCCAGTACGAACAAAGAGTCAAGCTCTATAGACACCAATCATTCTAACGAGGGTGCAATTAGCTCAAGCCTAGCGGACATTGCTGGAAACAAGAGACGTCTCTAGTTAACTGTTTGGTTTTTGGATTTTCCATTAGTCTGATCTGAATTCATTCTGCAACAATGGTCACTTAAATAAAATAGTCAGTAAACAAAGAAAAATGTTACATCATTGTTTCCTAACTATAATACTCTTGACTCAATAAAACAACTTGGACTGACTCAAGAAAAACATCAAAATGACTAAAGAGAAACAAAACAAAGAAAAATGGCATTAGTAAGCGATGAATACCTTCCCCCAGACTTATTTCACACCGTCTCGGTGTGAAAATAAATCAAGATAAAGACAAAAGAGACTCAAAAGAAGTACAATAAAATGAAAAGTTTTTTTTTTTGCACGTACCTTGCACGGGTCGATTTTTGACCGGATCGGTCGATCTGCTAGTGGAACGATCGATCCTCTCTCCTCTGGTCGATCCTCGGGTCATCCGATGGTGTCCCAGTTTTGCACGGATTTTTTTTTTGTTTCTGAAACACCGAAAACCAAAACTAAAAGTTAGAAGATAGGTTGCCTCCCACCAAGCGATTGTTTTAAGTCTTTAGCTTGACTTATGAACACATAGGTTAATCATGAGAATCAAAAGGTTGGGCCAATGCACCTTTTATCATTCTCCTAATAGTAAGATAAGCAAAATATGCAAGATGACACATCCATGACAAAAAGATATTAACTCTCATCAAGGGATTTTACTACCAGTGTATCATATATTTTTGAATCGTCCTTGGTTACATGCTCATGAGAATCAAATGCATTTGATGGAAAGATAAAGTCAACTTCAGGGTTAAACGAGTTCATCATATAATAGTTAACTTCATCTCAATCAATCAATCATCTCAATCCTTATTCTCAGAATTTATCTCAACTCTAGGATCATCTACCTCAATCAAGAACTCATCTATATTAAGCACTTTTCCTAGACAAGATTTTTCAAGAAGAGAACTAGATTCCTCTAGCATTGAAACCTTAAACTCAAGATCATGAACATTCAAAGCACATAGATAATTAATATCAAAACATAGGTAATCTCTTGCAAGATTTTCTACTCTTAGAGTATCTAGTCTTTGAGTCTCACATATTAAATAATAACATTCTTGAATGAGCATGGGAGTTTGCAAACTAGAAGCTACATCTTCACAACAAGGCATGAGACTATCCTTATTATCATGAAAATCAAAGGGTGAGTCGCATGTACCTTCTAGTTGGCATGGTGGAACCCAATAAATTACTTCTTCAAGTGCATGAGCTACCGTAATCTCAGAAAATGTGAGCTTCCTTCCTTCAAGTGAAGCCCGGTGTAAGATGAGATTCACCCAGATCATAGCCGCTAAGTCTCTTCTTATCAAGGTTGGATTTTCCTTGTAAAGCTCGTCCAACTTCACTTTTTGTTCTAGTGTAAGAACACCCTCATCAAATTGAGGCTCCACATAAGGCTCATCTTCGAATGTGTCTTCCTCTTCTTGTGGTTCATCATTGAATTCCATGGCAATCACTTTAAAAACTATACAAAAATAAAATTTAAAAGGTTAGTGTCTTAGACTAAATTTAAATCCCAAATTCGAAGGCAATGTAATTTGTCCCCGGCAACGGTGCCAAAAACTTGATAACACAGGTTTTAACCCTATATAACTACTGCAAGTGCACAACAAATGGTTGTAGTAATGCAGGGATCGAATCCACAAGGACCAAGTATCACACTACGAATTTATGAGAATGAAACTAAGTTAAGACAAAAATATGATTGTGAATTGCAATATGTAAATGAAAATAGCAAGTAAAATATGTAAACTTATGAATAACAAGCATTGGGCCTCAGGGAATTTGCAGGGATTCAGGGTTTCAAAAATAGATAAATTGTCAGGGAAAGCAGTAGTAATCGTTCGAGAACTCAAATCATAAAATCAAATTGATCTACTGTCGTATCATCAATTACTATGCCTAACAACCTAAGATCATAAACTGTCGTTTGAATTCAAGAGGTTAAACATTCATTAATGGTCAAGTTTGATATGTTCACAAAACACCCTAACATCAGCTTTCGTTGGCTAGGGATGCTTTGCTCAAATAGGTTATTTCAGGCTTTTAAACAAACACTTTTGATGCGTTAAACAACCTAAGATCAGAAACAAGGTAGCTAATCAAGTTCTAGCAATACGAACAACCTAGATGAAGAAACCAAGTTATCAATCCCTAAATCAACATCAATCAAACACTTAAATCCCTTTGAAACCCTAAAACCCAATTAGAAAACTACTCAGACATGATAGATATCAAATCATAAGAAGAATTCATAAAAGACATAAGAAAATCAATAGATAAACAAGAGGGTTTAGAAATCTTCTCCGAATTGTAAATAGGGTTAGAGATCTTCTCCCAAAAGCTTAGAAAAAAGTCTCTTAGAAAATAAAGCATCATCTAAAAAAATGGCTGAAAACTAGAATTAATAGGGTAAATCACGTTTTTGGTTTAAACCGAGTCAAAATAAGAAAATCTGCAATTTCCTTAATTTCCATCAAACCGGTCGGTTAAGGCAGACTGACATGTCTTCACTAAAACTCCCATAACTTTTGATCCCACCGTTGGAATAACTTCATATTACTTCCAAATGAAAGTTAACTCGACTCTCTATCTTGTGTTCAAATTGCAGCTCGATCCAATGGTGGAAAGTCACTCAACGAATGCCAAACTTCTGACAATTTTCTGCTCTTTTTCTTTTAATCCTTACTATTTTGCTTTAGAATCCATCCAAACGTGTTTAAACCTGAAAAAATTCTAAAGACATAGAAAAAACTCGAAAAACCACTGAAAACATTGGTTAGAATGCGTCAAAAACGCAATACATCACGTTTTGTGGCATTGTGGGCATGCATGTGATACAATATATCAAAGCCACGATAAAAACTTCACTTTCAGCTATAAATCTGATGTGTGTAAGAAGAATGTTATTTAATGGACTCTTTATTACATCCCCCAAACTTATTGTGCACTGGTTAACGGTTCGGTTCTTGTGTTGTTGGACATCACTAAGACGAATATCAAATGGCTTTAAGTCCTCTTTGTCTAAACTTGACTACTAAATTGGCAATCTGAAAAAATTACAGGTGTCTGGGATTCTATACCCCGCATGCCACATGTTATACCATTTTTTTTTTTTTGTTATTCTAAACTGCATCAAATTTGATTAATTAAATCAATCACCCAAATTTAAATTTGAGTACATTGCTATCTTTAAAGAATTGAGTTTTTTTTTTACATCGGTGATGAATAGTAGGTACCTTTTTCACGCATCTTGCTTGTAAAACGTTTTTCGCAATATTTTGCGTGGAATGTAAAATTTGAAAAAAACAATTTTCTAACGTTTAATTCGACAAATAAATCCATACTGATTTTTCGTAGGTATACATATACATTATATATAGGTAAATTAATATATACATTACGTATAGGAACATATGATAATATTTTCTTGTAGTGTGTGATATGTGCCCCAATGATTGTGTAAAGAGACGAGCGCAATCTCTTCGATGATCCCATTTTTGGTCTTTGGATTCTCTGACTACCAAAATAAAATGGTTTAAACTTCTGCAGCACCTCTTTGCATTTCGAATATAGGGGAAAATTGATTGAATATAAATAAATACAATCAAACAACAATTTCTTTTATGATAGAACTTAAAAGACATCTATCATCGTGGAATACGGATACTAAGCAATTGTATTTGACAACATTTTTTTTACTAAACAATTGTATTTGTCAACATTGATAGAAAACTTTTCAAATATCTTGTATATATTCCCTACGCCGTCAGTATAGTTAATTATTGTTTCTATAACTAAATAAAATTTATGTTTTAAAAGAATTAGGAAAAAAAAATTAACACTAATTATTATACTAAAATCTCCAAAATTAAAGTGAGAAAAATGGGTTGATTACACGTATAGACACTTTGTGCCAAAGTGTTTACATAAAAAACCACTTTGTAAGGAAAACATACTTTGGTTTTGGCTAATGTATATTCTATCCTTATTTGGCTTTAGCTAATATCTATTTTATTCCTCTAATAATTTACCTAGTTTCTCTAATCTGCCATTTTCTATTTACTAACTTTTGTTCAATTTTATTTTTTTTAGTTGGAGAATAAAAAGATTTTTTTTCGATGAACACAAAAAATCCTCCTGGCTTCTTCTTTGTCTTTGTTAATTGGATCTGAGATCTCTCTTGCCCACTACTCCATAGATCTGAATACTCCATCTCCATGGATCCTTGTTCGTCTCGCTTCCCATCGATCTTTGTCCTCCTCTTCCTCTCCATCTTCGTAGCCTTCGCTGAGATCCGCAAGTCGGAGATCCGATCCGATGAGCGGCCCATCATCCCCTTAGACGAATTTGGCTTTATTCACTCGGCTGGAAGATTGACAAAACGCACACAAGGTGTTCGGGAAAATGCCTCAAAGAAAAATCAGATTGTTGGTGGATGGTCATACATGGATGATCCCGCGTGGATGGTCACACATGGATGTCCACAACTTCGCTAATGGACATAGGGTTTATGGGTTTGTCGAAACCCGCATCGTTGAAGATTGTGATGTTTGAAGATAAGATTAATAGTTTAAATTTCGTCGTTTAGAATTTGGACCATCAACTCTAAATCCCATTATGTAGTTTAGGATACAAGAACGAATTTGTTGTTGCTAGAATTCGTGTCCATATGGACACTATAAACTAGTCACAATTTCATGGATACTGTAAATCTAGTGGTCACAGTTTCATGGATACTATAAAACTGGTCTTGTAACGCCCCGACCGCCGTCGAGCTATCGGTATGCAGGGGAAATCCTCATCCCCTCGAGAGAAATCCTCATCTCTCAATAACATACAGGGGAAATCCTCATCCCCTCAGGAAAAATCCTCATCTCCTAATGGGCCCCACGTCCACTCTCGGCCCGTGAGCCCACCCCTGTCCGACGGTCGGTGCGTTAGTCTGGGAGGCTCGAAAAACTTGTTTACGTGCCTTGCAAATCACCACGTGATCTTTCCCCGTGTTTTGTCCTCAGTCACACGGTACTAGAAATGACTTCCCAGTAGGTCACCCATCCTTAAATTGTTCCAGCCCAAGCACGCTTAACTCTAGAGTTTTCTCTGGATGTGTGACGGAAAAGATAAGTGCACTTTGGTGATATAGGTAACCAAATCAATTCTCTTAAATCTCTCCGCATGAACCACATAGTTCCTAATACCAGGATGTTACAGGTCTTGACTTCACTTTTTCAGTTTCTCTTATGAAGAAGGAAATCTCGTTGCTAGCTTATTTACAAATAACATTATCCATGTGGGCAATAGACTGTGGTTAGGAAGTAATCTATTAACCGGTGTTAAGGATAAAACCTTCGATTTTGAAGGATAAAACCATGGATGGCACACCGTGGTCACTCGGTCGTGGATATGCTTTCCTCTAGTATAAATCAATGGTCATTAGTTCGTGGATACGATCTGAAGGACACAAGTTGCGTGAATAACATGTACACAGGTTGCTAATCTATAACTTGTCCATGATCTTCCATCCACGTTTACTAGCGTAATAAGATGCAATTTTGTTATATCAACAATATACAAATGGTATAATTCTTATGACAGAACCATACAAATAAAATAATATGTGCAGTAAAAAAAGGAAACAAATCAGAGATTAATTAAGAAACAAATCTACCAACATCCAGGGGTAGTAAAACTAGTCTTTTTTAATAGTAAAACGAGAACGTAAAGATTGTGATAAAATTGCAGTACAATATGTCCATGCTATATCGAACACATGTACAAAAGCAGATGGACAATATACAAGAACCATGACCATTTGGATACGTTTGTGGAAAGTTTGTTTGCATGACCATAAAACCATGACCATTTGGATACACCTTAAGGTTTGTTCATTTACAGTTTCAGTTTCTTCAAGATTTGGAAACTTTCTTGCAATTTACAATGTGTAATCCCATTGAAAACTTGTTTCTCAAAACAAGCAAATCTTAGCATGTTGCTCTTACCGAGTAATATCAGTTTTAATGATTCAACTAAACAGACAAATCAAAAGATCCAAAACATCCCCAAAACGCAAAAGTCTCTTCTTTGGATTTATTATCCAATTAGAAACAAGTTGCACAACTATGAATGACAAACATATCTTCACTTTTTCAGTTTTTCTTATGAAGAAGGAAATCTCGTTGCTAGCTTATTTACAAATAACATTATCCATGTGGGCAATAGACTGTGGTTAGGAAGTAATCTCTTAACCGGTGTTAAGGATAAAACCTTCGATTTTGAAGGATAAAACCATGGATGGCACATCGTGGTCACTTGGTCGTGGATATGGTTTCCTCGAGTATAAATCAATGGTTATTAGGTCATGGATACGATCTGGTGGACACAGGTTGTGTGGATAACATGTGCACATGTTGCTAATCGATAACTTGTCTATGATCTTCCATCCACAGGTTGCTAATCGATAAAGGTCTCATCTTTAGCATGATGAGCTATTGAAAATCCAACCCAAAGTTTAAACATTTTCATCGTTTTCCCCAAACCCAATTAAGGAACTTGGATTCAAACAAGTTAAACATGACTTAGTAAATTGACCATATTTCGTTGTCCATATGGTTAACACCATTTGGATACAAACCAGTCGAAGTTGTGGACATCCATGTCTGACCATCCACGCGGGATTTTTTTTTGAGACATTTTCCCGAACACCTTGTGTTCATGATTCTTCATGATTGAGGATGATGAGAGCTTAGCGATTCGAGCCAAAAACTGAGACATTTTTGTAACAAAATCAACAATCTGTAGTCCCACGACCACAAAGCTTATCACCATCTATGCTTAGCGAGAAAGGATCAAATTCCTATAAAATGAAAACCCAAATCAAACAGAGAATCACAATTCCAAATCAATTTTGAACAGTTAGTAACCAAATCCCCAAAAATCACAATAGGTGAAATCGAGAAATCGAGTAAACAAAATGAAAGAAAGATTAGAACTTTGGAACAATTCGCATCATTTCTTCTAAACCCAAGCTCGAAATTGGACCTCTCTGGAAAACCCAAACTTTTCTCTTTTTCTGTTTGGTGACGACAACATAGAGGAGAAAAAAGGTCAAAAATCCAAAATTTAGAGATTTTTTTTCTGGATGATGGATGATGAATTGATAAAAAAACAGAGCTAAAGAAGAAAAATTGATAAACTGATGATAATCAAAGATGAGAGATAAATGGAGTGAAGAAGAGAAAGAGATGCAGATTCATTTCATTTGCTGTAAACAGATTTTCATTAGTTAAAAGGACAAATTGATCACAAAAATCTCGAAATCTGTGCAAAACTGCCTCATTTTTACAAAGTACCTATAATTATAAGAACTTACAATCAAAATACCTATAAATGTAATTCTTCCTGAGAAAAATACATACAAAAATATTGGCAGCGAGAAATCTTATGATTAAAGATGGAGGAGGAATAAAAGGAAAGGGTGGAGAGTTTTTGGTGGCATGTGATCTGTCAAAATGGGTTTACGTGTTTGATTATATTTTCCCACTTTGTGTACGTGCTCCACTCGTGCCTCACCATACGCCATTCTACCATCTTTACATAAATTCGTTTTTTTATAAATGTCTAGATTTATTACTTTTTATTATAAATTATAAGAATTGTTACAAAGATTATTCTACCACGGATAATTTATTAAGACCTTATTAGATTTACAATATATGATATTTCATGCTCCATGTTCATGATGGATACTTTCTACTTTTATTACGTGGAATCATGGCGAATGACTCTAATTGCACAACGTTCAAGATCTTCTGTAAACTTGTATTCATTAATCTACATATTTAATAAATCGCATCATCTGAAATTCGAACCTCATATCATTGGGTGTAGAAGCATTAATTAACTCTTAGTTAAACCATTGGATTAGATGGACTTCCACAACATAATTTTGTTTTAAATATTGATATATTATTCAAGTTAGTAAGCAAAATGGGCTTTCGGATATTCGAGTAGAAATAAATTGTAGGAAGCATGAAAAAAAGATTAAGGAAATGTGAATTACGATAGAAATATAAACGATACATATGTTTTTTTATATATCCTATTGGTTGATATGGTCAGTTAGGAATACACCAAAATATTATAGAGTGGATTTCTTTTCGAAAGGCTATCATACTGCCTGACCCAAGTTTTGAATGTTTTCCGACTAATTCCACGATACATATGTTGAAACGACTTTAGAAAAACACAGAGGCAAAATATAATATATTCTTAATTCATATAATTTTTTGTAATATAGCGGATTTGTGAGATTTTTAATTTTATAATAAAACTATGTTGAGAGAATAATCATGACATTTGATTATAAAATCTACGAATGAAAGATCTACGTTATACTGCTATACTCTTGAGAAGTTTACTAAAACAAGAGAAAGAGAGAAATTACGGGTTTAATTTTCTATATGTTTCAGAATAATTGAGGAAAGTATGAGGAGTAAGGCTAGTTTAATAATCAAAAGAGAGTGGGCGCAAATCATGAGCAGTAATCGCAGTGTGTGATATGAAGCCCACGTGCCGTCTGATCTGAGCAGCGGCGAGCGCGCGTGTGGCTTAGTCTCACAAGCCGTCTGATCCAAGTAGCGGCAGACACGCGTGTGGCTTAGTCATTTATGTTATATATCAAATAACTTTTAATTATACTACGTGATTTTCTCGCGTACACACGGATAAATTATTTATATAATTTTATTTTTAATTTTAACTTTTATAAATGTAAAATATGTAGTTGTTTGATTTTATTATATACATTATTGTTGATTCTTTTATTGTTAATTTTTTGGTCAATAATATCGTTTTTATTAATAATATGAATTTCAAAAATTTAGTTTTACCATTTAATTATTTTATATATGTAAATATGTCAAATCAAAATGTAATACACTAAAGTTAAAAAAACATGTTAAATTTGGTTTGTCCGAATATTTTAAATAGTATTTAGAATATAAATAAATTATTTAATATTTTAAAATATTAATATATATAATCATAAATTTTATAAATAAAACGCAGATAAAAACAAATTGTTGCTTTCAAATAAAATAATATTTTTACTACTTGCAAATTGTCTTGCAAAAAAAATTTCAAAAGAATAACTATATTTTTTATAAACTTGAGAAGTTTTTTTCACAAATATATCAAAGTCTCTTTTAAAAATTTGGTAAGTCTTTATTATTATTTTCAAAATAATATATATTCTATAAAAATGTTTTCTAATTTTATTTTTATAATAATCAATTTCTAAACTATTTTAAATGAGAAAAAAAAATTGTATATAAATTTAGAATAAAAACGAAAATCTGATAATATATTGATTAAAAACTCTTTTGATTTATTTATGGTAACAAATATAAATTTAGTTGTACAAAATTTTGTTATTGATTCAAAATTTTCATATCACAATTTTGTTAGTCATGTCATAATTTTTTTGGTGAGAGTGATTGTAGAGATGACACATAAGCATCTTTTCACAAATCACGTCTGTAGTGATAAATAATTAAAATCGTTAAGATTATCTCCACAAAATATACGATGTATATTAATATATTTCTATATAAATATTTCCGATACTTTACTACCTTAACGATTTTGTGGAAATACTCTTAACGATTTCTCTAATTTTCTAATTATAAATAATGGTACTAAAATTTCGGATGTTGTTAACGTCAATCAATTAATCAGAATATGATAATTCTTATTTAATTGGAATATTTTCACAAGATTGTTTTTATGTAGATATTACTAAAGATTTTCATATTTTTAAATTTGAAGTTGATGATACATAAATTCCGGACTATAATAAGTCTATTATTAATTAAATATAGAAAATGTTAATTTTTTTTTATTGAACGCTTTCAATATTTCCAATTATCCAAGATTTTCATATTTGAAAATTAGAATTGATGATACATAAATTTCAGAACATCCAAATTCTACACTTTTATAGTTGCTAATACATTTTATTTTCGAGATATTCTTAAATTTCGAATAGGCAAATTTGTGCAGATAACGATTTCCATAATCTCCACAAATCATTATCTTTTTCTAGAGGCAAATGAAACTGCTTAGGGGAAAGAAAATTAGGAGGAGCTTGAGAAGGATCTCAACACCCCAGCCCCAAGAAGAAGCTTCAAAGAAGAGGTAAGATGCGATTCGTACCTAAGTTTTCTTTATGGTATTTTCTATAATTGTTTTCCTTGGGTGTTTTAGTAGTTATAAGGTCATGGATAGAGTAAAAGTTGAGGATACTCGACCCGGGTAAGAGATCCGGACGAGAATCCAGCCAGAGTTGTAATGCCCCGATCGCCTCTGCTAGGGGCTCCACGTCCACTCTCGACCCATGGGCCCATCCTTATCCGACGGTCGGTACGTTAGTGTAGGAGATTTGAAAGACTTGTTCACTGATCCTGCAAATCACCACGTGATCTTTCCCCATGTTTTATCCTAACTCACACGGTATTAGGAATGACTTCCCAGTAGGTCACCCATCTTTAAATTGCTCCAGCTCAAGCACGCTTATCTCTGGAGTTCTCTCAAGAAATCTGACGGAAAAGTAAGGGCACTTTGGTAATATAGGTAGCCAAATCAATTCTTTTAAGCCTCTCCGCATGCACCACATATTTTCGAAAATCACGGTGTTACAAAAGTAGTGTGGGTATCGGTGATGCCTAGAGTTGGGCATCGACAAGGCTTCGGGGTGCCTCATTGATGCTTTGATAGGGCGGTGGTACAATGGAGCGATGGCGCCTCGAGAGAGCATCAGAGATGCCTCGACTTGGCGTCGATAGAGAGATCGTTATGCCTCAAGAGCTTGGCGTCGAAAGAGAGATCGGTGACGCCTCGGGAAGGCACAATGGCGCCTCAAAAGGGCATCGTTACATTCTTAAGATGAGCCTCGATGGGGTTTCAACTGGCGCATTGAGAGAGTCCAGGGATGGGGATCGGTATGGCTTCGAAATGTCTCGATGATATATCAGCAAGACACCAGGTCAGGAGATGCCCCGATAAGGTGTCGATAGAGAGATCGGTGTTGCCTCGAGAGGACACGATGATGTCTCAACACGGTAACGATACAACCTAAGTGTGAGCATTGGTGGTGCCTCGATAGTGTATCGATAGGCACATCGATAGAGCCTGGACACGGGTAGCCATGGCGTTTCAGTAGAACCTCGTGCCGTGTCTCGTTGAGTGATCGTGTAGCACCACGCTGGGTTTGATACACGACCCGATCAAAGCTATACCGCAAATAGATAGGACATTGATAGAGAGACCGATGCGGTCTTAATTCGGAATAACACATGATCGGTTTGGCAAGCTAAGGCTTGACCAATGGTGCAGTGGTAGAGCATCCAGTTGGATCATAGAAGATCCGGCTAAGGACTCAGAGGTGAAGTTGGTGGGAAAATTGGCAAGGCCGGTAGGTCTTGGCAGACAACTTAGTCTGGCATCACGATGGGCTATTAGTTAGGATACACGTGCCATGGTGGATCCGAGAGTGGGATTTGACCATAGCCTCAAGGAAACTTGACCAGCCTAGGCATGATCAATCATGACTCGTTAATTGGTGATACTAGGAAAGAGCACCGTCGAGTGTTTATGTCTGAGCTCACACTTGCATACGGTTAGGATTTTCTAGGAGTGTGGATGAATGAGGTTACTCAAGAATCCGAATTGAGTCTTACATTGGCATAGCTATACCCTACTAGGAAAATACCATGGACCGAATAGGAAGTTAGTAAGGGTAATCGGCATGTGGCTTGACTAATCATCATTGAATCGTGTAATAGAGCTATGTGAGATGTCCCATATTTTAACTATTTTACCCAGTGTTTCAATATATTTTCTATTCATTACCTAATTTTCCTCGTATTTGTAGTTTTAGAGTCTTAACAGAGAAATCAATAAAAAATAAGCAAAAAGACTAAAAGAAGTGTAAAACAATTTACAACAACCTTCACGAGTCAAAGACATCACCAAGACCAAAGATTTCAGAAGATACAACATTCCACCAAGTTGGAAAAAATATATATACCAGAAGTTTAGAAATGAACAGAGGATCAAATCAAATTAGAAATTGGTGAAACTTTGTATGAAGATAGGTATTTGAGTTAAATTTCCAATGGAGTTTGAATCATCTCAATCTGTAATAAATAATATACATCTGACTTACTGTAAACACATCAAACTGCCTCAGAAATTAAGCAATTACATAATCGAGTCCAGCACCGGGCCAGCCCGTGGACCATTGTACCAGACCAATTCCAGCACGCAGCAAGGCACTTTCAAGCCTAACACCGGTCGTGTTTCTTGACCATTGCTCGTGACTGGTGTTGGAGCAGTATCGACCAAAAAAACCTTTTCGCCCTAAGCTAAATCCTAGAAGACTATATATACTTGTTTAGCCTCTTTTTAGGTGTGTACCGAAATAATAGAGTACTTTTATCATAAAAAATCAGCCACCACGAGTTATCTTGGTGTTCTTCATCAATTTGGATTTTAGAGCATTATGGTGGATGATCTCGCTTTGTACTTCGATATAGAGAATAATTCTCTTACCTTTACTCTTTAATTCAAGTTTATTTATCATGAATTCATCATCTATCTACTGTTTTTCATGCACCATGTCTGAGTAATTCACTTGTTAGGCTTTAGGCTTTCAATGAGTTTCATGATTTGATAATTGATTGATGATTGTTTAAGGATATCATTAGAGTCTTCATCTTTACTTGTACTCTATGCATGATTGCTTTACCGCGTATCTGGCGATCTGATATTAGGTTGATATACTCTCCAAAAGCTTGTTATATATTGCTCGAACTATTATTTGATGAGCCAAACGTCTTAACAATTCGAAAGGTTAGTTAAGGAATTTTGTGAACTTTATCAGAATTTAAACTTTAATGCATGTTTTCACATTGTAATAATTTACGATAGTTGAGTCTATTAGGGTGTTAAAACATAGAGATCAGAGCCACGACAGTGGAAAGATCTTACATCCGTATTTTGTTCTAGACGATTCATAATTCTTAAATCTCTAAAATCAATCAATCTTCATTGCTGCATGATTCTCTGCAAATTACCTAAGTTCTAATGTTTTTTTTAAATTGATTTACATTGCTATTTAGATTTATTATTTGCTTATTTTACAATCACAAAAACGACAAACATATTTTGTTCTAGCTTAGTTTTATCCATTACAATTTGAAGTGTGGTTAAGAAGTCCATGTGGATTCGATCTCTTATCTATACTAATTGTGATTGTTGTGCACTGTAGGAAGTTTAGTTGAGAGGTAAACCTTGATTGACCATCACTATGGTAGAGTTACCCACTCTATAGGAAGTAACTTCTACTCGATGGTACGCTTGTTTGGAAGGATCCGAGAGTCCGGTAGAGAGTGTTGCAATCCAAACAAGCATTTGACTCGGGTAATTATGATGGTTACACAAGTATTACCTTAGCCAACCCGACATAACGTCTACCAGTGAGGTATGGTACAAAAAGAGTCAAAGTGGCTTGACGAACTCGACATCGGCAACATACGACTATGGGAATAGAGGGTAGACATGTGAAGGCTTAATCTATCTGTAGAACAAGTTGGATCATGACTTATCCACTATTAATGGATATTCTTGTGTTTGTACTTATGTAGGGACGACTACCACGTGGCCATAGATGTGTCATAGTTAACGTAATGGATATTCATGCATACCTAGGGTCGACCATACAGAGCAAAGGTAGTGGGTAATATGATTTGTCTATTGATTGAGAACGCAGTAATATGGAGTAGAGAAATATTGTGAACCTTAGGAGAGTCTAGATTAGAACAGCATACAAGTTGGTAGGATAGTAGGTTCACAATGCCACACTAATCTTAATGCATAAGCGCGCGTGTATTGACACATATCGTCAAGTTGTTTGTGTTTGGCCTGAAAAAATGGCATGAAGACCTGGCAGACTGTAAGAGGCTAACCTAGAGGATTGGGAGAGTTATAAGGGTGTGAAAGTTGGCCAATGGGCTAAACTACTATATGGTGGCATAAATGGCTAGTTCTATTATGTGAATGGTGAAAACTAAGAGTTAGTTGGTGGGCTCGCTTAGTTACTATGTATGGTGTGTGAAAGCCAAGAGTTAGCTGGTGGGCTTGCTTGGTTACTATTATGGGGTGTTGAAAGCTAAGAGGTAACCGATGGACTTGCTTAACTACTAAAAGGTAGTTAGATTTTGGTAGGTTGTAAGACGGAGTAGACCTTCTTACTGAGTATTTAATACTCAACCCCTTACCATACTTGCAGGATGGAAAATCCGGTGAGGTGGACCATAGGATGGTAGGATAGGAGGATGCGGCAAGCACGGTGAAGACTTTCCCAAGGCATAGTATTATTGTGTTACATATGTTCTATCTTATCAAACAATATATAAAAAAATTTTAGAGTAATGAAAGTTACGTAAATTTGAGTAACACTTGGGCATGGACTCATAGTCCACGAGTTGGGTGTTATAGAAAGACTCAGTTTAAAATTTTAAAATATGATAAGGAAATGAACAAACCAGTGAAATTCTTCCCATTTATTTGTAGATGGTGATCTAATTCTCATTTTTCCTTCCTCATTTTCCATAAATAGTCGTTATTTGGTTTATCTTCATCTTTCATATTCTGAAATGGCAATATGAAAATAGCTTTTTTTAGCATGAAATACATCGAATTCTATATAATCTTGACATCTAAAGGTTTCCTTCCCCTTGTCATCTTTCTTATTTCTACTCGAAACTCAAAGAACTTAAGTTTGTTTGTTTAAGACCTCACAAAATGCATACTATTACGAAAAGTAGCCACATTGTTATATATGTAGACACTCTAGTTCAAATGGGAATCAAAAATTTCAAAATCCGAGGGGTTCCTACCTTTCTCACCGGATTCAACATTATAACTAAGATTTCTGTTGGGACAATCTGACTTCTTGTATATGCAATTGGAGTGCTTAAATTAATCAATTCTACGGCGTTGGCTGACCAACAACTTATAACATAATCTTGGAAACCCGGTAGATTTACGTAACAAAATTTGTCCCGTTAAACGTATCAGCAATGCGTTAAGTTTCCAATTCCAAACGGAGTCCGAGTTGTTCACAATAGTCAAAAAGATCCAAACATATGCTACATGAGCGATATAAGTTAAAATAACATGACCAAAATATTTGGTAGGTGCGCTTACAGCTCATCTATCATAAGTAAGCAAGACATACAACCCAATTTTTTTGGAAAATCAAGTAGTAAATTTGGTAGTCTGCGTCTGCGAGTTGAGCAAGATGCCCCAAGCGAGCGAGATAGCTTGGAGATCTCGGATAAACCAAGTCTTGAAGCCATAAATATAAGTTCACGAGCTAAACAAAATATCAAACATTATAACTCAATTTTGTCGTTTATTCACACAAGGATTGGTTTATCCATGTCTGCATTGACGTAGCTACTTGAGATAAGGCAAGAGCAAGTAAATTTTTAAGAGAGAAAAATATATTTTGCTTGGTCTGCCGAAGACACGCCGAGCATTAAGAGAGATGTTATTCACGTAACCATGGATTGAACTGTTAAGCTTGTAAAAAAGAGAGGTGAGTTGGGACCCATATAAGAAAGAAATAATAGGTTTTACAATGAGATGAGGCTAATGGTAGTGATGAACGGATTCGAAACAAGGTCACGAATATCTTTAGATTGACGAGTGTACTTAGAAATCTCTCGTGAAAGAGTTTGCTGGGGCCAGGATTTTTCTTGTTGATATTTATAGGTGCAAGTTCTCTTGCCTTGAGCTCTACTCCAATTCATGCATCATTGTCGGGCAAATCGCTTATTCTGCCTTTTATTGTGGTCCTGTTCCGATGATGGATGAACTAACTTGTCATTTTGTTATTGTTATCTCGAAACATGGCTATGATATGTCTTTAGTAAAGCATGCACACCATTTGGTTAATGTGGTAAATCCTTAGTGGTCGATGTGAAACTGTTCCCACCAATATATAAATTTTACTTACTAAGTATATAAAGTATTATATATACTAGGTAAACACAAATTAAAAATATATAAGCATTATAAACACAAATTAAAATTTTAAAAATAGAACAAATGAGGTGTTTTAATATCTACCACGAACTGATAAAACGTAATAGATTTTGGAGAAGAACCTCAACGATTTCCGAAAAAGGAAGCATTTTGGTCTTCACTTGATAAGTTTAATACTCCAGTTAATCACCATAATAGAGAAGAGAAAAAGAGTATTAAGAAGAAGCATTAGACGTGTTAGTCTTAGATCAGGTAAGTTGATTTTGGTTTGCCCCGTATGCGAATTTAGAACTTTACAATTTTTAGTTGTCTCTGTAATAACATTTTCGTTTAATTTCGGATCACTTATGTTTTGTTGACTTTTTTCCAGAGACTTATGTTGTTCCGCCGATTTTGTAATTGACCAAAGTTTTTAATAAAATTTGTACGTCGCATTTTCAAGAAGTTTGAATTTTAGATTTGGTATTTAAAAATTTTTGTATTGTTTTTGCTTCAGATATTTTTCATTTTACAGGTTATTTTTTGTAGATTTCGGGTAAAAGAACAGTTTCGGGTATAATTAAACCTAAAAGAAACATGTATCCGAAAAAGTTTAGATATTTACAAATATAATTAATTATGACCCGACCCGAACATGTACCAGTAAACACCGAACCTAAAGCTTTATAGGTACTTATATGATCTCAATTTTCTAGATCCGATAAGTCCTGACCCGAATACCCGTTTGTCTATGCCTAGTTTCGTTAGTACAAAATTTCATCAAAATCCAACAATATTCTGTTATTCTTTCCCAAACATCAAACCGTGTGGTAGTACAATAGAATTGAAGAAAACTAATTAAGTTTGTATTGATTAGAAGGAAAAAAGAAAAAGAAAACAAAAGTTTGTTTGTGAGTAGTGATTAAAATAAAATAATTACGACTTTAAAAGTAAATGATTTTGTTGCAACGAACTCTGTGATTACTGATTAGTATGCGAATAGAAAAAAACTATGGAGGCTTTGCATGTAAAAATGAAGACAAGTGTCCTTAAAGGTACGAATCTTGATGCTTTTACAATCTTACCAGTCACCTCGATTATTCCTCCTCTGATCAACCCAACAAATGTTGAAATTTCATACTAAAAATCATAACAAAAAAAAAAACAAAACAACTCAACTTGAACAAGTGAAGTAGGCGGCGTAAGAAGAAACAATCCCATACGCTTCTCTCCTCTGTTTCTTCTTCCTATTCTCGTGAAGCTAGAGAACATAATATTCCCAGGAATGATAGAGAAAGCATTATTTCCTTGTTTTGCACTCAATAAGATTTATCATTTAATGTTTTCGCAAAATTTGATTTAGACCCATTTTCTCATCTGATGAAAGGATCGTTTTGACTTTTGAGTTAATCAAATTTTTCTTCTTTTAATAAATTTATTGTAAGATTTAATCAATAAAGAGCGATTTTGGTGGGGCGGACACATATTTGTTAAGCTCATAAAACATATATTTGTTCGATGTTTCAAATTCTCCGATTCAGAAAACCATGCTTCTCTGATTATCCTGGTAGAGGTTTGGAGGATACCGCTATCCCCGGAGCCAAACAGCCTTCCACGACGGTCGAGAAACCAAAACGGCGTCGTATCAGCGTGGACTCTTGTTGCTGGGCGATTGGGTATCTCTGTACGGCTTGGTGGCTCCTCCTCTTCCTTTACCACTTTGTTCCGGTCCCGGCGATGCGTCAGGCTCCGGAGGCACCGGGGACTTGGCTGAGTCGAGAAGGCGTTAAGGCGCACCATCCGGTGGTTTTGGTCCCCGGGATTGTGACCGGAGGACTCGAGCTATGGGAAGGTCGGCCTTGCGCCCAAGGGCTTTTCCGTAAGCGTCTTTGGGGTGGTAGCTTCACCGAGATCCTTCGAAGGTAACAAAAATAGGCCGTTATTATGTTCGGTTCGGTTCGACAAATTCAGGAACCGGATAGCTATTTGTTTGGTTTGTCCGGTTAGGTGTTATATTTGGTTTCTTCTTAAATATGTACTGTGTGTTAGGAGCTATAGGGTTTTCTGATTTGGTTATGGTTTAAATTTATTGTTTTCTGATTCTTCAACAACTAAATTTTGTAAGATTTATAAAATTTTATTGATCTTTATTATATTCTAAAATTAATGGATAATTTTAGGAAATTAATTATTAGTAATGTTTTCGGAAATCCTTGTAAGTACATTGGAAATGGAAACTGTAATATTTAACTTCTTTATTTTATTAGAGTACATCCTATAACTGAATATCACAAAATTTATTATGTGCAATAGTATTTGTACGTGTCTTTGTTTCAGATTATATTTAAATCTATTATCGAATTAACATAACATTTTAAAATGACCATAGATAAATCCGAAGATTTGATTGAGTAAGCCTCGTATGTATGATTTTGATATAGGTTCTTAATTTAAATATTTGTTTCTGGTTATCAATTTCATGAAAATGCTGATTTGACCATATTTGAAGTGGCTTAGTTGCTGAAATAATGGGTGTGGTTGGGTTTATAGGCCATTGTGCTGGTTGGAGCACTTGTCTTTGGACAGTGAGACCGGTCTCGACCCACCGGGCATCCGGGTCCGAGCAGTCCCAGGACTGGTGGCTGCAGACGATTTCGCACCGTATTACTTTGCCTGGGCAGTTCTCATAGAGAATTTGGCGAAAATCGGATATGAAGGCAAGAACCTTCATATGGCCTCTTATGATTGGAGGCTTTCTTTCCATAACACCGAGGTATGCTCAGATTAGCGGAGGTGGCATTGATTCTTATATGATCACATTGGTCTAGAGAATGATGATAAGATATTGATGATTACTCTTAGCAACATTATTTTAGTATGTAATTATAGATTGCTGTATAGATTGGGTTGTTATTGGACTAATGTATTACTTTTTTATTGGAACCAAGCAGGTACGCGACCAATCGTTAAGTAGACTGAAGAGTAAAATAGAGCTAATGTATGTAACCAATGGGTATACGAAAGCGGTGGTGGTTCCGCATTCATTGGGGGCTATCTATTTCCTCCACTTCCTTAAATGGATTGAAACACCTCTTTCCCATGGTGGCGGTGGTGGTGGTTCAGGTTGGTGTGCCAAGCACATCAAAGCTGTCGTCAACATTGGACCCTCCTTTTTAGGTATCCCTAAAGCCGTGAGTAATTTGCTCTCTGCTGAGGGTAAAGACATTGCTTACGCCAGGTTAGATCCATCAACGTTTTCAGAATTACTTTCACTAGTTATGTTAGTTTTCATAAGGATTGTAAACTTCTAAATTGTACATCAAGAAAGTGGATATGCTTGATCCGATATTTGATCAACTTCTTTTAATTTTTAGACTGGCTACTCAATAGTTGAAGAGGTTTAATGAACTTTTATTGGTCATGTTTGTGGTTCAGAGCTTTGGCGCCCGGTCTTTTGGATTCAGAACTTCTGAAGCTGCAGACACTCGAGCACCGTATGCAGATGTCACGTAGCTGGGATTCAGTAGTATCTTTATTACCAAAAGGCGGTGAGGCAATTTGGGGAGATCTAGACTCGTCTGCTGAAGAAGGCCAGACTTGTGTTTTCTCCAAGAGAAGAAAATCATCGCAGCCATGGATAAAGGATTTTCACACACAAAACATCAGTGTCAAACCGGAGTCCTGGGTTAAAGAACCCACAAAATACGGAAGAATCATAGCTTTTGGAAAACGGGCGTCTCAACTACCGGCTTCACAACTCTCTACTCTCAACATCAAGGTTATATAAATCTTCTTGCCACGGTGCTACCTTTTCTGGGTCATTGGAATCTTACTGTTTGCGTTTTTGGCCGCGTATGCTCAACAGGAACTTCTGAGAGTAGACAGCACTGCAAATGGTAGCACATCATGTGGAGAGTCTTGGTCGGAGTACAATGAAATGAGCCAAGAAAGCATAGCAAAAGTAGCAGACAATACAGCTTACACAGCCACCACTGTGTTTGATCTTCTCCGATTTATGGCCCCTCGGATGATGAGACGAGCCGAGACCCATTTCTCTCACGGCATTGCTGATGATCTTGACGACTCCAAGTATGAACATTATAAGTACTGGTCTAATCCACTGGAGACCAAGTAAGTCCAAAAATAGTTCCATCAGCTAGTAAGGTTACGTACTTGGGAAGAAATCGACAGAGGTTTGAATGCTTTGTTTCTTTTTCCGAACAGATTACCGGATGCACCTGAGATGGAGATTCATTGTCTTTACGGAGTAGGGATTCCGACAGAGAGATCGTACATATACAAGCTCGCATCCTCTTCCAGTAAAAGCAAGAGTAGCATTCCGTTTCGAATAGATGGATCGGTGGATGGAGATGATGTTTGTCTTAAAGGAGGAGCTCGATTTGTGGATGGAGACGAGACTGTACCGGTGATAAGTGCGGGGTTTATGTGCGCAAAGGGATGGAGAGGGAAAACTCAGTTTAACCCGTCAGGGATAGAGACATTCGTGCGGGAATACAAACACAAGCCGCCCGGAAGTCTACTGCTGGAAAGCCGAGGAACGGAAAGCGGAGCTCATGTGGACATAATGGGTAATGTTGGGCTCATTGAAGATGTTCTGAGAATCGCTGCCGGAGCTTCAGGACAGGATATTGGTGGCGATAAGGTTTACTCGGATGTGATGACCATGTCGGAGAGGATTAGCATCAGGTTGTAACATAATCGGGAATTTAACCTTTTTTTTTTCTCTTGTAAAGTCATCAAAATAAAGATCGTTGAGGATCTTTGTTACGACTTTTCTTTTGTAGATTCCTTTGGTAGTCGTCACTTATTTTTTTTTTTCATACGAGAGTTACTTTGGATGGTAGGCTTCACGTGACATAAGAAAAAAAAACATGCATCACAATGATCTTGAAACAAATCAAATGCCTCATTCCGGGTTTGGTCCACTGCATCTTGAGCATATTATGAAGCTACAATTTCTCCAACAGTGACCTTAAACGATACCCTAAAAGAAGGGGGCTTTAGTGGAATCTCCTCATTTCTGTGGCTAACTTTATTAAACTACGTATTCTTGTCCAGCAAACCGATTTAATTGTTGAAACTTATTTTAACTTGTGACTTTTGTCATTTTTCCGGAAGCTTTTTTGGTGATTTTTGTCATTTTTCCGGAAGCTTTTTTGGCAAGGTCGTTGTCCGAAATTACCGGATTATGAATTCATTGGAAACTTTGCACTTTGAACTACAACTTGGAATGCTTATAAGTTAAAATTGAAGTATTAGTGAATGAGAAATGTGAGGTCAAAGTGTGGTGTGTGTGACAATTAAATTCAACACACTTAATTTGTCTCACATTGTTAAGAAAGAAAAGAGTTGAGTAGTATATATATTATCTTTTTTTATCATGTTTACAAATGATTAGCATGGTGCATGATGCATGTGAGAAATGGGAACCACACGCGCGTGCCGCCGCTGCTCGGCTCGGCACGGGTCGTGGGTCAAAGGTCCATTAAGATGTTCTTTTTGGGAAAACTTTTTATTAAGTTTCGGCCCAATTTTCGGTCCAATTGTTTTAGCCAAACAATTGCGACTGACAGAATATTTGCGACCGTCTGAACGATTGCGTCTTATAAAATGATTTTATAAACCGAGTCGCCATCTTCATCTTCTCCAATGCTTTCTCCCTTTCTGTACTTTCTTACACAGAAATATTCAAACTCCAAATTAACCCACGGGAGTGGTGGTATGACACTGGTGCAACCACTTATCAGAAGAGGAAATCTGAGGAGCAGCTGTTCATAGGAAACACGATTTACTCGAAGATTGAAGGTCGCGGCAAAGTGGTTCTGAAGCTGACTTGAGGACGTGAACTCTCACTAAACAATGTGAAGCATGTGCCGGACATGAAGAAGAACTTAGTTTCGGGAACTCTCTTGAGCGAATCAGGATTCGGCATCAACTTCAAAGCCGACAAACTGATTCTTAGGAAGAATGGGGTGTATTTAGGATAGGGTTATGAGAAAGGAGGACTTGTCAAGTTGTGTGTTTTGACAGTCCTTCGTACTGATAAGATCAATAATGCTATGTTGTAATTGCTGACAGTTCATCTAATAATAATTCTGTTGCTTATTTGGTTGAGTCTTTTAATGTTTGGCATGAACGTTTAGGACACGTCAACTATAAATCTATGCAAAGATTGATGAATTTGAACCTAATTCCGAAATGTAAAGTAAACAAGGACAAATGTGAAGTGTGCGTACATGCCAAACTCACAAAAACTTTTTCTCCCCAAGTTCAAAGAACCACATAACCTCTAAGTTTAATACACACAGATTTATGCGATCTAAAAAGTATATACAAAAAGTTATACAAACTAGAGGCGGTAAAAAGTATTTCGTGACATTTATCGATGATCACACAAAATACTGTTATGTATATTTGTTACGTAGCAAACATGAAGCCTTGTCAAAAATCAAAGAGTATGAGCTCGAAGTTGAAAACCAACTAGGTAAAACTATTAAAATAGTTCGAAGTGATAGAGGAGGCGAGTATGATGGTCCATTTAATGACTTTTGTCAACAACATGGCATCATACATCAAACGACAGCTCCCTATTCCCCAGAGTCTAACGGAGTTGCGGAACGGAAAAATCGAACTCTGAAAGAGATGATGAATGCAATGCTGCAGGAATCTGGGTTACCCCAGTCAATATGGGGCGAAGCTTTGCTTACTACGAACTATATCCTCAACAAGATACCACATAAAGTTACTGGCAAGACACCATATGAACTTTGGAAAGGTGTTGTACCATCATACAAATACCTGAAAGTGTGGGGGTGCCTTGCAAAAGTCGCAATACCACCTCCGAAAAAGATCACAATCGGACCTAAAACAGTGGATTGTATTTTCATAGGATATGCACACAATAGTAGTGCTTATCGGTTTCTGGTTCACAAATCAGACATACCTGATATCCATGTGAATACAGTAATGGAATCACGGAATGCATCTTTCTTTGAAAACATTTTTTCTAGTAAGGACAAACAACGTCCGAAGAGGACACTTGAACAAAGAGAAACAAGCTCCCCAACAAATGAGGCAAGCACTTCCAGAACTTCAACATATGAAGTGGAAGACGTAGAAGATGAACCTCGACGCAGCAAAAGAGCTCCTAAGGAAAAATCTTTTGGCGATGATTTCATGATGGTTTTTCTCACAGAGAACGAACCAAAAACTTACTCAGAAGCCATGTCTATACCAGACGCACCTCATTGGAAGGAAGCTGTCAATAGTGAGATCGATTCTATATTGCAAAATCATACATATGAGATTACCGATCTACCCGAAAGGTCTAAAGCACTAGGGTGTAAATGGATTTTCAAAACAAAAATGTAAACCGATGGTTCTATGGATAACTATAAGGCTAGGCTTGTGGACCAAGGATTCCGACAAAAAGAAGGTCTGGATTTCTTTGACACATATTCTCCAGTGACGCGAATAACCTCCATCAGACTTTTGTTAGTATCGCAGCATTAAGAGGCCTACAAATACATCAGATGGATGTTAAAACCGCTATTCTAAATAGAGATTTAGAAGAAGAGATCTATATGAAACAACCTGAAGCTTTTGTTATCCCCGGACAAGAACACAAAGTTTGTAGACTTGTCAAGTCATTGTAGGGACTGAAGCAAGCTCCAAAACAATGACATGAAAATTTGATAATGTGATGATGTCAAATGGTTTCAGCATTAACGAATGTGATAAATGCATATACATCAAAAGTACCCCACACAAATTTGTTTTGTTGTGTTTGTATGTTGATGACATGCTCATCATTGGTAGCAATAACGACATGATTAATCAAACTAAGAACTTACTTCATAGTAATTTTGACATGAAAGACATGGGATTAGCATATGTCATTCTCGGTATTAAGATTCACTAACATGCTGGAGGAATCATCTTATCACAATCACATTATGCTCAAAAGATACTTGATAGATTTAAAAACTATTCAAGTAGGACTGCAAAAACTCCAGTCGACCCTCATATTCACCTGACTAAAAACTCAGGTGATGTAGTTTCTCAGGTGGAGTATGCACGAGTACTCGAAAGTCTGATGTAAATTTTGCTAGACCCGACCTAGCGCACGCAGTAAACATACTAAGTCACTATACTAGTAATCCAGGACATAAACATTGGAAAGCTATAACTAGACTATTGAATTACCTACGTTATACCAAAAATTATGGACTACACTATGGTAAAGAACCATGAGTTTTGGAAGAATACAGTGACGTGAATTGGATCGCGGACTCCAAAAACTCAAAATCCACAAGTGGATATGTCCTTACACTTGGAAGTGCAGCAGTGTCCTGGGAATCTACCAAACAAACCGTGATAGTCACATCGACCATGGAATATGAGTTTGTCGCTCTAGACAGAACAGCTCGAGAAGAAGAGTGGCTTCAAATTTTTTTGAAATATATCTCCATGTGGGAGAAACCAGTGCCATCTTTATCTTCTCCAACGGTTTTTCCCTTTATGTACTTTCTTACACAGAATTATTCAAACTCCAATCTCCCATAAAGTAAGTGTCTCGAGAGTATACGTAGATCTTACATTTGTTAGACTTCGATTTCGAGTGTTGCGAATCGTTGATAGTCACGGTTTTATCCTGGGATTCATAATCGCATTAATCCGTCACACTACGGGCGATTTTCTGAATTAAGGACGGAGTTTTTTCTTGACTCCGTGTCCGGTTTTAAGATCGAAATTCTTCGTGTTCTTAATTCTTTTATTTTTTTAATTCGTATTTCTCAGTTCGGTTTTGCGGTTCCTACATTAATTGTATATCGTCTTGATTTGGTATAATGTCATCCTATGATCGATATGTCCCGAATAAAAGTAATGTCTACGGTGTCTATATTTGAATTTGTTACTAGATGATTCACCACCACTAAATTTGTTACCAGAAGATCACAGTGATCTCACTATTAACTAGAACACAAACTGAATTTATATTTTTTTCATTCATATGAAAGGGTATAGTTTCTAACTGGGTCCAACAAACTCTTTTTCTATAATATGAATTTTGAAAACCTTGGCGAAAAGAGAATCTATATATACTATATTAATAGCCACAATTGGTTTGGCAATAATATTGTATTAAACTCTTCTATGGTTCTAAATCGAACTCCCTCTTCTTGTTTGGCTGGCACATTGTATTTCATGCTAACCAATGTATCTCTTTTTGCTGACCGTTTGTACTCTGCCATAAGTCATAACCTTGCCACTACACTCTAGAGCTTTGTGATAATGGTTTTGGATATACAGAAGTATGACATTACGTAAGTAGAGGTAGGATCGCTGCCACTAATTCTATCATCACTTATTTTTAATTTGGCGGATCATTCATTAATGCAACAATGTAGTCTCTCTTGGACCAACAAAAAAATTGCACTTATATCCTCTAAGACTCTCGAGAAGGCCTAAATATGATCCCATTCCACCAATATTTGTAATGGCTTAAGGTTTGTTTCATCTCTTCACACACTGAATCGTTCTACTAGATGTCCAAATTGAATTGATGATTTTGAATATTTTATCACTTGCCATGACGACACTTTCTCGTAATCTCTTAAGATATTTAAGATAACCAACATTCGTTCTTATTTGCTCTTTAAGAACCAACTATCATCTCCATAAATAGATGAGAGATCGTTGGACTTGCCCATGCCAATTTCAAACCAATCAGATTTTTTCTCTGTTTCTACGTTTCAGATACGGAGTACCAACGTTTATTTGCAAAAGATTAATAAATACAAGGATAACAGATCTCTTTACCAGAGTTCCCTTTCAGAAGTGATTTGTGTCCGCGATTGTCTATTGATAAATATTATAATGGAAAAATGTAATGAACTACATCATCTATGAAATCTATTTATCCACAAATTCCACTCGCCACAAACTTTCATTCTGCGCGGTCATAAGTAGTGGCGAATGCAAAAACAAATTTCATGGGGGGGCATTAAGCTCATTTTTAGAAAATTCCTAGGAGAATATAATCAATAAATATCAATTTTTAAAAGAAAATTAAGACAAATTACATAAACCATGGTGGGCAAGTGCCCATGCTACCATGCTTTAGATTCGCCGCTGGTCATAAGCTGAACTCATCTGCGTTTTAATAGCCATAAAATTACCCTTGTTAAAGTATTAGTACGCTCTGTGTGAAAAAGGTATAGATACTTAAAGATTTTCTGATACTTTCGGGTACTCAATCGAGTTTTAGGTATTTTTCTAACCGAATTAGGTTCGGATTTCATGTATGCGTGTTATGCCCATGCATAGATGAAAGGTTCCAATGGGTTTTAGTGACCGGAGAAACTACGTGGCCAAAGTTTGAAGACGAGGAAGAATCTTACAAAACTTAGACTCACTGATTAGTTGTGATAAAGAAGAGAATACAAGTTAGTAAACTGTGGATCTTCACTGACCCACACACGATTTGTGTTTCCATATTCTCACAACATTTAATCTCAAGGTTCGAACTTCGAAGCAACAAAATTTCGAAATCTTCCCCTCACACAGCAAAACGAAACAATGAATTTTCCCCAAATGCCAAAAAACCTCAAACAACAAACTGAAGACAAGCGGACCAAATAATTTTCAGGCAGTTTTATCATTTACATGCAAAGATCCCGACTGCATTGACGTCCTCCCCTCGTTGCCACCTTCTGTTCGGAGCCATCAATGGCGATATTCCCCATACTAGCCTCCATTGCCTCTCTTTCGTCCTTCTCTTTTTCTCTGATCTCATTTGCTGCTGCTTCTTTTTCTCCATTTGGTTGTTGCGGTTTCAATGACGGTTCCAACAATCTTGGGCCTGGATCGATCCATGGGTGTGTTAGGCATTGCGCGGCTGTGGGTCTCTTTTCAGGCACGAATTCAAGAATATGGATTAAGAAATCTGCCATAGCGTTAGCATTCTGCTCGCTGAAATCATACTTCTCCTTTAAGACTTTGCTGATTGGCCAAAATCGCAACTGCCTGATGTGCCTTAGTTCACCCTGTCGGTTGAAGAAATCCCGCGAGTATCGACCACCTAATGCAATCTACGATTGAAAATAAACAAAGCTCTTCAAAATATGTAATCTAGGGTTGAAAATAAACAAAGCTTAACGAAATTAACCTCTACCATTTATTAGAGTTCCAACCATCAAAATTCACATTCAATTTAAACAAAAAGAAAAAAAGTTTTAAGAGAACACTCCCCAAGGCCCAAACCAAAATCCAACTTGAAGAACGATTCAATACTAGAAATACGTGGTCACACAGAACAACAATGTGCATCAGCTTTACCTTTCGTGGCATCATCCCCAAAAGCTCCATCATCAATGCAAGGTGATCCTGAAACGAAATCAATCAGTTTAAGATCGCACACAAGAATGATACAACAGGTGAATATAGTATGTGGAGATACCTCATCCCGGTCGTAGTTATCACCACCGTGAGGGTCAAAAAGGACATCTCCTGTGGCCAGTTCAAAACAAATACAAGCAAATGACCACATATCTGCAGAGGTTGAGTATTTTGATCCAAGAACAACCTCCGGACATCGGTACTGCCTTGTCTGAATATCGCTTGTGAACTGTTTATACGTCCAACAAGCATTCCCAAAATCCACTAATTTGCATTGGCTATCTATATCACCCAGTAGTTTCAGTCTTGTGGACCGGCTTCCTCTCCTATTACCCCGACTGCTCTTTTTGTTAACCTTCCCTCTGACATCTTCATGATCAATTAATCTTGTGGAACTTCCTTCTGATCTCCCCACTGTGGAATTGCCATTTGTTCTTGCTTCAGAGTTGCAGTCTCTTTCATTTTCTTCTGAAGCTTCCTCTACACCACAACCTTGAGCTACCACCTTCTTAGCTTTCTTGCGAATCTTCTTTTTCTGGTTCTTTGTCAAATCTCCATTGTACATAAAACTCTTAGTTACAGTTTTAGAAGCTGAGTCAGAAACAGTTTTGTCCTTGGTGGTTGGCAGAACAAGTGGAACACCTGATCTCCGAGCATCTCTTGATGGATCAATAGTAGAGCAAAGCAAAACGTTCTCTGGCTTCAAATCAGTATGAATAATAGAGAGCTCACGGTGAAGATAATCCAACCCAACCAAAATATGAAAACAGAGCTCTTTAACCATGTGGAGTGGGACCCCTCTGTAATCGCTGTACTTGATAAGGGACAAGAGGTTATCTCCCAAGTACTCGAAGACCATACAAACATGTTTCCCATTAGGACCCGAATGCTTGAAATGATCCAGTAGCTTTACAACACATTTCTTATCACCCGGGTCGCCTTCAGCAATCTGTTTCAGGATCTTTATCTCATCCATGGCTGCCTCTGTGTAGTGTTGAGCGCTCTTCTGGACTTTCAAAGCTACATAACGCTACAAACAATGAATTTTCTTATGTGGTCAACGCGTTGAACTAATAAAAAAACAATTCGAAAAGCTAGCTCAAGCACATCACAGACGACGACTACAACTTCGTCCTAAGAAGTAAAAACCTGAAGAACCAAATCATATACTGAGAAACCTAAACAAGCATTCATATATTCCCATTCTTATGCCCTAAAAAAAAGCCAAGAGGGTTAAGTGACGTACCGATCCGTGCGTGTCCCAAGCAAGCCAGACAGTAGAGAAATGTCCCCAGCCAAGCTTACTCTGAATCACATAAGCTCCATTCTTATAAGTGTCACCGACTCGAACCGCATGGTAGCCTCCTCTCCTGTAATCCTCCGTACCTTCGTCCTCCGACGAGTATTCACTGTCTTCTCCGCTCAGACGTCCGCCGTTTTTGTCCTCCGCCATTGACCAAGGAAGCAATCCCAGAGGCGACGAATTCAAGAGTAAGTATGCAAAACTCAATCAGGGCTTCGATATGAGCCAACGGAATCAGAAGAAAACCCTAGAAATTCAAAGGACACAATTGAGATGGTCGATGATTAAGGAATCCTGTCGATGAATCAAAGGATACCTCAAGACGGATCTATAAGAGAATTTGGTGAATCAATCAAATTCGGACCATCATTGATATGATTGGGGTGCTAATTAGGCTTTTCTTCCTTTAATCAAAAGTGATTAACCGCTTGGTCGGACTGGGTGAACCGGAAATACGGTATGATTTATTTCAAAATTTAAATGCGTTAAGACATTTTTACGAAAGGTTGGTGAATACCATATTACGTCTGGTAGCTAAAAAAAATTAAATTGTGATCAAAGTGTCCTTCTAAATTTGATCTGGCAAGCTCTGCCATGTACATATGACATGACATTATGGTGCACTGTTCAACAAACTATTCATTATTTATTATAAAAAAAATAGATTTGTGACTAAAAACATGCCATACTTACAATCTTACAATAGAATTTCTGGTATCACTGATAACATTCTTTTTCATTCAAAAGTGTAACCCAACTATTATTGATTGGTTGGTTGAGCTTGTGAAAGGGGAGCTTATCAAATTCAACGAACACACTAGAAAAGATACCATACATCATAAGCTTTTACCATAACGATGAACAGGATGTAGTCCCAGCGGGTCGAGCAACAACTCGAACTGAAATCAAAGTCCAAAAGAGAAGATAACATAGAAAGATTAGCGGTTTGATTCTCTGGATCGAATGTTGATCTGTGTTTTCTATAAAGTGTTTTTCATGAAAGTGTTATTCGGAAAAGATGAAACAAAAATGAGACAAAAAAACAAGAAAACTAAAAAAAATAAGAGCGGATTGGTATTTCAGATTTGGGGTTGTTAATGATAAAGATAAAACCATTAATTTCTCTCTCATAACACCTAGAAATCTGAAAAAGTTCCCTAACACAAAAATGTCAAATCAATATTTTCAAGTAAACTGAGAAGGATATTGTGGTCATTTGTGTGTCTATTTGCTTAATAAATTTACTAGGAAGCTGCTCTTCTAAATATAGGTATATGAGATATCATTTCATGGTATTTCTCTTTAAGAAAAGCATTAGTAAGTAAAAGATTTAACCGAAGATAAAAAAAAATTATTTACCCCTAAAGGTCTTTTTTTAACTTTTCTTTTCGATATACATACTTTAAAACGAAGTCTAAAAAAGGTGTACTTTTTCACTTTTGAGGATTTAAAATATTTTTTGGACAATAATGATCCACTAAACAAGATATGGAGAGAGACATGTTAGATGAGAGTTGGGAGCATTTAGTTGGAGAAAAAAATCTGCAACGCTCGTTTAATTAATATATGTGAGTATTGTGTGGTTGAGATTATAAAGATTGCTTTCATTTTTCCTAATCAAAATTTCTCTCCTTCAATCCTCTCACCTCGTCTTCTTCAATCTAGGAAAAACCTCTTCCAAAATTACAATTTTAATCCAAGAAACTTCACTAAAATAAATCTCTTCTCCAAAATCTAGTGTCAGCCCAAGTTGTTCATCAAGTTCCACAACATTTAAACCTTTAAATCCCAATGACTCAACAACCCAAGTCCGTGAACCATTGGCTTTCGACACCACCGATGAATCAACTCGAGATCCTGAGAAGATATTAGGGAAACTATATGAAGATAGTCGTTCGAGACCCCGAGGGGAGGAAATAACGGTTCACAAAACAGGAAGACGTTATCCGCAAAGCTTTTGATCGAGCTCTTGATGTATCCGCTTGGCTTTGGGGTTTGGTTAGAAGACCTAATACGTCTTCTTATCCGTCTCACTACGATTCCTCTAATTCTCTATTTGTCGGACAATTTCTTTTGGATTTGATTTCTTTATGTTTCATTGTTCTGTTTTAGGGATCCATGGAGTTCTGTGGTTTGGGTTTGTCTCTATATGATTCTTCATAGAATGTATTGTCCATTTTTTTGTTTTTTTAGATTAGATTGGTTGTTGGTAGTCCTATTTGAAGGAATTGAATCGAATATGATAAATTTCCGATTATATTTTTTTTATTCTGGTTTTTGACCTTAAAATATGACAATAAGATGAAATTGGAATCATTATATGACATAACGTATGGATATTGTTTCGTGTTCAATTTTGTGTCTTCTCGAAGCCTTGCTTCTCTTTAATCGACATTCCTTAACAAAGGATTTTTGTTCTTGCAACGAATGTATCAGTGAATTGAATTCTCTAATTGATATGGTGATTTTCAATCCATCGACTCGACAAATCCAACGGTTACCATTTTAAATCCATCAACTCGACAAATTTAGCAGATACCATATGAGACTGTTGATTTTTTGGAAGGTTCGACGACTCATTGGTGTGCGTTTTATGGATTAGATGCGACTATAATGTTGTGAAAATGGTGTAGTGTAAAGAATAATCACCTTTACCTCCTTTACACTACACCATTTTCATAACGTTGTAATCGTATCTAATTCATAAAACACACACCAATGAAACACACACAATCATTGATTTTTCTTGTTCCTCGTCGTATTTTAATTACTGATAGGGGTGAAATCTAGTTTGGGTGAAATCTAGTTTTACCCAAAATAAAACAATTAAGGCTGCAAATGCACAACCAATCAAACAAAGTACTCAGGGATCGTATCCACAGAGATTTATAGTACTTAATAGCAATATAAACTAAGAAATTACGCTAAGTCAATGTGTGGTTGAGCTTACATTCTTAATAGAGTACCAACTAAAGCAACTGCAAAGACACCTTATGAGCTTTGAACTGGAAGAAAACCTAGTCTAAAGCATTTTCACATTTGGGGATGTCCAGCTGAGGCTAGGCCTTATAGGCCATTTGAGAAGAAATTGGACTCCAGAACTGTGAGCAGTTACTTTATTGGTTATTCTGAGCGATCTAGGGGCTATAAGTTTTATGATCCCAAACAGAAGAATATTATTGAGACGGGAACAGCTACATTCTTTGAGGATGTTGAATTTGGGGGGAGAAATGAGGTTAGAGACATCATCTTTGAGGAAGAATCGGATTCAGGTTCTAACCCGGTTCATATAGTTGCTTTAGATAAAGTAAATCTGGAATCTCAAGTTGATACTGAAGTCCTTCCTCCAAATGAAGATGACAATGTTATTGAACATGAAGGTCAAATTCTAAATCCTCAAGAATTAGTGCAACAACAATTAGTGCCTTTGCGGCGATCCACTAGAGAAAGAAAAAGCGCTATTCCGGATGATTATATAGTGTTTCTTTTGGAACAAGAGGAAAATCAAACCCAGTTGGAAAATGATTCTATCAATTTCCATGAGGCCATGAGTAGTTCCAATTCAGTTAAATGGGTCAAAGCTAGTAAAGAAGAGTATCAGTCAATGCTAGACAATCAAGTTTGTGACGTTGTCCAATTACCAGAAGGAATGAAAGCCATTGGTTGCAAATGGATATTTAAGACCAAAATGGATTCAACTGGAAATGTGGAAAGGTATAAGGCTCGTCTAGTAGCTAAAGGCTATACACCTTTTCTCCAGTTTCATCAAAGGATTCTTTTAGGACAATCATGGCCCTTGTTGCACAATATGACTTAGAACTTCATCAGATGGATGTCAAGACAGCGTTTCTCAATGGAAACATTGATGAGACGATTTATATGGAGCAACCAGAAAACTTTGTGATAGGTGATCCAAAGAAGATGGTATGCAAGTTAAAGAAATCCATTTATGGACTAAAACAAGCTTCTCACCAGTGGTACCACAAATTTCATGAAGTAATCATCTCTTTTGGTTTTGAGGTGAATTTGGTTGAAGATTGTGTATATCAAAAATTCAGTGGGAGCAAGTGTATTTTCCTTGTTTTATATGTCGATGACATACTTTTAGGCACTAACGATATGGCTATGCTGGTTGAAACCAAGGGATTTCTTAATAAGAATTTTGAGATGAAAGATCTTGGTGAGGCATATTTTGTTTTAGGGATCGAGATTCATCGAGATTGTTCTCGAGGAATTCTTAGATTATCACAAAAGAGTTATATTGATAAAGTACTTAAAAGATTTGGAATGCATGATTGCAAACCAGGAGATACCCCAGTCGCTAAGGGAGACAAATTTTGTCTCAAACAATGCCCTAAAGGAAAGTTGGAAATCCAGGAGATGCAAAAGATTCCTTATGCATCGGCAGTAGGGAGTCTAATGTATGCTCAAGTTTGTACGCGTCCAGATATAGCGTACATAGTTGGAGTTTTGGGCAGATACTTAAGCAATCCAGGTATGGACCATTGGAAAGCAGCCAAAAGGGTCATGAGGTACCTGCAAAGAACAAAGGACTACATGCTCACTTATTAGAGATCAGAGAATTTGGAGATCTTTGGATATTCTGATTCTGATTTTGATGGATGCCAAGATAGTAAAAAGTCCACTTCAGGCTATGTTTTTCTGTTGACTGGTGGAGCTGTTGCTTGGCATAGTGCAAAGCAATCATTAGTAGCTTCCTCCACAATGCCAGCAGAATTTGTAGCAGTTTTTGAGGCATCTGATAGGAGACTTTGGCTGAGAAATTTTGTCACTGGGCTGCGAATTGTTGAGGGGATCGAAAGACCACTAAAGTTATATTGTGACAATAAATCAGCTGTTATGTACTCCAACAAGAATAGGAGTGCGACAAAGTCCAAATTTATTGAAATTAAGTTCCTGGTTGTTCAGGAGAGGGTACAAAGTGGAGAGATTTCCATAGAACACTTAGGGACAAACTCCATGATAGCAGATCCTCTTACAAAAGGAGTTACACCGAAGGTCTTTCATGAGCATACTGCTCGAATGGGTGTTTTAGAGTTGGATGATCATTTGGTTTAGTGGGAGTTTTTCCATTCAGTTTTTTGGGTTTTATGTTTTAGTTGTGTTTATGCACATTTTTCTTATCTGATCAGAAATACAGTTTAAGTTTAAGTATTCGGCTTACATTTTGTACAATAAAGTTAAAAGATCTCATTAAAGTAGGACCAGTTGAAAATCGACATGTGCTGACCATTTTTCATGTGATTTTCATGCTACATGTTTCATAATTGATCTATATATTGATTTCAGTGATCATGGAAGGTTAAGTTATGATTGATATGACAAAAGCCGTCATGATCCTATGCTGTTGTAACTGATGGACGAGATTGTTTTATGCTCCGGGAATTAATGACATATTTGAGCTCATAAGGACTATCACATTTTCAGGCACATATATGACCCAGTGGGAGATTGTAAGATTATTAAGTGGGGTCACATATGTTAATATCAAATGTGTTACGGTCATTAATTAATTAGCCTAATTCTATAGTGGTCACATTTATAATAAAGTAAAAGGTTATGGGCATAAGTGTTATGAAATATTAATATGTGGATATCTTTAGTAATTTCTAATTTGATGAATGGCCGAATTAGAAATTAATACTCTATATAAAGGAGGGTTATGGTCCCCAAGCAACCCTAGCCGAAAATACAGAAACTCTCTGCATCCCATCACCAGAGAACTAAAGTCACATAGGGTTTGTTTTGGAAGAGCCATTCACAAAATTCAGAAAACAAGTCATGGATCCAAAAGGTACGCTTCCGCTTATATTCTTATTATTCAGAGATTGACATGAGTTTATGATTTATGTGAAATCATAAAATATAGTTCTAACATATTTTACCAAATCCTTTTTCAAACATATTTAAAATAATTTTCTAAAGGTTAGTATAATATAAAATCCATCTTCACGGTTTTGGATTGCATGAGTTGGAAGACCATTCCACATTAATCGGTTGCTTCCAGCAAAGTTATTGGTCAATTATTTGCTGTCGGACAGGGTTTGAATATTATGCACGTACTAATATTCCGTGACAAAAGAAAACACACATAAGAAACTCGTGCCAATATAATAAGATTGGTTAAATTTATAGGTAAATTATGTACTTCATAGTTTATACTCAGATTTACATTAAAATTCTAAATCTACACTAATTCTAAAACATAAAATTAATTTTAAAATAACGCATAATTTTTTTTTTATCAAACTAATTTTATAGATAAAACAGAGCCTTACACTCCACTAAGGGAAGGATTACAACTTGATAACAGAGCTTCCTTGGCTAAGGAATCTAAGAAAATGACATTGTTTGTGCGAAATAACGCTTAATTTAAAACTGAGAAATATTAGTTTTTCCTTTATCGGCAAGTTTTTGTTGGAGAGCAAGAGTCGGAAGACCAGTCAACATAAGCCGGCTGAGCCGCCTCTGACAGAGTTTGAATATTCACTGACTAATCAGTAAAAATATCTTTATTGATTAGTCAACTGGCAAGAACCCAATGGTACTCCGCACTCCACTCTGCTTAATATAAAAACGCAGAGTCTCTTACACCTAAAACATATCATCATAGCATCACACAAACACACACAAAAACTATAATCATTCACAAGACAAGAGAGAAGAAAGAGATGTCGACTTCATTCACGATGATCGGCGGTGAAGGTCCTAACAGCTACCGAGAACATTCGAAATATCAGGTTTTTTTATTAATCATTTCGTATTTCTCTATCAAATTCAATTTTTTTCAGATTGAGATGTTGATTACAAAATATTTATGGTTCATAGGGAGCATTGCTTGAAGCTTCAAAAGAGAAGATCAACGACGCCATCTCCACCAAACTCGACATCGATTTTACTTCAAATCTCGTTAACATAGCAGATTTCGGTTGTTCCAGTGGTCCTAACACTTTCGTTGCGGTACAAACCATATTAGATGCCGTGGAACACAAATTTCAACAAGACACCGAGTTCCAAGTTTTCTTCAACGATTCTCCAAACAACGATTTCAACACTCTGTTTAAGACACTTCCTCCGGCTAGAAAATATTTCGCAACTGGAGTTCCGGGTTCTTTCTTTGGCCGAGTTCTTCCTAGGAGCAGCTTCCATGTGGGAGTTTGTTCTTACTCACTCCATTTCGTATCCAAGGTTCCCAAAGAAATTCAAGACCGCAATTCTCCTGTCTGGAACAAGGACATACATTGCACCGGATTCTCAAAAGATGTTGCAAAATTATATCTTGATCAATACAAGATTGACGTGGGGAGTTTCTTGAGCGCTAGAGCTCAAGAGCTCGTGTCTGGGGGATTGCTATTTCTTCTTGGATCATGTCTACCAAATGGAGTTCAAATGTCTGAAACCGTGCCTGGAATGATGATTGATTTCATTGGATCTTCTCTTAATGAAATTGCTAAACAGGTAAACTCCAAAGCAAAAACCTTTTAATTAGCTCTTTTGATCATAATATTGTATACTAACAAAATACTCTGTCTTTGGATTCTAATCAAAAGGGTCTAATAGATCAAGAAAAGCTCGACGCTTTCAAATTGCCTATCTATCTTGCACACGCTGATGACTTGAAGCGAATCATCAACGATAACGGGTGTTTCACGATCGAGGTATTTGAAAAAATTAGCCATGCGAACGGGGATTTTCCTTTAGACCCGGAGTATTTGACAGTCTCGTTTAAAGTCACTGTTGGAGGAATTGTAACTTCACAATTTGGCCAAGATGCAATGGAGAAAACATATGAGCTTGTGAAGGAAAAGACCCAAGAAATGCTTCCTCAAATAGCCAAAGCAACACCCGGAATGCAATACCTCATTGCGCTTCGAAGGAATTGATTGCATGATCAATGTGTATGTCAAATGAGATGATCATAAGACTTATATTGTTGTTACCGTGACGTGTGTTTGTGTGAGTATGTGTTTTGTAGTCATTGGGTTTATTTCTAATGTCCAATTTTAAATTTTACTTTTGAGTGATTGTTATTAGGCCAGAAACACTTCCAACTTATGTTGCCAAAATATATGGACTTTTTCGGTTGCTAAAAACACCGTATCATATTACTAGTTCATCAATGAGATCTTCTAAACAAGTTATATCTGCATCTAAATTCTTATGTTGCTTAGATGCATACCGGGTATCGGATAACCAAATGGCTGGAATTGGATGAATCCTTAATAACAATGCATGTAAACCACATATAAAAGGTCTCTATCAATAGATCCATTAGCTACTCCTTCCTTTGGCAGTCGAAGCTATAACTTTAACAGAGACAATATTTCAGATCTGTAAGCTATGATATAAAAAAGTAACATTCTATGTTGATTCCAAAAATCTATATGATTACCTAGTGAATCTTACATTTTACAAGGTACAACTGACTAAGCCTAATCAAAATCTCCCAGTCTACATTGCTGATATTAATAGGCCCACTAAACCTATGAATCAATTCTCCTTCAAACTCATTTTTAGAGAAACCATTACATTAGTAAAGCTCATAGCACTACAAGATTAGTTGTTAAAATCTACGTTATCTCTTAGTTGTAATTTTTTGTATTCATCTCCTAATGGTGATAGTGAGGTGCATATGGAACATGTGTGGTGCGGGACGAAGTAACAAAAAACTATATATAGATTTTTGTTAAATACACATACAATATAAATATATATTTTTGTTACTCTTCACTGCAGGACGGATGGTGTAGGACGTCACCATTCGAAGTTTATGAATATATTAGTTCACGGAAAAAGAAGAAAACATTGAGGGAGATTAGGCCAAATATCAATAATTTTCTTTTTATCTAAATAATATTTCTTCTACTTCATATTACTTGTTGTTTTAGAGTTAAAATTTTGTTTCATATTAATTATCATATTGTATTTTCAATGCAGAGTTATGATTAATTTTCTACCTCTAGGGAGTGTTATTGGAGGAGGATTCTTAATGAGTTTTAGAATTCTTATATTTCATTGTTATTAGTTCATAAATTATAACAATATTAATGAAATCCGCTGTTATTGATTTATAAATTCTAACAATCTTATAATCTTATTATTATTGGGACAATTGCAAAAATGCCACTTTTAGTGTATGAATTTGTAAAATGCCACTATAGATTATCCATTTGCAAAAATACCATTAATTATGGATATTTAAAGCCTAAATATTAAAATTCTAAAGTTTAAAAAATGTTTTTGACCCCTAAAAATCCTTAGACTCTCAAAATCAAACCCTAATACAACATAATTAACCCAAACATAAATAAAATAATGAAAAAATAATTTTGAAAATGTGGCATTTTTGCAAAGATTTTGAAAAGATGACATTTTTGAAAAGTGGTACTTCAAAAGTGGCATTTCTCAAAATTTCTCATTGTTATTGGTATAAAAAATTCTAACAATCTTAATGAAATCCACTGTTATTCAAAAAGTTTGTTTTTAATGATTATGTAATTCTAAGTGTTATATGGAGTAGAATTTTTAACAATTTTACTCATTAAACACAATTTTCACAATTTTAGCTATATACATGAGATTGACAAAAAAAAAAAAAAAAGCTATATACATGAGATTCTCATAATTCTTATCATACAATTTTTTGATAGATTTATGAAATACACAAAACTCTTTCCAAATTTAACAAATTTCTATACAAATTTAACAAATCTCTAAACTTTTCAAATCAACAAACTCTATTTAGATTCTACTCCAATAACCCCCTATACAATTATACATACTTTTTAGCTTATTAATTAGAAAATATTTGAAAAATGCCATTTTTCAAGTGCCACTTTTTAAAAATGCCATATTTTCAAAATCTTTGCCAAAAAGCCACTTTTTCAAAATTATTTATTTATGATATCATTTATGTTTGGCTTAACTATGTTGTATTATGGTTTAGTTTTGAGGGTTTAAGGGTTTTTCGGGGTCAAAACATTTTTTAGGGTTTAGAATTTTAAGATTTAGGCTCTAAAAATTCATAATTAGTGGTATTTTTGCAAATGGACAATTCATAGTAGCATTTTTGCAAATGTACACACCAAAAGTGGCACTTTTGCAATTGTCCCTGTTAATTACATCAAATAAAACTGTGAATTAAGTAGATGTAACTAAACTTTAAATTTTCTTACATGAGGTCCACCAGTCCTGGTGGTTTTCTAGCGGGCCTCTTGCCGTTGTAAGAGTTTTCAGATTGACTTCATGATCTGTTGACCTCTTGAGAAGTATCTTCATCATGTATTTTAGCTCGTTCAAGGCTGTCAGATTCGTCGCGGGGACGTTGACAGTGTCGTCGCCCGCCTGGCGGCCCCTGGCGGCTGTGTTGTCTGGCCGTGATGCCGAGGAGCCGTCGCTGTTGTTGCCACTGCTATTGTCGCTGCTGGTCATCTTCTCACGTCTAGTGTGCGAAGTGATTCCTTTATGTCAGAAAGTCTCCAGAAAGTCTCTAGGATCCCCTTAGACGGCGCCAAACTGTGGGAGTGGGATCGGCACAGTTAAATTTGTCAAATGTGTTTGGGTGTTAGAGAATTCTATGTCGCGGACTCACTAAGAACATAGACTGAGAATATGTTTTCTTTATTGCTGTTTATGTTAAGCTATTGTTACAAGAGAGTTTCTCTGCTAAAAGTTCTGAACCCCTTTCTAGGTGAATACAATGAGCTATATATAGCATTCTAAGTAAATTGGGCCAATTAATATAATCTGTTTGGCCCATTAAGCAATATATTAGATTTAGACTCATTATTTCATTAAACCAATTTTACATATGGGTTTAATGTCATTATGGGCCTAAATCTGAACTAGGCCCTTGTAGATTTGCTCTGATCTTGTTAGGATGCTGCAAAGTTGACCTTGTCGTTATATCGATCTCACATGGATGAAATCCGACCCTTACAGTTAGCCCCCCAGCTCGGCAATATCTAGTCACGATGATGCCGAGGTAAAGTTTCCGAAGTGTGAGGAAGATATGTTGGACTGCAAAGTTGCTAGGCGTGGACGTCTTATCACAGAACTCGTAAGCTTCCGTTATTCCCCATTGAGCCAATGTCAGCGTGTTTTCCTAGACTTGTTTTCTTTTTCTTTTACTTGGAGGACTGATGGAGTTGATGGTCTTGTTGCGTTATTGGGCCTTGAGGCCTGCTGGAAACTTTTCTCGAATTCTTCCAGAAATAAAGTGATTTTAGAAAATCTTCTAAGTATAAATAGGTCTGCTTCCTTGGCATTATTTTCTACCAATTCACTCTTTCCCTTAGTAAAAGGTAAAAAATCATCTCTCCCTTCCGCCTCATTATTTTATTACTTTTTTTTTAGGGTTTTTGATTTTTTTTTCCTCGGGCGTTGTCGCCGGCGCTTCCACCGCCGTCGATCTCATCACTTCCCGTCGCCGTCAGCTTGGTTTTCTGGTTTGGTGTAATGGCGAGGACACATCCATGGCGTCGGCGCAGTGACCTTCGAGGAGGGAAGTCGTAAAGCAGATCAGGTTTTTCGGCGTGGTGGCGTTCGTTGAAGGCGAGGTCTTCGCGACGAGGCTTCCATGCAGCGAGAAGGTTCGTGCCGGCGAGGTTTCGTGACGACTTGGTCCGGCGAGGTGGATGGGCTTACATTACGATGAGGAGAAGACAACAACATCGCGTGGTGGACGTGACGAGGTGAGATTTAGGCCCATTATTTTATTAAGCCAATTTTACATATGGGTTTAATGTCATTATGGGCCTAAATCTGAACTAGGCCCTTGTAGATTTGTTGTGATCTCATCAGGATGCTGCAAAGTTGACGCACCTTGTCGTTATATCGATCTTACAGGGGTGAAATCCAACCCCTACAGTTAGCCCCCCAGCTCGGCAGTATCTAGTCACAATGATGCCGAGGTAAAGTTTCCGAAGTGTGAGAAAGATATGTTGGACTGCAAAGTTGCTAGGCGTGGACGTCTTATCACAGAACTCGGGAAGCTTCCGTTATTCCCCATTGAGCCGATGCCAGCGTGTTTTCCTAGACTTGTTTTCTTTTTCTTTTACTTGGAGGACTGATGGAGTTGATGGTCTTGTTGCGTTACTGGGCCTTGAGGCCTGCTAGAAACTTTTCTGGAATTCTTCCAGAAACAATGTGATTTTAGGAAATCTTCTAAGTATAAATAAGCCTGCTTCCTTGGCATTATTTTTTACCAATTCACTTTTTCCCTAAGTAAAAGATAAAAAATCATCTCTCCCTTATGCTTTATTATTTTATTATTTTTTTGCCGAACATAAGCACCACAATCTTGTCACTGAAACGACCTTGAAAGAAAAGCATAAGAAGATGAAAAAAGAGAGGGAACAGGCGAAGAAGCTTCCTAAGCTCTTATAAGCAATTACTGGTCGACGAGGATCGCAGGAAAGAAGGAGCCATGCATCTCAGAAATTGCTACCACTAAGTAACTTTTAACGAACTATGGGGCGACTTGATCCCTTCAAAGGGTACGTAGGCAACTCGTCTTCAGATGGGTTCAGTTGCCCCCTCCTTCAAAAGGTGGGTAGTATGTACGTATACTCCCATTTTTGTAACAAATGTTATGAATAATAAAAATCATAGATTTGCCTACTTCTCATTACATCTCATTTTTCATCCATCACGGATCACTTAAGTCTTAACTCAATCAGACTTTACCACCGTCGTTGCTGACGAACTAGTTTCACCTTTTAGATCTGACTACTACACCCTCTACGGGTTTAAAGCGCGCTATATAAATTGGTAATCACTATAGGAGCGAAAGTGTTTAGAAATAAATAATTTCGTAAACCCAAGTGGTAGCCCCAAACCCATCAAACCTCGATGGTATTGTAACGCCCACGAACCAAAATTGGGATTTTTGGGCAGTGCATCGATCATCGCAGGATGTGTGCGTCGATCAACATAGGTTGCAAATTGAACCGGTTGGTTCAGTTTTTGAGCGTCGGTTTATGGTCTGGTTTAAGGAAACCCTAGGGTTCGCCTATATAAGTCAGGGGGTCGTATTTCAGTCGTGTTTTTGGGAGAGAAAGCTGAGTTTCAGAGTTCCAGAGAGAAGAGAAAGAGATCCTTAAGGCTAAGAAAAGGCGTGATTGAGGCTTTAGAGGTAGTTCTGTCAGGTTTTAGAAGAGGAGAGTAACGGCCATTAAGAACAGATCGGATCGGAATGAAATTTTCAGTTTTAGTTCTCCACTCTCTGATCTTGATATAGGAGAAAACGGTTTGTCAATCGGATGTGTACTCTAGGAGTTATAATTGTTTTACTGAGAGAGGTTTGTGCAGTTTTGAATCTGCAATCAGTCCACTTCAAAGGAGGATTCCCCTCAAAACAGAAGGACTCAGAAGACGATCTGCATACCTTAGATAGCTCTCTCTGTCTAGTTTTCAGATCAAGTTTCCAATCCTGATTCTGAGGTAATCTTTGTTCTCAGTGTGCTTTCGAAGTCAGCGTGTTGTTTCTGTTTTCTTAAACCCTAATTTGGTTTAGGAAATTTTTGGAGAAAGGATCGAAGTTTTGTTGGTTTGTGAGGAAGGGAAGATAGAGCAGGGGCTGTAGGTGTCAGAGAGGTCTATTTTCGTGGCTGTTCTTGTCTAGAATTGATCCAGAATCAAGGTGAGTGCATGACCATGGCTTATCTGGATAATCGGGGTATTCATGATGCGTTTGATTGTGAATTAGAATGGATTGATGAATGATTACTTGTTATTTGTTCTTACTATGTGTTGTCGATTGATCGTTTGGTATTGTGTTATTTCTTTATGCTTGTGTGTATAGCCAAGTAGATAGGATGACCATCTCACTAAGTATTTGTGATAATACTCACGCATTTCTTTTAACCATGTGATGAAGGTAAAGAAAATATATGATCATGGAATCAAGGCTGTGAAGAAAAGATGATCTTGAGTCTCGTTTATTTGCTTTATGTGATTGTTTAGAACCGCTAGCTTGCTGGTTTTATGGAATCGAATTGTTAAATTGGTTTTGAATTGTTGATGGTTTAATGGTTTAATCATTTTATTGGTTTGAGTTGATTTCCGCTGGTTATATTTGGTTGTTTGTTGAATTGCTAAGTGTTGAGAATTAGTATTTATGGAAATACTAATTCGATGGAAAAAATGAGTCGGGTTATTTCAGTTTGTTATCAGAGCCCTTACGGTTTTAGGGCAGGTGCACTTGATTGATTATGAGGATTTAATCAATTGTTGTGTGTGAGTTTGGAGTCCTAGATCATCTTCTTCGAGCCTTCAATGAGATTCCACGGTATGTGTTTGTTTGATATTTTTCTGGCTTTCTAGTATACTTAGTGTTCTATTGTAGTAGTGCTAGAGAGATGGCTAGAGGAGCTAGAGGTAGAGGCCATGGTGGTCGTGGAGGCCGTGGTGGTCGTGGAGGCCGTGGTGGTCGTGGAGGACGTGGGTCCGATTGGGGACTTGAGAGTGAGTCCACCGCCGCAAGTGTGGCCTAGAGTTCCACGCAGGAGTAGGTGGTAACTTTGCTGACGTTTCTGGAGGGGTCCGTGGGTGTGGCCACTGAGCCAGTGTGAGGACAGGTGGGATTGGTGTGGGTCCTTTTATGGCCGGCGATGCGGGTACTGCCACAGGTGTAGTCCAGGATCAAGATGATTGTCTAGCAGATCTACTACAGCTGATTTAGGAGCGGTTACCGGGAGGGGTGCCGACTCAGGTTCAAGCTTAGTAGTGCCACCAGTGGCAGAGGTGCAACTGAGGGTTGTGGTTGCAGAGGAGCTCCCATCTTATCTTAGGATGATGGAGCCGATGCAGAAGATTGACACAGGATTTTTCTCGGGAGGTGCCAAGCCTCATGAAACCGATGAGTGGCGGATAAGACTGAAGTATAACTTTCGCTCTATTAGGTGTCCACAGGGATACCGAGTAGACTTGACAGTGCATTATCTAGATGGTGATGCGCATCTCTGGTGGAGAGGTGTGGTGGCCAGGAGGGTGCAGGCAGAGATGGCCTAGGAGGATCTTTTGGTTGAGTTTAATGCAAAGTTTTTTTCGTAAGAGACGGTGGATCGGTTAGAGCTGAGGTTTCTGGAGCTGGCTCAGGGTGATCGGTTGGTTTGGGAGTTTGACGCGGAGTTCAGTCAACTTCTGCTTTATGCGGGTAGAGGTATGGAGGACGAGCAAGCCCAAGTGAAGTAGTTCTTGAGGAGACTTCGACCGGATTTGAGGACTCGTTGTAGAGTGAGTAGGTTTGCCACGAGGGCAGAGTTGGTTGAAATTGTTGGACGATTGAGGAAGATCTGAGGGAGAAGGTTGTGGTGGTTAGTCCGCCTATTAAATCAAAGAGATCACAACAGCAGGTAATTTCGAGCAAGGGCACCAAGCTTGCACAAGGACAGAAGAGGAAGTAGGAGGGCACTTTGGAGTCAGAGAGGTTAGGGTTGTCAAGGATGTTTCGGGTGTGGGAGCATGGATCACAAGCTGGCGAGTTGTCCTAGGAGGGACGAATCTCAGGATACTCGGGTTTGTTTTCACTGTAGAGAGCCAGGACACATCAAGCCGAAATGTCCGAAGTTGCAGCAGATGGCAGTGGCAGTAGTGCAGCCGGTTTCGCAGATTCCTGCAGCACTGCAGGTGTTCACTTCGTTGGAGACGGGTGGTTCAAGCGCTAGGCGGATCACAGGTAAATTTCAGAATTCGAGTTGGTAAATTCTAGCGTTTATGAATGGTTGTCTGTTTTGAAATTGGTGAGTCATGTGATAGAATGTTAGGGTTCTTAGGTACATGGGACTTGTGCAGGGACCTTGTTAGTCGGCGGGTTTGAGTCTTATGTCTTGTTTGATCTGGAGCTACGAATTGCTTCATTACTCTGGAGTGTACGGAGAGCTGCAGTATTTGGGGCGATTTTGGGGAGCCGAGAGTAGTTAAGGTTGCTGGCAGAAAGTTCTTAGCTACTCATGGTCGGAAAAGAGGCGTCGATAATCGGGTGGCTAGAGAGTCTATGCCAGCAGATCTGATTATCAGTCTGATGGAGCTGTACGATGTCATTCGAGGTATAGATTGGCTGGAGCAGTACAAAGTTCATCAGGATTGTCATCGGGGATGAGTTGTCTTTGAGCGAGAGGCAAGGAGGTTGGTTATTAGGGAATGAGACCGATTTTTGGGAGTCTCGTGATCTCGGCAGTTTAGACTGAGCAGCTGATTGAGAAGGACTGTGAGGCATATTCAGCGACGATTATGATGCCAGAGTCTGTTGGAGAGGTGGCTGTTGGGGATATCCGGGTTGTTCGGGACTTAGAAGATGTTTTTCGATCGTTGCAGGGATTACCACCATCTCGGTCTGATCTTTCACGATTGAGTTGGAGCTAGAACGACTCTGATATCTAAGGCGCCTTACAGAATGGTCCCAGTAGAGCTGGAAGAGCTGAAGAAGCAACTGGATAATCTATTGGGTAAGAACTTTATTCGACCTAGCAGTTCACCGTCGAGAGCACCGATGTTGTTTGTGAAAAAGAAGGATGGGAGTATTCGGTTGTGTATTAATTACCGGGGACATAATCGAATCACGCTGAAGAACAAGTATCCTTTGCCACGGATTGATGAGTTGTTGGATCAGTTGCGAGAGGCTACTTTGATCTCTAAGATTGACTTGGCGTCGGGTTACAATCAGATTTTTATCGATGAGACAGATGTTAGGAAGACTGCTTTCAGGACGAGATACGGGCATTTTGAGTTTACGGTGATGCCATTTGGTTTGACTAATGCACCAGCGACGTTCATGAGGCTGATGAACGGGGTCTTTCAGGAGTATCTGAACGAGTTTGGATCATCTTTATTGATGATATTCTGGTGTATTCGAGGAGTATTGAGGAGCACGAGGTTCATCTGAGAGTTGTTTTGGAGAAGCTGCGGGAATAGAAGATGTATACTAATTTGAGAAAGTGCAGTTTTTGCAGCGGAAGATGGGGTTTCTCGGTCATGTGGTTTCTGCAGATGGAGTTTCTATAGATGCGGCGAAGATAGAGGTTATCAAAGTGTGGCATAGACCAAGGAATGCCACGGAGATCATGAGTTTTCTTGGTTTGGCAGGTTACTACCGGAGATTCGTCAAGGGTTTCGCGAGTATGGCTCAGTCGATGACGAAGTTGATGGGGAAGGATGTTCCTTTTGTGTGGTGTTCAGCTTGCGAAGAGAGTTTCGCGAGACTGAAGGAGATGTTGACTATTACACCAGTATTGGCATTGCGAGAGCCGGGTGAGCCTTACGTGGTGTATATAGATGCTTTGGGAGTTGGTCTGGGTTGCGTGTTGATGTAGCAGGGAAAGGTAATTTCTTATGCTTCGAGGCAGTTGAGGAAGCACGAGAGCAACTATCCTACCCATGATCTTGAGTTGGATGCAGTGATTTTTGCTCTAAAGATTTGGAGATCCTATCTTTATGGTGAAAATGTTCAGGTGTTCACAGACCACAATGGCCTGAAGTATTTCTTTACGCAGCCATAGCTGAACTAGAGGGAGAGGCGATGGATGGAGTTGGTAGCGGATTATGATCTGGAGATTGGTTACCATCCCAGTAAGGCTAATCTAGTTGCTGATGCTTTGAGCCAGAAGAGGGTTGCTTCGGCTCAGGAGCAGGATATTGATGTGCATATAATTTTGATGTAGGGTTTATATGCAATTAGGTTTTAAATTTATAATCCTAGGGAAATGCAAGTGCACAGTTAAGACAATTGTAGTAATTAGGGGTCGATCCACTGAGGACTAAGTGATGAATGCACTACAAATATGATTCGGATTAAGCTAAGAGAAAATATTATTTGGTTTTTAGGGTTTTATGGAAGCAAATAACAAAGCAAGAAAAGTAAATGGATAGATATCAATTAAGATTAGAATTCAAGCAATTCACGATAAATATGCAAAACACAAGCAATCGATTTAGGATTTTAATATTAGTTGTTCTAGAACTCATATCACTAAGGTAAGGTCATCCCACTATCGTGATGTAACTAACCATCTACATTTTGCACCCTAATAGATCTCAACTATCGCAGGTTATTACAAGGTGAAAACATGCTTTATGCTCAAGATTGATTGTTCACTAGACTCCTTAACTAACCTATTGAATTGTTAAGACTCCTAGCTCATCGAATACTAGGTCCGGAGATATAACAAGCTTTTGGAGAGTATATCAACCTAAGAGCAGTCCCTGTGTAGCTAAGCCAGTTCGTGCTTTGAGTATAAATAAAGATGAAGAATCAATTATAGAATAAAACTCTAAACGATTAAGTATGTAAAGACATAGAATTAAGAAAGTGCATAGAAATCAAATCAAAGCTATACTCTAACATGTTTTGCAATAAGTAGCAGCAAGAGTAAAGCACATAGACATAGTATAATTCGTTGATCTATCTAAGCGTAAGGAGTTAGATCTCATCTCTTCGCAATAGGGCAAAGTCAATATATCCTTAAAGGCTTCTAGAATCAAATATGCATTAAGAACAAGAGAAAAACGAAATACATGTTTAGGTATTGATTTAGGCTGTTAAGGCCAGCTGCTTGAGTTCCTAGAGAGGCTAAAGGCAAGTATATATAAGGTTTTAAGCAGGCTTAGGTCAGCTAGGGTTCTTTCGGGCAAAAACATCTTTTTCGGTCGAAACAGAGGCAATATCGGACACAATATCGGTTGGGCTTCGTGACCGATATTGGAAGCTTCTAAGGTGCTTCTAAAAGGTCTTCAAAAGTCTGGATCATCGGCCTATGGGCTGGCCCGGTGCTTGGTTTCATTCTGCACTTACTTCACTTCGAAGGCAGTTTGACATGTCCTCAGTGTTTTTGGTGTATCTTCCAAAGTAAAGCTCTAATTGATGAAATTCAAACTAAATTGGAAATCTAACTCAAAGGGCTATCTCCATGAAAAGTTTCATTAAATTCCCAATTGATTTAGTCCTCAGTTTGTCAGCGAACTTCTGGCGTATACGTTCTGTCCAGTTTGAGAATGTGCATTATCTTCAAGATAAAAAGACTTGGCTTGGTCCTTTGACTTGGATGAGGATCTGCATCATAGATGACACTTCTTTTGCTTCATTTTACATCATTTTGATGATAAAACCTGTTAAGACTTTAAAATCTACATATACGAGAAAACTACCTCTTTTGGTCCAAAAGCTTTATTAATATATATAAAAACCATAGTAAAATAGATAGTAAAAGTAGTAAAATATAGGGTATATCAGATATGGAGGCTTTGGTGAGTGATATTAACATCTTGAGTTTATGTGTTATCTCACAGAAACCTTTGGAGTTAGAGGTAGCTAACTAGGCAAACTTGCTGAGCAGGATTCGAGTAGCTCATGAAAAGGATCAAGGGTTGATTGATACTTCTAGAGTTGCAGGTTCTGAGTATCAGATCTCTACGAATGGGACAATACTTGTTAACGAACGAGTTTGTGTGCCGAAGGATGAGGATCTGAGGCAGGAGATTCTTAAAGAAGCTCATGGAGCATGTTGTCTATTTATCCGAGAGTGACTAAGATGTATCGTGATCTGAAACGGTATTATCATTGGTCGAGATGAAAAAGGATGTTGCTAACTGGGTTGCAGCTTGCCATGTTTGCCAATTAGTGAAGGCAAAGCATCAAATTCTGAGTGGTTTGTTGCAGAGTTTACCCATTCCGGAGTGGAAGAGCACATTTTCTTGCCAGTAAGAAGACCGATGGAGCATCGATTTTGGCTAAGAAGTATGTGCGGGAGATAGTGAGGCTGCACGGGGTGCTAGTGAGTATTTTGTCATAGAGAGATCCGAGTTTCACTTCAGAGTTTTGGAGAGCCTTTTAGGCTGAGATGGGCACTATAGTGCATATGAGTACTACTTATCATCCTCAGACGGATTGGCAATCTGAGAGGACGATTCAGACACTTGAGGATTTGTTGAGGATGTGTGTGCTGGATTATGGTGGCCATTAGGCGGATCACTTGAACTTGGTAGAGTTTGCGTATAACAACAGCTAGCATGCGAGTATTGGTATGGCTCTATACGAGGCGTTGTATTGGAGGCCATGTCATACACCATTATGTTGGACTCAAGTGCGGGAGAGGAGCATGTTTGGTACAGACTTTGTTCAGGAAACGACGGAGAAGATCCGTGTTTTGAAGCTGAACATGAAGGAGGCTCAAGATCGGCAGAGGAGTTATGTTGATAAGAAGAGAAAAAAGTTAGAGTTTGAGATTGGAGATAAGGTGTATCTTAAATTGGCGATGTTAAGGGATCCTAATAGATCCATTTTAGAGAATAAGCTAAGTCTGAGGTTTATGGGTCCGTTTAGGGTTGTGGAATGGGTTGGACCAGTGACTTATCGTTTGGTATAACCTCAGAGTATAAAGGAATTTCATAAGGTCTTCTATGTGTCGATGCTGAGAAAGTGTCTGCATGAGTCTGAGGAGGTGGTGGCTAGGATTCCAAAAGATCTTCAGCCCAATGTGACATTGGAGGCGAGATCTACGAGGATTCTCGAGAGAAGAATCAAGGCTCTGCGCCGGAAGAAGATACCGTTGTTAAGAGTCTTGTGGGACTGTGACAGTGTTGAGGAGGAGACTTGAGAACCAAAAGCTAAGATGAAGGCAAAAATTTTCCAAGTGGTTTGAGAAGCAAGTTGAGGCTTAAGTTTGTCTTCTGGTTTTCAACTTCAGATTTAGCATGTTGCTATGAGTTTTTGTTTATGTATTTTCGTTTGAGGTTGTAACGATTATTACATTCTTGAGATTTATAAGATGGGAATTTCTTAGGGATGAGTTGATAAGATAAGTAGTTTTTATGTTTGGCTACTATGTCATGGAATTGTGACATTTAGAACGTGTGGGGATATCAAGTTTTATGATGAGTTAAAACTTGTTTATGTCCGGAATAGAGTTTTAGTAAACAACTTGAGTGACTGGGCTATTTAGAGTTGATATGTGGATTGGTAAGGGATGAGATGATATTCCAGGAGAGTGGAATGTCAGGATGAGACCACGAGAAGTAATTATGGTCAGAGATGCTTATTGATGTTTAAGAATGGATTTCTCTAGGGGATGAGGGTTTCCCTGAATAACTCATTAGAAGATGACGAGTTCTCCTGAGGGGATGATGAGTTCTCCTCTATTTTCTTTGAGAGATGACGAGTTCTCTCCAGGGGATGTGAGTTTCTCTGCATACCGAGAACTTAATAGACTGTGTGTCCCAAGAGAGTGAGTGGTATGGAGCATACCGAAAGCCTGACAGACTATATATCCTGAGGGTGTGAGTGGTATGGTACACCGAGAGCTCAAGAGATGACGATCCTGAGAGTGTGAGTGGTGTGGATATGATTTAAGAGCAATTAATGTCTGAAACGTGGCTATAAGCTTAGGACTAGATGTGGACCTCAGAGATCGAGAATGTTGATCTCGGGTGGTGCTGGCCGGATTGGTCAGGAGTGTTGACCGTAGTGTGATGGTGTTGCGTGATTCGAGGTCGAATCCTTGTTATAGAGGGAGAATTGTAACGCCCGCAAACAAAAATTAGGATTTTTGGGAAGTGCGTCGATCAATGCAGGGTGTGTGCGTCGATCGACACAGGTTGCGAATTGAACCGGTTGGTTCAGCTTTTTAGCGTCGGTTTGCAGAATGATTTAAGGGAACCCTAGGGTTCGCCTATATAAGTCAGGGGGCCGTATTTGAGTCGCATTTTTAGGAGAGAAAAGCTGAGTTTCAGAGTTCCAGAGAGAAGAGAAAGAAATCCTTGAATGTTCTTGTTCCTTAAGGCTAAGAAAAGGCGTGATTGAGGCTTTAGAGGTAGTTCTGTCAGGTTTTAGAAGAGGAGAGTAACGGCCATTAAGAACAGATCGGATCGGAATGAAATTTTTAGTTTTAGTTCTCCACTTTCTGATCTTGATATAGGAGAAAACGGTTTGTCAATCGGATGTGTATTCTAGGAGTTATAATTGTTTTACTGAGAGAGGTTTGTGCAGTTTCGAATCTGCAATCAGTCCACTTCAAAGGAGGATTCCCCTCAAAACAGAAGGACTCAGAAAACAATCCGCATACCGTTGGATAGCTCTCTCTGTCTAGTTTTCAGATCAAGTTTCCAATCCTGATTCTGAGGTAATCTTTGTTCTCAGTGTGCTTTCGAAGTCAGCTTATTGTTCCTGTTTTCTTAAACCCTAATTTGGTTTAGGAGATTTTTGGAGAAAGGATCGAGGTTTTGTTAGTTCGTGAGGAAGGGAAGATAGAGCAGGGGCTGTAGGTGTCAGAGAGGTCTTTTTTCGTGGCTGTTCTTGTCTAGAATCGATCCAGAATCAAGGTGAGTGCATGACCACTTATCTGGATAATCATGATGCATTTGATTGTGAATTAGAATGGATTGATGAATAATTACTGGTTATTTGTTCGTGCTATGTGTTGTTGATTGATCGCTTGGTATTGTGTTATTTTTTTATGCTTGTATGTGTAGCCAAGTAGATAGAATGATCATCTCACTAAGTATTTGTGATAATACTCACGCATTTTTTTTAACCATGTGATGAAGGTAAAGAAAAGATATTATCATGGAATCAAAGCTGTGAAGAAAAGATTATCTAGAGTCTCGTTTATTTGCTTCATGTGATTGTTTAGAACTGCTAGGTTGCTGGTTTTATGGAATTGAATTGTTAAATTGGTTTTGAATTGGTGATGGTTTGATGGTTTAATAATTTGATTGGTTTGAGATGATTTCCGCTGGTTATATTTGGTTGCTTATTGAATTGCTAAGTGTTGAGAATTAGTATTTATGGGAATACTAATTAGATGAAAAAAAACCAGTCCGGTTATTTCAGTTTGGTATTTTGTTGCTGGTTATTTGTTCGTGCTATGCTTTGTTGATTGATCGCTTGGTATTGTGTTATTTTTTTATGTCTGTGTGTATAGCCAAGTAAATGGGATGACCGTCTCACTGAGTATTTGTGATAATACTCACGCATCTCATTTAACCATGTGATACAGGTAAAAAAATGATGTGTTCGTGGAATAAAAGCTGTGAAGAGGAGATGATCTAGAGTCTTGTTTATTTTCTTTATTTGATTGTTTAGAACCGCTAGGTTGATGGTTTTATGGAATTGAATTGTTATATTGGTTTTGAATTGGTGATGGTTTGATAGTTTAATCGTTTGATTGGTTTGAGTTTATTTCTGCTGATTATGTTTGGTTGCTTGTTGAATTGCTAAGTGTTGAGAATTAGTTTTTATGAGAATACTAATTCGATGAAAAAAAAAGGTCGGATTATTTCAGGTATCATCGCAAAATGTTCATTATAGGAGCGGTCGTGTCGTTGTAATACTTGGTCGTAAACCAAAATGTTCATTCCAAAACCCAACAAACAAATCGTTGGTCTCTACGCGATAACGTATTCATTAAAGGAGCGGTCTTGTCGATGTAATACATGGTCGTAAATTGAAATGATCATCAGAATACCCAACAACTTAATCGTTGGTCATTACAAAATAACGTGTTCATTATAGGAGCGGATATGTTGATGTAATACATGGTCGTAAACCGAAATGATTATCAGAAAACCCACCAACTTAATTGTTGGTCGTTACACCATAACGTGTTCATTTACGAAGCGGGCATGTCAATGTAGATTTGCCCGTAAACCAAGATGATTATCAGAAAACTCAAAAACCTAATCGTTGGTCATTATGCAATAATGTGTTCATTCTCGGAGAGGGCGCGTCGATGTCGCCCGTAAACCAAGAAGTTCATCAGAAAACCCAACTTAATCGTTGGTCATTACACAATAATGCGATCGTTCTCGAAGCTGGTGCATCGACGCAGACTCGCCCGAAACCGAAATGATCATCATAAAACCCAGCTAACTTATCGCTGGTCCCAACAACAATGTAATTGATCTTTCGAAATGAACCAATCAACGATAGCCTGCCTCAAAACAAGAACGACCATCATTCCAACTCAAATCACTAGCTTTAAAACTACAACATAGTCGGGACAGGTCTGTCAAGGGCGACTTGCCGACAGACTCATCACTGCATCGGTGCGAAAGTTTAAAGACTTAGCAGTAAAAAAAGTTCGCCCAAAAGACAAGAACAAGAATCGTAAAAGTCGCATTCATAAATTCTATCTTAAATAATGTAAGACAAAAATGACGATAACTCTGAACAAAACGATAAACACCATCCAAGTTGAATCAAATATTAAGTCTGAAATCAAAAGTACGACAAAGTGCTAAAAAAAAAATCAACTAAGACGCGGTCTCCTCAACGTCATCGACAATCTCAATGGCTTGCTCATATAGAATCACCGCCGCAGAGTTTGACAAGTCATCATCGCTTAACAAATAAAAAAAACTTGAATCCGAGTTAGCCTCCTCTTCAACGGCATCAGCTTCCAATTCCTCAACTCGATCATCAGTCTTGCTAAGAGGCGAATCCTTAAAGATCCCTTTAAGTTCACGCACATGCTTAGCAAATGCCTCATCTGCGAATGATAGGTCCTTCTCCTTCTTCTCAAGGTCAACAAGCTCTTCACCAAGATTAGGCGCCTTGTCACTCTGAACTTTACGAACTCAATGTTACTCCGGATTTTAGCAAGATCAATTATATCAACCCTCGGCTGGACATTGATCATTTTGATCTTCTCTTTAGCGCGATTGATCTTCGCCTTGTACCTGGCCGCTAGCTCGCGCTTCGCTTCTTCAACAGTCTGCTGCACAGCCGAATCCTGAAGCTTGACGGTAACATTTAGGCGGTTGGTAAGGTCATTCCTTCTTCAAGCGCTTCTGATTCAGTAAACGTCCCATCATCTCGCGACGCCTATCCTCAGTTTCCTTCACGGCGGTTTCAAGATCAGCAACGCAGTCTTCAGCACTCCTTTTGTAGTTCTTAAAATCGTCACAAGCCTTCTGAACATTGGCATGCTGACGAGTCTGTGAGCAAGCAGTCACCACGTAGTCAATGGCAAGGTTGTTAAGCGAAGAAAAGAACTGCCAAACAGAAAAACATATCATGGAAAACAAGTTAGAAGATCAGAAAGAAGGAAAAAAGAAATCGCTATCCCACAAGAGTTGCCACGAAGTCATACCGTCATGCAATGGAGGGTCATGCTTCTTCGGCATCTCTCCTAGAGGGGGAAACTCAATGCATGGGAAGACGATCTTGGATAAATGCGATGCCGCCCGCGCAGCATCACCGAAGGAATCCTTCGTACCAAAAGGAATAATCGAAGTAATCACACCACGATCACGTCGCGGAGTTGAAGCATGCCTCGATCTGATCAAGTCATTTCCGTCAGCATTGCCTTTCTCCTTGTCTTCTCGGGAACGCTTACGACTTGCCCCCGCGTCATCATCCTTTCTCCTCATATCATCATGATGCCTATGCGATCACTCAGATCGGTGATGACGATAGTATTTCGCTCTAACTCAAGACGACGCGGCCTAGATGCAAGGGTTCCAGTAGTGCCAACTATGTGGAGTGACATCAACGATCTAGCTTGTTGAGACACTCTCGTGTTAGATCATGTCCTGGCCTCGACAGCTCTCCTCTCACGAGCAGATGGTTTCCTCACATTTTCAGACATCTCTGGTGAAGAATTCAACGAAGCAACTCCGAAGCGACGAACAAAAGCTTTTTTAACTCTGCATAAAGAAAAGTTCTCCTTCCAGCTACACTTCTCAGCAGCAACGTCGTCGCAAAGATTAAGTAGGCCTCGTACAAAGTAAAATTACCTTAACTCCAATGGGAACACCAAAGCGAGCACTAAGGGAATCCAAAGACTCCGAAGAAATGGTAGATTTTGGCCGACCAGGTTCTCTCCGCTTTGCCCTCCGCCTCTTGGTAGCCAAAAAATCGCGATCTCATCACTAACCTCATCGACCGCGACTAGAGCATTAGAGTAGGTCGGTCTCGTCGAACTACCAGTGTCAGACTCTGGAAAAAGAACCAATATCCTTCCAAGGAGAAAAGGATCAGCAACCATCTCTCCGGAATCATCTAAGTCTGAAACAGTCTCCATGCTGTCTTTATCGCGCGAACGGTCAAGGTGCGAGTCCGCATATTCGAAAACCATTCTTTTCAATTCACCTCTCTGCTGCACCAAAGAACAACGATCTGAGTCAGTGTCGCTCCACGAAGCCAGCCTTGTTACCGAGTCATCGAGTCACTGAGTCACTAAGTCACCGAGCTTTAAAAAAAAAACTCAACCGAGTTGACTCAGTCACCAAGTTGTCAAGGGTGTTTGGGAGTTAGAGAATTCTATGTCGTGGACTCATTTAGAATACAGACTGAAAATATGTTTTCTTTATCGTTGTTTCGGTTAAGCTATTGTTACAAGAGAGTTTCTTTGCTAAAAGTTCTGAATCTTTTTTTGGGTGAATACAATGAGCTATATATAGCCTTCTAAGTAAATTGGACCAACTAATAGAATGAGCTTGACCCATTAAGCAATATATTAGATGTAGGACCATTATTTCATTAAACCCATTTTACATATGGGTTTAATGTCATTATGGACCTAAATATGAACTAGGCCGTTGTAGATTTATTCTGATCTCGTCAGGATGCTGCAAAGTTGACCTTGTCATTATATCGATCTCACAGAGGTGAAATCCGACCCCTACAAACAGTTTCATTTTGTTGGTTTCAGTGCTTGATCTTAAAATCTAAATGAGTGGGAGTTTTGGTTTGTATGAGTTGATACTTCGAATAATATGATAATCCTCTGCTTCTTTGTGTAGAGAGGCACTTGTGGTCTGTAAAGAGAAATAAAATTCTTCAACCTTCTCTGTCCAAGGTTGCTCTAGCTCCCAAAATATGAGGTATGTTTTACTGCCTGACATATAAATAGCATGACAATCAAGCTGAGAGAGCTTTTTTTAGTTCGTCGCATATGTGTTTAAGTATAGTTAGATATGTATATGTGTATGCTCAATGTATTCTCTATTGAAGAGTGTTCGAAGATCTACAGTTATTTTGTTTAGGCATAATTCTCCTTTCATTGCTGAAAGAATCTACCATCTATTGGAGGAGATGAGAGGACCAGTAGCAAAAGTACCAAATGTTGTCAAGCTGCGGTTTACAGTTTTGAAGAGTTGAGTGTTTAAAGATTTAAAGATTTCAGTATATAGAAAAATATTGTGGATAATGTCTTCCATATTATATTTTTATATGACAGAATTATATGTTAATGTATACATACACGTTTGATTAATAAAAAATTTATATGGTCCCCTATGGTTTCAAAATTTTACTTAGTTACAATTTTTATTTGTATTTGATGAATAATTAGTAAATTAACAATAAATAATAAAATTTTCTGTACATAGGGTCGGTTCTACAAATGACCTGAATATTTAAAAAATAGACGGCAATTTTTCGACGTTAAATATGACGTCGGTTTCTAAACTAACACAGAAAATTTTAACTTCACTTCTTATTATGATGGTTCAAAAAGTGAAGGTAATATAGTTATTAACCGATGTTAAACTCCATAAAAATAAACATTAAGAGCATCTCCATTAATTAAAATAAATCAAAATTAAAATATATATATTATTTTTTAATAAATTTATTAGATGTTTATGGGAGAGTCTCTCATTTGAAAGTCCCATGAGAGAGTCACTCTCTCCTTAAGAAACTAGCACTTGTTAATTTATTATTGATTCTCATTTTTTGTGATAAATTATAGTCTTTAAAATTTAGAATATTAATTAAATAGTTTATATATTGTTGTTTTTATTTTTTATAAATCATAAAATAAAATTATTATATATCAAGCTATAAATTATATATTAACAATATTTTAAATTGATATTATTTAAGGTTAATATGAAATATTAAATTAATAATTTTTTAGTTTATAAAATAATATATTATTAAAAAGAGATGTTTATAATTAAAAGTTCTGTTTTAAAATATTTAATATTGTTTTTAATTGATTTTACATAAACTAATAAAAGATATTAAATTAATATTGTTTTAGTTAATACAATTTTATAATAATTAAAAAGAATTAGAATTTTTAAAATTAAAATTATATTTTAAAATAGAATATGATAGGTTTAAGAATATTAATAAAATTTTAACATAAAATTTAAATTAAATAATATTAAAATATTAATATTTTATTGATGAGATATTCATTGGGTATCTAACTAATGGAGGTGATATTAAGTAATGAATCTCTCAACTTAAAATATAGTAAAAATAGTAGTATTATATTGGTGAGAGACCATTAGGGTATTTCACCAATGGAGATGTTCTAAATCCCTTGTTTCTTGTAGTGTCTCAATAAGTGAAAACTTTTGAAAACGAAAGATATACTGAGATATTTCACCTAAATTACAATGAATATTAGTATAAACTTCTTACATAACAAGAGGTATATATATGTATGAGAGAAATTTTAAAAAATGTCACATCTTTCATGTCACTTTACAAAAAATTAACCTATTTAAACATTTGCAAGAGTGTCATTACTTTTGCATATTTCGAATTTACCCCTATTATAAAGAGTATATTTTTTCTCTTTCTAAACCAGATCTCTCTCTCTCTCTCTCTCTCTCTCTCTCTCTCCCTCTCTCTCTCTCTCTCTTAGAGAGCAAGATCTCATCATCACTGAAGTCGGATCTCTTTTAATCGAATCTCGCCGTTGATGCGATTGGATCTCGCCGTTGTTGTAATCGGATATTTCTAAATCATATTTCGTCATCACTAAAGTCGGATCTCGCCATCTGCGATCAGAAATTCTGTCTGAAATCGGCATCATCTTCGTCTTCGGGTTTCCTTTGAGATTTTTGTCTGATTTTTTCGTGGTGAGTAATTTTGTTTAACAATTAAGTGCATTCAATTTGTGGTAAGTGCATCTAGAGCTTACACAAAATATGAGTTCATAGAAACTTTCAGGTATGTGATAATATATTATAAGCTTTTTAAAATGTTACCGAGGTTAAAAAAAGATTATAAGAGTTTTATAAACTGTATAAAAACTTTATAAGCTGTTTAAAAGGATTATAAGGGTTTATAAAAGTTTTTTACAAAATTTATAAAAGTTTTTAAAAGGTTTATAAAATTTTTAAAAAGTCTTTTAAAGGTTTATAAGGATTTTTTACAATATTTATAAAGTTTATAAGATTTTTAAAAGGTTTTGTAAAACTGTTTAAAAACCTTATAAATTGTTTAAAATACTTATAATTTTTTTCAAATTTTGTATAGTGTAAATGAAAACCCTAACCCCTCCCCCTCTCCCTCCCCAAATCTATTTGTATTTCTATTTGCATTTTTGTTTCAATGATAACATTCTTTTTATTTCTTTTCTTCTCATCATCCTATTTCTTCTTATTTTTTTTTTCTCAATTCACGAAATTCAATCTCAAATTTTTTTTATTTCTTCTCTTCTCCCCCTCTTTTTTTTTTCTCATTCCACGAAATTCAATCTCAGATTTTAAGAATTTTTTTGTGAAATTTAAATTCATACTTTTAATCTAGTTTTGAGAGATAGAGATCAGATTTAGTTAAAAATGAGAGGAACGAGATCTGAGAAAAAAGTTTAAGATTTGGAAAAAAAATATTTTGAGATCTGAAAAAAATAATGGATAAAATTTTTTTTTTGAGATCTCAGATCTTTTTCACGAGAGAGAAAGAGAAAAAAAAAGAAAAAAGAGAAAAGGAAGAAAGAGAAAAAAGAGAAAATGACAGATTTGAATTTTGGTTTAATGAATAGTTGTACGTTTGCAAATAATTTTAAAGTGTACCATTTTTAAAAAGTGGCAATTGAGATGTGGCATTTTTTAAAATTTATCTTTCTCTTTATAAGGTATATTTAGAAAAGAAAAATGAGAAATTTAAAAAAATGTCACTTTTCAAATGTCACTTTACAAAAATGCCACATTTTTTAAATCTTTGCAAAAATACCACTTTTTGAAAATTATTTTTTCTTTATATTATTTATGTTTGAGTTAACTATGTTCTATTAGGGTTTAGTTTTAAGCGTTTAGGGAAGTTTATGGGTCAAAACATTTTTTATGGTTTAGAATTTTAAGATATAAGCTTTATAAATCTATAATTAGTAGTATTTTTGCAAATGAACACCCCTAAGTGGCATTATTGCAAATGTACACACAAAAAGTGATATTTTTATAATTGTCCAAAAAAAAATAGAACTCAAAAATTCACTTAATATAAAACTTAGTCAGACAATTTCAATTGATGACATTGTAGACTATATGACGGCTTAAAATTGATGCAGGGGACGGGGAGAAAAGGAATGACTTTAAAATTCGTTTTTTTCATCTTCTTTCCTAATTAATTAAAATTTTAATTACGAGACTAATTTATTCAAAAATTCAAATTCAAATTTTAGCTATTTATTAGAATCTTTTTTACTATTTTTTCATCAACTTCAGATGTGTAATTTCTTCACGGAACAAAATTTTTTTATGAAAACAACAACTTTCTAAGAGATTTGAATTTACATCCGTAAATGGAAATTCAATTTTATGGAATGAGTTGTTTTTAATAACTTTCTTTTTTGTAGATTCAATGTTACTAAACAATTTTTAATTATATAAATTTCGCACTAAATCAATAATATAATTAGAGAGTTCTCTTTCCATTTACAGTATCTACATAGGCAAAAAGTTTTTTTTAAAACATTTAAGTTTAAAAATTTCTATTTAATACACACTAATTTATATTTATTTGTCTTTATAACCAATAAAAAAATTAAATTATAATAAAAACGTCAAACAATTAATAAATGAAAATAAAAATTAATAAATTTAAGACTATGAAATATTTTATTTGTAATGTTAATATGAATTTCTCTTTTACCAAATACATATATATATATATATATGTATATTACACATACTAAAAAAACAAAATTGTGTTTATGAATTTATAGTGAAAATAACTAGTAAAAATAAACTGACGTACCATATTTCTAACTTGTTAAAAGAAAAATAATCATTCTCTAAATTATTTTAAAGAACTATATATTTCATGAAATATGTAAAGTTTCTTTCTTATTAAAAGATTTGTATCTCAATAAAAATAAAATCTTACATTCGATTTAACTTCATTTTTTATTGTATAAACACTACAAGAAAAATTGATTATAGCCACAAAATTAATTGTAGTTATAGTCATAATTTTGTGGCTATATTGTACTTAGCCACGAAAAACCACAACTCAGATTCGTGGCTATAGGCTTGTAGCTATTTTCGGTTTGTGGCTATTTGTGGATCTATTACCACGACATTGCCACAACAAAGTTTGTGGCTAATATCCACGAAATAGATATGATTATATTTGTCTCTACAATAGCCACAATTTGTCACACACGAAGTCGTAGCTATTATCTACAAGTATACACAACGATTGTTGCGATTAAAATATACAAATTATCACAAATAAAGTTGTGTCTATAATAGCTACAAGATCTATAATAGCTACAAGATCGCTATTATATTATTATTGTATTTAAATTGCGATTTACTAGATTCTTATTTTTAAATAATTATCATGTTGAAACAGAAGAAAACATATTTTATTATATTATTAATGTCATGATACAAAGAAATACATTACAAAATACAAGTACATGACTAAAATATAAGTATAGCCATCATGAAGTACATAAACAAAAAGTGACTCTTCACTTCCTAAAGAAAAAGAGAGTTGAACTCAAAAATATTTCTTCACTTCTTCTTCTTGGATACACCGCCAGACCTGCAAAGAAACCAAACTAAACCAAATCAGCAAAGTCGAAAAATATTGATTTAAATTCATACTTAAGAAGCAAACTCATTAAGTTAGATTAATGATATGAAAAGGAGATTAGGACCTCATCTTTCGGAGAACACAAAACATATCCCCTCTCTTCCTGTTGGCTCTCTTGTAAGTTCCTAACTTTCTCTTGAACACCGGATAATAAAGCTTGAGGTTTGATCTTCGCCATTAGTTGCAAAAAACTTCAGATTCCAAAACCTTATAGAAGAAAACGAATCAAAACCAACATACTAATTAGAGAAAATCATCAGATTCGGTAGTATGAAGAGATCTAAGACAAAAATACATTCATGAAACGGTGAAAGCATTGACTTATGTTGTATACTATGGGAAGAAATCCGGGTTTAAAACCAAGTTGGACATGATTTCAAGTCCCAATTGAATCTGAACACTCACAAATCAGACGTTAGGGTTCAGAATTAATAGAGAGAAAATCCAAGCAAGTTGTCGCGATGTACCTGGGTTTCACCGTAAGTGTACCAAAGGAAACGTCGGAGATGGCGGCGAGTATGAATCTCTAGAAATTGGGATTCACAGATGAAGTAAAATCTTGAAGGCTATGAGCTTAGTCGTTAACCATTGGTAAGAAGGGATCGTGATAAAAAACATTTGATAGAAGTAAAGCTCAAAAGAAAACCTAGAAGCTTGGGGGTCAGATTTCTTCTCGACAGCGAGGAAGACGGTGTCGATGCCGTGGAATCCTACGGCGTCGAGTGGGATGACTGTAATCACATTATCATAGCTAGCCATCTCTTGCTTTCTACTTCTATTTCCTCCGATTTGTCTTCCTCGATGATACTTTACTTTTGCTTTCTGGGAAATGAAGATTCAGATGGAGAGAAGAGAAAAATAGATCTGGACAGGGAACAGAAAGAAGTTTCGATGAATCAGTAAAGTTTGTGAAAAGAGGGAAGAGAAAGATTTTTCATCTAAGCCGTTCAATCTTTAGTTTGACGCAGATAGGTGATGTGGCAATTGATCGGACGGTTTAGATGAGAGAAAATGGGGTTTCGATAAACAAGAATAAGAAGATGATAGAAACAGACACTTTTAATTGTAAATTCTTAAATATGGAATCAAACACTTATAAATCTGAAAAAACAAAACCTTATCTTAATTTTTTTGTATATATGTTATACCCTAAATTCTAAATCAAACACTCACTAACTTTTTTTTTCTTTTCAAATATCTTTCAATTTTGAAATTTTATACCCAAAACTTTCAAATAGCTAGCCATCTTTAGTATGAGATAATAATCTATTGTGTTTTATTTTGTTAATTGATAAATAGAAAAGTACATTTCTAATGTGAATCCTTAAAATCCTAAATCACATTTCATGTATCCATAAAAATCTAAAATCCTATATCAAAAGTTGTTCTTAGTATGAAACAATACTTTTCTTTTTCTATTTTCTTTTCTTAATAGATAAATTAGAAAAAAAGCTTACAAGTGTGAATCTCTATACCCTAAATAAAGTTTATTAACCCATACAAAATTAAAATTATATAAATTATGTATTTATGAAAAAATAATGTATTGTATTTCTATTGTCAATAAAACTTGAAAAACAAATATATCACAGATAACTATGACATAGACTATAAACAATTTTTCTTCTAGTGCAAACTATTTAATCATGGAAAAACAAATCATAACAAAGTTATAATGAATAAGTCTCATAAGTTAAAAAAGTTCAAAAAACTTAGCTCTGTTGGTACAAAGAATGGATTATGTTTGGATTATTGGATTATGGTCATTTTTCAGTTATCATATATACATAATACATTAACACATAAATTTTCAATTATGTTTGGATTATGTTTGGATTATTGGTTATTGGTCATTTTTCAGTTTTGTTCGGTTTATTCAATTTTTTCATGGTTAATTCGATTAATTTGGATAAAACAACCGAACCGAACTGAAACCGAAATTATTTCGGTTATCTAAATTAATATCCGAACCGAATCGATCAATTGAGTAACCGAACCAAAAATTCTTAAATATCTGAATGGTTAGTATATTGTTATATCCAAACTAACCGAAACCGAACATAACCGAACCGTAACCGAATGGTTATCCGAATGCCTAACCCTAGGTAAAATTGTAGCATGCTTGTGGCAATTAGCCACAAATAGCCACAATATGAATTCTGTCTCTATTTCCACAACAACAATTGTAGCTTGTTTGTGGCAATTAGCTACAAAAACATATTTGTGGCTAATTGTGGTAATGTAGAGACAATTAGACACAACCCTAAATCGTTGCTAAATAGCAACAAAATTGCCATGAAATAGCTACGAAAATTGGATTTGTTGCAAGGTTTCCTAATTTGTGGCTATTTAGGCGTGGCTACGGAAATTGTTATTGCTATTTTGTGGCTATAAACAGTTTTTCTTGTAGTGAAAATTTTACTCTTGCAAAGATTTTAAAAATGTATTATTTTTGTAAAATAGTATGGAGGATGTGACATTTCTCAAAATTTCTCTTTTTAATGGTTTAAAGCTTAAAAAATCTTTAATTTGTGACATTTTTAAAAATAGACAACTCAAAGTGGTCTTTTTACAAAATTGTAATTTTAAAGGACTAAGACACAGAAGACCGACGCTATATTCTGAAATGGAAGCCTTTATTTGGGCGATGTCATGCATGATGGAGAGTGCAATATAATGTCATGTTTTTGAGACTGATTGCTCTGGCCTGATAGATATTGTTGAGAATCTAGCATAGTGGTCTGCATTCTTGATTTTGTCAGACCATCTCCGAGGTATCCAAGATCGTCTCTCGAATTTCTCTTTATATTTTAATTTCCGTTCTAATAATTTAAAGGCGGACTATTTTGTCCGTTCTGCACGTACTCGAGCTTTGGAATTTTTGTATATAAATAACTTGCTGCTGAATTGGATTACTAATTCTAATGACACTTTTTGATTAAAATATAGTTTGGTTGACAAAAAAAAAACATTTTTGAAATTCCCTCTAAAATCAATTCACATAATTATTTTTGTCTCATTTTTAAAGTTAATGGAAGAATTACAAAAAATATATATATATTTTTTTTTTTAAACATCTGAAATTTCATTAATTTCAATGTTGTACACAATTTTTGAAGAGATGAATATATTTTTTGTATCATCCAAACACCTGCAACTAACTTGATACAATGATATACATCAAAAACCAAATTAGTTATTTCTATGCCCAATCTTCAATCATATACAATTGCTTCAAAGAACCGGCATATGCTTGTCTGTATTGACGTCGCCGAAAGACAGCTCTACCATTGAGAGACACAGCGGTTACTCTTTGGAACCGACACCCACTGTAATGACCGCGAACCAGAATTGGTGAATTTTGGTAGCGTGTCGATCGACACGAGTTAAATCGAACCGGATCGGTTCGATTTAAGTATCGGTTTACGACCCGGTTTATGGTGAAACCCTAGGTTTCCCTATAAATATGGGTTTGGCCGCATTTTTGGGATTTTCAGAGTTTCAGAAAGTTTTCAAAAGAGTTCCAGAGAGTTTCCAGAGAGATTGTGAGAGGAGATTTGTTGGGAGGCTTGGGAGGTCGTTCTTGGAGTGATTTCTCGTGTGGGGAGTGTGGATTCCGGAGTTGGGGTCTTGTTCTTGGCGTTTTTCATCCGTTTTCCTTCTTTCTCCCTTCAGATCCAAGGTGAGTGCATGACCATGGCTTATCTGGGTAAAGGGGGTGATAGGATACGTTTGTTTGTTGTTGGTTAGTGTATTTCGTGTTGTGTTGAGTGGATTTGTGCAGGTGAATCGTTTAGAATCGGGCCATGTGAGGATTAGGCTCGATTTCCAATTTTGTGTTGTCGTGTCGATCGACATGAGGTTCATCGATTCCAGGTTGGGGATCGCTGTGTCGATCGACACACTGAGCTGTGTTGATCGACTCGTGGCCAGTTCTGGCGAATATGCGTTGTTTGTTCTTGCTTGCCTTGTTGCGTGATCACCCTGGTATTGTATCATTTCTCTTATGCATGTGTGTACAGCCTTGTAGATGGGATGACCGTTTCACTGAGTATTTATGATAATACTCACGCATCTCGTATAACCATGTGATGCAGGTAAAGACAAGGTGTGATCGTGGGATCGTGGCGAGGAAGAGGAAATGGTCTAGAGACTCAATTGTCTGCTCGTTATTGTAGAATTGCTAGGGTGTTAGTAATTCTGGAACATGTTGGATTGTTATTGACTTGTGCTGTTAATTGGATTATTGTTTATGGTTGGTTTGGATTGTTGTTATGGGAGTGACTTGGTATTGTTAGTGTTCAATAAGTATGGGATTATTGAATGTTGTTATTGGTTTATTGTCTTCCGCGTGTTGAGAATTGACCGTTGAGGATTATCATTTATGATAATGATAATCCGGGTTTTAAATTAGAAATTTTTTTAAATTTTTGGGTTGGGTCGTTTCAGTTTGGTATCAGAGCCCTTATGGTTCTAGGGCGGGTGCAATTGATTGATTATGTGAGTTAGTCAATTGATTGTTGTGTGGGTATGGAGTCCTAGATCATCTTCTCCGAGCCTTCAATGAGATTCCACGGTATGTGTTTTGTGATTTTCTGTTTCTAGTATTCTTAGTTTCTGCTGGGTAGTGTAGAGTGAGATGGCGAGAGGTGCTAGAGGCAGAGGTCGTGGGGCCATAGAGGCCGAGGTGGTCATGCGAGTGGGCGCGGGCGAGGACTTGTGATTGAGCCTGATGCCACAAGTGTGGCCCAGGGGACCTTGCGGGAGCAAGTGGTGGATTTCCAAACGTTTTAGGAGGGGTCCGTGGGTGTGGCCGCTGTGAGTGCTAGTGCGAGTACTGGTGGGGCCGGTGTGGGTCCAGTGGTGGCCGGTGGTGCTGTGGGCCCAGGTGGGGGTGCTGCCGCAGTTGTTTCTAAGGATCGAGACGATCGTCTGGCGAGTCTGCTACAGTTAATTCTGGAGTGGTTACCAGGTGGGGTGCCGGCTCCGGGTCAGGCTCAGGGTGTTCAGCCAGGGATGGCTGGTGTGTAGCGAGGGGTGGCTGGTGTGCAGCGAGGGGTGGATGGTGTACAGCCAGGGGAGGCTGGTGTTCAGCCGGTGAGGGCTGGTGTTCAGCCGGTGAGGGCTGGTGTGCAGCTAGTTGAGGCTGGTATTCATCCGGTGAGGGCTAGTGTGCAGCCGGTTTTGGCGGTCGCTGAGGAGCTCCCATCCTACCTTACGATGATGGAGCAGATGCAGAGGATTGGCACCGGATTCTTCTCGGGCGGTGCCAAGCCTAAGGAGGCAGACTTGTGGAGGAGCAGATTGGAGCGGAACTTCCAGTCGCTCAAGTGTCCAGTGGGATACAGGGTGGACCTAGCAGTTCATTACCTTGACGGTGATGCGCACCTTTAGTGGCGAGGTGTGGTGGCTAGGACAGCTCAGGCGGGTATGACTTGGGAGGACTTTGTGGCGGAATTCAACGCCAAGTACTTTCCCCCGGAGGCAGTGGATCGCTTGGAGTTGCGATTTCTGGTGTTGGCTCAGGGTGACCGTTTGGTCCAGGAGTACGATGAGGAGTTCGGGAGACTTCTGGTACATGCTGGCAGAGATCTGGAGGGCGAGCAGGCCCAGGTGAAGAGGTTCCTGAGGGGACTTCGACCAGATCTGAGGACTCGTTGTAGAGCGAACAGGTTCGCCACGAGGGCGGAGTTGGTGGAAACAGCTGCGGTGATCGAGAAAGATCTCAGAGAGCAGGCTGTGGTGGTTAGTCCACCGGTACAACAGCAGGTGCGAGCAGGGGTGGCAAGCCTGCTCAGGGACAAAAGAGGAAGTGGGAGGGCACTTCAGGAACCAGTCAGAGAGGTTAGGGTGGTTCAGGATGCTACGGTTGTGGTAGCATAGATCACAAGGTGGCGGACTGTCCGACAAGGAAAGAGGCTCGGGCGGCTCAGGTGTGCTTTCACTGCAGGGAGCCGGGGCATATCAAGCCCAGGTGTCCTAAGCTGCAGCAGATGGCGGTGGTAGTAGTGCAGCCGGTGGCAGCGCAGCCGTTGGCTCAGATTGCAGCGGTACTGCGGGTTTTCACTTCGGTGGAGGCGGGAGGTTCTACCGCTAGACCGATCACATGTAATTCTGAACTCGACTTTTTAAATTTGTGGTGTTTGAATTATTTTGTTTGTTGGAAATTGTTAGTCTGTGCTAGAGTGTTAGGCTTCTTAAGCACATAAAATTTGTGCAGGGACCTTAGTTGTGGGCGGATGTGAGTCCCACGTGTTGTTTGATTATGGAGCTACGAATAGCTTCATCACTCCGGAGTGTGCGGAGACGAACGGTATCCAGAGCAATTCTAGTGAGCAGCCAAGAGTAGTTAAGGTTGCTGGTGGCAAGTCGATAGCTACTTACGGGCAGGCCTGTGGTGTGGATGTTCTTGTGGCGGGAGAGTTGATGCCCGCAGATCTGACCATTAGTCTGGTGGAGCTGTACAACATCATTCTCGGGATGGATTGGTTGGAGCGGTACACAGTTCATCTGGATTACCGTCAGGGCCGAGTGGTGTTTGAGCGAGAGGCGCGGAGGTTGGTTTACCAGGGGGTGAGGCCGACTTCCGGGAGTCTGATGATTTCGGTGATTCAAGGCTGAGTAGCTGATTGAGAAGGGCAGCGAGGCGTATTTGGTGACGATAGTGATGCCAGAGTCTGTTGGAGAGGTTGCAGTTGGGGATATTCGAGTTGTTCATGACTTCCAGGATGTTTTTCAGTTGTTGCAGGGATTACCGCCGTCTCGGTCTGATCCTTTCACGATTGAGTTAGAGCTTGGGACAGCTCCCATATCCAAGGCGCCTTACCGCATGGCTCCAGCAGAGATGACAGAGCTGTGAAAACAGCTGGATGATTTGTTGGGTAAGAGATTCATACGACCTAGTGTTTCACCGTAGGGAGGGCCGGTGTTGTTTGTGAAGAAGAAGGATGGGAGTTTCTGGTTATTCATCGATTACTGGGGACTTAACCGGGTAACTGTGAAGAACAGGTATCCTCTACCGCGCATCGACGAGTTGTTGGATCAGCTGCGAGGGGTTACCTAGTTTTCCAAGATCGATTTGGCTTTGGGTTACCATCAGATCTCTATCGACGAGGCAGAAGTTAGGAAGACTGCATTCAGGACCAGATATGGGCATTATGAGTTCGTAGTGATGCCTTTTGGGTTGACGAATGCGCTAGATGTGTTCGTGATCATCTTCATTGATGATATTCTAGTGTATTCGAGGAGTCCGGAGGAGCATGAAGTGCATTTGAGAGCAATTCTGGAGAAGCTACGGGAGCAGAAGCTGTACGCGAAGTTGAGCAAGTGCAGTTTCTGGCAGCGAGAGATGAGCTTCCTTGGCCATGTAGTGTCTGTAGAGGGAGTTTCGGTGGATCCGGCTAAGATAGAGTCTATCAGAGGGTGGCTTAGACCGATGAATGCCACCGAGATTCAGAGTTTCCTTGGGTTAGCAGGTTATTATCAAGGTTCGTCAAGGGTTTTTCGAGTATGGCGCAGCCGATGACGAAGATGACAGGGAAGGACGTTCCTTTTGTATGGTCTCCAGCTTGTGAGGAGAGCTTCGGGAAGCTGAAGGAGATGTTGACGAACACACCAGTGTTGGCGTTACCCGAGCCGGGTGAGCCTTACGTGGTGTATACAGACGCTTCGGGAGTTGGTCTGGGATGTGTACTGATGCAGTAGGGGAAGGTTATTGCATATGTTTCGAGGCAGTTGAGGAAGCACGAGTGCAACTACCCTACCCATGACTTGGAGTTGGCTGCGGTGATTTTCGCTCTAAAGATTTGGAGATCTTATCTTTATGGCAGGAAGGTGCAGGTGTTTACAGACCACAAGAGTCTGAAGTACTTCTTTACTCAGCTAGAGCTGAACCAGAGACAGAGGCGCTGGATGGAGTTGGTAGCAGACTACGATTTGGAAATCGGGTACCATCCAGGTAAGGCTAACCTGGCTGCAGATGCGTTGAGTAGGAAGAGGGTTGTTTCGGCTCAGAAGCGGGATATGGAGGCGTTAGTGAGTGAGATTTGCACTTTGAAGTTGTGCGTTATCTCACAGGAGCCGTTGGGGTTAGAGGCAGTTAACCAGGCTGATTTGCTGAGCAGGATTCGAGTGTCTCATGAGAAGGATCAGGATTTGATTGATGCTTCTAGGGTTGTAGGTTCTGAGTATGTGGTCCATGCGAACGGGACGATACTTGTGCGCGGGCGGGTTTGTGTACCCAAGGATGAGGATCTGAGGCAGGTGATCCTGAGAGAGGCTCATGCGAACATGTTGTCGATTCATCCGAAAGCGACCAAGATGTATCGTGATCTGAAGCGGTACTACCATTGGGTCGGGATGAAGAAGGATGTCGCTAACTTGGTTACAGCGTGCAACGTGTGCTAGTTAGTGAAGGCTGAGCATCAGGTTCCGAGCGGGTTGTTGCAGAGTTTACCCATTCCAGAGTGGTAGTGGGACATGATCACCATGGACTTTGTGACACGGTTGCCGGTATCACGAACGTATGATGCTATTTGGGTGATTGTGGATCGTCTGACCAAGTCAACATATTTTCTGGCCATCAGGAAGACTGACAGAGCGGCAGTGTTGGCTAAGAAGTATGTGTGCGAGATAGTGAGGCTGCACGGGGTGCCAGCGAGTATTGTGTCAGATAGGGATCCGAGGTTTACTTCGGTGTTCTGGAGGGCATTCCAGGCTGAGATGGGCACTAAGGTGCATATGAGCACAGCGTATCATCCTCAGATGGATGGGCAGTCTGAGAAGATGATTCAGACATTAGAGGACTTGTTGAGGATGTGTGTGCTGGACTACGGTGGTCATTGGGCGGATCATCTGAACCTGGTGGAGTTTGTGTACAACAACAGCTACCAGGCGAGTATCAGGATGGCTCCATATGAGGCACTGTATGGGAGGCCATGCCGCACCCCATTATGTTGGACCCCAGTGTGGGGAGAAGAGCATGTTTGGGGAGGACTTTGTTCAGGAGACGACGGAGAAGATCCGTGTTTTTGAGGCTGAACATGAAGGAGGCTCAGGATCGGCAGAAGAGTTATGTTGATCAGAGAAGGAAAGAGCTGGAGTTCGAGTTAGGGGATCTGGTGTATCTCAAGGCAGCGATGTTGAGGGGTCCTAACAGATCTATTTCAGAGAATAACCTGAGTTCGAGGTTTATGAGTCCGTTCAAGGTGGTGGAGCGGGTCGGGCTGGTAGCTTATCGGTTGGAGCTACCTTAGAGTATGAAGGATTTCATAAGGTCTTTCATGTGTCGATGCTACGGGAGCATCTACATGAGTCTAAGGAGGTGTTGGCTAAGGTTTCGGAGGATCCTCAGCCCAACATCACGTTGGAGGCGAGACCTGTGAGGATTCTCGAGAGGAGAGTCAAGGTTGTGCGCCGGAAGGGAATACCGTTGGTGAGAGTCGTGTGGGACTGTGACGGTATTGAGGAGGAGACATGGGAACCATAAGCGAAGTTAAAGACAAGTTCTCGAAGTAGTTCGAGAAGCAAGTGAAGGCTTGAGTTTTCTTTTTCTTGTTTTCAATGTTTGTTATAGCAGGATGTTATGAGTTGGATGTATTTTCTTTTTGTAGTAACGATTATACATTGTTGAGATTTAATAAGATGGGTTTCTTATTAAATGTGTTATGATGACCGGTGGGGTCATGTGTGTTATGACCGGTGGGGTCATGTATGTTCTGACCGGTGGGGTTATGTGTTATGATGACCGGTGGGGTCATGTGTTGTTATGACCAGTGGGGTCATGTGTGTTATGACCGGTGGGGTCATGTGTTATGATGACCGGTGGGGTCATGTGTGTTATGACCGCTGGAGCCATGTGTTATGATGACCGGTGGGGTCATGTGTTGTTATGACCGGTGGGGTTCATGTGTTATGATGACCGGTGGGGTCATGTGTGTTTTATAAGATGTGAGTTCTTATCTCTTATGACTGGTGGGGTCATGTGATGGCTAGGAATGGAAGTTCTATGCGAGTTAGTGCTTGTCCATGTTCTAGGAGTGGCTACAAATGGAAGTTCTATGCGAGTTAGAGCTTGTCCATGTTCTAAGTATCTAGGAATGGAAGTCCTATAGGAGTTAGGACTTGTCTATTCTCTAGATGGCGCTGGGAAATAGAGGTCTTAAGTGAGTTGGGATCTGTCTATTACCTAGAGAGAGTTTGGAAAAGAGGTTCTATGTGAGTTATAATTGTCTTTTCCAAGGACTCTGTGGGAACACCCATGGTGGTTGGATTGTTCGGGTGACCTAGTGATTGGTCACGGATGTGTTGATATTCTGGGTTAGGGGATGTCATATGAGGCCACGAAGGCTATTCCGGTTGACAGGTGCTTATGATGCACGTTTCAGAGTATTGCTCCAGGGAACAGTGGGTTTCCTGCATACTTGAGGGATAGTGGGTCTCTCTAAGGGATAGTGGGTTCCCTGCATATACTCGAGAGGTGGTGGGCCTCTCTGGGGGACGGTGGGTTCCCTATATGTACGTTGAGGGATAGTGGGTCTCTTCAGGGGATAGTGGGTTCCCTGCATGCCGTAGCTCAAGGGGTGACGATCCTGCGAGTAGGTGTGGTGTATATGTATACGAGTTATGAGTATGAGTTATGAGTAGTAGCATCTTAGCGTGTTCGTAAGTATGAGACTAGATGAGCTTCGGGGAACGGGAGTGATCTCAGTGGTGCTGGCCAGGTGGGGTCAGGGGTGTGTATGTAGGCGTCGAGTCTAGGATTCTTACTTGTGTTGGAACTTCGGTTCAGACGACCCTGGTAAACATATGTAGCGTATGTGGTCGTGCATGTTCTTGTTTGATTGTTGCGCGATCACTTGGTCTAATTCTGGGTCTACGGTTGGTCGGGCATATTCTTGTTTGATTGTTGTGCGATCAATTGGGCAGATCTGGTCTGGATCAGAAAACGTTGCATTCTAGGAGTTTCTGGGCAAAGCTGGTCGGGTTTCGGACGGGAGTGTTAACCTTAGTGGGACGGTTTGTAGGATTCGAGTGTGATCTCGAATGGTGCTGACCAGGTTCTGGTCAGGTAGTTGAGACCGTAGTGTGACGGTGTCACAGGATTCGAGGTCAAATCCGTGTTAGTGGGAGAGAGTTGTAACGACCGTGAACCAAAATTGGCGAATTTTGGTAGCGAGTCGATCGGCACACCCTCGGCGTGTCGATCGACACGAGTTAAATTGAACCGGATCGATTCGATTTAAGTATCGGTTTACGACCCGGTTTATGGTGAAACCCTAGGTTTTCCCTATAAATAGGGGTTTGGCCGCATTTTTGGGATTTTTTAGAAATTCAGAAAGTTTTCAAAAGAATTCCAGAGAGTTTCCAGAGAGATTGTGAGAGGAGATTCGTTGGGAGGCTTGGAAGGTCGTTGTTGGAGTGATTTCTCGTGTGGGGAGTGTGGATTCCGGAGTTGGGGTCTTGTTCTTGGCGTTTTTCATCCGTTTTCCTTCTTTCTCCCTTCAGATCCAAGGTGAGTGCATGACCATGGCTTATCTAGGTAAAGGGGGTGATAGGATACGTTTGTTTGTTGTTGGTTGGTGTATTTTGTGCTGTGTTGAGTGGATTTGTGCAGGTGAATCATTTGGAACCGGGCCATGTGAGGATTAGGCTCGATTTCCAGTTCTGTGTCGTCGTGTCGATCGACACACGTTACCCATGTCGATCGACTTGAGGTTCATCGATTCCAGGTTGGGGATCAATGTGTCGATCGACACACTAAGCTGTGTCGATCGACACGTGGCCAGTTTTGGCAAATATGCGTTTTTTGTTCTTGCTTGCCTTGTTGCATGATCACCCTGGTATTGTATCATTTCTTTTATGCCTGTGTGTAGAGCCTTATAGATGGGATGACCGTCTCACTAAGTATTTATGATAATACTCACGCATCTCATATAACCATGTGATGCAGATAAAGACAAGGTGTGATCGTGGGATCGTGGCAAGGAAGAGGAGATGGTCTAGGGACTTGATTGCTGCTCGTTATTGTAGAATTGCTAGGGTGTTAGTAATTCTGAAACATGTTGGATTGTTATTGACTTGTGCTGTTAATTATTATGGTTTATGGTTGGTTTGGATTGTTATTATGGGATTGAATTGGTATTGTTAGTGTTCAATAAGTATGGGATTATTGAATGTTGTTATTGGTTTATTGTCTTCCGCATGTTGAGAATTGACCGTTGAGGATTATCATTTGTGATAATGATAATCAGGGTTTTAAATTGGAAATTTTTTTAAATTTTCGGGTTGGGTCGTTTCACCCACTGAAATCAAATGCAGCATAAACAAAACCATGTTTGTCAACCATACGACCATTGTTCTTAAGATTTTCTCCCAAGTTAATCCCAACCGAAAGTACTCCGATCAACAAACCCAAACTGTTAAATAAGAGTTCTTTACGAGGGACATAAGAAGCCGGTAGGTTATCCACAAGTCATTGTTTGAACAAGAGAAAACATGGACCTAATGCATAACATAACCCCTAGAATCACTATAGCAACAATCCATCTCATAAAAAAAATGTATCGCTTGGTGATGATGAGTTATTCAACTAAACCTAAATTTTTAAAGAAGAAAGAGTGCAGAGATTGAATTTGGAGAGACGTGAAGAATGCATTCACCCTGTTCATAGCCAAAGCAAAGCCTCTCCTCTTATCGGTCTCCAACCAAGACGGAAACCTGACCTAAACCCATATGACCAGATCATCCAATCTCATCGATAGGATCTTCCAAACCGTAGAGATCCAAGGTCAAAGAGATACCGTTGGGATGCGTTTATTTAGATAACTAAACCTAATTCTACAAGACAAAGAAAGACGAAAGAGTACGGCCGACGTCGGAGTCAACGCTGGCCAGTGGTGAGGTTGCAGAGATTTGGACTTTGAGAAGTGGCTTGGAAAATCGCCAAAACGGCTTTGTCACAATCCCTTTTTTTAGTCGGTCTTAGTTTCATAAAAAAATATATTTAGATTTAAAAACATTACACATAAAAAAGGAGAACTTATCTATGATAAGTTTCCTTTATCACAGTGGTTGTTTAAGGGTTTATATGTTTCTACACGAAGAGATTTGGGGTTTGAATTTCAGTAGATGCGATTTATTATTGTATTTGCAGATTAGTGGAGAAAAACTTGCAGGAGATCTTCAGCGTGGGGCAAGGTAGAATCGTTTGGCGTGTATCAAGACGTTAAACTTGTCCGTTGTGGAATCGTCGATGTAATAGTTCTCATAATTTTTAATAGAATAATAATAAAAATACAGTATTAAAAAGATATCTATGATAAAAAAAAATTGTTGAATTCGAGGAATCTTGTCAAATTCCTCTTGATTCTTGCAACACAAATGGTGTTGGATTAATTTTTCTTTTCAAAAGTTTCTCTTAATAACCAAGTGACGGTGTGTTGGTGGTTCGTGCTTGAAAAAAAAAATTGTTCAATAGGTATAGGTCAGAGTTCAATTCCCCTCAAGCGTAGAATTATCTAATCACTTATATTTGATCAGTCGAAGTAGTGTCATATTTTAGGCCTATTAAAAAATATGGTGAGTGGATTACTCGATGACTACACTCACCATGAAAGATTAGTCGGGAGATAAAAGTCCGAATCATCCCCTAATTTGGAAAAAAAAGAAAAATAATCCTCTAAATTCCTCTACATTCCACAATTCTTCAATACTTGAACTTTTACATATGATTTATTTTAACCCGAATTAAAACTAATTCAAATTTAATACATGAACTAACATATGATGTGCCGAAATATATCTTGACCAAGTGTCCGTTCGTCAACGTAAATGGAATAATGACTAAAATGACATATGGGTTAGGTGGTTCAGTTTTGTTGGCTCAAAACGACGTCGTTTCGTTGTTTTAATAAAAAAATCGTTTTGACTTGGGGAAAACACAAAATTGAATCCCTGATTTGAGAAACGGAATGCTAATTTGAGTGGAGTCTATCAAATTAGGGATTCAATTTTGTGTTTTTTCTAAGTCAAAACGACGTTTATTTACTAAAACAACGAAACGACATCGTTTTGAACTAACGAAACCAAATCACCTAATCCATATGTCGTCCTAGTCATTATTCCGTTAACATTAACTAATCCAATTTTGGTCAAAGTATATTTCAGTATACTAGATATTATTTTATATATTAAATTTGAATTATTTTTCAGTTTAGATTGAAATGAGCCAAATATTAAAGTTTAGATTAAAAGTTGAGGTCGAAATTAACCGTTTTTCTCGGCCCTTATTTGACATGTGCCAAAATCTGCCACGTGGGAAACCATTTTATTCGTTAAAAGACAACAAATGGTGTCGATGGCCACGAGAAATGTAGACTTGCACGCAAACTCTTCCTCTTTCGTTCAGAAGCTTCCACAGATTTATCGTAAGAGTAGATAACATCAAAATCTAAGGAAAACCTAAACGTGAATTAGAAAATGTCAGTGGTTTTAGTCTCTTCTGCTTCTTCGACAATCACGAAATCCAAATCCAGAAAGATTCCTTCTTTTTCTCCCACCACCAATTCCGCGAATTTCCCGTTCACTGTCTCCATTTCACCTCAAAGACCCAAACTTCTCCACAGCCCTCTTAGCGTAGCGGCGCCACCGTCTGTGCCCACTTCAGATCCGGCGGAGGAGAGGCGGATCGAAGAAGAGTACGGCGGAGAGAAGGAAGAGGAAGGTACTGAGTTCAAGTGGAGGGATCATTGGTACCCGGTTTCTCTTGTTGAAGACTTGGATCCGAATATCCCAACCCGGTTCCAGCTTCTGGGTCGAGACCTTGTCCTCTGGTTCGATCGGAACAATCAGAAATGGGCCGCCTTCGATGACCTCTGCCCTCACCGCCTAGCTCCTCTCTCTGTAATCCCTTTCTCTCTCTCTTGGAATAAGCTCGGTACTGTGATTTGAATTAGAAGAATAAATTATTGCAGATGATGATTGTTTATTGGTACTATGTTAAAGCATAGATTTTTAAAGTTTTTCAATATTATAATGGTCAGCTACAAACATGTTTAGAATAAAATATTAGGATCAGAATCAGAACAGTTATATGTGTTGTTTTGTAATGCATATATAGAAATAGATGCGTGTCCTGAATGTTTTGATGCGTTGCGGTGTTATAGGAAGGAAGGCTGGACGAGAATGGACATTTGCAATGTTCGTATCATGGATGGTCCTTTGCCGGGTGTGGATCTTGTACTAGGATTCCTCAGGCTGCTACTTCAGGTCCTGAAGCTCGTGCTGTTAAATCCCCGAGAGCTTGTGCTATTAAGTTCCCAACAATGGTGTCTCAAGGTCTTCTCTTTGTGTGGCCTGATGAGAATGGCTGGGACAGAGCCAATTCAATTGAGCCCCCTAGGTAACATGCGAAATGATTATGTGAACATAGCATATTCCTTGTTCTGACAGACCTTACTACAAAGCTTTTATCTTTAACATTTTAGGTTGCCGGATGATTTTGACAAACCAGAATTTTCAACGGTGACTATTCAAAGGGATCTTTTCTATGGATATGATACCCTCATGGAAAACGTATCTGATCCTTCCCATATCGAATTTGCTCATCACAAGGTGTTTTTCTCTATTAAGCTTTTCAATTTGTTTGCATTTCCTCCAAGGGAAATTATCCTCAGCCGATATTTTCATATTGTAAACAGGTTACAGGAAGAAGAGACAGAGCCAAACCATTGCCCTTCAAGGTTGAGTCAAGTGGGCCTTGGGGTTTCCAAGGTGCAAATGACGATAGTCCAAGGATAACCGCAAAATTTGTTGCTCCGTGCTATTCTCTTAACAAGTGAGTCTTGGGTTTTCCCCCACACACATTACATAAATAATTAACTTAGCTACCGAACTTAATAGGACTCTCTATGTTTGTCCACAGAATTGAGATAGATGCAAAGTTACCAATCGTTGGTAATCAGAAATGGGTGATATGGATTTGCTCATTCAATATACCAATGGCTCCAGGAAAGACCCGTTCCATCGTTTGCAGCGCCCGTAACTTCTTCCAATTCTCTGTACCAGGACCTGCTTGGTGGCAGGTAAAACAAACCTTGAATCCATCTACAATCCGATTTCTCGGCTATATGTTCTTCTGATGATGTTCCTTATTAGGTTGTACCGAGATGGTATGAACACTGGACTTCGAACTTGGTCTATGACGGAGACATGATCGTACTTCAGGGACAAGAGAAAGTATTTCTCTCTAAATCGATGGAGTCACCGGACTATGACGTGAACAAACAGTACACAAAGCTCACATTCACTCCAACCCAAGCAGACCGTTTTGTTCTAGCCTTCAGAAACTGGCTCAGACGGCATGGCAAGAGTCAGCCCGAGTGGTTTGGCTCCACCGCAACTAACCAACCTCTCCCTTCCACTGTCTTAACCAAGCGCCAGGTGAGCCATTACATCAATCAACATCATTGATCTTTATATATACAAACACACACACGTGTCTGAAAATGTGGGATTTGAACAAAAACAGATGCTGGATAGATTTGAGCAGCATACACAAGTGTGTTCTTCCTGTAAAGGAGCTTACAACGGCTTCCAAATCGCCAAGAAGTTTCTAATTGGCGCGACGGTTTTCTGTGCTGCCACAGCCGGTGTTCCTGCTGATGTTCAGATTCGGCTGGTTTTGGCTGGTTTAGCCCTGATTTCAGCTGCTTCTGCATATGCTTTACATGAAAAAGAGAAGAACTTTGTGTTCAGAGATTACGTCCACTCTGAAATCGAATAGATATGTTTATCAGATAATCTCTTAGCATTTTACAGTAACATTAATTTATATAGGTGTATATATATATATATATATATATATATATATATATATCCTGTATTTAGCATCGAAATGCGATGGCACTTGCACATTGGCAGATATGATGGCACTTGCACATTGGCAGATATCACTCTCCAAACCCCAACTTAGATATACATGAAACGTTGATGTTTCTCTTGCAACACAATGTTTTGATTCTTAGTGTCTTACTTGAATGGTATGTGATGCCCACATCAATGGTATCCGTCTTTGAACTTTTGGTTTTCAACTTCGGCTTAGCGCATGAGTGTTTTAAATACTCAAACTATATAACTTTTGATTTTAAACATTTTAACTAATTTTAAGAATTTATAGATTTTCAAATTTTATTTAGTTTGAGTGATTCAATAAACTATCTGACTTATTTTTAAGTTAAAATAGTTAATCTAAATAGATAATTTATCCAAATAATTCGAGCAAATTGAAAACGAATAGATAACAAAATGAAAGTTTAAGGAAGAAAACAAAAAAGGGCGAATAATTAGGGGGTCAAATTCGAAACACCATAAAATTTCGTCCTTCCAACTTGTTACCGAGCAAGCAAGGCGAAGCCGATAAGAAGATAACACACTAAACTGAGCTCTTATCTGTGCGCCTTAATGGCTTCTTCTACGTCTTTGTCCCTTTCGTGGAGCTCCTCACTCTGTTCGTCCCACAGCTTCAATGGCGTCGCATATGAAACCCTAAAAGTATCCCCGCAAAGGTCCAGTTTGGAGGTGCTTGCCCAGAAGAAAGCCAAGAAACTTCGAAAGGTACAGTCTTTAATGATTACATTTCATGGGTTTCCTTTAGAAAATTGGGATTTTGCATGGTTTCTGTTTCATTCGGAAGTGGGAATGTAATTCACATGAAATTCGAAACTGAATTGGAATGCGTCGATTTGAATTTCAACGTAGGCACCTTTGGTTAATTGTTTATGTTTATATATTGATTTCTGGTTGTAAGCTAATGAAACAAAAATGATTAATCTTGTTTGTTCTTGAAGGTAATCTTGAAAGAGGATGTGTTGGACTTGGGTAAGCAAGGGCAATTACTAGACGTGAAAGCCGGGTTTTTCAGAAACTTCCTCTTGCCCACTGGAAAGGCTCAGCTCATTACTCCGATTCTGCTCAAGTATTTATACATGACTCTTTAAGTCACCTTGACTCTGGAATTTCCATTCGCATAGCAAAAGCTCTTACATGTGTTTTTCTTTTGAGAGACTTTGCTAAACTGTTGTAAGATGAATCATTTTTCAATTGTTAATGTTGTTGTTTGGTCTGTCTTCAAGGGAAATGAAGATGGAAGATGAAAGAATTCAGGCAGAAAAGCAAAGGGTAATCTGGGATTAATGCATTGATTGTTTTACTATTTTACTCATGTAAACGTTGTGTTTTGAGTGATCACCGAAATTCTTTCATTCACCTGAGAGTTTTGTTTGATGATTTTTCTTGTGTGAAATCTCTTTTCAGGTGAAAGAAGAGGCGCAACAATTGGCGATGATATTTGAAACCGTTGGGGCTTTCAAGGTTAAACGCAAGGGCGGTAAAGGCAAACAAATATTTGGATCGTAAGTCGTGTGTGAATCAAATCAAGATTTAAATGGTCTTGAGAATCATGTCTAGCCTCTACTTAACTTCCATTTTTTCTGCAGGGTCACTGCACAAGACCTTGTTGACATCATCAAAGCACAGCTTCAAAGGTAACATAAAACAGAAAATTTGAGAGTTCCACATTTAAAGGTAGCCGCTTTCTCGTGTGGTTGAGTAGGATCAATCTGCATATGGTTTTTAATGTTCTTCCAAGTACCAAATATGGCTCTGTGGCTGGGTTTTGCAGGGACATAGACAAACGCCTTGTCTCTCTCCCGGAAATCCGTGAAACTGGAGAATACATCGCTGAACTCAAACTTCACCCAGATGTCACTGCTCGTGTTAGGCTCAACGTTTTCGCCAACTAGCCCTTCAAATAGTCAAGTCTACTACTATTACAACCCAGGGTATTTCTTGACTCTTCATGATCGATCATGTGGCTTTTCCCTTTATAGATATGTTAGTTTGGTCTTGATTCGCATGGAAATAGGTAGTTAAACCGATATTCTGAACTCTGAATACCAGCATTGGGACCGTGGTCCTCAACTGGAGTTTTGCGTATAACGTTTAACTGCAAATGCATAAGCTGATTGACCATTGGTCTTTGTTTGGTGTTTTGAGGTTGCAGGAACATAAAGAAAGGGAAAGGAGAGTGGCCGCTTGTGGCTGAGGATTAAAGTTTGTGGAGTTTCTCTTGTAGATCTTTGCTACATTTTTATTTTTGTTCTAACTATTGAAGTTATTTTGAGAACTGGTGATATTAAAAGAACATAACAAGTTCTTGAAGTTATTTGGTATTCATTTGTCTGTTATGTTCTAATTATTATGTTTTCTTGAAGTGGAGAGACGCTTAAATTAACAAGCTGTAACAAATAATCAGAAACCTGTAGAGTATGTTCCCCCACAAAATTGACTATATTTAGAGAGTTGTTTCGATAATGACAAAACCCAGATGTATTTTGTTTCACTACTTCTCTCCAATTCTGTTACCAAACCTTTTCGTTTTGAAACAGTTGTGGCTTTTTAGTTTGATGATTATTTTTGTTTTAAAACAGTTGTAGCTTTTTAATATGATTTATAGTCATTTCGTCTCGTCTCTATTATCATCGTTGTTCTCGTTACAAAAAGCTTTGTCTAATGGAGTTGGGAGATAATAGGAGCCTTTACCTTAGAGACACATGGAGAGATGCAAACACGATCTGCGGTGTTGTCCCTAACAACCCAAGCTCGAGTGGGCTATGGCCATCCCCGAAGCTTCGAGATCCTAACGCGAACATTGAGTTCTGGAATTACATGTTTCCACATGTTCAGATTATTTTTCTAATCGTCACTGTCCTCTGGCAATTCTTCCATTTCTTCCTCAAACATCTCGGCATGATTCGGTTCACTTCCCATATGCTTGTAAGTTGAATCTTGAAATCTTTCTTCTTTGATTCCAGCTTCACCAAGTTTGCAAAAACAAGAAATATTCATGCTTTGTGTTGTGTGTGTTTTGCAGACTGGAATTCTCTTAAGCAAGTCGTTTTTGACGGAGAATACACCCGCGAGACATTTCTTCTCAACGGAAGACTACAAAGAAACTGTGGTTGGTCTAGTGGGCGCGTGTTCCTACATGATGTTCTGGTTCTTGATGGGAGTTAAAATGGACTTGGGTCTGATCCGCAACACCGGGAAGAAAGCCATAACAATTGGTCTCTCCTCGGTGTTACTCTCTATAGCGGTCTGCTCCTTTATCTTCTTCGTCGTCCTAAGAGATGTAGGAACCAAAAAGGGAGAACCCGTTTTGAGTTTCTTTGAAATTATCTTGATCTACTTGATCCAATGCCTTTCGTCGTTTCCTGTAATTGGAAACCTTCTTTTTGAGCTCAGGCTCCAGAATTCAGAGCTTGGCCGTCTCGCTATGTCTTCTGCAGTGATCAGTGACTTCAGCACTTCGATTCTCGCTGCGGTTCTCGTCTTCTTAAAGGAACTCAAGGACGAGAAAACTCGGCTTGGATCCATATTTATCGGAGACGTTATAGTCGGAAACCGTCCTTTGATGCGTGCAGGGACAGTGGTGGTCTTCGTTTGTTTCGCCATATACGTCTTCAGGCCATTGATGTTCATCATTGTCAACAGAACGCCTTCTGGTCGTCCAGTAAAGAAATTCTATATATATGCGATCATCATTCTTGTCTTTGGATCTGCCGTTCTTGCGGACTGGTGCAAGCAGTCTATTTTCATGGGACCTTTCATCTTAGGTCTAGCTGTTCCGCACGGTCCGCCTTTGGGCTCTGCAATCATTCAGAAGTTCGAGCCTGCGATTTTTGGTACATTCCTTCCGTTCTTTGTGGCTACGTCCGCCGAAGAGCTCAATATTTCGACATTACGTTCTTGGACTGATTTCAAGAGTATTTTGATCATCATATCTCTATCGTTTGTTGTCAAATTCGCTCTCACGACTCTCCCTGCCTTGTTTTTCCGTATCCCTGCAATTGACTGCCTTGCTCTGTCTCTTATTATGTCATTCAAAGGCATTTTTGAGCTCGGCGCTTATGCTTTAGGATTTCAAAGAGGGGTAAGTGTAGATTTCTATAAATATGTTGACATATCCCATCCAACACATTTTGATACAAAGCGTGGCTGAGCTTAGAGTTGTTTTCATTTTCATTGCAGACTATCCGGCCCGTGACCTTCACTGTCTTATCTCTTTACATCTTGTTGAACTCTGCAATCATACCTCCGATCTTGAGATACATATACGATCCTTCGAGGATGTACGCAGGATACGAGAAACGGAACATGCTTCACATAAAACCAAATTCCGAGCTTAGGATTCTATCCTGTATCTACAGAACTGACGATATCCGTCCCATGATCAATCTCCTTGAAGCTACTTGTCCCTCAAAAGAAAATCCAGTAGCCACTTACGTCCTTCACTTGATGGAGCTCGTAGGACAAGCCAATCCAGTTTTCATATCTCACCGTTTGCAAACCCTTAAAAGCGATGACACGGCTTATAACTCGGAAAACGTCACTGTCTCATTCGACCAGTTCCACAAAGATTTCTTTGGCTCTGTTTTCGTCAGCACTTACACGGCTTTATCTGTCCCCAAGACGATGCACGGAGACATATGTATGCTCGCTCTCAACAACACAACATCTCTAATCATCCTTCCCTTTCACCAGACTTGGTCCGCAGATGGAACATCCATTGTTTCAGACAGCAACATGATCAGGAAGTTGAACAAGAGTGTCCTCGAGCTCTCTCCTTGCTCTGTCGGAATCTTCATTTACCGGAGAATTACTTGCCGGAGAACAATCCGAGAGACCGCTGCAAACTTCTCATCTTACCAAGTCTGTATGCTCTTCCTTGGAGGTAAAGACGACAGAGAAGCTTTAACACTCGCCAAAAGAATGGGCCGTGACTCACGGATAAAGGTTACCGTGATTACTCTGATCTCTTCCGAACAGAAAGCCAATCCAGTAATGGATTGGGAGCGAATGCTTGATTTAGAACAACTCAGAGAGGTGAAGAGCAACGGTCTAGCCGGTGCCGACCTTTTCTTCTCGGAGGAAGTAGTGGATGACGCGTCCCAGACATCAGAGCTGTTAAAATCTATTGCAAATGAGTATGATCTGTTCATTGCCGGAAGAGAGAAAGGAAGGAAGAGTGTTCTCACTGACGGGCTTGAGCAATGGAGTGAGTTTGAGGAGCTTGGTGTGATTGGAGATCTATTGACTTCACAGGATCTTAATTGCCAAGCTTCTGTATTGGTGATTCAGCAGCAACAACAGATGATTTAGGGTTTGAATTACTCAAACGACAACTGATTTATTTTTATCCTTAGAGATGATGGGATAAATTCATTTCGCAGTTTCTTGGGGATAGGACTCCATAGGGGACTTCTTGCAACTGTGCCGGCACATATACAGAGTTATTAATTAGCACTTCATGTCACTGTTAGAAATATATTAGACCCTAGAAATAAAGATTTTTTCTTCACTTACAAGTAATGATTACGATGTCTCTGCATTTTGTATATATATTTCAACTTTCATTAGTCTGTAAATAATTTAGACCTTTCGGACATGGAAAGTAAACTTTGTTTTCAATACACATATTTGTTTTTTTTTTTGAGAAAGAATACACAAATTTCTAAAACTCAATTACAGACAGGTATTAAACAAACCTTTTAAGTCTTAACTCATTACAATCGGAAAACGCAAAATCTGAAGAGCATGTCCATTGGTAAGAACCTCTAATTGGGTTTTTAACAATATTATAATATTAAACGAATATTAAAGTTAGTTTAGAATTCCATTATTGTTTTTAAAATTTTTTATCCTCCATTGGTTAGAACCCCAAACTCTTGAGAATAAAAAATATTATTTTTATATTTATTTTGTTAAATTTTGAAAACATATAACACATTTTATAAAATCTAAATTCTATTACATTTTATGAAATTTTAAACATAAATTTTAAACCAAGCAGCCTTTGATTACACTTGAGAGCTTTGTGAAGATACCTCAAAACAACATGTACGTTTCCTAGACTTTCCTCCATCATGGCTAAATTGATGTATGTAGCAGCAGTGTTTGGATGAGATGGACCACAGGTTAGATGTAAGAGATACAACACATCACCCACGTTGGCTCCTTTAACCTGAATATGTTCAGTAATCAGCACTTTAATTACATGAAAATAAACCGATTTCCACAAGTTGAAACAAGAGATATGAAAGAGAGTTTTAATAATGCCACTCAAATTCAGGATAGTTCAGACTGAATCAAGTTCAGTGAATGAGTAACAAAACAAAACCCGAATATGATCAACTATGGCAATCTCACAAGTATAGAAAGAAAGAGAGGAGGAAATGGTTCTTAGCAAGGATGGAGAAAGTAAAAACAGAGTAACATGAGAAGTAAACAATGTACCTTAAAGCCACCACAGGTTCCGGCATTGGTTATAATATCAGGTTGTAATGCTTGTATAGAAGCAAAGGTTATAAGAGAAGCTGGAACAGTTCCAACACGATCGATCCCTGAAGATAAATCTCAGTTATTTAACATACTTGTAGCATAACTAAAGTGCATTCCTTGAACTCATTATCATACTAAAATATGCACCGACTCGAAAAACTAAAGCTACCTTACTAAAATCCAAGGTTCATGAAAGAAAAACCGATAGATTCACAGGCTATTAGTATATCTTTGAGAGTATGCAAAACTTTTAGCATAAAAAAAAGTACATTCCTTTATCTTCTATAGCTCATTTCATCATTACTAAACAATCCACCGACTTGAAAAACTAAAGCTACCATACTAAAATCGAAGAGATTCACAAAGCTATTAGTATATCATTGAGAGAGTATGCAAAAATTGCCTAAAGCTGCATCTCTTCCAGGGCAAACTACATTGATTCGAAGATCTTTATGCACCCCATGATACAGAACCCATGGCAATCCTTTACCAAGCGTGCAATTCCATCCACAAAAAAGCTCAAATGCTACCTGATCTTTAAAGGGCTCGGGAATACGGTAATTATGGCTATGCATCTCCTTGCCTGGCCAAGAACTTATCCCTGAATTTGTTTCACACTTATCATTCAAGCGTTACTTTTCACTAATCCTATGAAATGCTAATACCAAATTTGATGTATTTTCAGATAATATAACAAGGAAATTTCATAACTTTCGAATCAAACTTCAAAAAAAGCAGAGACCCAATCATTAATCCCCCAAAAAAATCTAAAAATTTGAACAGAAAATCAGAGGAATCCGATGCAAACCTGGAGTAAAGAGATTGATTTGCAGCTAAAGATTTTTTTTTTCTAGGGAGCTTGAAGCTCTCAAACTCGGATATGAACCACATTAGGAGAGAGAGAGATAGATCGAGCGAAGATTGAGGCTTGAAAGAGAGACTGGAGAAAATCCGACAGAGCGAAGATGACCGTCGCGTTCTTGATTCTTTGATTTCGTCGGTCGATCAAAGAGCGAAGATGATTAGTCGATAGATTTGTTGAAGATGAGCCAAAAAAATTTTCATTGTTCATATCGCAAGAGAGATAGAGAGACGCGATAGAGAGAGACGCGAGAGACATCACTGTTTTTTTATATTTTATTTTTTTTATAATTAGGTGATAATTTTGAGATTTTGGTAATGAATCTGTCTCACTGGAAAGAGATTTTTGAATCTGTCTCTATACTGTTTCTATCACATTTTATAGAGATAATTACTATAATAACCTTAACAAATGACCTAATTATTAGAATAATCTTCACAAGTCTTAAAATACTAAGAAAGAGTTTATAAGACATAAAAACCAGAGTTATGTTTTGTTATTACAAGTATGTCATTGCCATTTTTGACTTTAAAAAAAAACACACAAAAACACAAACACGACCGTAGAGGCTGTGGAAACACCGGAGACGCGATCGGTGGAGTTGTGCCGCCGAAGTTATATAAAATCGGATTAAAATTCAGAAGCTAAGAAAAAAAACTTGAAATATTTTGATTTTTGGTTAAATAAGGGAGATATGATGTTAGATCTACTAGTTTTAGGCTTAAATCCAGTTGAAAACAAGTTAAAATACAGTAAAAATGAGCTAAATACACGTTGGCTGCCATTGTTAGGGTTTGACAGCTTCTGAGTTGGTGAAGAAGATGAAGGGTAAATTACGATTTAACCCTTTTTGAATAAGTCTACCACTACTATAAATAAATCTACCACATATTATAAATCTACCACTACTATAAATAAGTCTACCACTACTACCACATATTATAAATCTACCACTACTACAAATAAGTCTACCACATATCGTAAATCTACCACTACCACAACTATAAATAAGTGTACCACAAATTATAAATCTACCGCCACTATAAACAAGTATACCATCACAACGATCAACAAATATAAATCTACCAAGGAGAGTAATAAGTCTACTACATCATATAAATCTACCGCCACTATAAACAAGTTTACCATCTCGACGATCAATAAGTCTACCGTTCACAAAATTAAATCTACCAATACTATAAATAAATCTACCGATCACAAAATTAACTCTACCACTACTATAAATAAGTCTACCACATATTATAAATCTACCACTATTATAAATAAGTCTACGATCGCGCGAACCATAATAAGTCTACCGATCAAAAAATTAACTCTACCACTACTAATAAGTCTATCACTCAACAATAAATATACCACTACTATAAATAAGTCTACCATTGCGCGAACCATCAATAAGTCTACCGATCACAAAATTAAATCTACCACTACTACTAATAAGTCTATCACTCAAAAATAAATCTACCACTACTATAAATAAGTCTACGACTGCACAAACCATCAATAAATATACCGATCACAAAATTAAATTTACCACCACTATAAATAAGTCTACCCTTATGCGAACATCAATAAGTCTACCAACCACTTTATAAATCTACCATCACATGAACGGTAGACTTATTCGCTTTTGGCGGGAAAATCTTTGCTGCTAATTAATGGCAGTTTCGTAAATACGTTTTTTGTTATAAAAAAAAATAAGGGCAAAACAAGTTTTAAAAATCTTTCAAAGTTATTTGAATAATTATGAAAGATTAGAGCTAAAATTGTCAAAAACCCATTTATTAAGGTTATTCTAGTAAATCCCCCATTATTATAAGTTAGAGACTTTTCCCTTATTGATGCTCTTAAAGTTCTTTATTAAAAACCGTTTCTTACCATAAAACACATCAATCCTATATTTTTTAATTTTTTAATTTAAGATATTTGTTAAAAACTCCTTTAAAACCTTTGATGGAGGTGTTCTTGTAATTTCTATGGATTTTTCTGGTAACAAATTTTTTTTTTTTGTTAGTTGTAAATGTACTATGTTGTTTAGGCTCAAGATACTGGTTGAAAAAAATATTGCAGAATTTCTAACTGTGTTTGTATACGTGAAGATTTCTTAAAAAAATGAGAATGTATGAAAACTATTCTATATAACGAATATGTAGATAACTAGACATAGATTAATGTACAAACACACGAACATTTTCACATCTATTGTTGCTGTTGAACTACCAAAACAGAGGCCCTAGAATTGAGATCTCTAGCCGCCAGTAAGTCTCCAATGACATCTAATTCCGGGAGTTCAATCCATTCCGTGAGTCCTGAGAAATCCGGTGTGGCCTCGCCGCGATCTCTCCCGACCACTATAAGATCATATTCCCCAGAGATCAATCGGACTGTGGTGGCCACGTCAGGACCACTGTTCAGAGTCACCTCCGTATATGTAATCAAATTGGTGGCCTCTGTATCCTTCATATTTTCCAAGATCTCGTGATCAAGAATATATTCCCAATTCGTCGACTCCGTTTCTTGGTTTGAGATGAGTCGGAGCACAATGACATTTATCGTTAGGTCATGTTTCATCCTCTTCACCAGCGAGAGTGCCTCGCGATCGTCTTTGCCTCCGATGAAGATCACACCGACTTTGGTGTTGTACCTTCTCGTTCCTTTGCAAGAAAACTGTCCACGGTCCACGAGTATCCCAACTGAACAAGGGACCTGACTGAGTAGCGACACGTTGAGACGCCTTATGGCCTCGTCGTCTGACTCGAACGCCCCATCTATTGTCCATTTCCTCCCAGACGGGACAATAACCATGGATGTGGCTTGGTCCAACGCAAGCGTGCAGATATCGTCATGCATCAGGTTCTCATGCGTGAAAGCAGTGAACATGGTCATTGTCACGGACTCCAACTGGCTGAAGGCAAGGTTTGCGGAATGGATGTAGGAGTTATCTATTAGCCGTATTGAATTCTTGTTGTGCGAGATCAGGACGGGGATGATTTTACCCACCAGCTTCACGAGGTGGAGGACTGTGACCATGATGGGGAGTTCTTGGTTCGGCGAGGACAATAATTGGAGGAATGCAATGGTCCCGGAGATGTTCTCAGGTTTGTGCAAACAAGTCAGAATCTTGGGATCTAAATTTGGTTTCAGAGTCATGATGTTCCTTTTTTGGTAACCAACGTACTGCCGCTTTGGATCGTATAAACTAGGCAAGACCACCGGGACGATTCCAGAATTCAGTAGCGCATTAATGATCAAGAACGTGTACGTTGCTTGGGATATATACTACCAAAAGCGAACCATGTCAACATTAAAAGATCATGGCAAAACGGACTATAAAAAAAGTTTTGTGTCTGTTGGGGGATTACGGAATTGTCGAATGCGGATTCGTAGAGAAAGTTGTCGGGGAAGCTCTTGGAGCACAAGAGGATAGAGACGGCAATGGCGTCCTTGAGTGGAAACCTGCAGTACAAGCAAGGTCCGACGCCAGCGGCCAGTTTCAAAACGAGCGTTAGAGCCAGTAAGAACATGTTGTACATGATGTCATCAAACTCGTAGATGATCTTCATCACGTCACATCTCATTGTACTGAATGCGATTGAGATCGGTATAAGCACGTTCATCGTCAGATCATAATACTTGGCTTCCAAGGCTGAGCCTAAAGGTGGACCTTTTGGTATGATAAGGCCAATCGTGAATGGTCCCAAGAGGTATTTCATATTGAAGAACGAGGAGAAAGCAGCGGAAGCCATTGCACATAAAACTACAGCATGTACATACTTATTCACGACAGGTTTGCCTTCTGGTGTGCGTTCTATTATCCATTCTACGGCTGGCCAAGAAACGAAAAAGACGACGAGAGAGAAGATGAGCACCGCTACAACGTCACGGTAGGCTGTTGCGGGGGAGACATTTTTGTACGTTCTCGCAGCATAGGCTAGTACGCTGAAAAAAACCACGAGGACGTCACTGATCATGGATGAAGACAATACAAGGCGACCAAGCTCGGAGTTAAAGATCTTGAGCTCTGACAGGAAATAAGTGACGGTTGTCAATAAAATCGAGGATTGGCTCAAGATGATCACAGTGCGCTCGGAGAGGACTTCGGTGGCATATAGTGAGGGTCTACATTGTCTGTGTAGAGGTTCCGGAAACATAAGCCCCCGAATAGAGGAACGATGAATATCAAGATCCCGATCACGATGGGCAGCGGTCCGCTGTTGAATGCCAATCGACGGCTGATTCTAACTGACATTAAGAATGTAAGAAGAATGTTTCCACACACTGAGATGCCTCTTAACGCCGCGCTTCCGTCCAGCGCCGGATCCAACGATAATTTCTTTGACGATTGCTCAAGAAGATCGAACAGTTGAGGCACCAGAATCAGACCAGCCTGAACATAACTTTATTCTATTAAAAAAGATTGAAACAATCTTAGATATTTCGCTTAAAGTTTTCACCTACTTGCCAATCTATATCTATCATCAGTATCTTACATATGGAAGGGTACTTAATTACCATATAATGGGATGCGATTTGGGAAATGCGAATGCATCTAAGAAACATGTGAGACATGAAGATGAATATGAATATAAGAAATATCTGAATCTCCAGCAGAAGGAGTGAGTAGGTGAAAATCACATCGGGCGAATTTAGGTTTTCCCACAATCCACTAGAAGAAATGTTCAACAAGAAGGGTCTGCAACCGCCGATAATAGTCGTTGTATTCATAAGATATTGGAAATTATGGAATTTGGTGTATGACTCTCGGACAATTTTTACAACAAAAAAAAACACAAAAAGTAGAAAAGAAGAACGTACGAATCTTCGGACATGGGATTTCAAACGAGACGTGTAAGTTGTGGGGTTTAATTTGTTTTCGTCTTTGATAAGTAGCTCTGTAGCTGTTTGTCAGAAACTATTTGGATAGTTTCAAAACAAAAAAAATAACTATTTGGATTTTGGCGGGTATGATTTGTTGAAACACACAACAAATTTGGATAGTTTTATTATGTTTAATTTGCTGGCAACAAAATCTTCTTCCAACTATGGAACCTCAAATTTAGAAACATGAATCCACACGTAAAAAATAGAGAAATTTTAAAAAATGCTATTTTTTCAAAATTATTTTTTCTTTATATTATTTATATTTAGGTTAATTATATTCTATTAGGGTTTAGTTTCGAGGGTTTAGGAGGGTTTAGGGGTCAAAACCTTTTTTAGGGTTTAGAATTTTAAAATATAAACTTTATAAATCTATAATTAGTGGCATTTTTGCAAATCAACACCTCTAAATGGCATTTTTGCAAATGTGCACACAAAAAGTGGCATTTTTGTAATTGTCCCTTAAAAATACTAGATTTTTGGCACGCGTCAAACGCGGAATTAAAATATTTGAAAATAAAAAATCATAATTTTTGTATTATACGAGAGAAATTAGAAACAACAGATTCAATAATATATCTCCCATATAGATAAATACATTTTATTTTACAAAATTTAATCTGCATGACATTTAAATTGAATGTAAGCGTTTTTAATGTAAATCGAATACATTTGAGGTTATCTCAAACTTATTTGAGTTCACCGCAACCAAAAAAGTATCGCGTTAGTATGTAAATCTTCTTAAATAAGAAATTTAAAAAAAATTAAAATTTTTTTTTTAAAATGATGATTTTTGAAATCTAAACATTAATATTTGATCTGTAAAATTGTACGTTTAAAAAAAAATACAACTTTAATTAGTGTAATATGGATACAACGAAACAATATAAAAAATAATAATTGTATGATCAATAGACCACCTCTATATCCTGGTGGAAGCCCTCTTGGCCCAATGGTTGACTAAGGTACATTAAAGTTTTTACACTAAGAGGTATGGAGTTCGAATCCCAGAGAAGAAAATGTGATTTATTATCATTTATACAGATTAATGGAGACTAGCTTATAGGAGATCTTTAGCGTGGACCAAGGTAGAATCGTTTGGCGTGGATCAAGATGGAAGATTTGTGCATTGTAGAATCGTTGATATAACAATTCTTATAATTTGTAATAAAGTCGTGTTAAAAAAAAAAGACCACCTCTATATCCAAAAATATTTTCTCCCATATTTTTTAGCTCATTGAAATATAAATACTACCCAAATTATTAATCTTTTCATCATTACACAGCCTAAACTATTCAATTTGAAGCCTAAACTATTAAAGTCGAAGTATTTACACAATTAAAAATCCAAAATAGCGACCAGTAAACCATAAACGTCAGTTTAATAATTGCGATTGGACGAACTCGAGTTTAATCAAGTGGAAGATTCTGAGAGTGGGAGAAGAGAGGAGAAGCAGGTCGGAAAGTAAAAGTCACCGATGATTCTAAGTGACAGATGACACCGAAAGAGAAAGCTCATCTGAATAAATCTTTCTATAAAAAGTCTAGACGATGGAGCATCATTATCATCATGTCATTTTGTCACATATTTGAATTATTGGGATTTTGTTTCGATTTGCATTTGTTTTTTATGGGACTTATTAAAATTGTTTGGTTCAGACTGATGCAACTTCATGATATTTGATCATGTTTGGAAAAATTGAGTACTTGAATTTGTCAATTTCTTAGTGTTCTCTTGGGTTTGCATATTATCTTAGCTCGATGATGCCTTTACAAAAGTATTCGATTGTGAAACCTTGATATAGAATTCAAACAAAGAGCCAATACTTCCTTGTTTATTTCTCTGAACTTTAAATATTGGTTTAAATCATAGGCTTTTTTTTTTGGTGATGGTTGAAAGTGTACGTTGGATGAATTTCATAATTCAATATGAGCTGACACATTTGTTCATCTAAGGAATTGAGAAGCTGATGAAACATGAAAAATGCAGTAGTTGAAACACCTTTTGTACCGGTCGAGAAGTAGTACAACAAGTGATACAAGCATATTGGGTTGAGCATCAGACAACATGAGCTTTAAGAGATGGGCTAGACTAGATTGTTAAGATGAAAAAGTTGAGCCTAGATGATGTAGCTGAACTAGAGAAGTACCTTTGAAAAGATTGAGCAGCAATGAAATTTTTCTTCATGTCTTGCTTAAGAATAAGGAAAGGTTGGTTATCATTGAAGACCACTACTAGGGTTAGTTGTTTTCTTATTATGTATAAATAGGAGGGTATAAGCTTCGTAGCGCTTCTACACCCATGATGTTAGGTCTGGTGCAAATCATAGGATAGATTTGGGTTTCCTTTGCATCATAATTGAGTGAGCTTAAACGACTAGGAGGAATAAACAAGTCATATCTCTAAGCAAGGAAATCTCGCAATAGATATCAAGTTTTTAACCATCAAATAAAACACGTTTGTGGGAAAAAGAAAAAAATTTAGAGAGATAACTTGGCAAAACATTCAAGTCATTGGGTCTCCAAACACAAAATTCAAAATCTTAATTACAAATATGAAACAAACCTGTAAAGCCTTAAGTAATTACCATCGATGAAAGGAAAGCTAAACTTATCCCCTATTGCTATTTTATTGCATGCCGCTTGTTATGTTTTACAAAAAAATCTATCGCATAATAAAGAAAAGACAAACGTAGGGTCTAAATGGTAACGTAATTCAACAAATTCAGCAGATTCAATAAATTCCGCAAATTCTGCAGTTACCATTTAAGTTGACATATTATTCAGCAAATTCTCCAATTCAGCAAATTCTACAATTCAGCAAATTCTGCAATTCAGCAAATTCTGCAATTCAGCAGAAATTATGCGATTACCATTTACACACAGAAGGTTTAAAATTTTAAGATTTAGACTCTAAAAATTATAATTAGTGACATTTTTGCAAATGAACAATCCATAATGATATTTTTGCAAATGTAACTAAAAGTAATATTTTTGCAATTGTCTCCTAGATATATATGTAGTGTGATTAAATCTTACTAAATTTGCTTGACAATTCTAAAATAATATTATAATATTTTAAAAATTAGGTTTACTAAAAAATAATTCAATCAATAGCAAAATATTATATCATAAATTATGTATGTAAATTTGTTTTATCAATCTATTAATTTATTTAAGGGACAATTGCAAAATGTTTAAGGGACAATTGCAAAATGTTTGTGATTTTAATTTCTTTTATAGTAAGATATTTGTTATTTAAAATATCGTTCAAAATTTTTGTAAATAATTTTTACAAATTGGTTTTTCTGTTTTTTTTAATCATTATTTTTGGATCTGGATCCGACCCAGCCCTAATTACAAGATATATATTTCAAAATATAAGATGTTTTGGAAGTTTTTTCAAAATGTAAGATGATTTGACAATATTAGGTACTTTTTAATTTTATTAAATATTTAATGAATACTAATATTTTGCAATCTTTTGTGATTGGTCAATAATAATTAACCATTTAAGTTTTAAAAAAATTTAATTACTTTTTTAAAATTAATTACTAGTGTTCATTAAATATTTAATAAAGTTAAAAAGTACCTAGTATTGTCAAAACATATTACATTTTGAAAAAATATGTTGAATATGTAGAATATAAAGAATTTTGTTACCGGTTGATCAATTGAAGAATTTGAAGAAGTTGAAGAATTTGAAGAAAAAACAAAATTTGAAAAATTTGAAAAAGTTGAAGAATTTGAAGAATTTTTGGAGAATTTGAAAAAAAAACAAAAAAAACATCTAATACTTTCTCAAACTACCTTTCGATTTAAAAACATAGACGGTTCAGATACAAATTATAAAAATATTTTAAAATGTAATATTTTACAAACTACGTTTAATAAGAAATAATTTAATCTCATTAGCAAAACATTTATATTTCATAAATCATGTATTTTTTTTATCAAACTATTAATTTATTTAATTAATTAATTTTTCAAAAATCCAGCAGAATTAGCATATGCCGCTGTTACCATTTAAGTCTATAAATATTTATGTTTTACATATATTTAGTTATTTTTATATAAATATAAATATATATATATATATATTGATTTTAATTCCTTTTATAGTAAGATATTTATTTTTTAAATATCATTCAAAATTTTCGTAAATAATTTTTACAAATTGGTTTTTCTAGTTTGTTTTAATTATTATTTTTGGATCTAGATCCGATCCAGTCCTAATTACTACTCCATCTATTTTAAAATATAAGATGTTTTGGAGGTTTTTTCAAAATGTAAGATGGTTTGACAATACTAGGTACTTTTTAACTTTATTAAATATTTAATGAGCACTAGTATTTTGCAATCTTTTTTGTGATTGGTCAATAATAATTAACCATTTAAGTTTGAAAAAAAAATTATTTTTTTTAAAATTAATTACTTTTTCTAAATTAATTATTTTTTTAGAAAAATTCAGCAAATTCAGCAAATTCTGCTGTTACCATTTAAGTTTGATATTATTCAGCAAATTCCGCAAGAATTCAACAGTAATTCAGCAATTCAACAGTAATTCAGCAAAAATTTTGTGGTTACCATTTAGACCCGTAATACTGTACGTTTTTTTACTTTGGGTCGAAATGGTAGCCGTAGAATTTTTGCTGAATTACTGTTGAATTGCAGAATTTGCTGAATTACTGTTGATTTCTTGCAGAATTTGCTGAATAATATCAAACTTAAATGATAACAGCAGAATTTTTGCTGAATTACTGTTGAATTGCAGAATTTGCTGAATTACTGTTGATTTCTTGCAAAATTTGCTGAATAATATCAAACTTAAATGGTAACAGCAGAATTTGCTGAATTTGCTAAATTTTTCTAAAAAAGTAATTAATTTTGAAAAAGTAATTAATTTTAACAAAGTAATTATTTTTTTTCAAACTTAAATGGTTAATTATTATTGACCAATCACAAAAATATTGCAAAATACTAATGCTCATTAAATATTTAATAAAGTTAAAAAATATCTAGTATTGTCAAAGCATCTTACATTTTGAAAAACCTTCCAAAACATCTTATATTTTGAAATGAATAGAGTAGTAATTAGAGCTAGATCGGATCCAGATCCAAAAATAATAATTAAAAAAACAGAAAAACTAATTTGTAAAAATGTCATTTAAAGAAAAAAAAATTTCATTATATCATTTATGTTTGGATTAACTATGTTGTATTAGAGTTTAGTTTCGAGGGTTTTAGGAGTTTTAGGGGTCAAAACATTTTTTATGGGATATAATTTTAAGATTTATGCTTTAAAAATCCATAATTAGTGCTATTTTTGCAAATAAACACCCATAAGTGACATTCTTGCAAATGTACCCAGCAAAAATAGCATTTTGCAGTTGCCCCTTAAATAAATTAATAGATTGATAAAATAAACTTATTTTAGAATATTTTTTGTAACTTATTAAAATTGAATTATTTTTTAGTAAACCTAATTTTTAAAATATTACAATATTATTTTAGAATTGCCAAGCAAATTTAGTAAGATTTAATCACACTACATATATATTTAGGGGACAATTGCAAAAATACCAGTATATGTTGTCCATTTGCAAAAATGTCACTAATTATAAATTTTTAGAGTCTAAATCTTAAAATTCTAAACTTTATGGGTATAAATGGTAACCACATAATTTCTGCTGAATTGCAGAATTTGCTGAATTGTAGAATTTGCTGAATTGCATAATTTGCTGAATAATATGTTAAACTTAAATGGTAACTGCATAATTTGCAAAATTTGCTGAATCTGGAGAATTTGCAGAATCATGTTACCATTTAGTGCCAATATGTTAAACTTAAATGGTAACCGCAGAATTTGCAGAATTATGTTACCATTTAGTGCCTTTGTATACAAGCCCATATAAAATACAATTTTAAACCCCAAACAGTTAAGGTTGACTTTTATTAATTAAAAAAAATTAGAATAGTTTACGGTTTTAGAAACGCATACTCTTCACCTTCTAGCTTCCTCTCTCTTGCTCTCTCCATCGATATATTCTAATCAAACTTTGATTTCATCTATTCTTATCATACACGAATTTTCCAATCCATGTAAGTTTCTTCTCTATTCTAAAACTTTGATTTGGTTCATCTATCTTAGATTTTTGTTTTAATTTGTTTACTCTTGTCTAATGTCTTCTCTCTGTTTCTTCTCTTATTGTTTTCCTTTTATTATAGACTCGTTTATGTTAAACTATGGCACTAAATGGTAACATAATTATGCAAATTCTCCAGATTCAGCAAATTCTGCAAATTCTGTAGTTACCATTTAAGTTGACATATTATTCAGCAAATTCTCCAATTCAGCAAATTCTACAATTCAGCAAATTCTGTAATTCAGCAGAAATTCAGCAAATTCTGCAATTCAGCAGAAATTATGCGATTACCATTTACACACAGAAGATTTAAAATTTTAAGATTTAGACTCTAAAAATTATAATTAATGATATTTTTGCAAATGAACAATCCATAGTGATATTTTTGCAAATATAACTAAAAGTGGTATTTTTGCAATTGTCTCCTAGATATATATGTAGTGTGATTAAATCTTACTAAATTTGCTTGACAATTCTAAAATAATATTGTAATATTTTAAAAATTAGGTTTACTAAAAAATAATTCAATCAATAGCAAAATATTGTATCATAAATTATGTATGTAAATTTGTTTTATCAATCTATTAATTTATTTAAGAGGCAATTGCAAAATGTTTAAAGGGCAATTGCAAAATGTTTGTGATTTTAATTCCTTTTATAGTAAGATATTTGTTTTTTAAAATATCATTCAAAATTTTTGTAAATAATTTTTACAAATTGGTTTTTCTGTTTTTTTAATTATTATTTTTGGATATGGATCCGCTCCAGCCTTAATTACAAGATATATATTTCAAAATATAAGATGTTTTGGAGGTTTTTTTTCAAAATGTAAGATGCTTTGATAATACTAGGTACTTTTTAACTTTATTAAATATTTAATGAACACTAGTATTTTGCAATCTTTTTTGTGATTGGTCAATAATAATTAACCATTTAAGTTTGAAAAAAAAATTTAATTACTTTTTAAAACTAATTACTTTTTTTGAAAAATTCAGCAAATTTAGCAAATTCTGCTGTTACCATTTAAGTTTGATATTCTTCAGCAAATTCTACAAAAAATCAACAGTAATTCTGCAAATTCAGCAATTCAACAGTAATTCTGCAAAAATTCTGCGGTTACCATTTAGACCCTATATTTTGTATAAATTTTTTGTATTTGATAATTTAATTCATGTTTAGAAATTAGAACACATAAACTAATGAGGAAAACTCTCAGTTACCAATATTATATAGAATTATAGGTGGTTTAACTTATAACTTTGAATCGTGAGTCATTTATTGGTGAGATATAAATAATTATTGTTTTCATGTTTATCAATTCACAGTTAGCTTTTGATGTTTAGGTCATCGAGTTGAGTTTATATTAACTTAATCGTATAGATTTATGTTTGGCAGATAAATTAATGGAGCGATATTTCAAAAGAAAGTCTTCAAGCTCTGAGAATAATTTGGATGATTTGCCATCAGATCCTGCTGAAAGGAAAAGAATATTGGATTATCATCCAAATCAAAGGGACAAAGTAAGACGAAAGTACTTAGATAGAGGTCCATGTTAACCATATGGCCATACTTTTGAAAAAAAGAAAAGGCAACGAGGCGATTTAATCTAGTTTGGTTTGATAAATATGGTAGTTGGCTGGAGTATAGCGTATCGAAGAACAAAGCATTTTGTTTGTTTTGTTACCTATTCAGAGATGATATACCAAAACAAGGTGGAAATTATGCGTTTGTGATGGAAGGATTTTCTTGTTGGAATAAACCGGAGTCTTTATTTGAACATGTGGGTAGCAGCATCAATAGTTTTCATAATATTGCTGCTAAGAGGTGTGATGATTTGAGCAATCAAGGGCAGTCTATTTTGTATGCTTTGTATAAGCAAGATGATATGGTGAAAAATGAGTATCGTATCCAATTAAATGCTTCCATTGATGTTTTTAGGTATTTATTGAAACAAGGATTGTCGTTTTGTGGTCATGATGAAGCAGAGGATTCTAGTAACAAAGGAATTTTTTTTGGAGTTGGTGAAGTATACCGCTGAACAAAACGAAGTTATGAATAAGATTGTGCTGAAGAATGCTCTGGGAAATAATCAAATGGTGTCTCATCCAATTCAAAAAGACATCGTTCATTGCTTTTGAGAAGAGGTCATTAAATCCATAATTCAAGAGCTTGATCATGATGTGTTTTTTCTATTGGTGGATGAATCTACGGATGCTTCTAAGAAAGAGCAGATGACTATATTTTTCCGTTTTATTGATAAACATGGTATAGTGAAAGAGAGATTTGTTGATCTTATTCATGTGAAGGAGACATGTTCTTTAACTCTGAAATATGGTATTGATTCATTTTTTGCTAAATACAGTTTGAGTCTTAAAAGGTAAGAGGACAAGGCTATGATGGAGCATAAAATATGAAGGGTCAACTCAATGGGTTGAGAACACTGATTTCAAGATAAAGTAGTTCAGCATACTATGTTCATTGTTTTGCTAACCAACTTCAATTAGTTGTTGTTGGAGTTGCAAAGAAACACTATGAAGTTGGAAAATTCTTCGATAAGATATCTGTGTTAGTTAACGTGGTTGTAGCTTCTTACAAAGAAAAAAGATATGTTGCGAGAAATTCAGCGAGAGGAAATTGAGGAGGGAATAAATAGTGGTGAAATCAACACTGAAAAAGGGTTGAATCAAGAGTCTTCTCTTCAAAGACCAGGAAATACACGTTGGGGTTTGCATTATAAAACGTTATTGTGATTAGTTAAGTTGTTTTCTCCTATGATTAAGGTGCTTGAGTATGTTGGAGATGAAGGTATAGACCATACTCAAAGAAGTCAAGCAAATGGTCTTCTCAAATACATTTATACTTTTGATTTTGTGTTCTATCTACATTTGATGCTACTTCTTTTGGTACTCACGGAGAATCTATCCATGGCATTACAAAGAAAAGATCAAGACATCCTAAATGCTATCTCATTAGTGAAATCCACTAAGCGACAACTACAAAGGTTAAGAGATAATGGATGAGATTCTTTTGTGAAGAAGGTTTCAGATTTTTGTGAAAAATACAACACTAAAATTCTCAACCTGAAGGACGACTTCATCGATCCAAGGAAGCCGTGGAAAAGACCGATATAACCAATTTGCATCATTACAAAGTCGATCGTTTTTATGATGTATTGGATATGCAACTTCAGGAGTTTAATGACCACTTTAACTAGGTAAACTCTGAACTACTCGTCTGCATATCAGCTTTGAGTCCTGATGATACATTTCGTGAGTTTAAAAAAGAAAAGCTATTGAGATTGGCTGAATTTTATCCTGATGATTTTAGTAATGTGGAGTGCATATCTCTTGAGCACAACTTGAAATTTATATTGATAATGTATGAGAATATGCAGTGTTTGTTGGTTTGAAAAATCTTGGAGACCTAGTATAGGTGATGGTAGAAACAAAAAAACATCTTTCTCATCCATTGGTTTATCGGCTTTTGAACCTCGCTTTAACTTTGCTTGTCGCTACCGCAACCGTTGAGGGATGTTTTTCAAGAATAAAGATTGTGAAGACCGTATTATGGAATCGCATTGGTGATCAATTTCTAAGTGATTGTCTTGTTTGTTTGATCAAAAAAGGATTATTCAAAGATGTAACAAATGAAACCATGGTAAAAAGGTTTTATGTTATGAGTGAACGTAGAGTTCATTTGTAGATTCTTTTTTTTTTTTTGTAATTGTAGACGATTTGTTTTCTGCATTTGTGAATATATTTTTTTTAATATATATTTCTGCCCCTGATAACAAACGGTTCTGGTTCTGCCACTGCTTGGAAATAAGAAGAATATTTGAATATGTTGACTAAGATACCTTGTTCATAATTTTCTCCAAAATTTCTGAGTCTGCTTTATACAACAGTATTAGAATGTATAAAAACTCTTCTAAATAACGAATATATTATATATAAACAACTGAATATTTTCACGTCTGTTGTTGTTGAACTACCAAAACAGAGAGTCGATATCTTTAGCCGCCAGTAAATCTCCGATGACACCTAACTCCGGGAGTTCCATCCATTCAGTGAGTTCTGAGAAATCCGGTTTTGCCTCGCCGTGATTTCTCCCGACTACGATAAGATCATAATCCCTAGAGAGCAATTCGACCGTGGTGGCCACTTCTAGACCATCGTTGAGAGTCTTCTCCGTAAATGCAATACAATTGGTGGCCTCTGAATCCTTTAGATCTTCTAAGACCTCGTGATCGAGAACATATTCCCAATTCGTACACTCTGTTTCTAGGTGTTGGAAATAATTGATTGAGAGAAAGAGAGATTAAACTAGAAACTGCAATTTTCTATTAAGAAGCATAATAGATTTTAAGTACAGAAACTGAAATATAAGGAAGAAGAAGATAAACTACCCAATAACCCACGATGATAAAATCCCCAAATTACAAAGCCTAATTAATTGAAACTACCCACGTTTCCTAAACCATTAAACCAATAAAGTTCCGAAAGACTAGCTTTGACTTTGAATCAATCAACATTCCCCCTTGATTCAAACTCACACACTCCCAACTTAGCTCGAAAGAATTCATGCTTGGCTTGAGGAAGTGACTTGGTAAAGATGTCTGCTACTTGGTCATTTGTGCCACAAAACTTCATCATGATTCTTCCATCTGCGACCAGTTGACGAATGAAGTGATGTTGCACGTCTATATGCTTGGTTCTGCCATGAAAAGCTGGATTCTTTGCCATTGCAATTGCAGACCTGTTGTCACAGAAAATCTCAGTAGCTTCCTCCTGCTCAAAATCAAAATCAACAAGTAATTTCCTTAGCCATAGAGCTTGTCTTGTTGCTGCACTTGCTGCTGCATACTCTGCTTCAGATGATGATAATGCCACCGTTTCTTGCTTCTTTGAACTCCAAGTTACAGCTCCTGATCCAAAGCTAAAGCAGTTCCCGGAAGTGCTTCTTCGATCGTCCAAACTACCATCCCAATCGCTGTCAGTAAAACCAGTAAGCTTGAAAGTAGATAAGTTAGAATACCACATTCCATAGTCAACTGTTCCAGCCACGTAACGAAGGATCCTTTTAGCTGCTCCATAGTGTTGCTTGGTTGGATTATGCATATGCCTAGATACGACACTTACAGAGAAAGCAATGTCAGGTCTAGTATGTGTCAAGTAATTCAAACCACCAACCAAGCTCCTGAAAAATCTCGCATCAGCTTGTTCTGTCCCGTCTTCACGCTGCAACTTCTCATTGATATTCATTGGTGTGAGTGCCTTCTCACAGTTAGACATGTTGAACTTCTTAACCAAATCAGTAGCATACTTCTTCTGAGAAATAAATATTCCATCTTGTCCCTGAATTACTTCAATTCCCAGAAAATATTGCACCAAACCCAGATATGTCATCTCAAAAGTCTTCATCATACTTGACTTGAAATCAGCAACAATTAACTCAGAAGAACCCATATAGATCATATCATCAACGTAAAGACAAACCACCAAGAAATCAGTGTTACCTTGCTTCTTCACGTAGAGAGTAGGCTCATTTTCACTTCTCTTAAACCCATTCTCTTGAAAAAACATATCGATCTTGCTGTACCATGCACGCGGTGCTTGCTTTAACCCGTAAAGCGCTTTCTTCAGCCTGTAAACCTTATCCTCCTTGCCGTTTACAATGAAACCTTCTGGCTGCGAGACATAGACTTCTTCCTCCAAGTCACCATTCAGAAATGCAGACTTAACATCGAATTGAAAAACAGGTAAGTGCAACTGTGCAGCCAAAGCCAAAATAGCTCTTACCGTTTCAAAACGAGCTACCGGAGAAAATGTTTCTTCGAAGTCTATCCCCTGCTTTTGTGCGAAACCTTTCGCAACAAGTCGAGCTTTGTGCTTCTGTATGCTTCCATTAGCATTGTACTTCGTTCGATACACCCATTTCAGACCAATCACGTTTTTCCCTTCTGGAGCATCAACTAGTTCCCATGTGGAATTCTTCTCTATAGACTGCATCTCCTCTGTCATTGCAATCTGCCATTCACAAACACTTTCTGCTTCTTCAAAATAAAGAGGGTCAGATGTATACAAAGCAAAGCTGCAAGACTCATAAATCTCTGTTAGAGATTTAAACTTTCTTGGAGTTGGAGATGAGTTGCTGGACAAACTCGATACTCGAGAATCACTACTTTCTGGACTTGAAACCGGAGAGTTTTCTGGAGTTTGTGGTGGAGTGATCACGTTCCCTTGTGTCACTGGACTTGCCGGTGGACTAATCACGTTTTCTTGTGAATCTTCTTTAAATTCTGTATGAAACTCATCAACTGAATCTTGGTCATTCCACTTCACCCTTCCTTCTTCATTGAAAACCACATTTCTACTGATTATCACCTTACCACTTAAAGGATTGTATAAGCGATATGCTTTGGACTGAGAACAATAGCCAATAAAGACACACTTCACCGATTTCTCATCTAGCTTTGAACGAATATCAACCAAAGCATATGCAGCACAACCAAAGACTTTTAAGTGGCTTACCCGTGGTTTTCTTCCCATCCATGCTTCATATGGTGTTCGATTCATGACAGCCTTTGTAGGAGAAATGTTGAGAAGATGAACCGCTGTCGCAGCTGCTTCTCCCCAAAACTTGTCAGAAATCCCTTTAGCTTTCAACATACTTCTGGCCATTTCAACCACTGTCCGATTCTTTCTCTCCGCCACGCCATTTTGCTCAGGTGTGTATGGCGCTGTAAGCTCCCTGCGAATACCATGATCATCACAAAATTCAGCAAACTCTCTTGATGTAAACTCACCGCCTCGATCAGTCCGAAGAGATTTCAAGACTTTTCCACTTTGCTTTTCAACCATGACTTTGAACTTTCTGAAATTCTCAAAAGCTTCGGACTTCTTCTTCAAGAAATAAATCCAGCTCATGCGACTGAAATCATCGGTAAATAACAGAAGATACCGACTTCCTCCAAGCGACTCCGTCTTCATTGGTCCACACAAGTCAGCATGAACAAGCTCAAGACAATATGAGGCTCTCCATGACTGACCTATCGGAAATGAACCTCTGCTCTGTTTTCCATAAACACAACCTTCACAAAACTCAATTTCAGTAATCTCAGGCAAACCAACAACCATCTCTTTCTTCTTTAGCAACCTCAAACCATTGATGTTCAAATGACCGTAACGTAGATGCCACAGATTCGTTCCATCATCAGCTTTAACAACCAAAGCTTTGCTAACAACATTCATCACATCAAGCGGAAACATTTTGTTTCGTGTCATGTGAATAAGTGCTAAAGTATGTCCAGATTCTTTATCACTTATAACACATGAATCTCCATCAAACACAACTTTATAACCACTAGTGAGTAACTGTCCTACACTTAGCAGATTATGAGCTAGACTAGGCACAAACTGCACATCATAAAGAACTTTAACTTCACCTTGCATTTGGATGGCGATTGTACCTTTGCCTTCAACTCGCATTGTCTTGTCATTCCCAAGCCGAACTTCACTTTTCTGCGACTCATCAAGCTCCTTGAAGATCGACCTCGTTCCCGTCATGTGATTAGAACATCCGCTATCCAAAAACCATAGCGTTTCAGAACCATTGCTGATGTGAGAATGAGTCATAAATAACTTACTCTTTTCTTGGACATTTTGAGTAAAATTTGATTTATGCTCACTTCTCTGCTTAAACCAGCAATCTGCTTCTTTGTGACCATTCTTCTTGCAATATCTACACTGAATACTGCTCCTGAACTGATTTTGATCCTTAAATCCACTATTGTGTTGGTTTTGATCTCCATAAGAACCTCGGTATTGATTCTGGTCATTAGAGAAACCTCTTCCTCTGCCATAACCACGACCACGACCATTAAATCCACCTCTGCCTCTGCCACGACTTCCATTTTCTGGAAAATTTCCTTTCACTTGAAAAGCTTTCTCTTCTGCCTTTTTAGAACTCTTGCTAATCCGATCTTCATGAGCTATTAAGGAACTCATCATCTCATCAAACGTGTAAGTGCTCAGATCATTAGCCTCAATAATTGCAGGAACAATATACTCAAACCTTGGTGATAAACTCCTCAACACCTTGCTCACAATGCTCTCGTTGCTAAGAAATTCACCATAAGACTTCATTTGATTCACAATTGCAGAGACTCTAGCCAAATACTCTTGAACAGATTCCTTCTCCTTCATAGAAAGAGTTTCAAACTTTTGACGCAACGTTTGTAACTTCACAGTGATTACCTTCTGAGCACCCATGTACTCTTGCTTCAAGATCTCCCATGCTTCATGAGCTGTGTTAACTGCCGAAATTCTGGATAAAATATCCTCATCCAGTGCCGATTGGATGAAGAACAAAGCCTTCGCATCTTTCTTACGTTTGTCCCGTAGAGGTAGATCGGGTTCCTCCGGATTCGGATCTTCAAAACCAGTCTCCACCAAATCCCATAGCTCCTGCGATCGGAACATCGTCTTCATTTTGAGACTCCACAAATGATACTTCTCTCCTTTGAAAATTGGAACAAGGGCCTGCATATTCGTGCCGTTGTTCGACATCGTCGTCTTCTTCAAGAGGATTCAAACCCGGAATTTTGCTCTGATACCACAATTGTTGGAAATAATTGATTGAGAGAAAGAGAGATTAAACTGGAAACTGCAATTTTCTATTAAGAAGCATAATAGATTTTAAGTACAGAAACTGAAATATAAGGAAGAAGAAGATAAACTACCCAATAACCCACGATGATAAAATCCCCAAATTACAAAGCCTAATTAATTGAAACTACCCACGTTTCCTAAACCATTAAACCAATAAAGTTCCGAAAGACTAGCTTTGACTTTGAATCAATCAACACTAGGGTGGAGATGATTCGGATAATAGTGACTTTCACCTGCGAGTTATGTCTCATCCTCTTCACTAGCGAGAGTGCCTCGCGATCGTCTTTACCTCCAATGAAGATCAAACTGACTTTGATGTACGACCTTCTCGTTCCTTTGCGTGAGAACTGTCCACGGTCCACTAGTATTCCAACACAGCGTAGTGCATGCCCGAGTAGCGATACATTGAGACGCCTTATGGCCTCGTCATCTAACTCAAAGGCCCCATCTATAGTCCATTTCCTCCCAGAAGGGACGATAACCATCGACGTGGCCTGGTCCAATGCGAGCGTGCAGATTTCATCGTGCATCAGGTTCTCATACGTAAGGGCAGTTAACACGGTCATAATCACTGACTCTAACTGGCTGAAGGCAAGGTTTGTGGTATGGATGTTGGAATTATTCATCAGCCGTTTTGATTTTGTACAGTGCGAGATCATGACAGGGATGATTTTACCCACGAGCTTCACAAGTTGGAGGAACGTGACCACGATGGGAATTTCTTGCTTCGGCGAGGACAATAATTGGAGGAATGCAATGGTCCCGGAGATGTTTTCAGGTTTGTGCAAACAAGTTAGAATCCGGAGAGCTGAGTTTGGTTTCACACTCATGATGTTCCTATTTTGGTAACGAACGTACTTCCATTTCGGATCGTACAATCTCCTCAAGACAGGCGGTAAAACCCCAGAGTTTAATAGCGCATATACGATCAAGAACGAGTACGTTGCATGCGATATATACTGCAAAAAGAAATCGAACCGTGTAAATTTAAAAGTTCATGGCGAAATGGATTATAAAAAGATTGGTTTGTGTTGGTCGAGGGATTACTCTATCATCTAATGTAGATTCATAAAGGAAGATTTCGGAGAAGCTCTTTAAGCTTAAGAGCATGGAAACGGCAAAGGCCTCCTCGAGTGGTAACCTGCAGTACAAGCAAGGTCCGGTGCCAGCGGCCAGTTTCAAAACGAGTGTTAGAGCCATTAAGAAAATGCTGTACCTAATGTCATCAAACTCGTATATGATCTTCAATACATCACATCTCATCGTGCTGAATGCAATTGAGATCGGTAAAAGCACGTTCATCGTCAGATTGTAATACTTGGCTTCCAAGGCCGAGCCTAAAGGTGGACCTTCTGGTATGATAAGGCCAATCGTGTGTTGGAAATAATCAATTGAGAGGAAGAGAGATTAAACTTGAAACTGCAATTTTCTAAAGGATTTGAATTACATAAACTGAAATATAAGAAAGAAGAAGATAAACTATCCAATAACCCACGATGATAAAATCCCCAAATTACAAAGCCTAATTAATTGAAATTACCCACGTTTCCTAAACCATTAAACCAATAAAGTTCCGAAAGACTAGCTTTGACTTTGAATCAATCAACATCCTGAATGGTCCCAAGAGGTATTTCATATTAAAAAAGTAGAGTAAGCGGCAAAGCCCAATGCGCTCAAAATCGCAATATGTATATACTTATTCGCCACAGGTTTGCCTTCCGGTGTGCGTTCTACAATCCATTCTACTGCCGACCTAAAACTGAAAAAAGACAGTGAGAAAGAAGACGATGGCTGCTGCGATGTCATGGTAGGCTGTTGCCGGGGAGATGTTCCTGTATGTTCCGCCGATTATGTTGACAAAGATCCCGAGGACGTCATTGATCATGGACGAAGATATTACTAGCCGACCAAGCTCGGAGTTAAGGATCTTGAGCTCCGACAGGAAATAGGTAACGGTGGGCAAGAGAATCGAGGATTGGCTTGCGATGATCACAAAACATTCGGCGAGTACTTTCTTCGGCGACCTGTAGTGAGGGTCTACATTGTCCTTGTAGAGGTTCCAGAAACATAAGCCGCCAAACAGAGGAACGATGAAGGTCAAGATCAATCACGATGAGCAGAGGTCCATTGTTGAATGCCAATCTACGGTTGATTCTAACTGACGTTAAGAATGCAAGAAGAATGTTTCCACACACTGAGACGCATCTTAATACCGCACTTCCATCCAACGCCGGGTCCAACGATAATTTCTCTGATGATTTCTCAAGTAAATTAAACATTTGAGGCCCCAGAATCAGACCAGCCTGAACAGAATATTGCTATATTAAAAAATTGCAACATAGATTGAATAGCAAGCTCAAAGCTTTGACGTGCTTGTCAAGTTACATCTAGGGATATTAAAATGGGTAAACCCACCCCCTTTAAACCCAACCCAGTTAAACTCATCCCCATTTAATATATAAATCCATTTAGTTATGGTACCTATTAGGACTACCCATTTAGTCTCATTTACATTGTACTATCCCATTTAAACCCATTTAGACCCATTTAACATAAAATATGTGATTTTTAATAATATGTCTAATTATCACTATAAAAAGAGAAGTAGTTTTATTAACTTTGATTAGTTGTTTTAATTTCAGTGGCTCTAAACTACGACATGGCTTGTAAAAAAATATGACATGACTTATGAAAAAAGATGACATAGATTAAATTTGAACTAATTAAAATAATAAAAATCAAAAAACATTTTCTAAACAAGTGATCGGGTATTTTCTATATATTTAACAAAAACAAGTGGTCCTATATTTATGCAAGTCCAACTAATTAGTTAGTCTACTATCTCACAGCATCTTCTATATACACGCTTGCTGAGTAACTACAACTATAATGCTATACTAAATTAATTTTTTTTTTTAAAAGAATATACGACACAAAAGAAAATACAACATAATTTTCTTTTTTTTTGATAAATGAGAGGAGACCGTCTCCTAGCTTTATTGAAAAATAGAAATAACCGAACTACACTCTTGTATCTCTCGGTCGTGCAGACCCGAACACATCATTTGACATAATCAAATTAACCGTATCCAAACAATTATTAAAAGTATGAAAGCCTAACGGCAAAGAAAACGCATAGTTCACTAACCCATCCGCAAGACAATTAGCTTTCCTATACACGTGAGCAATATGGACTATCCAGTCCCTAGATAAAAAGCCATGGCACAAACGTACCAGGAACGACAGAGGATGCGAATCACTTATCCCTATCATGAGAAAACCAACCATAATCTCTGAATCGACTTCGAGTTCTAGCCTTGTAATCCCTCGCTCCCAGGCGATACACAAACCATAGTAGACTCCTCACAACTCCGCCAATGGTGCTGAGCAAATTCCAATATTTAGAGAAAACCCTTGAAGCCAGCTCCCATCCCCATCTCTGAGAACTCCACCAGCCGTTGCTAGCCCAGGATTCCCTCTCGAGGCACCATCAATATTAAGCTTAATCCATCCATTCCTAGGTGGAATCCATCCAATGAGTCTTTCCTCTCGCTGTACAACCTTTAACTTGCCTCGTGCTAACTCATGTGCCATTATTGCCTCCATCGACAACTTTTTAATAAATTGAACACGATCCCTGCACCGTCTATTTGGTCCAAAAACATTGCCGCATCTCCACTTACAGCCCCACCAAATCGCCATGACAAACACCGTCGGCCATGGACAACCATCAACCACTGATTCATCACCCAAATTACTATATATCCATTCCAGAATTGACACTGCAAAAAAAGATTTAACTCGGCAGTGAGGGACTAGTCTTCGCCATATTCCGTCCATCGCGAGGCAATCACGAAGAACATATAATATAGTCTCTTCACCCAACTTGCAAATTTGACATATACCCGATTCATAGAGGTGTCTACGCCGTCTTTCCACATTAGTCATTATAACCTGATGAGACACTAACCATACAAATAGGCGAACCCGTTCCAGTGCCATCACAACCCATACTCTCTTATAGAACTTTTTTTACGTATGGTTTATAAGCCTAATCCCTGGACAACAACGCATAAGCTGATGCGACCGTGAACTCACCATTGGAAGTCGGACCCCAAGAGACTCGATCCTTGGCTCCCGTAAAGTTGTCGAGCACCACTGCCATTAATCTCAGTTTTAACTCATTTGACACATAGGGCTCGATTCGTGACATATCCCATCCCATACCATCGACCCAAATTTCCTGAGCCACAGTCTCAATCTCCCCTGTAGGTAAAGCCCCAAGCAACATATCTACCAATGGAGTGTTACACAGCCATTTATCTCGCCAAAATCTCACCACTCGCCCATCCCCAATAATCCAATTTAGCCGTGGTAACACCGCTTCTCTTAAGCCCATCGCTACACTTCTCCAAGTAGACGACCAAGTCCCTTTACTCACTAGCCAAGATGTATCATGGACCGATCCCACTTTGTATTTGTGTTGCAACACCTTAGCCCAAAGGCTATCCTGGTCATGTAAGAGTCTCCATCCCACTTTACCCAACAACGCTGTATTCATATGCTTGGCAGACCTTAGACCCAAACCACTTTCATTTTTTGGTAAGCAAACTTGCTTCCATCTAATAAGATGTTGTTTCTTCTTTTCATGAGTACTCCCCCATAAAAAAGGCCGTGTAACTTGATCCAATTTTTCTAGAACACTCGCCGGAAGAGTAATCGTACTCATGGAGTGAATTGGAATAGACAACAAAACCGATTTACTTAGAGTCAATCTGCCAGCTAAACTCAAAAATCGGCCCTTCCACCCAGATAACCTTGAAAGAACCCTCTCCAATACTTCCCCGAAAGTATCCTTATTTATCCGCCTCTGAAGCACCGGCATTCCTAGATACTTCCTTAGCTCCTTCGTTGCTTTAATACCACTAGCATTACTTATTAAATTAGCCAGGTCTCGATGCACGTTCTTCGAACAAAATATTTTCGACTTCTCCAAACTCACTTTCTGACCCGAGGCCAAACAAAACCGCTCTAGAAACTTCCTTATCACCCGTATTTGTGCCATAGAGGCTTCAGCAAATAAGATGAGATCATCCGCGAAACATATGTGTGATAATTTCGGGCCACCACGAGAGAAACTAATTGGCTTTCACTCTTTAGCCACAATAGAAGTCTCTAATTGGTGACACAATCGTTCCATACATAACACAAATAGGTATGGGGATAGTGGGTCTCCTTGTCTAAGTCCACGTACCGGTTTAAACGCCTCTGTTTTCTCTCCATTCCACAATATATTCATAGACGGTCCGGTAACGCACTTCATAATCCAATCAACCCAAGTCTTAGGAAGTTTTGCCACTTGTAACGTATCTTCCAAAAAATCCCATCTTATTCGATCATACGCCTTCTCAAGGTCTAGCTTAAGCAACATCCAACCTTTTATGCCTTTCTTTCGCCTCATAAAATGTACCGCTTCCTACACAATCACTATATTATCTGTGCTTAACCTCCCTGGAATAAAGCTAGATTGTGCCGGCCCTATCAATTTTGGCATAACCGATTTAAGCCTCATCACTATAGTCTTAGTTATAGTTTTGAACAAAACATTGCATAGACTTATAGGGAAAAACTGCATAATCCTTTCTGGTCTTACAACCTTTGCAATCAACACTACCAACGCATCATTCAACGCCTCTGGTAACTGGCTCATAGCAAAAAATTTAACACTAGCCTTACAACCGATGGCCATACCATGTCCCAGCACTGCTGGTAAAACCCAGGGTGAAACCCATCCGGTCCGGGTGATTTATACTGCCCCATACTCCTCACTGCTTTTTCCACATCACAAGCAAGAAACGGTGCATTCAGCTCTTTTACTTCCTCTCTTGTTAATTGTGCATAGCCTTCTACTTGCAATTTGTCCACCACTTGGGGCACATCGTCCATAGAGTATAATCTCTTGCAATATTCCATAGCCAGTTTCTCAAGCTCAAATACATCCAAGATCCACCTCCCTTGCTATCTTTCAACATCTCTATTCGGTTCCTCCTTCGTTTAATGATAGTCAAAGTATGGAAGTACTTCGTGTTCCGATCCCCCAACGCGATAAGCTTTTCTCTTGACTTCTGGAACCAAACTACTTCTTCCTGTTCCATAACAACCTCAAATTCCTTAATCAAAATCTTCTCTCTAGATAGCAACGCATTAGTCTGTGTCATATCTAATACAACATAATTTTCTTTTCACGTCATTAGTTCACTAGATTTAGAAAAATATTCAAATCTTGAATTTTACAAATATATCTTAACAACACACTAGCCATTGTTCTTCGATCATAAAAAAAAAAAATTACGTTACCTCTTTTCTAGCTGATTAACAAGAAAAATGTATTGACAATCACATGGCATCAGGATCAGACAAACGGATTTTGCTCCGGACTCTCTCTTTGGTTTAGAATGTTTGCTTTTTACTTAAAGAGAGCTTAGGAGAAAAACGGTGTGATTAACGGGATTTTAGGCTGTTAAGTGGTTTTTTTAACATTTAACAGAAAATCAAATTGAGGATTTAGGTTTTGCCTCTCTAGTGGGTCTTGTGTTTCTAAAGCTGATTGTCTTGGTTTTTGGTGATTTGAGTGGTGATAAGTGAGTTTCGGTGCTTCTTATCGGTTCGTGAGGAAGATTTTGAAGTTGTGGTTGAAGCGTGTTTGGGTGTTTGATGATCCGTTATCTATCCTAATGACGGCAGCTATGGATCGACCTTTGGCTAATATGTGCTTGGATGTTGATGATGACACTACTGTGATGATGCCAGATCTGCCAGAGTTTTCCTCGGCAGTTGAGAATGTCAATAATGTGATTGGAAGGGTGCTTAACCCGGATGGTATTAAGATGTCAAATCTTATCTTGGATATGCCTCGCAAATGGCAGAAGTCTGATAGAGTTAGAGGAATCGCTTTATCCAAAGAGAGATTCCAATTCTTCTTCAAACATGAGCATGATTTGATTGAGATTCTGGAGAAAGGAGTGCATACGAATAATGAGTGGACTTTGGCTATAGAGCTGGGTTCAGTCACCACCGGCTGATTTTCTGCAGTTTATTCCGCTCTGGGTCAGAATTAGTAGAATTCCGGTCAACCATAACACGGTTCCTGCAATTACTTGGCTTGGAGAATTTGTGGGTCAGGTGGAGATGGTTGCCTTTGACCAGACAAAAGCTCAATGTCATGATTTTACAAGGGTAAAGATTAGGTTTGATGTTTCTAAACCTCTAAGAAGATCCAAGTCTTTTTCCTTGCCTTCTGGGGAACTTCACACTGTTTTCTTTGATTATGAAAGAGTTCAAAAGATATGCTATGAATGTCAAAGGCTTACTCATGAGAAAGCTTTTTGCCCTCTTCTGTTGAAAAAAAGGCAGGACGCAGTGGATGATATAAGAGCTAAAGCTAAGATGCAGAATGTGCCTCCTCCTAATAAGTTTAACTCTGAAAAGGATATAGATCTGGGTTTTTTTATCTGAAAAGCAAGTGGGTAAGTCTCCTAATGGTCGCATTAGGATTGATGCTGATGTTTTGAATGAGATAAGGCAGTACATAGTGGTTGAGAATGAAGAGGTGTTGAGTGCTCGGGGTGAGAGAGTGAAAAGTACTGTAGAAGTGGGGGAGATGGTTACTATGAGTGCACTACCATCTCCTATGAGCTGTCATGATGGGAAATTCAGAAAGGGGATAGTTACTGACTATGATTCGGCTGGATCATATTATCAGTCAGTTGCAAAGATTGATTCAAATTCAAAGTTACTTTCTGCGGCTATCAAATCTGGTAATGCAATGAGATGGAATGTTGAGGCTAATCAAAATGTTAGTGCTGATAATGGGTTCTGTAATGAAAACCTCCCATTTTCTGTTGGCTCTTCGGGTCAAATGACTGGATCAGTGGTTGTAGGTCCTTCTGGGTTTAATGGTAAAGGTTCAAAGCCTAAGAATAGGCTCTCTACTAAAATGAAGGAATCTGAGGCGGATAAGAAAGTTGGAACTGAAGTTGGTTTTTTAATTAAAAGAGATAGAGAGATTGTATCAATAGATGGTCCTAAGGGTGTCAAACGCCCAAAACCAGAGATGGTCCCAAATGAGGGACCGTCCAAGATCTAATGAGCATCTTGTCCTGGAATTGTCAAGGATTAGGAAGTTTCAAAGACTTGACAATTCGTAGACTCAGGGAAATGAGAAAAGAAACTAAACATAATCATAATTATTTAGTAGATCTTCAAGAATGGCTTGGGTATGAGAGAGTTTTTACAGTGAATCCAGATGGGTATAGCGGTGGACTTGCTGTTTTATGGAAAAGTAATGTTGAGGTTGATGTAAAGTATGCGGACAAAAATCTGGTTGATCTTCTTGTACAGTTTGGAGATCAAAGGTTTTTTTGTCTCTTGTGTATATGGTAATCCGGTCAAGGAACTAAGGTCTATTGTTTGGGAGAGGATATCAAGAATTGGTATTCATAGGAAGGAGCCTTGGTGTATGTAAGGTGATTTCAATGACATTATTCATAATGGTGAAAAGAAAGGTGGTTTTAGAAGAAGTGATGCTTCTTTTGGCTCTTTCTCTGATATGTTGAAGGTTTCTGAAATGGTTGAGCTCCAAAGTTCGGGTAATATGTTTACTTGGGGTGGTATGAGATATAAGAAGTATATTCATTGTAGACTAGATAGATGCTTTGGTAATAAGGCTTGGTTTAAGAAGTTTCCAGTGGCAAATCAAATCTTCTTGGCAAAACGTGGTTTTGATCATAGACCTGTTTTTGTGAGACTGCTTGCTTCTAGTGAAAGTTACAGTCAATTCTGATTTGATAAGAGATTTCTCAACAAGCCAAGAGTAAAAGAAACTATTGATCTAGCTTGGAAGTTCTCTCCATCAAGGTCAATTGCTTCTATGTCTGATAGACTGAGAAATTGTAGGAAAGAATTGAGCAAGTGGAAGAAAGCAAATGTTACAAACTCACTTGAAAAGATCTCTATGTTGTAGACTAAACTTGAAGATGAACAATCTGCTGATGGGCCTCGGTTGTGGCAGATCAGGAGGCTCAAAAGGCAATTGATTATTGCTTATAGAGAGGAAGAAATGTACTGGAGTCAGAAAAGTAGAGATAAGTGACTTGAAGTGGGTGATAAAAACACAAAATCTTTCATGCATCAGTCAAAGCAGCTAGAAAAAGGAAAAGAATAGAGAAACTGGTGGATGAATATGGGAATTATCAAAAGGGAGAAGCTTCAAAAGGAGAGGTGGTAATCTCATATTTCTCAAATTGTTTATGTCTACGAATCCAGATTATTTTGAAGGCTTATTCCAGGGGTTTAGTCCGAGGGTGACAAGTAGAATGAATAGAAGTTTAACCTCTAAAGTGTAGAGATGAGGTGAAAGAAGCTGTATTTGCAATTAAACTGTCTAGTGCTCCTGGTCTTGATGGTATGTCTGGCCTTTTCTTTCAGAAATACTGGAGTATAATTGGTTAGAAGGTGATAAATGAAGTGCAGGATTTTTTCAGAACTGGTTTGTTCCATGTTGAGTGGAATTATACGCACTTGTGCCTCATTCCAAAGATTGTCAATGCAACAAAGATGTCGGATCTAAGATCCATCAGTCTATGCTCAGTGCTCTATAAAGTCATCTCCAAGATATTGGTTAGGAGATTACAACCTTTTCTTGCTGATATTGTGTCTCCAAACCAATCTGCATTTGTGCCTGAGAGACTTATTCAAGATAACATCATTATTGCTCATGAGGTGGTGCATAGTCTTAGAACTCATCAGTCTCTATCAAAGGAGTTTATGGCTATTAAATCTGATATGTCTAAGGCATATGATATAGTTGAATGGAAGTATGTGGAAGCTTTGCTGGGTGCTCTGGGCTTTAAGAGCATACTTAATGGTAACTGAAACAACCCGACCCAAAAATTTAAAATTTTTTCCTTCAGATTATTATCATCATAGATAATAATCCTCAATTGGGTCACACCACATGCGGAAAACATAAAACAATTAAACCAATTCAATCAATTCAATAATCCCATACTTATTAAATCTAGCCGGTTCAATTCAACAATCCAAACAATAACCAATAATCAATAACCAATAAACTACAGCTCATAATTCACTAGCAACCTAGCAATTCTACAACACCACCCAGCCATACGAGACCCTAGATCATCTCTCCTTCCTGGCCATGATTCCACGATCACATTTTCTCTTTACCTGCAACACATGGCAAAAAGAGTTGCGTGAGTATTATCACAAATACTCAGCGACGCGGTCATCCCGCCTACGGGTTATTTAAGTATAGACATACAATCAATAAAATACCAGGATGAGCACACAAGCAAACAACAAGAACAACCAACACAAACAAGTACAGGGACTCTGTGTCGATCGACACAGCCACTAGGTGTCGATCGACATGACTCCGTCCTGTGTCGATCGACACGACAACCCAGAAACGAGCTTATCCTCTCGTGGCTCGAATCTGTCGCAATTCATTGAGTCACCTGCACAATTCCAACCACAAAACACACGAAACACCAAGCAAACGCATTTCATCAATCCCTATGCCCACACAAACCCACGATCACGCACTCACCTCGAAGAATCAAAATGAGAATGAGACCAATGGTTACAAAACGACTTGTACACGACGAACCACTGGTCCAAAACCAAAACGGACGACTGTTCTGAAAACTAGACAGACACAGCTACGCGTCGGTATGCGGAGTGCCTCCAGAAACCTTCTGGTTCGATCGGAAAACAACCCCGAAGCCGACTGATCGCAGACAACTAATCTGCACAGACCCATCGAGTTCAAACAGCCATAACTCGATGAATAATCAACGAAAAGACGAACCGTTTTCGCCTATATCAAGAACAGAGATCGGAGAACTTACCCACCAAGTTTCACCTCAATCCGCCTCGAATAGCACAGCCGTTTGCCCTCTGAAACTTCTGAACAGAAGCTGTTCTCACTCACAATCCTCTCAAGAACAAAGTCTCTCTCTCTCAAACCTCTTCCTCTCTCTGATTCTTCTCTATAATGCGGCCAAACTCTCCTGTTTCCACCTTTTATCTGAACCCTAGGATTTTCCTAAACCGGCCCACCAAACCGGCAATCAGAAACCGAAACCGTCGGTCTGATTTTTAACTCGTGTCGATCGACACAACGCCCAACCCGACTTCTCACAAGTCCCAAAAACTCACGTGTCGATTGACACACACACCCTGTGTTGATCGACACCCACCAAAATCCACTTTTTGGTTCACGGGCGTTACAATTCTCCCCCACTAACACGGATTCGACCTCGAATCACGCGACATTGCCACACTACGGTCTCAACCACCTGACCCGCACCCGGCCAGTATCCTTCGAGATCACACTCAAATTCCACTACCCGTCCTACTAAGGATAACACTCTCGCCTAGAATTCGACCAAATTCTCCCGGAACATCAACGATGCACGCCCCATGGTCCGGATTAGGGCTGCCCGGTTGACCGTCAAACAATCAAACAAGAACATATCCGACCAACCGTTGACCCCACATTGGACCAAATGATCGTACAACAATCAAACAAGAACATGTACGACCATCGGCGTAACATATGCTACCAAGATTACCCGAACCGAATCCAGACTCCAGTAATAACCCTAGACTCGACATCCATAACACACCCCTGGCCCTCAGCCAGCACCACTCGTGGTCACACCTGATCCCCGAGTTCTACTAGGCTCACACTAGCCTCATTGCACCGGCTCACCACGGCTGCAATCCTGACCCAACCCGGTTAGCACCACCTGAGATCCACTCCCGATCCCCGAAGTTCATCCAATCCCATACTCACGACCACGCTCAGACGCTAGTGCTCATATCTCATACTCATAACTCATATACATGTACACCACACTCACTCGCAGGATTATCACCCCTTGAGTTACGTGTGCAGGAACCCACTCGTCCCCTGGAGAGAACCACCATCCCTCAAAGTACATGTAAGGAACCCACTCGTCCCCTAGAGAGAACCACCAACTCTCGAGTATATGCAGGAACCCACTCGTCCGCTGGAGATAACCACTATCCCTCAGTATGCAGGAAACCCACCCGTCTCCTGGAGCAATACTCTGATACATGCATCATAAGTACCTGTCGACTGAAATCACCTCTCGTGGTCATCCGAAACAACCCAGTCACCAGGGTGTTTCACAGAGTCCCTGGAAAAGATAATTCTAACTCACATAAAACCTCTTTTCCAGACTCTCCCTAGGAAATAGACAAGTTCTAACACGTATAGAGCTTACATTTCCAGCCACTCCTAGAACATGTACCACCTCATTTCCAGCCCTTCTGGAACATGAACGATCTCATTTCTAGCCACTCCTAGAACATGAACAAGCTCATTCCTAGCCACTCCTAGAACATGAACAAATCTCATTTCCAGTCACTCTTGGAACATGAGCAATCTCATTTCCAGCCACTCCTGGAACATGAGCAAGCTCTAAGCCGCGTAAAACTCTTATTCCTAGCCATCCTAGCCGATAGGCAAGCTCTAACTCACATAGAACTTCTATCGCTAGACCTCCACATGACCTACCAGTCATCTCAAACCTTGACATCACTAGTCATCTCATAAGAACACACGTCTTAACCACACATTTAATAAGGCAAACTCATCTTATTAAATCTCAAAATGTATACTCGTTACATCCACAACGAAATACAAATATCTCAATCATAGCAACATGCTAATACAGACTCTGAAAACTAGAAAAAGAACTCAAGCCACCGCTTGCTTCTTGAACCACTTCGAGAACTTCCCCTTCATCGACGCTTCTGGTTCCCAAGTATCCTCCTCAATACCGTCACAGTCCCACACGACCCTCACCAACGGTATACTCTTCCGACGCAGCATCTTGACCCTCCTCTCGAGAATCCTCACAGGTCTCGCCGCCAACATCATGTTGGGCTGAAGATCCTCCGGGATCCTAGCCAACACCTCTTCAGACTCATGCAGACACTTACGCAGCATCGAAACATGGAAGAATTTGTGAAAAGCCTTCATACTCTGAGGTAACTACAACCGATAAGCCACCGGTCCGACCCGCTCCACAACCTTGAACGGACCCATAAACCTCGGACTCAGCTTATTCTATGAAATGGATCTGTTAGGACCCCTTAACATAGCTGCCTTGAGATACACCATATCTCCCAGCTCAAACTCCAGCTCTTTCCGTCTCCTATCGGCGTAACTCTTCTGCCGATCCTGAGCCTCTCTCATGTTCAGCCTCAAGACACGAATCTTCTTTGTCGTCTCCTGAACAAAATCTGCACCAAACATGCTCCTCTCCCCTACTTGAGTCCAGCATAATGGTGTCCTACACGGCCTCCCATACAGAGCCTCATATGGAGCCATCCCAATACTCGCCTGGTAACTATTGTTATATGAAAACTCAACCAGGTTCAGATGATCCGCCCAATGACCACCATAATCCAGCACACACATCCTCAGCAAATCCTCCAAAGTCTGAATCGTCCTCTCTGACTGCCCATCTGTCTGAGGATGATACGCTGTGCTCATATGCACCTTAGTGCCCATCTCAGCCTGAAACGCCCTCCAGAACTCTGAAGTAAATCTCGGATCCCAGTCTGACACAGTACTAGCTGGCACACCGTGCAGCCTCACAATCTCCGCACATACTTCCTAGCCAAAACTGCCGCTCCATCAGTCTTCTTGATGGCCAGAAAATGTGCTGACTTGGTCAGACAATCCACAATAACCCAAATAGCATCAAAAGTCCGTGACACTGGCAACCCCGTCACGAAATCCATGGTAATCATATCCCACTTCCACTCCGGAATGGGCAAACTCTGCAACATACCACTCGAAACTTGATGCTCAACCTTCACCAGCTGACACACGTTGCACGCTGCAACCTAGCTAGCTACATCCCTCTTCATCCCGACCTAGTGATAATACCGTTTCAGGTCACGATACATCTTGGTCGCTCCCGGATGAATCGATAACATGCTTGAATTAGCCTCCCTCAGGATCTCCTGACTCAGGTTCTCATCCTTAGGTACGCAAACCCGCCTGTTCACCAGTATCATCCCACTCGCTGAGACCACATACTCTGAACCGGCCGCCTCAGAAGAATCAAACTCTGATCCTTCTCCTGACCAACCCGAATCCTGCTTAAGAGATATGCCTGGTTAGCTACCTCTAACCCCAGTGGCTCCTGTGAGATCACACACAACCTCAACGTACTGATCTCGCTCACCAGAGCCTCCATATCACGCTCCTGATCTAAAGCCGCTCTCTTCCGACTCAACGCATCTGCAACCAGATTAGCCTTACCCGGATGATACCCAATCTCTAGGTCGTAGTCTGCAACTAACTCCATCCAGCGCCTCTGCCTCTGGTTCAGCTCCGGCTGAGTGAAGAAATACTTTAGACTCTTGTGGTCTGTGAATACCTGTACCTTCCCGCCATACAAACAAGACCTCTAAATCTTAAGTGCAAAAATCACCGCAGCCAACTCCAGATCATGGTAGGGTAATTGCACTCATGCTTCCTCAACTGCCTCGAAGCATACGCAATAACCTTCCCCTGCTGCATCAACACACATCCCAGACCAACTCCTGAAGCATCTGTATGCACTACATAAGGCTCACCCGACTCGGGTAACGGCAAAACTGGTGTACTAGTCAGCATCTCCTTCAGCTTCCCGAAACTATTCTCGCAAGCTGAAGACCACACAAAAGGAACATTCTTCCCTGTTAGCTTCGTCATCGACTGCGCCATACTCGCAAACCCCTTGACGAACCTCCGGTAATAACCCGCCAACCCAAGAAAACTCCTGATCTCGGTGGCACTCCTCGGTCTAGGCCAACCTTTGATAGCCTCAATCTTAGCCGAATCTACAGAAACTCCCTCTGCAGACACAACGTGGCCAAGAAAACTCATCTCTCGCTGCCAGAAACTGCACTTACTCAACTTCGCATACAGCTTCTGCTCCCACAACTTCTCCATAACCATATGAAATGCACCTCGTGCTCCTCCGTACTCCTCGAATACACCAGAATATCATCTATGAAGATGATCACGAACACATCCAGTTACTCTTGGAATACCCTGTTCATCAACCGCATGAATGCTGCTGGCGTATTCGTCAACCCAAACGGCATTACTAAAAACTCATTGTGTCCGTACCTCGTCCGAAAGGCCGTCTTCCTGACATCCGCCTCATCAATCAGAATCTGATGGTACCCCAAGACCAAGTCAATCTTGGAGAACCAGGAAGCCTCTCGCAACTGATCAAGCAACTCATCAATGCGCGGCAGAGGATACATGTTCTTCACAGTGACTCGGTTAAGCCCCCGGTAATTGATGCATAACCGGAAACTCCCATCCGTCTTCTTCCCAAACAACACCGGTGCTCCCCACGGTGAAACACTAAGCCGGATGAAACCCTTACCCAACAGATCATCCAGCTGCTTCATCAGCTCTGCCATCTCTGCTGGAGCCATACGGTAAGGCGCCTTGGATATAGACATCGTCCCGGGTTCCAACTCAATCGTAAATGGATCCGACCGCGATGGTCGCAATCCTAACAACGACTGAAAAATAACCTGGAAATCCCGAACAACCTGAATATCCCCTACTGCAACCTCTCCAACAGTCTCCAGCATCACTATAGTCGCAAGATACGCCTCACAGCCCTTCTCAATCAACTGTTCGGCCTGTATCGCTGAAATCATGAGACTCCCGGAAGTCGGTCTCACCCCCTGGTACACTAATTTTCCTGTCTCCCGCTCGAACATAACACGCCCTCGATGACAATCCAGATGGACTCTGTACCGATCTAACCAATCCATACCCAAGATGACATCGTACAACTCCACTGGGCTAATAACCAGATCTGCTGCCATCGACTCTCCTGCCACCAGAACATCCACACCATGAGCCCGCCCGAAAGTAGCCAACGTCCTGCCACCAGCAACCTTAACTACTCCCGGCTGCTCTCCGGAATCGCTCCGGATCCCGCTGCCCTCCGCACACACCGGAGTAATGAAGCTATTCGTAGCTCCTGAATCGAACAACACGTGGGACTCACATCCGCCCACAACTAAGGTCCCTGCACAAACCCCATGTGCATAAGACCCGACACTCTAACGCAGACTCACAATTTTTCCCGACAGACTGAATTCAAGCAAGACAAGAATTAAAAGAAAAGGATCAAGTCTGGAATTTACTTGTGATCGGTCTGCCGCTAGAACCACCTGCCTCTGCCGAAGTGAAGACCCGTGGCGTTGCTGCGATCTGAGCCAACAGCTAGACCGCCAATGGCTGCACTGCTGCCACCGCCATCTGCTGTAGCTTGGGACACCTGGGCTTGATATGCCCTGGCTCCCTGCAGTGGTAACACACCTGAGCCGCTCGATCCTCTCTCCTCTTCGGATAGTACGCCACCTTGTGGCCCATGCCACCGCACCCGAAGCATCCCGAACCACTCTGACCTCCCTAGCACGGCCCTTAAGTGCTCTCCCACTTCCTCTTCTGACCCTGAGCAGGCTTGCCGCCCCTGCTCGAACCCGACTGCTGCCTCCTCTGCTGCTGCACCAGTGGACTAACCACCGCAGCCTGCTCCGTGATATCCTCCTCGATCGCAGCAGCCGTCTCTACCAACTCTGCCCTTGTGGCGAACTTACTCGCCCTGCAGCGAGTCCTCAGATCAGCTCGAAGTCCCCCGAGGAACCTCCTCACCTGGGCCTGCTCGCCCTCCATGCCCCTCCCAGCATGTACCAATAGCCGACTGAACTCCAAATCGAACTCTCTCACAGTCCGACCTCCTTGAGTCAGGTTCAGAAACCTCGAGTCCATCCTATCTACCGCCTCCTGGGGAAAATACTTGGCGTTAAACTCTGCCAAGAAATCCTCCCAGACCATCTCGGCCTGCACCCTCCTGGTCTCGACGCCTCTCCACCAGAGATACACGTCACCATCCAGATAGTGAACCGCCAGGTCCACTCTGTATCCCTCAGGACACCTGATCGAGCGAAAATTACGCTCCAATCTCCGCCGCCACTCATCGGCCTCCTCAGGCTTGGCACCACCCGAGAAAAACCCGGTGCCAATCCTCTGCATCTGCTCCATCATCCTCAGATACGATGGAAACTCCTCCGCAACCGCCACACCCAGCTGCACACCAGCCACTACCGGCTGAACCCCAGCAACCACTGGCTGCACACCAGCCCCACTTGGCTGATTTCCCAGAGCCTGACCCGGAGCCGGTACCCCACCTGGTAACTGCTCCAGAATCAACTGCAGCAAACTCGCCAAACAATCATCTCGGTCTTGGGCCACACCTACGGGAGCACCCTCACCCGGGCCCCCTACACCAACAACTACCTCGGGACCCACACTGGCCCCACCAGCCCTCACGCTGGCACCCGTAGTAGTCACACCCACAAACCCCTCCTGAAACGCCTGCGAGTCCGCCACCTGCTCCTGCGTGGTCTCCTGGGCCACACTCGCGGCAATAGACTCGCTCTCAAGTCCTTGCCCGCGTCCACACCCACCACGACCACCTTGGCCTCCGCGGCTCCCACGACCTCTGCCTCTAGCACCTCTAGCCATAACTCTGCACTCACAGTAGATTACTAAGTACTAGAACAAAACAGAAATCATACAACACTTACCGTGGAATCTTATTAAAGGCTCGGAAGAGATGATCTATGTCCCCAAACCCACATGACAATCAATCAATTATCACACAATTAATTAATCAATCACCCGCCCTAGAACCATAAGTGCTCTGATACCAAACTGAAACAACCCGACCCAAAAATTTAAAATTTTTCCCTTCAGATTATTATCATCATAGATAATAATCCTCAATTGGGTCACACCACATGCAGAAAACATAAAACAATTAAACCAATTCAATCAATTCAATAATCTCATACTTATTAAATCTAGCCAGTTCAATTCAACAATCCAAACAATAACCAATAATCAATAACCAATAAACTACAGCTCATAATTCTCTAGCAACCTAGCAATTCTACAACAGCACCCAGCCATACGAAACCCTAGATCATCTCTTCTTCCTGGCCATGATTCCACGATCACATTTTCTCTTTACCTACAACACATGGCAAAAAGAGTTGCGTGAGTATTATCACAAATACTCAGCGACGCGGTCATCCCGCCTACGGGTTATTTAAGTATAGACATACAATCAATAAAATACCAAGATGAGCACACAAGCAAACAACAAGAACAACCAACACAAACAAGTACAAGGACTTTGTGTCGATCGACACAACCACTAGGTGTCGATCGACATGACTCCGTCCTGTGTCGATCGACACGACAACCCAGAAACGAGCTTATCCTCTCGTGGCTCGAATCTATCGCGATTCATTGAGTCACTTGCACAATTCCAACCACAAAACACACGAAACACCAAGCAAACGCATTTCATCAATCCCTATGCCCACACAAACCCACGATCACGCACTCACCTCGAAGAATCAAAATGAGAATGGGACCAATGGTTACAAAACGACTTGTACACGACGAACCACTGGTCCAAAACCAAAACGGACGACTGTTCTGAAAACTAGACAGACACAGCTACGCTTCGGTATGCGGAGCGCCTCCAGAAACCTTCTGGTTCGATCGGAAAACAACCCGAAGCCGACTGATCGCAGACAACTAATCTGCACAGACCCATCGAGTTCAAACAGCCATAACTCGATGAATAATCAAAGAAAAGACAAACCGTTTTTGCCTATATCAAGAGCAGAAATCGGAGAACTTAGCCACCAAGTTTCACTCCAATCCGCCTCGAATAGCACAGCCGTTTGCCCTCTGAAACTTCTGAACAGAAGCTGTTCTCACTCACAATCCTCTCAAGAACAAAGCCCCTCTCTCTCAAACCTCTTCCTCTCTCTGATTCGTCTCTGTAATGCGGCCAAACTCTCCTGTTTCCGCTTTTTATCTGAACCCTAGGGTTTCCCTAAACCGGCCCACCAAACCGGCAATCAGAAACCGAAACCGTCGGTCTGATTTTTAACTCGTGTCGATCGACACACAACCCCTGTGTCGATCGACACAACGCCTAACCCGACTTCTCACAAGTCCCAAAAACTCACGTGTCGATCGACACACACACCCTGTGTCGATCGACACCCACCAAAATCCACTTTTTGGTTCACGGGCGTTACAGTAACCCCATGACGGGGTCTTAAGTTATTTTTTAAGAATAAATTTAATATTTAAAAATAGTTTGACACTCACTTAGTTTCATGTAAATATATATGTGTTTAATGGTGACACTCAAGTGAGGTTTAAAAAACTAAAAAATAATAAATTTTGTGTTTTTTAAATGTTTGCAAAATAAAAAAAAATCAAACTGTTATATATAAATATTGAAGATTAAATAAAACAAAATTATATAATAGGTTGCATAAAAATTTGAACGTATATTACAATCCGTAAAAACGTAAAATGAAATAAACATTTTAAAGCATGATGAATAACACAACTAACTCGGCTCTAGTTTTCAGTTATGCCAAATTTTTGCCAAATGTGCTCAACCAAATCAGCTTTCAATTGTTCATGCATTCTTTTTTCACGAACTAGTGCTCGATTGGCCATCATATTATTCACATTTGTGGAATCTCTGTAGAAAACGTGTAGTCCACTTATGAAGTCCCGCTTCCTTCTCCTTGTAAGAATTCTGATAAATCATATTGAGTGCATTGGTCTCGTTCGTCTTCTACTATCATATTGTGCAATATGATAGATGCTCTCATTATCTTACCTATTTTTGTCTTATCCCAACTAAGAGCTGGGTTTTTGACAATTGCAAATCGAGCTTGCAACACTCCAAAAGCACGCTCGACATCTTTTCTAACAGCTTCTTGACGATTAGCAAATAATGATGCCTTCGGACCTTGCGGCTGCGAAATTGATTGAATGAAAGTTGTCCATTTCGGATATATACCATATGTGAGATAGTAAGCCATATGGTATTGCCGTCCATTGACAACGTATTTGACCTTCGGAGCTCGACCTTCTAATATATCATCAACAACGGATGACCGGTCAAGAACATTGATATCGTTAAAAGTACCTGGCGGTCCAAAAAATACGTGCCAAATCCATAGATCTTGTGAAGCCACAGCCTCTAAAACGATTGTGGGTTTTCCATGTCCACGTGAATACTGTCCTGCCCAAGTCGTGGGACAATTCTTCCACTCCCAATGCATACAATCAATGCTTCCTATCATCCTGGGAAATCCCCTAAACTCGCCAATATATAGTAATCGTTGAAGATCCTTTGGTGTTGGCATTCTCAAGTACACACCCTCGAATAAATGTATAATTCCATCCACAAAATGTTCTAAGCATCTGCTCACCGTGGTTTCACCGAGCCTGAGGTATTCATCCATTGCATCAGCTGCAACACCATATGCCATCATCCGAATTGCGGCTATACATTTTTCTAGGGCTGAGAGGCCGGATCTTCCGGTATCATCTTGTCTCTGTTCAAAGAATGGTACATCATTGGAGAGTCTTTGAACAATAAGCATGAACAATGGCTTGTTCCTTCTAAAACGTCGTCAAAATATAGCATCTAGGTAAACCGGTTGATCACTAAAGTAATCGTTCCATAGTCGAATGTGCCCTTCTTCGCGTCCTCTTTCTATATATGCTCGTTTTTTCTGTTCTTTCCTCGTCACTTGACGTTCACTGACACCATCTACGCAATCTTGAAAACCTTCGTCAAATATTTGATCAAAATTTTCATCAAAGTTTTCATATAAAATTTGATCATATGGATGAGAAGTCATGACTTCTTTGTTTGGTTTTTGTGTAAAAGAAAATTTGGAACTTGAAAAAAACTGAAATTTTAAGAGAATTTGAAAAAAAAACGAGATTGTGAGAGAGAAAGTTTGTAAATGAGAAAGAGATTGTGAGTTACAATAATGGAAGAGTTCATATATTATAATCTCTTATAAAGGGGAAATTCAAAATAAAGACAACATACATTGTACAACTTGTGTGAACAACTTGTAAAATAAAGACAACATAATGTCACAAGTCATCCTACTACAGCAAGTTGTAGGATACAACCAAAATATTAGCAAGTTGTAAACATAAAAAACTAGCAAGTTGTAAGATACAACCAAAACACAAGTGATGTCGACTGAAAAAGTTGATGTCTACAGCTTTGGTGTCGTTGCCTTGTCCATACTTGTCCTCCTTCCTCACTGACTTCCTCCTCCTGCAAAACACACAATATAAACACAAGCTGATATCAGAACACACCCACATACACACAATATGAACACACACACAACATCAAAACACACAAAATATCATTATCAATGAAAAGGAGTCAACAATACCAGAATCAATGAACAAGAATAAAGAAGAACACAATGAAAATTTGTTGATAAGCTTGTTCTTAAGTGCCTCAAGGATTTTTTGTTGGGAAAGTCTTTCTCTAGCAGTCAAGTCCTCTTTTTTTATCACCCACATCTCCTGAAGGACCTTCAAAGAACTCGCACCTGCATCTTCACTCTGCCCCCTCTGTTCTTCCCCTTGGCCTTTAAAGCCTTCATACCCAATGGCCTTTATTCTGTTTCTTCCTCCACGTGACAGGAGGTTGTGGAGGTGGAGGAATTATTTTTTTCCTCAATATATTTACACCATTTCTGATCATTCTTAATGAAACGACCCGACCCAAAAATTTAAAATTTTCTCTTAAGATTATTATCAACACGGATAATAATCCTCAATTGGGCCAACACAAGCAACGCGGAAACAATTAAAATCAACAATAACAACCAAATCAATAAATCCCATACTTTATTAATTCCCTAACCGTTCAGTTCAATAAAACAATATTCAATTCAATCAAATTCCAGAATAATCTAATGACAACAATTTCAGAATCTACTAGCAATCTAGCAATTCTAACGCTACAGCCACTCAGACGAGACACTAGATCATCTCTTCTTCCCGGCCATGATTCCACGATCACATTTTCTTTTTACCTGCAACACATGGCAAAAAAAGTTGCGTGAGTATTATCATAAATACTCAGCGACGCGGTCATCCCGTCTACAGGTTAAATATATACAGACATAAACAAGAGATACAATATCAGAGTGAGCATACAATCAAGCATACATGAAACAACCAATCACGAACTAGTGCTGAAGTACTGTGTCAATCGACACACCCACTAGGTGTCGATCGACAGACTGTCCCGTGTCGATCGACACAACCACCAGGTGTCGATCGACACAACCACCAGGTGTCGATCGACATACAGCCCCGTGTCGATTGACACACCACTCTGGTGTTGATCGACACGACATCGCAGAACCCAGGAAAACAAGCCTATCCTCTCATGGCTCGAATCCATCAAGTATGTCGAATCTCCTGCACAAATCCAAGCACCAATACACAGAATCCAATCCAACAATACAACAATGGCATTCCATCTATTCCTCATGTCTATATGAACCTACGGTCACGCACTCACCTTGATTTCGGATTGAAAGGATGAAGAACGTGCGAAAAACACAATGAACAGCCCCTGATTTCGTCCTTCCCAGAACTGAAATCCACCCAGCAACGATCTCCCTTGCGATCTAACACTCTCTCAAGCTCAATCCTCCTCAAGAACACTTAAAAATCACCCAACACTTCTGATTTCAGACTTTTCTCTCAAAACTCTATGTTTTCTTCTGATTACGGCCAAAAGAGAACCAAACGCATCTGATACAGCCTTATATACGAACCCTAAGGTTTCCTAAACCGCCCCACCAAACTGGGCAATTAAACCGAACCTGTCGGTCCAATTCCAACTCGTGTCGATCGACACACACCACCTGTATCGATCGACACACCACCAGGAATCCGACTTCTCACAAGTCAAAACACCCATGTCGATCAACATATACACCTTTGTCGATTGACACACCCAACCAAAATCCACATTTTGGTTCACGGGCGTTACAATTCTCTCCCACTAACACGGATTCGACCTCGAATCACGCGACTCCGTCTCACTAAGGCTAACACTTCCGCCAAAAACCCGACCAGATTTTCCCGAGAACATCAACGATGCAACGTCCCCTGGTCCGGATTAGGGCTGCCCGATTGATCGCCCAACAATCAAACAAGAACATGCACGACCAACCGTTGACCCTAAACTGGACCAAATGATCGCACAACAATCAAACAAGAACATGTACGACCAACGACGCTACATATGCTACCAGGGTTGTCCGAACGAAGTTCTAAACATAAGCAAAACCCTAGATTCGACATCCACCACACACTCCTGGCCCTTGGCCAGCACCACTCGTGATCACACCTGATCCCCGAGCTCTATTAGGCTCACACTAGCCCCATTGCACCGTCTCACCACGGCTGTAATCCTGACCCTAACCCGGTCAGCACCACCTGAGATCCACTCTCGATCCCCGAAGTTCATCCAATCTCATACTCACGACCACGCTCAGCACTACTACTTAAATCTCATACTCATAACTCATATACATATACACCACACCTACTCGCAGGATCGTCACCCCTTGAGATACATATGCATGGAACCCACTATCCCCTAGAGAGAACCACCATCGCTCAAAGTATATGTAGGGAACCCACCCGTCCCCTATAGAGAACCACCAACTCTCGAGTATATGCAGGGAACCCACTATCCCCTAGAGAGAACCACCATCCCTCAAGTATGTAGGAAACCCACCCGTCCCCTCGAGCAATACTCTGAACGCGCATCATAAGTACCTGTCGACCGGAATCACCTCCGTGGCTCCATCATGACATCCCCTACCCAGAATATCATCACATCCATGACCCCCACTAGGTCATCCGAAACAACTCTCTCTAGGTGTTTCCACTAGAGTCCCTGGAATTGACAAGTTCTAACCACCATAAAACCTCTATTCCAGACTCTCCCTAGGAATAGACAAGTTCTAACTCGCATACAGCTTCCATTTCTAGCCACTCCTAGAACATGAACAAGCTCATTTCTAGCCAATCCTAGAACATGAACAAGCTTTAAGACTCATCGAACTTCCATTCCTAGCCATCACATGACCCCACCAGTCATAACATATAAGAACTCCCATCATTTAATAAGGCAAACTCATCTTATTAAATCTCCAAATGTATACTCGTTACAACAACAAAGGAAATACATAGCAACAACATAGCAATGATGATAGAGTTTTTGTCGGTTTCAAAGATTAAACTTAGATTCACTAATCCGAGGTAGAATAGTTTAGGTTCGTTAAGGGACCATCAATACACTCTAATCTTATAGGATACAAATTCAGCTAAGCAATTCAAAGTTGTTTTAAGTGTCACAATTTATCAAAGCAAACAAAAAGTAAAATTCGGTTGTAAACAATAAGTGGAAAGGCGTTAGGTCAAGGGGTAATTCTCAGGGATTAGGATATCAAAACCAAGCAATTATTCATGTTATCAAGTTATGAACCAATCTAGAACTCAACTATAGATTCAAGAGGACCCACTGTCGTGGCATCAACTACTTCAACAAACAATCTAACACCCTAAACTGTCGTTTGAGGTTACAAAGAATGAAGAGCATTAAACGAATTGGGTTGATTTGTTCACGAGTTACTTTAACTTCAACTGTCGTTGGCTAAAGACAACTCGCCCATCTATGTCAATTCCAGCAATTCACAACACTTTTGATGAGTGAATTCAACCTAAAATCAGAGACTAGGTAATCAAATTAGCCTAGGCAATACGTTTGACATTAGACGAAGATATCAAGTGATGTTTCAAAACCTATCTACGCTTAGTTATGATTCTCTATCCCCATCGAAACCCTTAACCTAACAAAGGGGATTACTCGCACATATTCAAGCAAACAACAGCAGCAAGTGATAAGAAAAACTTCATTGAATCAAAGTAAAGAGATTAGGGTTTAAGAAAACTTCAATAAGAAAACGTGGAAGACAAATCTCCAAGCAAAAATCTAAGACAAGTATTCGAATCTCTCTCTCTCTCTCACTCGTTGATCTCTGTTGTGTTGTTGCTGCTGTGTTGCAGCTGCGTGCTCCTCCTAAAAAATCCAGGGAAATACCTATTTAAAGGTCCACGGCGGCTGGCCCAAAGATAGGGTTACAAAATTAGGGTTTAATAAAAAGCCTATAAGCAAATCTGCTAGGGAGCGGGAGCACCTAACTCCAGCGCAGGTGCTCCTTCTGGGCAGAATCTTAAAAAAAAATCCTTTCTTCCTTCTTTTTCGCCAAATCCAATTGCAAACTTCAAATCCTTGCTTCCAGCCACTTTAGTACCTAGAATGACTCGAAAGAGAGTGAAAGACTCGATAAAAACCTACAAAACAAAGGTTAGAATGCGCCAAAAACGCATTATATCAAGCAACATGCTAATACAGACTATGAAAACCAAAAAGACACTCAAGCCACCTCTTGCTTCTCGAACCACTTCGAGAACTTCCTCTTCATCGACGCTTCTGGTTTCCAAGTCTCCTCCTCAATATCGTCATAGTCCCACACGACTCTCACCAACGGTATACTCTTACGACGCAGCACCTTGACTCTTCTCTCGAGAATCCTCATAGGTCTCGCCGCCAACGTCATGTTGGGCTGAAGATCCTCTGGAATCCTAGCCAACACCTCCTCAGACTCATGTAGACACTTCTGCAGCATCGAAACATGGAAGACCTTGTGAAAAGCCTTCATACTCTAAAGTAATTCCAATCGATAAGCTACTGGTCCGACCTGCTCCACAACCTTGAACGGACCCATAAACCTCGGACTTAGCTTATTCTCTGAAATGGATTTGGTAGGACCCCTCAACATAGCTGCCTTGAGATACACCAGATCTCCCAGCTCAAACTCTAGCTCCTTCCGTCTCCTATCGGCGTAACTCTTCTGCCGATCCTGAGCCTCTCTCACGTTCAGTCTCAAGACACGGATCTTCTCTGTCGTCTCCAGAACAAAGTCTGCACCAAACATGCTCCTCTCCCCCACTTGAGTCCAGCATAACGGTGTCCTACACGGCCTCCCATAAAAAGCCTCATATGGAGACATCCCAATACTCATCTGGTAACTGTTGTTGTATGCAAACTCAACCAGGTTAAGATGATCCGCCCAATGACCACCATAATCTAGCACACACATCCTCAACAGATCCTCTAATGTCTGAATCATCCTCTCCGACTGCCCATCTGACTGAGGATGATATGTTGTGCTCATATGCACCTTAGTGCCCATCTCAGCCTGAAACGCCCTCAAGAACTCTGAAGTAAATCTCGGATCCCTGTCTGACACAATACTCGCTGGCACCCCGTGCAGCCTCACTATCTCCCGCACATACTTTTTATCCAAAACTACCGCTCCATCAGTCTTCTTAATGGCCAGAAAATGTGCTGACTTAGTCAGACGTTCCACGATAACCCAAATCGCATCATAAGTCCATGACATCGGCAACCTCGTCATGAAATCCATGGTAATCATATCCCACTTCCACTCCGGAATGGGCAAACTCTGCAACATACTGATATGCTCAAATTTACCCTGAGCTACTCTCTCAAATTAAGAGATCGATGTAATACTTAGGGATCGAATCCACAGGGAATCAATTGACACAATCAATTATGAATTCAAATTATGCTAAGTAAAATGTGATAAATGTAAAATAAATACCAAATGTAAACAAGTGAATGATTATCAGGTTCTTGAAATCAATTAGACAAAAGGTTAGGCATTGGGTAATTCGCAGGAATGACTTGAAATACGGCTGTGTCGATCGACATGAGGATAAAAACAGTTAGGATTTGGTAAGAACGGTTCTAGAGCTCAAACACGAATATAAACCAATCAACTTTCATTGAAGAGATTATCTATGACTAAATCCCTAAATTCCAAATTTCTTTGCAAATTCAGTGAATAAAGACAAGCATTAAGTTCAAGTTCAATTGTTCACAAAATTACTAAGCCAAATTTCGTTGCGAATAGATAATTTTGCTCATCTAAGATTATGTCCGGTTGTTAATAATACTTTCGCATCTATTAAAGCAACCTAGGATATCCAATTTCAGTTGATCAGTCCTAAAATCAGAGTTAAATCAATCTAGATGAAGAACATAAAGATAAATCCTAACAGGGTTTCAATCCTACCAATTTCTCATCAAACATTTGAATAACCCTAAACCTAACAAGCAAACTACTCAGACATAGATGATGAAATCATAATGAATGAAATAAATTGCATAAAAAAGTTAGAGTAAGAGATACAAAGTTTCGAAAGCGATGGAATCCGGAAGTCTGAAATCTCCTAAAAGCTTTGAATCTCCAAGTCTTAATTAAAAACAAGATCTTCCCTAAAAACATAAGGAAGAACTATATATGAAGTCTCAAAATTCGGATTGGGTTTCTTGTAAGCTTATGGGCTTCTTGGGCAAAACTGAAATTTCTTCAAAACTTGAAGTCTTCACGTGTCAGACGGGCATGTCGATCGACACAAAGGACTGTGTCGATCGACACAGGCTTAAAATCTCGACTCCGACTTGATCACTTCGGTCCTTCTTTCCTCGATACTCCAAAAAGCTCCAAAAGCTCCAATAAAGCTCCAATCGTCCAATAATCTACAAAGACTCAAAAAGACTCGAAAAATACCAAAAAGACTCTATGAAAAGGACTTATATCATGGTCAAAAATGGGTAAAAACCATGATATATCAACTCCCCCAGACTTAGCATTTGCTTGCCCTCAAGCAAAACATACACTAAGAATGTGAAAGAGGTTTGAAAACGCAGAAACTTACCTTCCTTTGGAGTACCGGATATACCTCTTTCAACTAGCAAGCCACATAATGCACAACCAACTCAAATTCAGACCGCCATGTACTTCTCCTTAGACATTCGCAGCCTCTCAAATTTATCCAGAGCTTATCAACATAACCTGCTAGTCGTCATTGCTGGGTCTTGTCCTAGATCTCGATGCCAAGAACCTTCTAGACTCATTCCCATACTATACCATGACAAGTGAACCATACAACCTTTGGTACTTTTTCTCTCCCCCAGACTTATTCGATTAAGAAACTCAAAAACAGTGCTTTCACTACTATTGTTCCTTATGAGGAGACAGGGTCGTGAGATCGCTCGTCCTCTACATCCATTCTAAAGGACTTAGACTGCTGCTTTTGAGCTCCAGGTGATCACCTCTTGAGTACTGACTCACTGGAATTTCATTTCCTCATCTTATACTCAAGAACTATCATATCACCCCAAATCATTCTTTTTTTTTTTTTAATGAAGGAGAGGAGTACCGTTATTATGAACAGAGACTACACTTTTCAGGTATGAATGAGGAGTCAAGCTCTATGAACACCAATCACCGAGGAGACCGCATAATTAGCTCGAACCCTGGGCGGATTATGCTGGTAGTAACGGACGTCTCTAGTTAACTGGTCAGCCTTAGGATTTTTCATTAGTCTGACTCTGAAATCGATTCTAGAAGAATGGTCACACCACTGAAAGAGACGAACCACTTAAACCAAAAGAGGGGTCATTGTTTCCAACTGACTATTTTGACTTAATAAAAATGTTTTGGACTAACTCTAAAAAACGAACACAAAGTTAGCAACTACCTCCCCCAGACTTAAACAACACTGTCCCCAGTGTTATCAAGCTGAGTTAGGCAAAAGAATCAAAAGGATAACGAACATGGGAAGGGAAAATGAAAGTTTTACCAATGTTAGCTCCATGTCGATCGACACGCATAAAAGTGTCGATCGACACAGGTTTTCTGAACCGGATTATGAGTTGTGCGGAGTTGGACACAAAATGTTGAATCGTGTCGATCGACAAAAGAGTTTCTGGACCATATCTGCAGGTTTGTTTATCATTTTCCATCGTTAAACTAAATTCAAATCTAACCATTCTGCAAAACACAACTCAAGAGACGTGATTAAGAGGAAAACATAGGCAAATCGCATTAGTTTATCAGTTCTGAAATCCTAAAGAAACATAAAACAAACTGACTCAAAGTTAGATAATAAAAGAAAATAAAAAGAAACAGGAAAAAGGATAAGTGATCTAATCATCCTCCTCAGATGATGATGAAGGCCATGGAGTAGGTGGTCGAGGACGGATGCATCCACAGCGTGGCCAAGTAGACACGGCAGTCCAGAGGATCTGGAGACTCTGAGCCATCCAACTCTGAAACTCGTCTAGAGGTTGGCCAGGCAAGGGTGGTAATGGAGGAAGCTGAGGTGGAACACTGGAAGTGCCCGCGTCTGAGGTACCAGCTGCAGCAGTGCCCCGAGTAATCTGTTTGCGCACAGCTCCAACTGGGCGTAGAATTCTCTCGTCAGGCTCGAAAGCCATCATAGTAGGGTCCGCAGAGATCCTCATCAGCTCAGGAATGGGCAGCTTTACCATCCGCTACTCGCCAGGAACTGGGTGGAAAACCCAATGCTGGTCTCCCTTGAGCCAGGTGGCTCTCATCAAGTAGTCCATGTCCATAGAGCAATCTGCTCTCTCCCTAGTGCAATTAGATGTATCTGTACCACAAAATATGAAAATGGGAGTGAGGAGGCTACCAGCTGCGAAGGGCTTGCTGCTCTTCTTCAAAGTAAGTGGTGTGTTCTTCAGAGACAGCAAGTGGCGCGCGAAGAAAACCCCCATGTTAGGGTGAGGCTCAATCCAAGTCGAGGGTTGAGATTCTTCCCAAGCCGTATATGACAATAGGACCAGCTCCTGAAGCCTCATCTTCCCGGGCTCCACCTTGTACAATATAGTAGTGGAGAACAGGCGGAGCAAGTAGCGGAGGGCTGGATGCTTTACATCCGTGTGTGTGGAGGCAGTAGGAGCATACATCCCGGTCCCAAATAGTGCCCAAAATGCTTGTAGATCTGGGATGTTTTCCGGAAGTACCTGATAATCTCGACCCTCATCGAAACCATACACCCTGCAAAGATCCCGGAGAGTGATCATGTGGCGAATTCCTCTGATCTTGAAACTCAATCTCCATTGTCCTCCAGCATCAGCGTGCTCTGCATTCCCTTCTACACAACCAAATCGCACCGAGGCAAAAAACTGACGTACTAAGTCATGGTACATAGGGTAGGGGTGTGTGGCAATGGTTCCTAACCCTGCGTTCTTCAGCAATCATAACACCTCAGTCCTGAGTCCTAAAACACTCATTATCCTTGAGTTAGCATATCTAGTCGGAGCGAGCTTCACTTTCGACCATTCGTTGTACAGAAGCGAATCATAGTCATCCCACTCCTCCGTTATTTCTCTGTTGTCAACATCATCGCGTATCAGAACTTTTGCGGGAACCTCACTCCATCGCCTCTGAATGGCGATCTTCTCCCCCTCAGGTAGTGGCCATGGATGACGCGATGCAACGGATTGTGCTTGTGTACTAGAACCAGATGCAGCATCCTTGTCTTTTCACAGGCGCTTGCTACCCTGTGTAGCCATCTGCAAACAACCAAAGACAAAAACAAACAAACAAAAATCCGAAATCAGTACATGTTGGACGTTTCTAGGCGTTTGTGTCGATCGACACACATGTCCGTGTTGATCGACACAGACCAATACAGTTTCGAAAATCTGCAATCCAAAACAATTCATCCTCAACAATTAACCACAATACTATCTAAACAACCTCTAGCAAGCGCAAGAGTCCAATGTGTCACAATATCAACCCCAAATCAACCCAATTTCGTTTTCACCTCTTTAACAACCTAAAACCTCAAATATTCTCAAATTCGAATCTAACCTACCAAAATCAACATAATTAACGCATGAAGCATGTCCAAAATCACTTTAAAAGTGTATTCTAAGTAATTGAATCATCCAATTTGGACCAAAATAACCCGAAATCACCTTTTTTCCTTATGAATGTCGAACTGAAAAAGTAGAAATAGGGTGTCATACCTTTGTAGATCGAGTAAATGGTGGATAGAAACGGAAAGAGGATGAAAATCCGAGCGGTTTAGAGTCGGTGAAAGAATGAAAAAGTTATGGAGGTTTGAAAATTGTGTCGAGCGATATGGCTGTTGTCGAAAGGTTTATGAGGAGGAAGGAGAAGAAAACTTACCTGTTGTCGTGTGCTGGGCCGTCTCATCTGTGGGCCGTGTCGATCGACATACAGGTCCATGTCAATCGACACGGACTTTTCTTTTCCGAAAATCCGACTTATCACACATGAAACACTTAAAATAAAAGGTTAGTAAAACAAAACAAAAAGATTGAAAATAATTTACACTTACCAGTGGGTTGCCTCCCACTAAGCGCTTGTTTTCAGTCGTTAGCTTGACTATGTCAGAGCTCAGGCAATAGGTGCATCATCCAGGGGCACAATGTGTCCTTCCGGAATCTCAGCTTCCGCCCAATAATGTTTCACCCTTTGCCCATTAACAGTGAACTCTTTCTCATCCCTGCTAACGAGGACAACAGCTCCGTGTGGTCTGACCTCCTTAATCGTGAAAGGACCCGACCAACGAGAACATAATTTACCAGGAAAAAGCTGTAAACGAGAGTTATAGAGCAATACCTGGTCATGTGGTTCAAATGTCCTAGATATGATCCTTTTATCATGATATGCCTTAGTCCGCTCCTTGTATAACTTAGAGCTTTCGTAGGCACGATGTCTGATTTCATCCAGTTCATTTAGTTGTATCAGACGCCTTTCTGCAGCAGGCTTGATGTCGAAGTTGAAAAGCTTAACTGCCCAGGCTGCCTTGTGTTCCAACTCCACTAGTAGATGACACACTTTCCCGTAAAGCAGATGAAATGGAGTGGTTGTGGGAGTCGGAATCCGCACAATCAAAATTTGTAGAGACTTTCGTAGGGAACTGAATTTCTATGATTAAACCAACGCAAAAAACTGTCACGGAAAATTAGCACTCGTTCTATTGCTATTAAGAAAGCTTTAGAGTACAAGTCTTTGTGAATTGATTTTCGGATCCTTTTCTCAAAGGACGTACATGAGTATATATACTAACCTAAGTCGGCTAATCCATTTCTAAATGATAATGGAAATCTTCCCGGGATTGCTCATATCGGTTCACTTAGGCCTTAATACGCAGCCCACTTCGGCCTACACATGCAGCCCACTTCGGCCAACGTATGCGGCCCACTTCGGCCAAAACGAGCAACCCACTTCGGCCATTACGAACAGCCCACTTCGGCCTTCACGAGCCACTCACTTCGGTACCACGCACCTCGCGGCATCGGTTCCACGACATGCCGTGGTCAAGGATCGACATCGGCTCTTCCGAAGCAATGACATCGGCACCACTTCGTGTCACGACTTCGGTCCAACGATGTGCCGAACTCGGAGCCACTCACGACCGACTTCGGAACCACTCACGACCGACTTCGGTTCCAAATGCACTGCGGTACGCGGTTATCCTCGGCGCCTTAGGTTGCTGTAGGCCGCAATCTCGTGTCGCGATGTGCACGACATTGGCTAACGATGCGCTGTGCACGACGGTCGTTCGTAATCCACCGCGATTTCCATACTTAGCCATTTTTTGACTGTTGTCTTTCCAGAGGGAGATTCGACCCCAATAGTTTGCCCCCCAGCTCGGTACTATGAAAATAATAGCGAAGCGGTTTGTGTTAAGCAGACGATTTGCAGTCATAAAACAACTGCTCAATTACGTTAATCTTCTGAAGAATGATGACTGGGACCCACGAATTGTCCTTTTGACTTCTCTACTCTCTCTAACTCTCTATTTTTGCTTAAGTTTTTTTTATATCGACATCGGACCGTGCCGAAGTCGATCCGAACGCGGATCTAAGTCAGTCGCGGACCGAAGCCGGGGAATTTGCGGATCGAAGTCGATCGAGAGTGAAGTCGATCGCGGACCGGAATCGATCGCGGGTCGAAGTGGATCGGGGCCGAAGTCGATCACGGGCCAAGGTTGATCGCGGGCCGAAGCCGAACTGATCGCGGATCAAGATCTGGTCGATCACGTGCCGAAGTCGGACTGCTGCAGACCGAAGTCGAGTTGATCGCGGACCGAGGTCGGATCGGGACATGGTGTTGAGGTCGAACAGGTCGCAGACCGAAGTGGATTTCCCATCGCGGACTAAGACCAGGCTGATCGCGCGCCAAAGTCTGATCGAGTCGCGGGCCGAGGTCGTCTCGATCGCGGACCGAGACCGAACCGATTACGGACCAAAATCGGGCTGATCGCACGCCGAAGTCGGATCGGGTCGCGTGCCGAGGTCGAACCGATTGCTGACCGAGACTGGGCTGGTTGCGCGCCGAAGTCAGACCGAGTTGCGGGCTGATCGCGCGCCAAAGTCGGATTGGGATGTGGTACCGAGGTCGAACAGGTCGCAGACCGAGGTGGATTTCCCATCGCGGATTGAGACCGGGCTGATCGCGCGCCGAAGTCGGATCGGGACGTGGTACCAAGGTCGAATAGGTCGCAGACCGAAGTGGATTTCCCATCGCGGACTGAGACCGGGCTGATCGCGCGCCGAAGTTGGATCGAGACGTGGTACCGAGGTCGAACAGGTCGCGGACCGAAGTGGATTTCCCATCGCGGACTGACACCGGGCTGATCGCGCGCCGAAGTCGGATCGAGTCGCAGGCCGATCGCTGGCCGATCGCGTGCCGAGGTCGCGTAACGAGATCGAATTGATTGCTAGCGGGGATGGAACCGAGGTCGTGGAAGACGCCTATGGTGGTGAAGGCGATGGAGGTATCGCATCCTAGTCAATCTCCCCTGAACGGTCCCATGCTGCCGTGTTTGTTTCATGCTTCTATTCTCATGTGTTTGACTGCCTAAATGGCTTTATCTTATGTAGACTTTGTGCCTTGACGGCTTTATCTCTTTCTGTAAGATGTTTATGCTTAGCAACATGTTTGGATTTTCGACCAATGATTCGTCTGTTGGGTTTGTTTTCAATGATTGAACTCGGCTTTACGGGGTTACTATGATATCCGTTCCGGCTGCAATCACATTATGACCAACGTTTCCTATGTTGGGTTTATGACGATCATTTCTGGTTTAGAAGCTTGTTCCCGTGAACCGAACTTGCTCCGTCAATGGTCGTTGCGCACTTAATATCCTGTTTTGGGATGTGATAGTCAGATCAAAGTGTTACTGTGGCCAGCAGCAACGATCGAGTTTAAGTGTCTCGTTTTGATTTGGTTGATCCGTTACGGATGTTCCAATATTGACTTGGTTGATCCGTGATGGATGTTCAAGTATTGACTTGGTTGATCCGTGATGGATGTTCAAGTATTGAATTGGTTGATCCGTAATGGATGTTCAAGTATTGAGAAATAGGGAGTATACGAGTATACGTACCCCACTCCCCCCCCTTTTTAGGGAAGGGGGCAGCTGAACCCATCCGAAGACGGGCTGCCTACGTACCCTTTGCAGGGATCAAGCCGCCTCATAGTTCGTTTAGAAATGACTTAGTGATAGTATTTCTTTAGATGTCGAGCGTTCCACGAACGCGGAACTGGATCGCCAGCCGTGTTGGCTAATTTGTAGACTCCGGGTTTGACTACTTCAGTGACTCGGTAAGGTCCTTCCCAGTTAGCACCAAGTTTGCCCGCGTTTAGCTCTGCTGTATTTTGAAAGACTTCCCGCAACACCAACTCTCCTTCCTGGAATCTACGAATCTTAACCTTCGAGTTATAGTACCTTGCTGCAGCGTTTTGATAGTTCTGAATCCGAATAAGTGCTTGGTCACGTTTCTCGTTGACCAGATCCAATGTATCAAGCATCAGAACATGATTTAATCCTTCCTGCTCTGGTAGAAGTCTTCGTCGCACACTCGGAAATTGCACTTCTGGTGGGATAATGCATTCGGTTCCGTATACTAAGGCAAATGGGGTTTTGCCTGTTGCTCATCCTGGTGTGGTGCGGTGCTACCATAGCACTCCTTCCAGCTCGTCAGCCCATCTCCCCTTCTTCGCCTTGAGCCATTTTTTTAGCCCTTTAAGGATCGATTTGTTGGCTGCCTCGGCCTGTCCGTTTCCTTGAGGATACCTCAGCGTTGATTTGCTTAACCTAATCTTCCACTTATCCCCACTCCTGAACCGTTTTTTGATGATGATCCGTCGACGTGTAGCTTCCAAATCGGTTTAGGTTCGTCTTCTTCGGGACCCTCGTCCAAGGTCTCAATAAGGAAATCCGCTAGAACTTGAGACTTTTTACAAGTCCGGCCTCGGTATTCGATGTCGTATTCACTAAGTTCGACGGCCCACTTCGCCAATCTTCCTGACTGGCTCGGACTATGAAGGACTGATCTCAAGGGAAAAGTGCTGAGAATTACGATTGGGTGTGACTGGAAGTAAGGTATTAATTTCCTGGCGCACATGACCACAACTAGTGCTAACTTCTCCATTAGCGGGTACCTTATCTCCGCAGCGACTAAACTCTTGCTGACGTAAAAAATTGGCTTCTGCTCTCCCATTTTTTCCCGAACAATCACTCCGCTAACGGCCACTGAAGAGACCGCAATGTACAGGAAAAGTGGCTCGCCATCTACTGGTTTTGCAAGTATCGGTGGACTTGCCAAGTATTCCTTTAATTCCTTGAATGCTGTCTCACACTTCTCGTTCCAATTGAAGTCCTTCTTCCCCCCAAAGTATCATAAAACGGCAAACACCTATCGGTTGAGCGTGAAATGAAGCGGTTAAGCGCTGCAACTCTTCCGGTCAACCGTTGCACCTCTCGTTTAGTTTTCGGAGAAGCCATATTTTTTAGTGCGTCTATTTGCTTCGGATTCGCCTCAATGCCACGGCGAGTGACTAAGTAACCAAGGAATTCTCTAGATGTTACCGCAAACCTACACTTTGTCGGATTCAGTTTCATATTGTGCAAGTTCAGCCGCTCAAAACATTCCCGCAGATGCTCGACGTGATCTTCTTTGCTCAACGACTTCACTAACATATCATCAATATACACCTCCATTGTTTTTCCCAGCTGGTTAGCGAACATTCTGTTGACCAGTCGCTGATATGTGGCTCCCGCGTTTTTAGCCTGAATGGCATCACTTTGTAGCAGTAGATTCCTCGGTCCGTGATGAAAGCTGTCTTGTCTTGATCTTCGGGGTTCATAAGAATTTGGTTGTATCCCGAAAAGGCGTCCATGAACGACAGTAGCTCATTGCCGGCTATTGCTTCGACCAGGCGATCAATATGAGGCAAAGGAAAGCTATCCTTTGGGCATGCTTTGTTCAGATCCGTGAAATCCACGCAAACGCGCCATTTTCCGTTCTTTTTCTTGACTACGACGGGATTCGCTAACCAATCCGGATACTTGACTTCCCTGATTGAGCCAACCCTGAGAAGCCTATCTACTTCGTCGTTAACCACTTTCGCCCTTTCAGGTCCGAGTTTCTTTCTCTTCTGCTTGACTGGTTTGAAGCTTGGATCAACGTTTAACTTATGGCTTGTCACACTGATATCGATACCCGGCATATCTTCGGCAGACCACGCGAAAGTACTGACGTTCTCCTTAAGACACGAGACAAGTTCTTTTTCGATGTCTTCGCTTAGTGTGATCAAACCGATCTCCACGCACTTCTCCGGGTGTTCATCGTCTATGCAGACCGTGATAACGGGGTCACAGAGTGGCCTGTTTTCTTTTGTGCGACCCTCCGTTATCTGTAATTGCTATAATAGTTTGCCGAGCACTTTCACCGGCTCTCTATCCGTCTTCATCTTCTTTTGCTTTGACACTTGATCCGTTACTGGTTTCCTGAGTTTATGCTCTGTCAGAAAGCACATGCGGGACTCTTTCTGACTTCCCCGAATGGTTTTCACTCCGCCTGGTGTTGGAAACTTGACGCAAAGATGATAGGTCGATACAACTGCCCTCATCGAATTCAGCCAAGGAGTCCCCAATATCATATTGTAAATAGTAGGGTGATCTGAGACAGAGAACTCAACATTTTTCGTTACTCCTCCGGCTTGAACTGGTAGTGTGATCAATCCCATTGTCATTGTCGTTTCTCCAGAAAAATTTGTTACCGGTTTCGGGAATGGTCTGACTGCGGCTAAGTCGATGTCCATTCGCTTGAGTGTTTCCTTGAATATTATTTCCATCGTACTTCCAGTGTCAATCAGCACCCGAGCTACGTCACAGTTGGCCACGACTATTTTGACCACGAGAGGATCATCATGAGGTTTATCAATCCCAACCGTCTCCTTTTCTTCGAAGGGAATGACATCGTTTTTAACAGTAGACGGGATCTGGAGGTTCATACTAACATCAGCTCACCTTTGGAAGGCTTTAATGGAGGAAGCAGTGTCTGCGCAGTAACTTGATCCACCCATAATCATGTTAATGCGCCTTCGCGGTTCTGGTGGTGGGGCTTCGCTCTCTTGCCTCTGACGCTTCTGACCTTCTTTGTCAGCTGGGTCGGTTCCATCATTGTTGACATCCATGGCAAAATCGTCAATGCTAACGTTTCCTCCAAGCTCTCCTGCTGCTAGTTTTGCAGCGAGTTTTAAACCTAGAACCCGTCAATTCGCGGTTGAGTGCCCAATGACGCGATGGTGTTCGCAATACGCAGCTTCGTCGTAAGTACTCTCTTTCCTTACCCAGGTGTTCCAAGGATCTCGGCCACGGCCACGGCCACGCACCTGACCTCTTCCTCGTGAGTTACCCTGTCCTTGACCTCGTCCAGCGGATTCTACCTGAAAAGTATGTGCTCCTTTGAATCCTCCTTCATGCTGGACAAAACCGGGCGTGTTATTGCCTTTCTTGGTACTCTGATGCTGTTGAGCTTGCGGTTGCTGATTTGTTTGCTTTGATTTTCTGTGTCTTTCGGTGCACAACATGGTCTCCTCCTCTTGATTGATGAACCCGGAAGCCTGGTGCAAGGCATCTTCTATTGTCTAGGGAGTGTTCACGGTCATCTCCTTCTTGAAATCCGAGGTGTACCAGAGTGCCTTTTTCAGGGCGAGTAGGGCGGCCTTGTCGCTAACGTGCTCTACTTTAGACATAACGGTCTTGAATCTTCCGATGAAACTTCGAAGCGTCTCGTTCTGTCCTTGCGACATCGTCCATAAATCCGCATCGGAAACCCCAGGATCTATGAATATGGAGTAGTGTTTCAGGAATGCTGCGGTTAGCTGACCGAAGTTGTCAATGGAATTCCGATCGAGTCTAGAAAACCACTGAAGGGCAGGTCCCTTCAAGTGTTCAACGAATAACAGGCACTTTCCGGCGTCTCTCTCGCCTTCCCGGAAATTAGCGCGACCAATTGCAATTGCGAACGATGTGATGTGGTCTTTTGGGTCACTATTCCCTTCGTAGATCGGGATCTTAATCTTTCTGGGATCTGGAATTTTCACTTCGGTGATACGGGATGTGAACGGAGTAGTTTGCGCTTCTTCCAAAACGCGGTCGATTTCCGGCGCCTTGCTAGTGGCCCTGTGCATCTGTGATTGAACAACTTTCAAGTTGGTAGCTATTCGATCCATCTCTGCCCGAAGTGCGATCATCTCATCTTTATGGGCCTGGATCGCGGCTCTTCGTTCACTTTTGAATCGAGTTTATTGCGCCAGAAGACAACCCTCTTCTTCCTCGATCTCGTCCTCAAATTGTCGTAGCTCATTGCCGGCGTTACGATCTTGCGCTGGATTTTCCGCATCCAGATCTATCACAGGTTCTGATTCGGTTTCGTTCCGGGCGCCAGCTCTTTGAACCTCAGGGTTTGGCTCGCCGGTCATGGTTGTAGGGCGTGTCGGAGGTATCCCCGTTTGTGTTCTCTGCGGTGTCATAAATTCGAAGGGAATTGGTCGTACCGGTCTCCTCGGTCGATCTTGGCCCGACCCCCCAGCTTGGTTCCGGTTGGCAGCCGCTAGGGTTTCTAGTCGGGCGTTGGCGGTTGCGTGTTGCTTATCGTGATCTTCGATCCTCTTCACCAACGTTTCAAGCATCGCCTTGATCTGGGTCATGGCTTCGGGCATCGTGTCTACGGTTACTGGTGGTGACTGCTGCTTCTCTCCTCCCCCGGTAGTACCCGCAGAGTTCGTTTCTTCACTAGACATCTTCTTTCGTATCGGATTGGCAGTGGGTTTTCGTGTCAGAAATTTCAAGAGTCCCCTTAGACGGCGCCAAATTGTGGGAGTCGGAATCCGCACAATCAAAATTTGTAGAGACTTTCGTAGGGAACTGAATTTCTATGATTAAACCAACGCAAACAACTGTCAAGGAAATTTAGCACTCGTTCTATTGCTGTTAAGAAAGCTTTAGAGTATAAGTCTTTGTGAATTGATTTTCGAATCCTTTTCTCAATGGACGTACATGAGTATATATATTAACCTAAGTCGGCTAATCCATTCCTAAACGATAATGGAAATCTTCCCGGGATTGCTCATATCGGTTCACTTAGACCTTCATACGCATCCCACTTCAGCCTACACATGCAGCCCACTTCGGCCTACGTATGCGGCCCACTTCGGCCAACACGAGCAACCCACTTCGGCCATTACGAACAGCCCACTTCGGCCTTCATGAGCCACTCACTTCGGTACCACGCACCTCGCGGCATCGGTTCCACGACGTGCCGTGGTCAAGGATCGACATCGGCTCTTCCGAAGCAATGACATCGGCACCACTTCGTGTCACGACTTCGGTCCAACGATGTGCCGAACTCGGAACCACTCACGACCGACTTCGGAACCACTCACGACCGACTTCGGTTCCAAATGCACTGCGGTACGCGATTATCCTCGGTGCCTTAGGTTGCTGTAGGCCGCAATCTCGTGTCGCGATGTGCACGACATTGGCTAGCGATGCGCTGTGCACGACGGTCGTTCGTAATCCACCGCGGTTTCCATACGTAGCCATTTTGTGACTATTGTCTTTCCAGGGGGAGATTCGACCCCAACAGTGGTGTTTTGTAAGCAGTCCTAGGGGTGTTTTGTAAGCATTCCTATAAGTCCAGAGTGCATCGTCGAGTTTGGTGGACCGATCCTTCCTTGTAGAATTAACCGTCTTCTCAAGGATTTCCTTGATCTATCTGTTGGATACCTCGACCTGTCCACTCGTCTGGGGATGGTAAGGGCTGGCCATGCGATGATGAACTCCGTATTTCTGCAAAAGCTTAGCAAAAACTTTGTTAATAAAATGCGTTCCACCATCACTAATAACAACCTTGGGGACTCCAAATCTAGGGAAAATGATGCTCTTAAATAGCTTAACAACCACAACAGCATCGTTTCTAGGACTAGCAATAGCTTCCACCCATTTGGAGACATAGTCCACTGCAACCAGAATGTACTTGTTCCCATAAGACGACGGAAAAGGACCCATGAAGTCAATGCCCCAGCAATCAAAAACCTCAACCTCAAGGATGAAGTTTTGTGGCATCTCATTCCTCTTGCCTATCTTGCCTCTCCTCTGACAAGTGTCACACTGTGCAACAAACGCATGAGCATCTTTAAACATCGAGGGCCACCAAAACCCTGCTTGAAGAACCTTGGAAACCGTCTTAAAGGTAGCAAAATTTCCTGCATATTCAGAGCCATGACAGTGATAAAGCACATCTCGAACCTCACTCTCTGCAATACACCTCCTGTAGATACCGTCTGAACAGTGCTTGTAAATATAAGGCTCAGCCCAGTAATACCTTCTGAGGTCTCTCATGAATTTCTTCTTCTCATACCCCGTTAAATCAGTAGGTGTGTCCTCTGTAGCTAGGTAATTGGCGATGTCAGCGTACCAAGGTCGGTTGGATCCAGAAACAGCACAGACGACATCATGAGACGCCCCACTCGATGTCCAGCAGGCTCCATGTTGATCGACACATAGGTCCATGTCGATCGACAAATCTGTTTTCGGATTCTGGGATTTGATGATTGAATCCCGTGTCGATCGACACAGGTCCGTTGTGTCGATCGACACAACATCTGGAACTCCGAAAACGTGATGATCTTCGTCTTTGCTTGCTTTTAAACCAACTTCAACGAAATGCACACTCTTCTCAGGGAAGTAATCATCAATGGGGATGCTGTCTTCAATGCGAATTCATGAAAGATAATCCGCGATGCCATTCTCGACACCCTTCTTATCCTTCACCTCAATGTCAAACTCTTTGAGAAGTAGAATCCATCTCAACAACCTCGGCTTGGCATCCTTCTTCTGCATTAAGTACTTGAGTGCTGAATGGTCAGTGTGCACGAGCACCTTAGCTCCAATCAGGTAAGGACGGAACTTCTCAAAAGCAAAAACCACAGGTAGCAACTCCTTCTCTGTAGTAGCATAGTTCCTCTGAGGCTCGTCGAGCGTCCTGCTAGCAAAGTAAATCGCGTGAAGCTTTTTGTCCTTCTTCTAACCCAACACAGCCCCAACTGCATAATCACTGGCATCACACATCACCTCAAAAGGCAAATCCCAGTCCGAAGGCTGCACTATTGGAGCACTCACCAAAGCCTGCTTGATCTGTTCAAAAGCAGATAAACAATTAGTATCAAAAACAAATTTCACATATTTACAGAGCAAAGTGGTGAGTGGGCGGGCTATCTTGGAGAAGTCTTTGATGAATCTCCGGTAGAATCCAGCGTGTCCCAAGAAGCTTCGAATTTCTTTGACTGAAGTAGGTGGTTGCAGACTTGTCAAGACCTCGATCTTAGCACGATCCACCTCAATCCCATCAGCTGAAACTCTATGTCCAAGTACAATGCCATCTTGCACCATGAAGTGGCATTTCTCCCAGTTGAGAACCAAGTGTTTCTCCACACATCTGGCAAGAACCTTTTCCAAGTTATCCAGACAATCTTTGAAGGATGAACCGTAGACTGAGATTGACATCATGTCCGTGAAGATTGACATCATGCACCTCTGGAAAGTTGCAGGAGCATTACACAATCCAAATGGCATTCTATGGTATGCAAAAGTGCCATAGGGACAGGTAAATGTGGTCTTCTGGATGGATAGGGATTTGGAAGAAACCGGAGTACCCATCGAGAAAGCAGTAGTAGGGATGATTTGCTAATCTCTCCAGCATCTGATCAATGAAGGGCAGGGGGAAATGGTCTTTCCTGGTGGCAGCGTTTAGCTTCCGGTAGTCAATGCACATCCTGTGGCCAGTCACTGTCCTTGTAGGAATCAGCTCGTTCTTCTCGTTCTTAACCACTGTGACTCCTCCTTTCTTAGGCACCACGTGAACCGGACTAATCCACACACTGTCTGAAATGGGATAGATGATCCCAGCCTCAAGAAGTTTCAGAATCTCCTTCTTAACAACCTCTTGCAAATTTGGATTTAGCCTCCTTTGATGCTCAATTGATGACTTAGTCTCATCCTCAAGGTGAATCCTATGCATGCACAAGTCTGGAGAGATACCTGAAATGTCATCAAGAGAATAGCCAAGAGCTTTGCGAAACTTGCGCAGCTTGCTTAGCAGTAAAGTGAGCTCTGCATTGTTTAAGGTAGCACTAACAATGACTGGATAAGTGGAATTAGGACCAAGAAAAGCGTACCTTAGCCCGGCTGGAAGTGGTTTGAGTTCGATTTTCGGAGCTTTTTGTTCACTCCAATCGCTGTCGTTTTTTGGGGACCCGTGTCCATCGACATAAGCCCTCCGTGTCGATCGACACGGGGTTTTTAGTGAAGTTCCACCCAACTCCAAATGACTAACCAACTGTCTCACTTTCTTATCAGCGTCTATCATCCTCGCATACCCCTTAGCACCCTCATCAAACTGACTCTCCACTGTCACAGAGTTCACCAAAGTCTTTTCCAAGGGATCTATGGGATGCATCTCGTTGAAGACTTCCTGTGAAATGTCAGTGAGGGTGTCCACATAGAAATTCTGGCCATCTATCGTAGGTCTCTTCATCAGCTTGTCCATTTCGAATTTCATCTCCAGATCGCCCACACTCAAAGTGATACTGCCTCCCTTACAATCAATCATAACACCAGCTGTAGCTAAGAATGGTCTACCCAAGATGAGAGGATCTTTGGGTTCTTTGTTGTATTGCAGAACAACGAAATCAGTAGGGATCAAACAGTCTCCAACTCTGATTGGGACATCCTCCAAACCACCTTCAGGGATCCTTACTGACCGGTCGGCTAGGATAAGAGAGATCCTAGTAGGCTGGAAATCAGTCATTCCAAGACCAACAGCTACCGAGTGTGGCATCAGATTAACACCAGAACCCAAATCACAAAGAGACCTCGGAAACCTCTCCTTGAAGATCAAAAAATCCAACATAAAACTTCCGGGATCTGTGAGCTTTTCTGGAACTCTGTTCTGAATCACTGCACTAACCTGTTCTGAAATCATAGCAACACCTTCCTCAAGGCCCAAATTCTTAGTGACCATCCTCTTAACGTAACGACGGATCACAGGCTAGTCCGAATAGCATCAACCAAAGGAAGTTCCTCAACTAGGTTATCCATCACGGCCTTGCACCTAGCATCCTCCAGCTCCTGTTTAGGTACATCTGATTGCACTAGGGAGAGAGCAGATTGCTCTATGGACATGGACTACCTGACGAGAGCCACCTGGCTCAAGGGAGACCAGCATTGGGTTTTCCGCCCAGTTCCTGGCGAGCAGCGGATGGTAAAGCTGCCCATTCCTGAGCTGATGAGGATCTCTGAGGACCCTACTGTGATGGCTTTCGAGCCTAATGAGAGACTTCTGCGCCCAGTTGGAGCTGTGCACAAGCAGATTACTCGGGGCACTGCTGCAGCTGGTACCTCAGACGCGGGCACTTCCAGTGTTCCACCTCAGCTTCCTCCGTTACCACCCTTGCCTGGCTAACCTCTAGACGAGTTTTAGAGTTGGATGGCGCAGAGTCTCCAGATCCTCTGGACTGCCGTGTCTACATGGCCACGTTGTGGATGCATCCGTCCTCGACCACCTACTCCATGCCCTTCATCATCATCTGAGGAGGATGATTAGATCACTTATCCTTTTTCCTGTTTAGACTTCTTCTGGCTCATGGGATAAGGTATCTTAGGCACATATACTCTCTCTGCGGAACTAGCTAAAGGTTTCGACGAGATTGGGTTCGTCTGGGACTCGTGTTGATCGACACTGTCCTTGTGTCACTTGACATGAGTTTTCTGCGAGATGTCACCGATTGCGTCATTCCCAGAGTCAGGTTTTTCGACCCGTGTCGATCGACATAATCCCGCCGTGTCGATCGACACGGGGTCTGGAGCTGAAATCTCTTCCTCATCAATCTCCACGAGCTCATCCAACTGTCCTGCACTAAGTCCCAACTTCACCACTGGCTCTACAAGCGTCTTCCCACTCTTTGTGGTGATAGCAGCAACACTATGCTTTGGGTTTACATCTGTCCTAGATGGAAGAAATCCTTCTTGCCTCCTCGAATTCTCTGCGGTCCGAGCAAACTGAGTATCCAACTTCTTGACATGGGTATTTAAGGCCTCGAACTTCCCATTTAGATCATTGTACAAAGCATCCATTTTTCCATTGAAGCTTACAGTTATCTTTTGCTGTCCTTCTAAGAGCTGCTCCAGCATAGATTTCATCTCGCTGCTCTTTGATGACTGAGGAGGAGGTGTCTGATAAGAAGACGACCCGTAGTTCCTGGTCTAATTGCTCTGGAAAGGCTTCTGATACTCATTTTTCTGAAACTGCGGCTTAGGAGAATAGGTGGGTGAGCTTGTATTCCTAGTAAATGTAATCCTCTGGTTGTTCCCATTGAAGTTTCTGTTACCCTGCTGACTACCAAACCTCTGACTCTGAAACCCAGTCCCACTGATGTAGTTGACATCCTCTTCATCCTGCTCTTCCTCTGGAATGAAAGTCTTAACTTCCTGAGCAAACTGAACAGATTGTGTACAGAGTCCAGCTTAGCCTTAACCTCAGCGATTTGGCTGCCATCCACATTTCCACCCAGCTTTTTCCTCTCAAAATCTGCATTCTTGGTACTGTTGCTGGAAACCAAGTTATCAATGAGGATCAGCGCATCTTCCGGATACCTGGTGTTAAAGTTCCCATTGAATCAAGGGCCATCTGATACCTCCAATCAATACCTCTGAAGAAGATACCCAACAGCTGAACATCACTGAACCCGTGATGAGGACAATCTCTCTGGTAGGCCTTGAATCTCACCCAGGAAGCCTTAAATGCCTCAGTAGGACCCTGCTTGAAAGTAGAGATCTTGGTCCTCAGATCCTCAGATCTCGCCTCATCAAAGAAATTGTTGAGGAAAGCATTCTTGGTGTCCTCCCAAGTAGTCAGCGAGCCCGGCTCCAGCTGCTTCAACCAGTAAGCTGCTTCTCCATTGAGGGAGTATGGGAAAAGCTTGCAGTAGAGGTAATCGCTAGACACTCCATTAGCCTTAATGCTAGATGCTAGGTCCTCAAACCTCTCAATGTGATCCATGGGGTGCTCAGAAGATAGGCCATGGAATGGGTGCTGAGCCACTAGTGAGAAGTAAGCTGGCTTCAGCTCGAAATCGTTCCTCGGGAAAGTAGGAGGACGAATCGCTGCCCTGTTGGCATAGAACTCGTCAGGCCTATTGTACTCTCCCAGAGTACGCCCACGCCTAGCTGGTTCCTCTAGAACAACAACCCCGTTCTCATCTATCCTCTGACCCTGAGCATTGCGTCTGCGACCCTCAGCATCCTCAAAGAACCCGTCCTCACCTCTGATAAGAATTAACGGATTCATGTTGGCTGCCTTTCTTGCTGCTCGGTTTGTTCGTTCTAATTTTCCAATCTCAAGGTTAAGATCAACAAGCTCTTCGTTCTGGTTGCTTCTGGTAACGCGATTAGGCATAAACCTGAAACACACAAGACAAAGAGAAAAGAACAAGTAAGTAACAAAATAATAAAAAAAACTTAGACAAAAATCTAATATAAAAAATCGATTGGTAAAATCGAGTCCCCGGCAATGGCGCCAAAATTTGATATGCTCAAATTTACCCTGAGCTACTCTCTCAAATTAAGAGATGGATGTAATACTTAGGGATCGAATCCACAGGGAATCAATTCACACAATCAATTATGAATTCAAATTATGCTAAGTAAAATGTGATAAATGTAAAATAAACAGCAAATGTAAACAAGTGAATGATTATCAGGTTCTTGAAATCAATTAGACAAAAGGTTAGGCATTGGGTAATTCGCAGGAATGACTTGAAATACGGCTGTGTCGATCGACATGGATGTCCATGTCGATTGACATGAGGATAAAAACAGTTAGGATTTGGTAAGAACGGTTCTAGAGCTCAAACATGAATATAAAACCAATCAACTTTCGTTGCAGAGATTATCTATGACTAAATCCCTAAATTCCAAATTTCTTTACAAATTTAGTGAATAAAGACAAGAATTAAGTTCAGGTTCAATTGTTCACAAAATTACTAAGCCAAATTTCGTTGCGAATAGATAATTTTGCTCGTCTAAGATTATGTCTGGTTGTTAATAATACTTTCGCATCTATTAAAGCAACCTAGGATATCCAATTTCAGTTGATCAGTCCTAAAATCAGAGTTAAATCAATCTAGATGAAGAACATAAAGATAAATCCTAACAGGGTTTCAATCCTACCAATTTTTCATCAAACCTTTGAATAACCCTAAACCTAACAAGCAAACTACTCAGACATAGATGATGAAACCATAATGAATGAAATAAATTGCATAAAAAAATTAGAGTAAAAGATACAGAGTTTCGAAAGCGATGGAATCCGGAAGTCTGAAATCTCCTAAAAGCTCTGAATCTCCAAGTTTTAATTAAAAACAAGATCTTCCCTAAAAACTTAAGGAAAAACTATATATAAAGTCTAAAAATTCGGATTGGGTTTCTTGTAAGCTTATGGGCTTCTTGGGAAAAACTAGAATTTCTTCAAAACTTGAAGTCTTCACGTGTCAGACGGGCATGTCGATCGACACAGGCTTAAAATCTCGACTCCGACTTGATCACTTCTTTCCTTCTTTCCTCGATACTCCAAAAGGCTCCAAAAGCTCCAATAAAGCTCCAGTAAAGCTCCAATCGTCCAATAATCTACAAAGACTCAAAAAGAGTCGAAAAATACCAAAAAGACTCTATGAAAATGACTTATATCATGGTCAAAAATGGGTAAAAACCATGATATATCATATACCACTCGGAACCTGATGCTCAGCCTTCACCAGCTGACACACGTTGCACGCTGCAACCTAGCTAGCCACCTCCCTCTTCATCCCGACCCAGTGATAATACCGCTTCAAGTCACGGTACATCTTGTTCGCTCCCAGATGAATCGATAACATGCTCGAATGAGCCTTTCTCAGGATCTCTTGCCTCAGATCTTCGTCCTTGGGTACACAAACCCGCCCTTTCACCAGTATCATCCCACTCGGTAAGACAACATACTCTGAACCGGTCGCCTTAGAAGCATCAATCAATCCCTGATACTTCTCCTGAGCAACTCGAATCCTGCTCAACAAATCTGCCTGGTTAGCTGCCTCTAACCCCAACGGCTCCTATAAGATCACACACAACCTCAAGGTACTGATCTTGCTCACCAAAGCCTCCATATCCCGCTCCTGATCTGAAGCAACCCTCTTTTGACTCAACGCATCTGCCGCCAGATTAGCCTTACCCGGATGGTACCCAATCTCCAGGTCATAGTCTACAACTAACTCCATCCAGCGCCTCTGTCTCTGGTTCAGCTCCGGCTGAGTGAAGAAATACTTCAGACTTTTGTGGTCTCTGAATACCTGCACCTTCCCGCCGTACATATAAGACCTCCAAATCTTAAGTACAAAAATCACCACAGCCAACTCCAAGTCGTGGGTAGGATAGTTGCACTCGTGCTTCCTCAACTGCCTCAAAGCATACGCAATAACCTTCCCCTGCTGTATCAGCACACATCCCAGACCAACTCCTGAAGCATCTGTATACACCACATAAGGCTCACCCGGCTCGGGTAACGCCAAAACCGGTGTACTAGTCAGCATCTCCTTCAGCTTCTGAAAACTCTCCTCGCAAGCTGAAGACCATACAAAAGGGACATCCTTCCCCGTCAACTTTGTCATCGACTACACCATACTCGCAAATCCCTTGACGAACCTCTGGTAATACCCTGCCAACCCAAGAAAACTCCTGATCTCAATGGCACTCTTCGGTCTAGGCCAACCTCTGATAGTCTCTATCTTAGCCGGATCCACAAAAACTCCCTCTGCAGACACCACGTGGCCAAGAAAGCTCATCTCTCGCTGCCAGAAACTGCACTTACTCAACTTTGCATACAGCTTCTGCTCCTGCATCTTCTCCAGAACTAACCACAAATGCACCTCGTGCTCCTCAGGACTCTTCGAATACACCAGGATATCATCTATAAAGATGATCACGAACACATCCAGATACTCCTGGAATACCCTGTTCATCAACCGCATGAACGCTGCTGGCGCATTTGTCAACCCGAACGGCATCACCACAAACTCATAATGCCCGTACCTTGTTCGAAAGGCCATCTTCCTAACGTCTGCCTCATCAATCGGAATCTGATGGTATCCCAAAGCCAAATCAATCTTGGAGAACCAAATAGCCCCCCGCAACTAATCCAACAACTCATCAATGCGCGGCAGAGGATACTTGTTCTTCACAGTGACTCGGTTAAGCCCCCGGTAATCAATGCACAATCGGAAACTCCCATCCTTTTTCTTCACAAACAACACCAGTGCCCCCCACGGTGAAACACTAGGCTGGATGAAACCCTTCCCCAACAGATCATCCAGCTGCTTCTTCAGCTCTGCCATCTCTGCTGGAGCTATACGGTAAGGCGCCTTGGATATCAGAGCTGTCCCCGGTTCCAACCTAATCGTAAAAGGATCCGACCGGGACGGTGGCAATCCCAACAACCCGAATATCCCCAACTGCAACCTCTCCAACAGTCTCCGGCATCACTATCGTTGCCATATATGCCTCACAGTCATTCTCAATCAACTGCTCAGCCTGTATCACTGAAATCACGAGACTCCCGGAAGTCGGTCTCACACCCTGAAACACCAACCTCCCTACCTCTCACTCAAACACCACACGTCCTCGTTGACAATCTAGATGGACCCTGTACCGATCCAACCAATCCATACCAAGGATGACATCGTACAGCTCCACTGGAGTAATGACCAGATCTACTGGCATCAACTCCCCGCCACCAGAATATCCACACCACGAGCCTGCCTGAAAGAAGCCAACGTTCTGCCACCAGCAACCTTAACTACTCCCGGCTGCTCTCCGAAATCACTCCGGATCTTGCTGCCCTCCGCACATTCCAGAGTAATGAAGCTATTCGTAGCTCCCAAATGAAACAACACGTGGGACTCACAACCGCCCACAACTAAGATCCCTGCACAAATCCCATGTGCTTTAAGACCCGACACTCTAGCGCAGACACACACAATTTCCAAACAGACTAAATTCAATCACCAAAAGAATTTAAAAAGAACAAGTCTGAAATTATACTTGTGATTGGTCTGGCGCTAGAACCACCCGCCTCTGCCGACGTGAAAACCCACGGCACCGCTGCAATCTGAGCAAACGGCTAGACTGCCAACGGCTGCACTGCCGCCACTACCATCTGCTACAGCTTCGGACACTTGGGCTTGATATGTCCCGGTTCCCTGCAGTGATAGTACACCTGAGCTGCCCGATCCTCTCTCCTCTTTGGACAGTCCGCCACCTTGTGGCCATACTACCACACCCGTAGCATCCTGAACCACCCTGACTGGCTCCTGAAGTGCTCTCCACTTCCTCTTTTGACCCTGAGAAGGCTTGCCGCCCCTGCTCGAACCCGTCTGCTGCTGCAGCCTCCTCTGCTGCTGCACCAGCGGACAAACCACCACAGCCTGCTCTCTGAGATCTCCTTCGATCGCAGCAGCCGTCTCCACCAATTCTGCCTTCGTGGCGAACTTACTCGCCCTGTAGCGAGTCCTTAAATCAGCCCGAATTCCCCCGAGAAACCTCCTCACCTGGGCTTGTTTGCCCTCCATGCTCCTACCAGCATGCACCAGGAGTCGACTGAACTCCAAATCGAACACCTTCACAGTTCGATCTCCCTGAGCCAGGTTTAGAAACCTCGACTCCATCCGGTCCACCGCCTCTTGCGGGAATACTTGGCATTAAACTCAGCCAAGAAATCCTTCCAGGCCATCTCGGCCTGTACTCGCCTGGCCTCAACACCCCTCCACCAGAGATGTGCGTCACTATCCAGATAGTGAACCGCCAGATCAACCCGATATCCCTCTGGACACCTGATAGAGCGAAAGTTACGCTCCAACCTCCACCGCCACTCATCGGCCTCCTCAGGCTTGGCACCACCCGAGAAAAACCCAGTGTCAATCCTTTGCATCTGCTCCATCATCCTCAGGTAGGATGAAAGCTCCTCCGCAACCGCCACACCCGGCTGCACACCAGCCACTCCCGGCTGAACCCCAGCCACTACTAGCTGCACACCAACCTGCGGGAGCACCCCCACCTGGGCCCCCCGCACCACCAGCTACATCGGGACCAACACTAGTCCAACCAGCACTCACACTGGTAATCGTAGCAGTCTCACCCCCAGACCCCTCCTGAAACTCCTTCGAGTCCGCCACCTGCTCCTGCGTGGTCTCCTGGGCCACACCCGTGGCATCTGAGTCACTCACAATTCCTCCCCTGTGCCCACCACGACCACCACGGCCTCCACGGCCCCCACGACCTCTGCCTCTAGCACCTCTAGCAATCACTCTGCACTAAGTACTAGAAAAACAGACAGTCAAATAACACATACCGTGGAATCTCATTGAAGGCTCGGAAGAGATGATCTAGGACTCCATACCCACACAGCAATCAATTAACTAATCACACAATCAGTCAATCAATCACCCACCCTAGAACCATAAGGGCTCTGATACCAAAATAAAACGACCCGACCCAAAAATTTAAAATTTTCCCTTCAGATTATTATCATCACAGATAATAATCCTCAATTGGGCCAACACAAGCAACGCGGAAACAATTTAAATCAACAATAACAACCAAATCAATAAATCTCATACTTTATTAATTCTCTAACCGTTCAGTTCAATAAAAACAGTATTCAATTCAATCAAATTCCAGAATAATCCAATGACAACAATTTCAGAATCTACTAGCAACCTATCAATTCTAACGCTATAGCCACTCAGACGAGACACTAGATCATCTCCTCTTTCCGGCCATGATTCCACGATCACATTTTCTCTTTACCTGCAACACATGGCAAAAAGAGTTGCGTGAGTATTATCATAAATACTCAGTGACGCGGTCATCCCATCTACATGTTAAATATATACAAACATAAACAAGAGATACAATACCAGGATGAGCATACATGAAACAACCAATAATGAACCAGTACTGAAGTATTGTGTCGATCGACAGACTGTCCCGTGTCGATCGACACAACCACCAGGTGTCAATCGACATACAGCCCCATGTCGATCGACACACCACCCTAGTGTCGATCTACACGACATCGCAGAACCCAGAAAAATGAGCCTATCCTCTCATGGCTCGAATCCATCGCGATATGTCGAATCTCCTGCACAAATCCAAGCACCAATACACAAAATCCAATCCAACAACACAAAAATCGCATTCCATCTATTCCTCATGTCTATATGAACCTACGGTCATGCACTCACCTCGATTTCGGATTGAAAGAATGAAGAACGAGCGAAGAACACAACAAACAGCCCCTGATTTCGTCCTTCCCAGAACCGAAATCCACCCAGCAACGATCTCCCTTGCGATCTAACACCCTCTCAAGCTTAATCCTCCTCAAGAACACTAAAAAATCACCAACACTTCTAATTTCAGACTTTTCTCTCAAAACTCTATGTTTTCTTCTGATTACGGCCAAAAGAGAACCCAAACACATCTGATACAGCCTTATATATGAACCCTAAGGTTCCCTAAACCGCCCCACCAAACTGGGCAATTAAACCGAATCTGTCGGTCCAATTCCAACTCGTGTCGATCGACACACACCACCTGTGTCGATCGACACACCACCAGGAATCCGACTTCTCACAAGTCAAAACACCTGTGTCGATTGACATATACACCTCTGTCGATCGACACACCCAACCAAAATCCACTTTTTGGTTCACGGGCGTTACACTTAAACATTCTTCAAGCGTGTTCCAAGTTGAACTTCGTCTTGTGATCAGAGGTGTACAACTGGTAAGCCATCTCCATAATATTGTCTTCATTGTGGCCACTCTTCTTGTTACGGGTGACATACTCATAGCAGCCTGCGAATTTGCTGACACTCTCACTGATTTTCCTCCATTCTTGCTTACAAGTATTGGCCTCTTTATGTGGTAGAGCAACTAGAAGAGGACTTGCAGAGTAAAAGTCAGCAACTCTGCGCCAAAAAGCCCCTGATTTCTGCTCATTTCCCACAACTGCATCTTTGTTTGTGTTTAACCAAGATTGTACAAGCACTTTTTCTTCAACGACTTTCCATCTCTACCTAGTTTCCCTATTGTCTATTGGAGGTGTTGGGTTTAAAGGTGAATGTGTTTGTTGGGACAAGGTTTCGGGACTGTTAATCTCTTGTTGGCTATTCAAGAGATTAACATAGCTTTGGGAGGAGGTAAAAGGATTGGTAAAATCCATATTCATTTTACTGGAAATGAAAGGAAGAGTTAAAGAACTAATCAGTTTTGAGAGGAGCTAACAGAGAGAAAGGCAGGGTTTGTGTTCTGCTCCATAGAGTAGGGTTTGTGTTCTGCTCCATAGAGTATGGAGTTATTATGAACAATACAACTAATCAAATGAGGCACCTAATTTTTATTCAATTCGGGTTAGGTTTACAGAATTGAAGTCACTCATCAGTTAATGACTTATGTCTCCATCACCATCAACTAAGTTTTCATTTACTTTAGTTTTGGTTTTGTAACTTCGTTTACTTTAGTTTTGGTTTGTTTCTGTTACTTAAAGTTTTATTGTGTTTTCATTCAATTAGACTCAACAACAACAATCACATATTAACTAAGTTTGTTCTGTTTTCATTCAATTACACACAAAAAACAACAATCACACAACTACTGTTTATGATACTTAACTTAGTTTGTTCTGTTTTCATTCAATAGACACAACAACCACAAGCACACATCACACAACAATATCAAAGAAAACTAACATGTCCAAGTAAGAGACAATGAAAGAGTATCTGACCTCTCCTTGTCGTTAGCATCCAGTAGGTACACAACAGCCTTAACCAACCCATACACACATAATTAAAGCAAAGAGTTTATATCAGCAAAGACAGATGGATTCACTTACAATGTTACCCAAATCAACTTGGTTAAACTTAAAGAGAGAGTTTCTAAACAACATAGAGACTTTTTCCAGTCCACTAAACTATGATTCAAGATTCTCCATGTTGCAGCATAAGCAAAGATTATCACTTTTGCATTGAAGTAACTCAACGGATATAACTTCAAAGCACACACAAAACATGTATCTAGTTCTGTTGTAAAGAGAGATAGTTTAACCTTAGCATAGTAGTCTTTCCAAACCCTACGAGCAATTTTGATGTCCTCCCAAGTCAAAAGCCTTGAACTTGATTTTCCCAAATCAACTTGGATGAACTAATCTCTGCAACAGAAATCACACAAAAACAAATTGGGATTAAACACACACAATTTTTGTATCGATTGCAAGAATCGATTGCAAGATATACCCAAATTTAAAATTGATTGAAAAATTGAAATCCAAAATTAAACAATAAAAGAGAGTAACAAAGGAACTGACCTCGTCTTTGATTTGATGAAAACAAGCTGAGAACAAGACGGCCAAGGAGAGATCACACGGCAAAGGAGAGATCACGACGGCCAAAAGCGATGAATCAGCCAAGAGAGATGAATCGCCGTTTCTAGTTCGATTTGCCAGAGAGAGAGAGAGAGACGACAGCATCGACATCGGAAGAGGATATGCTCCGACGACAACAGCCTCTATGAGATCCCAATTGCAATCTCAATCGCCATCGGAGTAGAAGTGATAGAGAGAGAGAGAGAGAGAGAGAGAGAGACGATGGAATCGCCATCGGAAGGGAGAAGCTCTGACGACAACAACGATCGGAATCGCAATCGCCATTGCCTAGAGGATGAGAAGAGAAAGAGAGGGAGAGAGAGACGTCACAGATTTTTTTTTTATTTACCACAGAATTAATTTTTTTTGTTTTGCAGTCCAATAATAACACACCACGTGTCCCAAAAAACGGATTCATCTGTTTCATCCCACAGAACCGTTTCGTCCATAATTCGGTCCAAAAAAATGATTTTTTATTCAGATTTTACTTATGACACCTATAATAATTCTGCGTTAAGGATGCTCTAATAGAAGATGGATATGTTGGGTGATGTGTTGCATATCCTCTGTTACTTATTCGGTGTTGATTAATGATCAGCTTTTTGGTTTGATTACCCCTCAAAGAGGATTGAGACAGGGTGATCTGCTTTCACCTTCCTTGTTTGTGCTATGTATTGAAGGCTTTTCTCATTTACTATACAAAGTAGAACAAGCTGGTTTGATTTCTGGTATTCAGTTCTCAGATTCTAGACCTTATATTCATCATTTGCTTTTTGCAGATGATAGCTTGTTTATTTGCAAGGCTAATGTGATCCAAAGTGAGACTCTCAAGGGCATTCTGAAGTACTATGGTGATGTTACTGGTCAAACCATTAATCCCAGTAAGTCTTCTATTACCTTTGGAGTAGAGGTTGAGAAGGATATGTCTGAAAGTATTATGAGATTCTGGGAATTCAAAATGAAGGTGGAGCTGGAACGTATCTTGGGTTACCGGAATGTTTTAGTGGTTCCAAAATTGACATGTTGAACTATATCCAAGATAGGCTTAAGTCTAAGTTGTTAGGATGGTATGTTAGGACGCTTTCTCAGGGTGGTAAGGAGATTCTGATCAAGTTTGTTGCAATGGCAATGCCTATATACGCTATGTCTTGTTTCAAATTTCCTAAACCACGATTGCAAAGTTGACCAGTGCAATATGTGACTTCTGGTGTAACTCTTTTGAGCACAAGAAAAAGATTCATTGGATAAGTTGAGAGAAATTATGTCTTGATAAGAACCAAGGTGGGTTGGGGTTTCGTGATCTTGAATGTTTCAATCAGGCTTTGTTAGCTAAACAAGCTTGGAGACTCTTACAAAATCCTACTTCTCTGTTCTCAAAAGTTATGAAAAGCAGATACTTTGATCAGAGTGATTTTCAGCAAGTAGTGGTTGGAGTCAGACCATCATTTGCTTGGAAAAGCATTCTGCATGGGCGTTCTCTTCTGGTTCAAGGCATGGTTAAAAGAGTTGGCAATGGAGCTTCTATCAATGTATGGACTGATCCATGAACGGAATGAGACTACCACTGATAAAGAATCTTTTTATCAATATTGATCTCAAAGTGGTTGATTTGATTGATCCAATCACAAAAACATGAATTCCAGAGGTGATTCTTGATTTGTTCTATCCAGGGGAAGCAGCTAGCATTATGAAGAAGAGACAGGTTGTTTGCAAACCTGATTTTTCGGTTTGGAAATATAATAAAAGTGGAGTGTATTCGGTCAAGTCTGGGTACTGTTTGGCCTTCAAGGAAACCAAAAAAGAGCTGATCTTTGAAGCTGAAATGCTCCCCTCTTTGAATGGTTTGAAAGAACAGGTTTGGTCTCTGCATACTACCCCAAAAATCAAAGCTTTCTTATGGAAGTGTCTATGTGAAGCCATCCCGGTTGCAGATAGGCTTATTTCCAGGGGTATGAATGCTGATTCAAGATGCCAAACATGCAGTCTAGAAGGGGAATCTGTGAATCATGTCCTGTTTGTCTGTTCCTTAGCTAGACAGGTATGGGCTATGTCTAACTATCCTATTCCTTTACAAGGTTTTCATCAGGACTCAGCTTTTGTCAATGTTCAATATCTTTTGGTGGGGATGAAAAGGGTTGATATTCCTGTTGAGATAAAAAGATCCTTCCCTTGGATCCTCTGGTTCTTTTGGAAAAACAAGAATAAGTTCCTTTTTGAGGGGACTATGTACCTAGCTAGTGAAACGGCTATAAAAATTAGGAAGGAATCAAATGAATGGTTTATGGCCAACAACTTGGAAAGGTCAGGGGATATTGTATCTTCTCAACAACTTTCTGTGGTCAGGTTTGGTTGGAAACGTCCTCCCATTCTATGGGTCAAATGCAATATAGGAGTTTCTTGGAACAATACTCTCAAAGATGTGGGTGGTGCTTGGGTTCTTAGGGACTTTAATGCAAAGGTTTTGTTACATAGCCGTAGATCTTTTGCTCTTGTGGATGAGGCAAATTTGATTGTGTTGATTTGGGCTATGGAGAGCATTCTTAATCATGGTTTGAATAGGGGTCATATTTGAGATTGAAGATGCTACTCTTGTAGGTGCTACAACAAGACCCGATGCTTGGCCATCTTTTGGGTTTGAATCTAATTTGGTCTTGACTACAATTCAAAGATTTTCGGATTGGAAAATGGAGCTTGTACCGAAGAGTGCCAATAGAGGGGCTTTTTTCATTGCACAAAGCGTGACGAGAGATCGCCGTTCTCAATCGTATGTGGCTTTGGAATTTCCGGAATGGCTAAAGGAAGTTTTTGTTAATGAGAAAATTCTATAATCTGTTTAAGGCATTGTTTTATGTTTCTCGGTTGTAATGGCCTTATGTTTTTGGCCTTGTTATGTCGTTTTGGCTCTGTGTTTTTGAGCTGATGTTACTATCTATATGACGAAAAAAATAAACAAGAAAAAAGTAATAACCCCACAGTCGTCACAAATCACAATGTATGTCTCTGTTTGCCTTTTTATCATAATATCTCCTCTTTTTTTGTTCTAAAAACTTGCTCTCATCTCATTAACATTTAGAAATAACTGATTATACTTTTATCATTTAAAAATATCTTTGGTTTGATACTTTAAAATCTAGAAAACTTCAAATATCTTTGCACAAAATATGCGAAGATTATCTCTTATAAATTCAAAACAAAAAAAAAAATCTCTTTTAGAAACAAACTTTAATTTATATATATGTATATATATTCTTAGATATGTACAACTTGAAATTATAAAAAATAATTAATAATGAGAGAATAAACGTATATTCTACAATATATCCAAATATTTAGAAAACTTGCTATTATTTAGAATCGTATTGAGTACTCCTCCATTCACAATATAAAGAAACACTGCAACATCTCAAACATAGGAACATGTATGTATTTTTTACTAGATAGTTTGTGTTTATTTTATACGTTTAAATGTACTAATTCGATTTTTTTTAATTCTTTCTATACGCTTGATAATTCGATTTTGGTTTTGGTTTATCTAGATAACTAAAAGAGACGAGGAAGAGTCAAAGTATCTCAAAGAAGATGTTGCAGAGTAAAAAACTTCAAGAGAAATTTTAAGCTTCAGTTTCTCTTGATCTTAATCCTTACTTTAAAAACACGGTTCTATCTAAAATTTAACACGAACATTTGTCTAATAAGTCAAAAGTTTTTTCAAGACTTTTAACATCTTATTTCTGAGTTTGGTGCATTCTGGCTTGGAGTTATGCTTCTCTATACTTTGTAAGTTAAATTAAATCTAAATGTTTAGTTTATATAATAATGCAAATTAAATTAATTAACAAAAATAAATGATTAGGTAAGTATCGTTAGGTATGCATCGTTAGAATAAATAGAGAGTCCAACAATGTTAGATGATCAACAATGGCTTACATATTGGATTATATAGTCCTTTATGACAATTTTTAAATTATCTGTTTGAAGAATCCTTGCCAGGTAACACTCCCATTAAATTATCGTTATATTTTTGCAATTTTGAGGTTACCATTTTGGCCATGCTTAAAGTTTTTTTCTGTATGTGGTTGGTGTTACCAATGTTTAGTGGTGTAGCTTACAATTACTTCATTTATGTGAGAAAATAGGTTAAAATGGGATGTTGGAGGAGGAACGAATTATACAGATTAACAGAGAAAGTTTTTACAGATGATGAGTCTTGATGCTAGAAAATCGGTTCAGTATTATTTTAACCAGTTTGGATTGGGTTCGGTTGATAAAGCGGTAAAAACAAAAAGAAGAGATACGTTTGAAAGATTTATGGTGAAAATTTTGTGTTCTTCTGATACAAACTCAGACCCTTAAACCAATTTAACTAATAAAAAAATTAAAAAAAAAATTTTTGTCGACGAACCTTTTCATTACTAGTAAAAATGTTACAAAGTATAAAGTTATCAATAATTATACATTACACCATTTGATTACATAGCCAGATTTTAATAATCTTGCTTTTTTAGCCAAGGCATCTACCACATTTATAACATCATCACGAACCATCCTTCTAACATCCTCACAATAGCTCAGAATATGCTGATTTTTTCGTGTTGACTCTCCAGTTAAGCACTTGGTTAAGGTTTGGTAAAGAATTTTTGAGTCACCAAAGAAAGCCACATTCACATAACCATGTCGCTTAACTTGCTGCACTGCATCCCTGAGCGCAAATGCTTCAGATTCCAACGAGCTAGCAATTGGATCAGTTGAGGATGAACCTATCATAATACCTGACCCTACACAATCCACAAGCTTCCAGCCTATTCCTGCCTTTTCATTCTAAGATATCCAAGAGCTATCTACAAGACAAAACAAAGAATTAGGTAGTCGAAATAATTCTTCTATAGATTTTGACTTGGAAGACTTTCCAATTTGTGAATTTTGATGCTCATGTTGATCATTTTCCTTCTTTTGTGTTTCTATCCACTGTTGATAATCAACTAGAGCTCTAGCAATAATATTAGGAATCAATTCCCTCTTTCCATTGAAAACAAGATTATTCCTCATTTTCCATATTCTCCACCCAATAAATGGAAATAAGGGATTATGTGAGAAGCAGAATTCCCTCTAGTTCTATTGAGCTCCATTAGCCTAACTATATTAATAGAGGGATGACCAACATAATCATGGTTACCTGGAATGTGCACAACCGGTGAATGTTCCCAAATTTCACTGGCTACTCTACAGTGAAACAACATATGAGTTCACTGATTCATCATACTCCCCACATACTTGACAAACACTGTCAACTCTTAATCCTCTCTTCTTCAAGTTCTCTGCAACTGGAAGAGCGTTATGAAGAGCTCTCCACCAAAAATGTCTTATCTTAGGCAGAATCCTAAGAGCCCATATAGCCTTAAAAGTCATTTGCTCCTCTTGAGAAACATGAATATGGTTTAGTGTATGCATAAAATGGTAGCCTGACTTGACACTATACTCTCCATCTTTGGTATAATGCCACAGAACCTGATCCTCTTTTCCACAAATGCTTGGCTTTATTAGCTGGATCTTAGGAATATCTTCATCATCTACCAATTGACTCAGCTTATTACTATCCCAGACTGCAACACTCGGATACATCAGTTCAGAAACCTTCAAATCAGGGGAGACATTGCTTTGTTTACACCTTGCAAGTTTTGGTTGCTGCTCTCTACTTAACCAGTTATCCTTCCAGGCTTTAACTTGCTTGCCATTTCCTACAACCCATCTTATTCCTTTGGAGAGAATTTGAGTAGCTTGGTAAATACTTTTCCAAGCATAGCTTGACCTGCTTCCTCTTGCTGCTTCTAAAATACTTGTATTACCAAAGTACTTCACCTTATAAAACTTAGCAAGAAGGGATTTTGGATGTTTTAAGATTCTCCAAGTCTGCTTTGCAAGTAAAGCCAGGTTAAAATCTCTAAAGCCAAGCCCTCCAACAGCTTTAGAATTTGCAATCTTCTTCCAAGCTACCCAAGGAATCTTGTGTTTATCCTTACGTGCTGACCACCAAAACCTCCTGATTGCTGCTGTTATCTGACTGGCCAGACCTGCAGATAGAAGGAAGCATGACATGTAGTATGTAGGCAAAGCTGTTGCAACTGCTTTTATTAAAACTTTCTTACCCGCAGGAGATAGGAGCTTGGAATACCAATTATCAACTTTATGCAGAACTCTTTGCTTGATGAATGAGAAGGTATCATTTTTACTCTTTCCTATCATTTCAGGCAATCCAAGATATCGTCCAGAACCTCCTGCTTTTTGAATTCTTGTCAGTTGAGAGATAACACTTTTAACTGCTGCACTGACACTTTTTCCAAAAATAATGGCAAACTTCTGAAAATTGACAACTTGCCCTGATGCTCTTGCATAGCTATCAAGAACTGCCAGTAAATTTCTACAATAAGTTTCTTTTGCTTCACAAAAGCCAAGTGAGTCATCAGCAAAGAACATTTGGGTAATTAAAGGCCCTCCCCTACTAGTTTTAAACCCATTGATTTTCTTTTCTTGTGCATATTTTTAAAGATTAGCAGAGAGCCCTTCAATACATAAAAGATATAAATATGGAGAAATAGGATCACCTTGACGTATTCCTCTTGTTGGTATAATCTTCCCAATTGGTGATCCATTAACAAGCACTGAGTAGCTCACTGAAATGGCACACGCCATAATTCGTCTGCACCATTGCTTGCAAAACCCAACTTCTTCAATATAGCTTCAATATATTGTCATTCTACCTTATCAAAAGCTTTAACTATATCCAACTTTAATGCCATATAAGGTGTTTTTAACTTTTTAGTTTGCAAAGAATACAGAAGCTCATGAGCAATAAAAAAATTATTTATTAAAATTGATATTTAGCTTTCCGTATAATTTTTATTTTATATTCAAGGTTGTCTAGCTCTAACTCTGTGGTGCAAAATTTTCAAATTGTATTTTTTTTTTGTTTTTATCGTTCTGTTGATTTTACGAGTTCATATCAACTATATTAGTGTTGATAGAAAATATCAAATCTTTTGATATTTTATATTTCACAAGAAAAGAGTAGCAATTAAATTTGATAAAAAAAGAGTAGCAATTAAGTTTGTAAAGTAAGAAAGTTTTTGGATACAATGGAAATGAATTATGTATAATAATTTGGCTAACGAAACCATAACAAGTGAGATCAACATCAATATCCAGGACTAAAAAATTAAACACATCGAAAGAAAAATAACGTGAAAGAAAATTAATTGATCAATATTTTTCTGATTAGTTTTACCTGAGGATCATATACAATGGTAACCAAAAGATTAATCTTCACTTCAAGAGCCGCTTGCAACAACTCAAATTTTACATATCGATTGTCTTTGCCCAAAACTGTCGATTAGAGTACACGCAAACATATCTCAAAGAGTAAAAAAATTGTGAGAAGAAATGAATTTGATCAATATTCCTCAAACTATTTATTTCTCGCGGAGATCTATGAAATAGTTTTGTATTTTGGAACCATAGACATTTTGCAAGATTACAACATAAGCAAGAAAATCAAGCATATAAGTGTTTATAGGCTGACCCGAGTTCTATCATAATTATTGGTCCTAAACTTCACACCAACAGATTTCAAAGAGTAATAATTACAATTTTATTAATTATAATAAATTTATAATTATAATTTTATTATTTATAATAAATTCGTATTATTAAGTACTAAAATACATTTATTCTCTAAGATAATGCATACCCGCACACGATCACCTAGTTATATAGAAAATACTAGTTTGTGTATATTTTTATTATAAAACTAAATTTTGATCATTTTCGCCTAAGAAAATATTTTAATTTAATTCTGTGTTTTCCACCAAATTGTAAGTCTACTTTTTTTTCCAAATTGTAATTCCGCATTTTTTGCCAAATTTTAAGCTCGTGTTTTCTCGCCATATAGCTATTCCATGTTTTCCCGCAAAAAAACGTAATTGCGCGTTTTTCACCAAAAACGATATTCGGTGTTTTCCCGCCAAAAACGTAATTCCATGTTTTTCACCAAAAAATGCAATTTCGTGTTTTCCTGCAAAAACGAAATTTTGTGTTTTCCCGCCAAAACTGTAATTCCATGTTTTCCCGCCAAAATTCAATTTTGTAATTCTGCGTTTTCACCAAAAACGCAAATCGTGTTTTCCCGCTTCAATTTCGTAATTCCGCATCTTTGTCAAAAACGCAATTCGTGTTTTCCCACCAAAAATATAATTTTGTATTTTCTGCTAAAAACGCAATTCCTCGTTTTCTGCTAAAAACGCAATTCCTCATTTTCTGCTAAAACGCAATTCTGCATTTTCCCGCCAAAATTTAATTTCGTGATTTTATGTTTCTTCGTCAAATCGTAAATTCATGATTTTCCGTCGAACTTCAATTTCACTTTTTCACTTAAATAGTGATTTTGTATTTTTTTTGCCAAATTATAAACATATGTTTTTCCATAAAAAAAAAAGATTATTTTTCAGCCAAAAACACAATTTCACTTTCTCCCGCAAAAACGTGATTCCATGTTTTTCCATCACATGGGAGCATTTTTCCGCTAAAACGTGTGCTTACGTATTTTCCACCAAAAAGCTTTTTTGAGTTAATATATAAATATATACATTTTTATAAAAAAATTAGTGATTAATATTTTTAGTTATTAATAATAAAAAGTAATTTAATAATTAGACTAGATAAATGGGTTTAAATGGATTACCCATTTATTTGTTCTAAAACCCATTTAGCCCCATTTAATTCTATTTGATAAATGGGTTTAAATGAGTTTAACATGCCCCATTTAGACCCATTAACTTCATACCTATTTTAAAATCCCTAATTACATATATGATTCGTACCTGACGTCTGTCTCACGTTACATATGGAAATGTCGATGCATCTGAGAAACATGACCATGAAGATGAATATGAGTAATATCTGAATCTCTAGAAGAGGGAGTGAGTAGCCGAAAACCACATCAGGCGATTTCCATTCCTCCCACAATCCAAAAGAAAAGATGTTGAAAAATAATTGTCTACAACCGTTGATATTAGTCGTTGTATTCATGAATACGCCCCAATAGAACTTGGTGTATGAACTTGGTGGAGTTAATTTTTCAAAAATAAAATAAAGAAAAAGAACAGAATACCTAAGGATAAGGGTTTCAACGGGGACGTGTTATTTTGTCGTAAATTAGTTTTCTACGAGTTGGTTAGTTAGAACCTATTTAATTGGGCTGGTATGATTTGTTCAAAAACCTACTTGTATGGTTGGAAAACCTATACATACGCCAATACATAAAAAAATCAACATTTTCAAATAGATTTATTATGATTCTAAATGGTGACTACTAAAAAAAATAAAAGTAAAAATAACCATATTGAGACCATTAATAAACAATATAGCTATGCTAAAGTTGTAATTGAGCAAGTAACTTATTACAGAAAATATCATGTTCAGTTACTTTTTTGGTCATTCTGTGAATTATAAAAATTTTGTTGGTTAACCAAATTTTCCATATTTAATTTTTCTCCGTTCCTTAAAATTTACATCATTTGTAAGGAATTTTGTTACTTATGATTCCTCCTCATTCTTTTTCATGTAGAGAATTATAGAACAAAAATATTTCTAATCAAATTTGAGAATGAACATGAAAAATACAAATTTTCTTATAATTATTTCTCTTTCCTAAATTTTTTTTCCTTTTCATCATTTCATTTTTTTCCTCATTGTTTCTCTTGTTGCTCTAATAGTCACCAGTTACATTATGTGAATACTTTGCTGACATTGAAAGATTCTTAAATTTAGAAATATGCATCCACACATTGAAAGAATCTTCCTCCCTTCCGATTTAGAAGTTCTTTTTTTTTTTACCGTAAAGAATTGATAATTGAAGCTTCCCAATGCACATATATCTGATGATGAATTTAAACTAATTAACAAGCTCATGGGATCTAATGGTTGAGGATTCATTATGTTTTTTAAGTTATTTGTTACTTGTTTTCGTGACTCTTTTTGGAACATTTGGTTAATCCTTGAATCCTTTGACCAAAAAAGAAAAAAAAAAGGTTAATCCTTGAATCTTCTTCTTCTTCAGTTTATTCTAAGAGAAAAAAATATTCTTTATCCTTTTCTCTTTTGTTTTTATGATACAAAATGAGTTTCCGCGGCGGAGTAAACACCTAGTTGTTGTAATAAAAAGCCAACAATCTATGAGTTTTACTTAGCTTCATTCTTAATTTTGTGTTAATTATTGTGCACTCAAATCTCTTTGAAATTTGATCATATTGCATCAAATTATTGTGATAATTATTGTGTTAATTAAGTTAAAACTTATACCTACATCATATGGCATCAAATTCAGACATGGGAATGACAGATTGCTTGAACTCCAAGTTAAAAAAAACAACAACCGGGGCTTCTTGCCTAGTAACCAAGGATTTGAACAATCAACGATAGTAAAGCTTAAAATTGGACATTAGCAATCAACCCTGTTCCAAGAAAACAAACACACACACGTCACTGTAATGACAAGATCAAACTCTTAAAATCATCTCATTTGACATACACATTGATCATGCAATCAATTTTTTTGAAGCACAATGAGGTATTGCATTCCGGGTTTGGCTTTGGCTATTTGAGGAAGCATTTCTTGGGTCTTTTCCTTCACAAGCTCATATGTTTTCTCCATTGCATCTTGGCCAAATTGTGAAGTTACAATTCCTCCAACAGTGACTTTAAACGAGACTGTCAAATACTCCGGGTCTAAGGGAAATTCCCCATTTGCATGGCTAATCTTTTCGAATACCTCGATCGTGAAACACCCGTTATCCTTGATAATTCGCTTCAAGTCATCAGCGTGTGCAAGATAGATAGGCAATTTGAAAGCATCGAGCTTTTCTTGATCTATTAGACCCTTTTGATTAGAATCCCAAGACAGAGTATTATGTTAGTATACATGATATAATGATCAAAAGGGCTAATTTAAAAGTTTTTGCTTTGGATTTTACCTGTTTAGCAACTTCATTAAGAGAAGATCCAATGAAATCAATCATCATTCCATTCACGGTTTCAGACATTTGAACTCCATTTGGTAGACATGATCCAAGAAGAAATAGCAATCCCCCAGATACGAGCTCTTGAGCTCTAGCGCTCAAGAAACTCCCCACATCGATCTTGTATTGATCAAGATATAATTTTGCAACATCTTTTGAGAATCCGGTGCAATGTATGTCCTTGTTCCAGACAGGAGAATCGCGGTCTTGAATTTCTTTGGGAACTTTGGATACGAAATGGAGTGAGTAAGAACAAACTCCCACATGGAAGCTGCTCCTAGGAAGAACTCGGCCAAAGAAAGAACCCGGAACTCCAGTTGCGAAATATTTTCTAGCTGGAGGAAGTGTCTTAAACAGAGTGTTGAAATCGTTGTTTGAAGAATCGTTGAAGAAAACTTGGAACTCGGTGTCTTGTTGAAACTCGTGTTCCACGGCATCTATTATGGTTTGTACTGCAGCGAAAGTGTTAGGACCACTGGAACAACCGAAATCTGCTATGTTAACGAGATTTGAAGTAAAATCGATGTCGAGTTTGGTGGAGATGGCTTTGTTAATCTTCTCTTTTGAAGCTTCAAGCAATGCTCCCTATGAACCATAAATATTTTGTAATCAACATCTCAATCTGGAAAAAATTTGAATTTGATAGAAAAATACGAAATGATTAATAGATAAACCTGATATTTCGAATGTTCTCGGTAGCTGTTAGGACCTTCACCACCGATCATCGTGAATGAAGTCGACATGTCTTTCTTCTCACTTGTCTTGTGATTATTATTTGTGTTGTGTTTGTGTGATGATTTGTTTTAGGTGCAAAGCGTTTTTATATTAAGCAAAGTGGAGTGCCTGCCACATGGAAACTGCGCCTTTTAGTTTTTGCCATTTTGTCAGTGAATATTAATAAATGCTTATAATATTCAAACACTATCAGAGGCACGTTATTGACGAATAACTTGCGTGGAGACAGCCGCCTTATGTTGACTGGTCTTCCGACTCTTGCTCTCCGAAAACGTGCCGATAAATTTATTTATAACAAATTTTAAAAGTTATTTCTTTTGATATATTTAAGAGAATAAAAAACAAGAGATTGTTGTTGAAATAACTTCATATTTGAGGTCAATTGTAAATGTAACTCGATCTTTCTCTTTTTTCAAAATTTGAAATAACCAACCATAAAATTCAACTTATTCACGGAAATACTATTATATTTGAATTAATTTTTTTTTTAAAAATCAGACATTCTAAACTATAAAATAAACAACCAGATATATTAACTTATTTACGAAAATGCCAATATCATCAATATTTTCACCCACCATGAACAACCAAAATGAAGCTCTAAATGCTTCCCCAACTAATTAGAAAAGGATAACAACTTCATTTGTGAGCTCATAACTTTTTCCTTACCCATTTCCTCTCCAATTTCATCTAAAAAACTAACTAAATTTGGTTTTCAAAATTCTTTCTCTCATAATCTATCGATTTTTAATGGTTCTTTCATAAATGACGGCTGGGCTTCTTTGTTAACGGTCATATTAGAAGTTTCAGGTGCTTGAAAGAGCTGAAAACCGAGCTCTACGTGTGAAAAAGAACAAAAAACCGTGTTTTCCGATTTTGTAGACTGCACCAGAAGTCTACTAGTCAACGAAAGGTTAGATTTGCAATTGACTTTTTTTAAAAATATTCAAAGTAGACTGCTCGTGAAGTTTACCTGTTTTCCTTTGATAAAAAAAAACACTCGTAGACTTCATGAGCAGTCTACTTGAAAATGAGTTAGTTTTGTATTTGACGAAACCTTTGGCTTTAAAGAGTAGACTTCTCCGTAGACTTCTCCAGTAGACTGCAAATAGAGTCTACTGCAAGGTTATTTCTGGTATTGACCACATTGTTGACTTTTTGTGTAGACTGCATCAGAAGTCTGTTATGTACGGACGGGTTAGTTTTGCGTTTGACCAAAATCTCAGACATTGACCAAGAAAAACATTTATCAGTAGACTTCTTATGCAGTCTACTACTTCTTAAATAAATCAGTAGACTTCTTAAATTAGTAGTAGACTGCATGAGAAGTCTGCCGATACATGTTTTGTCAAACACAAAACTAACCTTTTTTAGAGTAGACCTCTGAAGAAGTCTACTCAAGAAGTCAACAATATGGTCAACTGCAAATGTAACCCGGCCTTTTGAGTAGACTTAAGTCTACACATTTCAGCAGACTTCTATTGCAGTCTACTGGTAGACTTCCTAAGAGAAGTCTACCAGTAGACTGCAATAGAAGTCGACTAAATAAAGTCAAACTTTAGTCAATTGTAGAAATAACCTTTTTATTCAGTAGACTTCTCTAAAAAGTCTATTTGAAAAAGTCAAATTCTAGTCAAATTGTGGTCAAATGCAAAAGTAACCTAATAGACTGCTGCTGAAGTCTACTAGCGTTTGTCGTAATTGCAAAAATAACCCATTACGTAGACTTGGTAGAGTTCTCTAACTTCATAGAGAAGTCTACTGATTTAATTTTCTTATAATTGCATTTAAAACTTATTTATAATGAATTTTTTAGATTTTCTTTCTCCCACATGTGTGTTATATAATGTGTTTCCTTCTGTGTTAATTTGACATATTTAGGTTCAATATTTATTGTATAAATCAAATTTCTTGTTTGAGTAGTACCTACATGTTGTTCGTAGACTTCTCTGTGAAGTCTACTAGTAGTCACTTAGTAGACTTCAGTACGAAGTCTACAGCAGATGTTCGAGACCTAATGTGTTTTCTATTGTTTTTTTTTTTACAGAGAATGGTTCATTTAGTTGTTGTCTATGGAGAATGGGCTATTCAAGATAAGGCGTGGCAATTTGTGGTTGATAATCCAAAAGGAGGAAGAATGTTCTTTTTGAGTGATGATTGCACCCATTGTGATCTTCTTGAGATGGCCAAAGATGAATATAAGCTGGAATCAGACTTGGTGGAGTTCACTTATTCACTACCAGAATCAATGTTGCAACATATGGCACCGGATACTCCTCCAATGCATGTCACAAATGATAGACAAGTTAAGAATTTGATTGAGCTAAGTAAAACGCATGTTATACGTCTTTGTGTCTCGAGTCGGTTGGAGAAGGATGATGATGTCAACAATGATTGTGATGGAATTTTGGCCAGTGGTGGTGAAGAATATACGGACGTAGATGCTGAGGAATGCGAAGAAGGAGATGGTGACCACTATGGGGATGATACGGGAAATGATGTCAATGAAGAAGATCATGGTAGTGAATATGGTGATGGGCAAGACGTTGAAGATGGTGATGGGCAAGACGAGGATATAAAAATTGATGGTGTTGGTATCAATGAAGATTACAGTGCATACGGGAAAGTCAAAGATGAGGATGAAGATGATATCTCATTTGATGGTGTTGGTGGGAGTGAGCGTTGTTTTGGCGAAGGATTAGGATCAAAAACGACATGGTTTGATGGTATACTTGTCGAAAAGAGTTTTGGTAGCAAGGATGAGCTGCTTAGAGAGTTGCGATTGACGGCCGTGATGTCAAGATTTGCATTTAAAACATAGAAGTCTACTAAGACTCTGTTAGTCGCTATGTGTCGTGTTAAAGGATGCAAGTGGAAAGTCAGAGCTGCCGTGACGAATGAACCAAACCATTTTTGGGTGACAAAGTATATTAAAAAGCATACATGTTCACTACCGGACAGAGTCGCTCACAGGAAACGCTCTACTCCAAAGTATATTGGTAGGTTATTTATCGAGCGCGTCGGAATAATTGATGGAGTTACGCCAAAGCATGTACAAGATTCAATGAAGGTGATGTTTGGTATGAATCTGGATTATTCCACTTCATACATATCATTGTTATACGCCCAAGAAATGGTGAGGGGAACTGCTGAACATGGATATGAAAATCTCCCATCTTATTTACATATGATCAAGAAAGCAAATCCGGGAACATTGACCGCTCTTGAGGTTGATGCTCACAATAGATTTAAATATCTATTTATATCGTTCGGAGCCTCCATAGCTGGTTTTCAGTATCTTAGACGAGTATCGTGGTCGATGGGACTCATTTAAGTGGAAAGTATGAAGGTGTTTTGCTAGTGGCAGCCACCCAAGATGGTAATTTTCAGATTTTCCCTTTGGCGTTTGGAATTGTAGATGCTGAGAATGATGTTTCATGGCAATGGTTTTTTACCAAATTGAGAGGTTGTATTTCTGATTAATACTCGTTGAGCATAATTTCAGACAGGCACGCATCCATTAAGAAGGCATGCGAGACGGTTTTCCCTTGGGCAACCCGAGGTATATGTTACTACCATCTTCAGTGTAACATTGTCATAAAATTTAGGGGAAAACAGCTCATGTACTTGGTCAAAGGCGCTGCTGCGTATGCGTATACGCTTGATGAGTATGACCGATACATGGATTTGATACGAAGTGTGAAGCCAGAAATTGCAACATACTTGGAGGAAGCGGATCCAAAGCTATGGTCACGAGTTCACTTCGAGGGAGATAGATATAACATAAAGACAAGCAACATTGCTGAATCTATCAATGCCGCACTTAAGGTACCTCGAGGATTTCCCATAACATTTCTTTTGGAATTTATCCGTGAGAAGCTAGGAAGGTGGTTTCGTATAAGGCGAGAAGATGCTCTACTTCTAACAACACGCCATACTCGGGCAGTTGAATACTTGTTGGCGGTTCGTGATGATTACGCGTCTCAGATGAAAGTGGGACGCATTAATAATCTTCAGTTTCATGTGAAGGGAGGAGCACGTGACTGTATTGTTGATTTGGGCCAAAACAAATGTACATGTGGTGTCTTCAACATTGAAAAGATACCTTGCTCGCATGCTATTGCCGCTTTGGTAGAGAGTAAACAAGATGTCGGTACCGGTGTTTGCCCGACTTATGGAAGGGATTCTTTGTACTGGGCCTATGCGGAAAGCATTTTCCCGATAAACCCAATCGGTGAATGTATAGCATCAACCCCATGTCTGCCTCCTGACGTGAAGACGCGTCCGGGTCGGAAGAAGAAATCAAGGTGGCAAACTTGGTTAGAAATCGCAAGGATGAAAGGTACTAAACAACGGAAGATTCATGCTCAATACAATTGTTCAAATTGCAACCAACCGGGACATACAATGCCGAATTGTGGTACTTAGCTGTTGTTGCTTACATGTTGTTCGTAGACTTCTCCATGAAGTCGACTGGTAGACTTCTCTAAACAAGTCTACCAGTAGACTTCATAGAGAAGTCTACTGATTTAATTTTCTTATAATTGCATTTAAAACTTATTTATAATGAATTTTTTAGTTTTTCTTTCTCCCAAATGTGTGTTATATAATTGTTTGCCTCCTATATGATTTTGACATATTTAGGTTCAATATTTATTGTATAAATCAAATTTTCTGTTTTCAGTAGTACTTACATGTTGTTAGTAGACTTCTCCATGAAGTCGACTGGTAGACTTCTCTAAACAAGTCTACCAGTAGACTTCATAGAGAAGTCTACTAATTTAATTTTCTTATGGTAGCATTTCAAACTTATTTATAATGAATTTTTTAGTTTTCCTTTCTCCCAAATGTGTGTTATATAATTGTTTGCCTCCTGTATGATTTTGACATATTTAGGTTCAATATTTATTGTATAAATCAAATTTTCTATTTTCAGTATTCTTATATGTTGTTAGTAGACTTCTCCATGAAGTCGACTGGTAGGCTTCTCTAAACAAGTCTACCAGTAGACTTCAAGAGATGTCTACTGATTTAATTTTCTTATGGTAGCATTTCAAACTTATTTATAAAAATATTCCATTATGAGAAGTACCAAATAATGTCAATACAAGTGAAAACAAACTCCATAATGATATTTTTTAACAGATAAATACAATAAAATCCTATTTAGTAGACTTTGGTGTGGAGTTGCGTGAATTGTTTTGCATGAGACGAATAGCATTCCTGATCACTGGATCAATGTCTTCTTTGTCTTCCTCGATGCGTATTAAGTAGCCAAGGTGAGCGAGAGATCGTCTGTACTCTAGTTCATTGATCTCCTCCACATCAACATCCGTAGCACTTCCTTGATTGTCATTTGCTTGTTCTTGTCTCCCAAATGGTTGTTGTGGCTGTTGTGGCGGCTGTCGGACTGTTGGGTTGGCTCTCAATGCGGGGAGGGCGAGTACGATTTTCCTTGCTGCCATTGCCTTGCTGCCATTGATAAAGTGCAAGTCAAATAACAAATAAGAAACAACAAATAACAAATCTACAAATTAAGTTTCAAACTTGTTTATTCTAGCAGACTAAAGAGTAAGAGGTTTTTAGAGACACGAGAGAGATAGGGAGGAGACGAAAGAGATATATACAGCAGACGCGGAGGGATACGAAGAGGTAAAAAAGGAAGATTTTATCCGTATATTATTTATGACCGTTAGATTGTTTCTAATCAACGACATATGTAAAGAATTAGGTGATCCTCACCTTCATTAATTAGCCAATGAAATAAGTTTGTTACAAGAGAAGTCTACTAGGTAATACAGGAGAAGTCTACTACAGAGAAGTCCGCTAGTAGACTTCTCTGTAGTAGACTTCTCCTGTTTATTCTAGCAGACTTCTCTGTCAAATAAGTTTGTTACAAGAGAAGTCTACTAGGTAATACAGGAGACTTCTCTGTCAAATATACTAGCAGACTTCTGTGGGAAATAAAAACTTCAATCTTCAAACAGGAGATATTGTAGCAGACTTCTCATACAAAACTTAAAAACTTTAATCTTTTACAGAGAGGGAAAAAAAGTAGAGAGAGAAAGCTTGAGTAAGAAGTCGAATTGGTGTTCCTGTTTGCTACGGCGAGGCATCGGCTCTGGGTATTCTCGGATTTGGTGGTTGATTTGGACTCCGGCGAGATGATTCGTCTTCATCTCCAGTTTTCGGCGTCTCCTCTTCGAACCGAGCTCTGTTCCTTTGAGTGAGAAAGTTCTGGTAGTACCTGCACAACGAGAAACAAACATGTTAACTAAGAGTTACTAAGAGTTTACCTGTTACGACAATACAGCAGAGATGTTGACTAAGAGTTTACCTGAAAATTCTCTCGACAACTGCCTCATACAACAAAAAGTTCTCTCCGTTTTGTGAATTTTCTCGGGCATAGTTGTCAATGGCCCTGTCGATTGGTCATCTCGCAACAGAGAAACAGATTTCAGATTAGTGTTGCACAAGAGATCTGTACGCTCCTCAAGAGAAACAGGGTTGGTTCATAGAACTTACAAGAGATTTCCTCCCATTATCGTGTAGTCAGCGATCTCCTGAGGGGCTTCAGTGGTTGTAGTTGGTTCATACAAAAAGGGAAAGATAAAAGGAGTCAGACAGTGAGTTAGAAGTCAGAAAAGGAACATCTTGGACAGAGGAAGTCGAAGATACTTACATGGATCTGAGCAGAAGTCAATGCTATATCCAACCCTCTCGCGTCTAGGGAACCGAATTTCAGATGTAGCAGAGGAAGAATCCGATTGCAGATTTGGAGATCGATACTGAGAGGCCATGATAGGTGATTGATTGAGATTTTAAGTTTTTGTTTCGCAAAAGAGGAGAAAGTGAGGAGCTTCGTTGGTTCGGAACCTAGGGTTTTCAGATAAAGGAATTGTTGACAGTTCTTTTTGTTTAGATAAATGTAAATAGAGAAACCGTGATATTTGATTAAATCTAGTAGAGAAGTCTACCGGAGAAGTCTACAAGAGAAGTCTACAAGGGAAGCGTACACGAGAAGATTCATGTCCAGAAGCAGATGTCTACCGGAGAAGTCTACTAGAGAAGTCTCCCAGAGAAGTCTACAAGAGATGCTTACACGAGAACATTCACGTACAGCAGCAGATGTCTACTAGAGAAGTCTACCAGAGAAGTCTACTAGAGAAGCGTACACGAGAACATTAATGTACAGAAGCAGATGTCTACCGGTGAAGTCTACAAGAGAAGCCTACAAGATTCTGATCAATACAGAAACAAATGTCTACTATTTAAGTCTACAAGAGAAGTTTTTAGAGAGAAGTTAATAACATATCAAATTACGTTAATGTACATTAGTTTGCTACGGCGAGGTATCGACTCTGTGTTTCTTCAGATTTGGTGGTTGATTTGGACTCCGGCGAGATGATTCGCCTTCATCTCCAGTTTTCGGCGTCTCCTCTTCGAACCGAGCTCTGTTCCTTTGAGCGAGAAAGTTCTGGTAGTACCTGCACAACGAGAAATTTTCAAAATACAAGGAAAATGTCACTCACAGTATTAATTTCACCAGGTTGAAAACAACAAAAATTTGACTTGTAAAGAATTCAACATTTCATAGATGCTAGATACACATAATGACAGAATTCGAGATTCAATACAATACACATGTTGACTAAGAGTTTACCTGAAAACTTTTTCGAGAATTGCCTCATACATCACAAAGCGAGATCCGTTTATTGTCATCTTTCGGGCATAGTTGTCGATGTCCCTGTCGAGATTGGTGTTTAAATCGACATGTACGCAGATAGAAGTATGTAGGTTTTTAACGGCGAGAAACAGTGTTGGTTCATGGAACTTACAAGATATTTCCTCCCATTATCGTGTAGTCAGCGATCTCCTGAGGGGCTTCAGTGGTTGTTGTTGGTTCGTACAGAAAGGGAAAGAGAAAAGGGGTCAGACACTGAGAAGTAAGTCAGAACCATGAAGATCTTGAACATGGGAAGTCGAAGAGACTTACATGGATCTACCTCGCAGTTAATGGTATATCCAACCCTCTCGCGTCTAGGGAACCGCGTTTCAGAGGTAGCAGAGGAAGAATCCGGTTGCAGATTTGGGGATCGATACGGAGAGGCCATGATAGGTGATTGATTGAGATTTTAAGTTTTTGTTTCGCAAACGAGGAGAAAGTGAGGAACCTAGGGTTTTCAGATAAAGGAATTGTATACGGTTTTTTGGTTTAGATAAAGGAGAGAGGAACCGTGATATTTGGTTTTATCTACTATAGAAGTCTACCGGAGAAGTCTGTCTACAAGAGAATATTAATGTTTAGAGAACCAGATGTCTACAAGAGAAGTCTACCAGAGAAGTCTACGAGAGAAGTCTGTCTACAAGAGAAGTCTACGAGAGATGTCTACAAGAGAAGCGTGCACGAGAAGATTTATGTACAGAAGCAGATGTCTACAAGAGAAGTCTACTGGAGAAGTCTACCGGAGAAGTCTGTCTGCAAGAGAAGTCTACTGGAGAACATTAATGTTTAGAGAAGCAGATGTCTACAAGAGAAGTCTACTGGAGAAGTCTACCGGAGAAGTCTGTCTGCAATAGAAGTCTACTGGAGAAGTCTACCGGAGAAGTCTGTCTACAAGAGAAGTCTACAGGAGAAGTCTACGAGAGAAGATTCATGTACAGAAACAAATGTCTACTATTTAAGTATACAAGAGAAGTTGTTAGAGAGAAGTTAATAACATATCAAATTACGTTAATGTATATTAGTTTCTACAAATCACATCCCGCCATAGTAGCCAAAAAATAAGGATGAGGTTTTCTCACAACTACAATATATAGGCAAGATATCTACAATATTAAAATTGTGAGGTCCTATATTAGTCATAAACATCCAATCCAGTATATGTATTTTTGTCTGACCCACGAAATTCAGTCTCGGCGAATATCTCAGCCGCAAGCTTCTCCCTAATACGCTTTATCTTCGCATCAGAAAATACAGTCGAACTAAATGGAATGCCGAGAGCATGGCATTCAATGTACTTCAGACAATACACTCCACAATCCCCAACTTTCTTGTTTTGTGGTACTTTGGATGCTGGCCACCTTTCATGCGTGAATTTGGTGATTGGCCACTTGGGTCTATCTTCTACTGAACATACTGTATGCATTAGATAAGGTACCATAACGGCAATGGGCTCGACCAAGTCTTTGAGTTGCGCGAGCGTTGTATGGGTTACTATAGAGTCCCACACCACAATGTGTCTCTGTGGAAGTGATATCCACAAAGCCACCCAATGGTCTTCTTTGACATTTAAAGGTAAATAAATGTCCTCCACTTTAGTCCCCCACGTCTTCTGTACTTTTGCATACTGGGGGAGTTGACCTGCATAGTAATCCCACGCCCCACCTGGTAGCGTTTTTCCACTCCCGTCAGGATTGAGTTCTGAGTTTTTAAAATCATTGTACCGAGTAGGCCATATGTTGCCTAGAGTAGAGTCGAGGATGCAAATTTTGTCACTTCTAAACCACTCTGGATGTTCTTTGTACCGTTTCCTCAGCATATTCAATGCAGCATCCAGGTGCTGCGACAAAACAACCAAAAGAATCAAGGTTAAACATCAAAAACTTCATAGAGAAGTCTACTGGAGAAGTCTACAAGAGAAGTCTACTAGATAAGTCTACTAGAGAAATCTACTAGAGAAGTCTACTAGAGAAGTCTACTAGAGAAGTCTCTGAAGAAGACTTCCTAGAGAAGTCAACTGGAGAAATCTGTCTACAAGAGAAGTCTACTTGAGAAGAGAAGTCTACTAGAGAAGTCTACTGGAGAAGTCTGTCTACAAGAGAAGTCTACTGGAGAGAAGAAAAGAGAAGGCTTACCGTGTCTTTTAGCCATTGTTGCGGCGTTCGAAGAGTCCAAAACCACTCTACATTAGTGAACGGAATGATCTCTTCGCCATAATCCCTGTTTAGCAAGGAAATTTCAGCAATTGATAAACTTAAACAATGAGTTAAGGTCTTTTTTATACTTACGGCTGTTGCTTCAGCCACACATCAAGTCTCCTCGTCATTTGTTCATCAATGGTAGCAAAAGGATCATATCCTTTTCCTACCTTTGAATTAACAAGTTTGTTTTCGTAAGGTGACTTATTTGCCATGGCCGGCTTCTTCAGCCTATCACTCCTTGCTCGTCTCAAAACCGCCTGCTTTTTCTCCTCTTGTTTAGATTTCGTAATCTCAGCATAATTCGCAGGTAGATTCTGAGGAGACAGAATGATAAGGCTCTTATCCGCACAAGTGACACTCGCACTCTAACCATCATCCTTAAGTGTTTCCTTGGCTGCCTTCTTCTCCTCTTGTTTAGCTTTCTGAAGCGGTAAATTCGGTTGTGGTTTTTGAAGAGGTGGTATCATAACTCTCGGATCCGCACCAGTGACACTCCCACTCTGGCCATCTTGAAGGATTTCCTTGTTAAACATTTTACTCTACAAGTAGAGGATCAAAGTCGAATCATATACCAAATAGAATATATCATCCAAACAAGAAAGGGAAGAAATGTTAAAATGTCAAAAGAGATTACAGAATCTAAACAAGATTACGCACTGACCCCAATATCAGAAACAGTCTTGTTCTCATCAGCAGCCGGTTCATTGGAGACCCCCACATGAAGAGCTGGGGAAATTTGGTTGGATTTGGTTTTCTCTTCCTTTCCAGTCTTCACAGCCTCTTCTTTTCCCTCTTTCACAGCCTCAATGCATTCCAAGCGTTCCTCAATATTGTTGACCTTATCACCAAGGAGTTTGATATTGTTTTCACAGCGTTTAAAACCAGCATCAACCTTCTCTGACAAGTCCTTAAAATGCATGTCAAAGTGTGCTTGTATGCTCTGTATCAATGAAGGTAGTTCCGCCGTGTAACCAGACTCAAATTCTTCTCGACTCCTCTTCTCCGGTAAGCTAACAAGGCTAAGACTCATGCTGCTTTCATTTTTCACACCAGACTTCACCTTTGACTTCACACCCTGCTTACTTGTATCATTAGCGGAATCAATCACACCCGTCACTTTCTAGTGATCATGGGTCCATCTCCAGCCTGGTTCAGAAATAGCTGAGATTATGTTAACTATCTTCTGGTCGTAAACATCATCATCCCACCTTGGGAACATATCTTCGTACTCATCCTTCATCACACAGCTTAGGACATTCACCTACAAAATAGACATATAAGACGTAGACCGATTAACCAGTAGAACTCTACAATAGAAGTCTACTGGAGAAGAGAAGTATAGTAGAGAAGTCTACTGGAGAAGGAGAAGTCTACGAAGAGAATGAGAAGTCTACAAAGACCTGTTTGTATATGTTCTCTTTCATGTATCTCTTGCCTCTGGATCCCTTGAAAGCCAGTAGAGGTGGAGTAGGTTTATGTGGAAAGGGACCACCATATTGGGCTGCATAATCCGGTAGAGAATAGTACACCCATATTTGGAGAACATGTACGAAGCCTTCCAGTGTATACGATAACTTTGCCAAGTCTTTTTCCTTCACTGACTTGATGAGTAACTTCAATGCAACCCTACCCCATGGGTAGTTCTGGAAGGCAGTGATATCCATCACAAGCCTAGCAATGTTAACATTGATGGGTGTTGTCTCCTTTTTAGCTTCAATGTAACCGGCGTATATGCATAGATATCCCAACCTGATGCGGTCCAACCGTGTCCACTCTGCACATAAACCATAAGCTTCTATTAACTCGTTCACAGTTGGACCCCTGTCCAGATCAACTCCCATAAGGGTCCAAAATTGCCGCGTTTCTTCAGTGACCTCTACATCTGGGTTATCCAAGTTCGGAACGTCACGACAATTCAGACCGGTAATCTCCTCAAACTCAAGCAATGAAAACCTCAACGGTTTGTTACCAATCAGACTCCATATCTCATGGGGTTTCTTGCACTCTAGCTGAGCAGTTAGTATATAATGAACCATCCTCGATGCCCAGCCAAACTCGAGAGCATGGAACCGTAGCACCAAACCTAATGGAGAGAATAAAAGCTCTTCCCACTCATCTTTCCTTAAGACGTTGCGTAGAGATTCAAACAATTTTGTATTTCCAGCATAGTAGTGTACATCCAATTGTTTATAGTCGGGTCATCAATCAAAATTTTTTATCAAAATATTTTTTGTTAATTTATAAATTTAAATTTAAAATATAATTATATAGTAGACTGCTGTAGTAGTCTACTAAACCACAAAAGTAGTCTTCATAACCTAATTTGTCTAAGTAGGTTTAAATATGTTTAATTTTGTGAAATTTTATTTTTCATACTTCACAATTATTTATAGTAAGGTCATCAATCAAAATTTTTTATCAAAATATTTTTTGTTAATTTATAAATTTAATTTTAATATATAATTATATAGTAGACTCCATGAGAAGTCTACTAAACCCCCTCCAGTAGACTTCTCATGGATTTTACGAGTTGATTTCGTAACAGAAGTCTACATTACTTAGTAGACTTCCCTAGGTTAAAACAGTCATTATGCCTCCGTTTTATTGTTTGGTCATAAAGGACGTAGTTGTAATTTCACTACCCCTTTGGGTTATTTTTCTCAAACATAGGATATATGGGTTACATTTGTATTTTAAATCAATTTTAGGGTCATTTTTTGTAACCACGACAAAAAACAATCATAAATGCTTACTGATTTTTAACAATAAAAAGTTAAAAATGTACTTTTTAAAAATAGTCGATTTATCTATCTTGTATAATTAAATTTATTGTTAAGATATATTAAAAAAATTTACCAAACTTTTTCTTTAATTTATGATTTAAAATTGACAAAGAGATCTATTTTAACTTTTTCTTTAATAATGCATTTATCTTAAATATGTCTAGTAATATATCAATTTATTGTAAAATATTTTGAAAATTTCTTTTAGACGCTCATGGATTTTTTAAAAATAAAAATAAAATATATTTATTTTACTTTATGAAATTTAATGAAAATATATATATTTTGAAATAACTGCTTTGACGATTTTATAAAGATTTAAATGTGTTTGATAATTGGAAATAGAGTAATCGAAATACGTATTATTTAAAAATAAATATGTTTGGCAATAAATATAAATAAATAAATATGGGAGATTGACAAAAATGTCACAAATGTGGTCACTTATTACAAGCGTGCCACGTCCTAAAGCACTGTTGCAAAAATGCCACATCTTTGTAACAAACGGACAACTTTGTCCCTGTCACAATAAACAAGATTCGATTTCCTCTCGCAAACGAAACCGACTCAATTTTTTTTTGATTTTCTCGCAGACGAAATCGAAGCTTTTTTACAGATCGAAGATTGAAACTAATTTACAGACGAAGATCGAAGCTAATTTACAGGCGAAGATCAAAGAGTTAAGGTAACTTGATTCGCGATTTCTCGATTTCTAGATCTAGATATGTTGATTTTGATTTGAGATTTAAATCTCGATTTCGTCGTTTTGAATCTGTACGATGAGATTTTTTAGCTGTTCGATAGTTTATTTGCATTTTTCAATGGTTTTTGATTAGCGATTTCTGGATTTGTTGATTTGGGTAATTTTTAGCGACATGGATCTCGCAAACATATTAAAATAATTTTTATAAGGATTTTTTACAGACTTTGCACATCTAAAACTTTAAGTAGTTTTTGTTCTTGATATTAGTTCAGTCTCGGTAGATTTGTTTTTAGAATATCTGTGCACTATAAAATCCTGCATCGAACAGAAAAAATTTATAAACGTTTTTAAATCCTACTCTCTTTCTCTAATGGCTTATTGGATGACAAAATAATAATTATACCTGTTCAAAATCATCGATAAGGTTTTTTTTAATATTTTTATAAGGATCTTTAACAGTTTTTAAAGAGTTATTATTATGAGAAATTATTGACATGTGTTTCAATAACTTATCAGATGGATCAAACAGATGATGAGATGTTCCAGAGCATGAAGATGCCAGACCAAGTGTACAAGCTTGGTTTTGAACCAGACGATAACAAAACAGCCCAGCAACATGCCAACCTGCAATTAGGTGACACTGTCAGAACTGCACTAGGGCAAGAGTTATTCCAGAGGATCGAAAACAGTTTTTTCGGTATTGTATAACTTGCAAAGAGGAATATCACATTTTCTGGTAAGATGTTCCACTTTCTGATGCAAAGGAGAATCAAGACCAAAGGGAAAGACTTGTGGTTCAAGGTTGATTTCCAGCCCACAAGATTCTTAGAAAGAGAGTTCTTCCTTACCACAGGTATTTTTTAAGTATTTTATAAGGATATTGTAAGGATTTTTTAAGGATATTAGAAGGATTTTATAAAGATTTTTTAAGGATTTTATAAAGATTTTTAAAAGATTTTATAAGGATTTTAAAAATAAGTTTTATGCGTTTATTACTGTTGTACGCAGGTGTTCACTGTGAAGAACTGGAATTTCAAAAGAATAGAAAAGCCAAAAGGCCAGAAGTGCCTCCTTACCACTGGATGCAGAATAAAAAATTTCTACATAGTGATCTTCTCAATATATTGCAAAAAGGAGAGGTGGAAGATGATGAGAAGCAGTGCCTTGGATTAGTTGTACTGGTCGAAGGTATTCTAATAGGTCTTAGTTTGACGGAGAAGATTCCATACTCCCGTGGGGTAGAGATGTTTTTAATACTTTTAGCTTCGGATTTTGATCAGTACTGCTGCCAACCGTGGGGTAGAGATGTTTTTGCTATCATCTCTTCCTGTGTATTAAAGATGGGTTCAGAGACATGGACTAAAGACAGGTACAACGTCAAAGGTTTCGTTCTAGCGCTTTACCTATGGGTGGTCAGCGCAGTTCCTATCTTTGGCGAAAGATTCGCCAGCAAAAGAGAAGGATCAAAAGATGCAATTCCATTGTGTTTAAGATGGGAAAGCACTGAAGCACCAAGAATGACAGACATAGTTCTTCTTGAAAAAAGGGTCATGTAAGTTCCTACTCTCTTTCTCTAATGGCTTATTGGATGATAAATAATAATTATACCAGTGCAAAATCATTGATAAGGGTTTTTAACATTTTTATAAGGTTTTTAATAATATTATACAGTTTATTTAAGAACTTTCGTTTATAAAAATGATTTGTTTTCCAGATAAAGGTTCACGCGATTGTTGGCGATCCAGAATATCACAAACATTTGGCCTCAGAAACGCATGAAGACGATCTGCCTTTTATGGAGATGGTCAAACTTATCATGCAAGGAAAACTGAGGATGAAAGCATCGTACTGGATCTATGGAAAAGTAGATGTTTCTGATCTGTGTCAAGGGTTAGAGGAAACCTATCAACAGGCGACACAGATGGTGTACGAGTCGCTTAAAGAGCAATCGAACCAACCCAATTTTCGCGGCGTTACAATGGACCAGAAGCTGGAGATGATCATCGCAATTCTTCTTAAATTGGAAGAAAGAATAAAAGCGATAGAGAAGGTCCTGGGAATCAAAACAAATGAACAAAGAGAGGTAAGTGTAATAAATTTGTTACTTATCAATGTTTTTTAATAAAATGTTACTCATTTTGCATCAACTGTTCCTCTTGCAGAACGAGAAACAAGAGAACGAGACCCAAGAAAAAGAGAGCCAAGTTAAAGAGGTAAAAGGATTTTTTAGAGTTTATAACTATTTTTAAGGATTTTGTAAGGATTTTTTAAGGATTTTGTAAGGATTTTGTAAAGATTTTATAAGCAAGAAATTGTTTTACAAAAACCAGTTTATAACTTTTTTTTTTATAAACATCTTGCATTCTCTCCCCACCTACTGGATCAATCATATTCCTTGCAAGATGACAAACAACAGATTATAAAGTATTTCAACAGTTTATAAAAAGGTTTTTTAACAGTCTATTAAACAGTCTTTTATAACTGTGCTATAGCTCAACAATGATGATGACGTTATCAATTTGCAAAACACATTTGAAGATTTGGTTCGAGAGCCGAATACGCAAGACGTAAGTTATGAGGCAGATGACGAAGAAGAGGAAGAAGAAAGAAACAACAATGATGATTATGATGCTCCCGAAGTAGAAGATAGACAACCGAACACAAAGGTACAAAGATATATAAAATCTCTAAGATGGTTTTACTTTAAAATATTATTGTAAACTTGTCTAAAAAAGTATATACTATTTCTGCAGCCTAAATCAGCTACTCCATCTTTCTCTACTCCGAATTTTAACCTTCTTTCTCTAGAAGTTCCCAGTCCAAAGGAGGGCGAGAAGATAGATAGAAACAGAGAAGAAAATCCAGAATTCATACGATCATACCAAAAGCCAAGATCATCAAGAAAGCCTAAGCATAATGTGGTTAGAATTTGAAATTCAGAAATTTATCCGTTATATTATAACTTTTTTTAATGCTAAATTTTGATCCCTACGCAGGAGAGAAAAAGGACTAGAGAAAATGAACAAGCTGACAACCCTGACATCGTGCAAAGGAGAAGTAAACGACAGCATATCCCCTCATTGAAAACCGTCTCCCCTTATACGAAAGGGAAAAAGAAGCACCCAACAATTTATCCGTTTATGAAAGTTGCTCCACCTAGGGCCGCCAAATTGGCTGAATGGAAAACCGTGTGGAAATACAAGTAAGTTTAGTTTATTAAGACGTTTTAAGGATTTTATAAGAATTTTTTAATGATTTTATAAAGATTTTCTGTACGTTTTCAAAGATTTTATAAGGATTTTGTAAGGATTTTATAATTTTTTTTACAAATTTTATGAAGATTTTTAATAATCTTTTGTAACGTTTTTAACAGTTTTATAAAGTTATTTTACACAGTTTTACATAGTTTTGTAATGTTTTTAACAGTTTTACAAGTAAATTTAGTTTTACGTCAGAAATCTGTTTAAATTAAGCATTTTTAATGATTTTATAAAGATTTTCTGTACGTTTTCAAGGATTTTATAAAGATTTTTAAAGTATTTTGTAAGGATTTTATAATGTTTTTTTACAAATTTTATGAAGATTTTTAACAATCTTTTGTAACGTTTTTAACAGTTTTATAAAGTTGTTTTACACAGTTTTGTAACGTTTTTAACAGTTTTACAAGTAAATTTAGTTTTACATCAGAAATCTGTTTAAATTAAGCATTTTTTAAAAAGTCAAAAACTAATCCTTTTAATAAAAAAAAATGTAGATCTCTGTCAATCGAAGGAGTAGATGTTGATTCAAAGTGGTTTACATACCTAGAGATGCCAGACAAAGCTGTCCAACAAACGGTATTGTCTTTGTAATTTATTTTTCTCTTATAAATTGTGTTTAAAATGTTTATAAACTGAAGTAGAAATGTTTATAAATGATTTGATAGCATGTCGATGTAGCTGTGGAGATGATTAATAAGCGTAAGGAACAGAATCCAGACCTATTCCGCAAAGGATATGTGATTCTTAAACCGTCATTCTTCAAATTGATTGATGACGAGTTTGCTTTGTTTCTTGACGGCAAGGAGAGTTATGAATTCCCAACACAAGGGATCAATAAAGAAGATTTTGGACGAGACATTGTGGTCATTTGCATACCCTATTTGGCGAAGGCAAAGTGTTGGGTGCCAGTTGTAATTGACTTGTTAAACAGGGGAATTAATGTTGAAGATTGTTCCCGTCTAAGTATTCCACAGGAGAAGACAAAAAAAAGATTCAAAGCTTTCTCCGAGATGCTTCCTTACTTCATAAGGTACATCAGAGAAGACAACCAAATGGATGTTTCTTGAAACGACCCGACCCAATTTTTTCCTTCAGATTATTATCATCACAGATAATAATCCTCAATTGGGTCAATACAACAAGCAACGCGGAACAATTAACTAAATAGTAACAAACCAGTCAATAACCAAATAAAACCAATTCAAGTAATCCCATACTTAATTGAATTCTAACCGGTTCAATTCAACAATCCAAACAATAACCAATAACCAATAAACCAATTAACTACAACTCAGAATTAACTAGCAACCTAGCAATTCTACAACATCACACAGCCATACGAGACCCTAGATCATCTCTCCTTCCTGGCCATGATTCCACGATCACATTTTCTCTTTACCTGCAACACATGGCAAAAAGAGTTGCGTGAGTATTATCACAAATACTCAGCGACACGGTCAGCCCGTCTACGGGTTATTTAAGTATAGACATAACAATCAATACAATACCAGGATGAGCACACAAGCAAACAACAAGAACAACCAACACGAATAAGTACAGAGACCCTGTGTCGATCGACACGCCACCCTGGTGTCGATCGACACGACAACCCAGAAACAAGCCTATCCTTTCGTGGCTCGAATCTGTCGCGATTCGTCGAGTCACCTGCACAATTCCAACCACAACACACGAAACACCAAGCATACACATTCCATCAATCCCTATGCCCACACAAACCCACGATCACGCACTCACCTCGAAGAATCAAAATGAGAATGGGACCAACAGTTACAAAAAAACTAGTACACGATGAACCACTGGTCCAAAACCAAAACGGACTACTGTTCTGGAAACTAGACAGACACAGCTACGCGTCGATAGGCGGATCGCCTCCAGAATCCTTCTGGTTCGATCGGAAATCAACCCCGAAGCCGACTGATCGCAGACAACCTATCTGCACAGACCCATCGAGTTCAAACAGCCATAACTCGACGAATAATCAACGAAATGACAAACCGTTTTCGCCTATATCAAGACCAGAGATCGGAGAACTTACCCACCAAGTTTCACCCCAATCCGCCTCAAATAGCACAGCCGTTTGCCCTCTCAAACTTCCAAACAGAAGCTGTTCTCATTCACAAAACCTAACACAACTCATTTGATCAAAAGACTCTCTCTCAAACCCTCTTTCTCTCTGTGTTTTTGGCCAAAATGGGGACAAACGCGACTACACCAACCTTTTATACAAACCTTAGGGTGTCCCTTAAACCGCTCCCCAAACCGGCAATCAGAAACCGAAACCGTCGGTCTGATTTTAACTCGTGTCATTGACACAACGCCCAACTCGACTTCTCACAAGTCCAAAATTCACGTGTCGATCGACATACACACCTGTGTCGACCGCCAAACCCAACCAAAAATCCCCATTTGGTTCACGGGCGTTACAGTTATTTCTCCATATGAAATAACCATAAAGACAGATTTGCCAAAGGTAAATTATAAGTTTTAAAAAAAAAAGAATTATTACTAACAAGCTAATATTATTTATTTTGTATACCAGAGTTGCAGTTTAGAAGATTCAGGAATCTTCATGTTAAAGTTAATCGAATACTGTTCAATGGGGATCCCGTACTCAAGCAAATTTGCAGAAGTCAGCGTTCAAGATATGAGAACAAAGTTAGCAGCTAACATTTTCCATGAGTTGACTGAATTTGCTTAGTCACTTTTGAACATGATTTTGTGTAAAGGTTTTTCTATTCGTTAGCTACCAACTCGTTTAAGGTTTTCATGACATTTGTATCTTCTATTATAAGTTTCGTATACTAAATTTGTTTGATCTGTTTTAGTATCTGAATAGCTGATTAACAGGGCCAGAAAATCAATTCTTCGATTTGTAAGGTTTATTTAACATATTTATAAGGGGTTTTTAATATTTTTATAAGGTTTTTTTAACACTTTTATAAGATTTTTTTAACAATTTAAACTCCATATAATAAAAAAACATTTAAGGATTTTATAAGGATATTAGAAAGATTTTATAAGCATTTTTAAAGGATAATATAAAAATAAAATAAAATAAAAACAAAATAATCCCAGAAAAATGTCCATTTACATTTATATATTAAGCTGTTGTCAAAAGAAAAAGGCCCACACAAAAAAAGCCCAGTACCTTAAAAAAAAAAAGGCCCACTTACAGTTATATATCCGATAATTTTTTTCCTTTACTAAAAAAAAAAAAACTACTTCTTCTTCTTCTCTGAGACGACGAACCGTCCACAAAACTTGAAGAACATTGAAAAGAAAACCTTCATTTTTAAAGGTAAATCTCTAACTTTAAAGTGTTCGACGATATCTATTTAGCAATGTATTCACATTTTAGTTTAAGTTTTCGAGGATAAAAACTGTATTTTTTGAATTTTTTTTTGTAGTTTTATTAATTTAGGTCAGATCTTTGCGAAATCTGGTTTGTAATCGGTAAAAGTCATTAACTTTAACCGTTTTCCACAATATATCTTTCCGAAAACTAGTGTTTTGAATGAAAAAACTGTATTTTTTGAAGAAAAAATTTGGAAGTTTTATCAATTTAGGTCAGATCTTTGCGAAATCGGGTTTGTAATCGGTAAAAGTCACTAACTTTAACCGTTTTCCACACTATCTCTTTCCAAATTTTGAAAAAAAAATGGGTTCCGAAAAAAAAAACAAGTGTTTTACTGATTTTGCGTGAAAATGGAAATCGGATTTCTGATAAAAATGGTTTTCGCATCTTAAAACGAATCCGTTTTCGGTTCCAGAGAAACAAAAGGTCTGGGCAAAAAACTTTATTTATAAGCTTTTTAAACGGATATATATTGGCTTATGAGAGATTAATTTTTTGTTTTCTTTCTTTCTTTCTTCCAGATAAGCAACATGAATACTGTAAACAAGTTGAAACTGCCAGCAACAATTGTACCACATCACGCTGTAAACAATGGTACAGTCCCAAGGATAGTCTTGCATGCAGCTAAAAACACAGTGATGACTGTTATCAAGGATGCATTAAGCCAAGAATGCTTCGAGAGGCTAAAAGCCAGTTGCTTTGGGCCAATCATTGAGTATCTGCTGCAAGACGACATATGTTTCTCAAGAAATATTTGCGGTCACATTTTGAAAAGAAGACTTTCGACAACTAGATCAGAGGAGTTGTGGTTTCTTTTCGGAGAGCAACCTATGAGGTTTTCTTTGAGGGAATTTGTGCTGATAACAGGATTGCCCGATGAAGATACAAGGAAGAGCGAGCCGTATGAGAGGGTAATACCCGTGGATGAAAACTCAAACAAATTTGAAGAAACTCCTGACAACTTTGACTGGGACAGTTATGACGGACAACAAAAAACTTCGTCTAGCAGCGTTCTTAGTAGGGGAGTGGATTGTGAAAGCGAAGAATCCGTCTATTAATTTAGCGCCATTGCATATGCAAAGAGCTGCATCTTTTGAAGAGTATTGCAGCTACAGTTGGAGAAGAATTGGATATACATCATTGGTTGAAGGCATTTTAAAGATTGATGCTGATAAACTGATGAGTAATAAACAACAAACCCTCGAAGGTTTTGCATTTGCCTTTCACGTATGGGCGTTAGCTTCAGTTGAGGAGCTAAGTAATGCGTTTGGTAGAAGAGAGAATCTTCACCGTCGGCCACTGATTGTGCAGTGGACAGAAACCAAAACACCGACGGAAAAGGAAGTAAAAATAATCGCAGAGAAGCCCAAGGTACATATTTCATAAAGAGTTTTTTGTACAATGTTTTATAAAGAGTTTTAACAGTTTTTTTACAACTATTATAAAGCTTTTCAACATTATTTCAACAAAAATTTCTGTACGTTTTAAGTATTTTATAAGGATTTTGTAAGGATTTTATAAGTATTTTATATGGATTTTATAAGGATTTTTAAAGGATTTTATAAAGATTTTTAAAGGATTTTATAAAGATTTTAAAAGGATTTTATAACGTTTTTAACAAGTTTTATGAAGATTTTTAACAATCTTTTTAACGTTTTTAACAATTTTATAAAGTTGTTTTACACAGTTATAAATCTTTTGTCAGGTAAAAGTTTTGACTTTCATCGGTGACCCTGAAGAGTACGGTCATTTGGTCTTGCCGACAAACCCTGAGGACAAGGATCTGATGGATCTTGTTCAACTTATTAACGGAGGTTATAGGTTGAAGAAGGCCGTTTGGAACAATGGGTGGGTAAAGATCAATGAACGATTAGGCAGTATTGATGAACTTCCAATAACTAAAGAAGTTGGAAGTAGCAGTACCAGGTTTCGTGCTTCTCCGGTCTATAATAGGAAACGATCAGGTGAGGAAGCTGAGACAGAAAATCCACAACGAAGACGAATGTATCTGGATGAGAAACTTGACATGATTCTGAATAAATGTGACAATCTTCTCAACCGTGTTATGGTAATTGAAAAAGTTATCAAAGACAAATAGGAACAGGAACAGGTAAATGAACTAACAACCCTAAAAAATAAATGTTATCTGTTGTATTTTGTATTGTATCTATAGTTATTTATATTATATATTTGTTTTCGCAGGCCAATCGTCCAATCAGTGTTAATGATCATCAGATTTCTGATGACTCAAGTGACGATGTAGAAATTGTGTTTGAAGAGAAGAATAAAGATAAAGAAACTGAGGTATAATACCTACTTATAGAAAGATTATTTTTACAGATATTTTATACAGTTTATAACTTTTAACATTGATTCTTGAATTTTGTTTTCAAGGATTATGACGAGGCAGGACCCTTCAACACTTCAGCTTTCGGAGGGGATGAAAAACAGCAAGAGAACATAAAAAAAACTGTAAGAATTACAGTTCTTTAAAAAAATTTATAAATATTGTTGAACAGCTTGATTAGAGGTTTTTGTACACTGTTTTATAAAGATTTTTAACAGTTTTTTTACAAGTTTTATAAAGCTTTTCAAAATTATTTCACACAAAATGTTCGATATGTTTTTAAACATGTTTTATAAAGATTTTTAGAAGATTTTATTAAGATTTTTAACACTTTTTTTAAACATTTTATAACTTTTTTTATAACTTTTATAAAGATGTTTACCTTTATAATTTTCTATCAATTTACAAAACGTGTAGGCTGCGGAGGAAAAGACTTCAACTGATCCTGTGCAAAATGTGGGAGTTGAAGATCACTGTGAAGAAGACGAAACTTCCGCTTCTCATGCTAATCAGGTATGAATCACCTGATGTAAATAGATAAGAATTACATTCTCTGAAAAACTTTATAAATACTGTTGTATAATGTTTTATAAAGATTTATAACACTTTTTAAACATTTTATAACGTTTTTTTACAAGATTTATAAATATGTTTACCTTTATAATTTTCTAACCCTTTACAAAACGTGTAGGCTGCGGAGGACAAGATTTCAACTGATCCCATGGAGAATGTGGGAGTTGAAGATCAATTTGAAGAAGACGAAACTCACGCTTCTTATGCCAATCCGGTATGAATCACCTGATGTAAATATAAAAATCTTATGTGCCTTATAAAACCCTTATGCGCCTTATAAATATCTTACAATTAGATTGTGGAGGAAGTTGAATCGGGTGAGGAAGAGCCAGAACTGGAATCGGATGAGGAAGCAATGGACATAAGTGATGATGAGAGGGATGAAGGAGAGCCAGATATTGTGTATATGTCTGGTGATGAAAATGAAAACAGGCAAAATCCCCAAGACACCAGCCAGGGGCAGGAAAGCCAGGAAAAAAATAGCCAAGCACTAGGCACACAGGACCAGAGCTACCAGGGGCAGCAAAGCCAGGGGAAAAACAGCCAGGGGCTGGGCTCCCAGGGGATGGGCGGCTCCCAGGGGCATCAAAGCCAACGAAAGAGCCATGAAAGGGTAATTTAAAGTCCAGAACAAAAACTCGCAATTGATCAAAAATTCGAAGATTGGGCGAGCTATAAGACATTCAGGAGTCTGCTGCTGACATTGCACGAGGTATGTTTTATATTGACAAAATGAAAGCAATTTTCAAACTTCTAAAAAAACCTTTAAAAGAACCTTATAATATATCTAACTAATTATAATTTGATTGGATGTTCCAGATTATTTGGCCCGATAGTAATTGGAAAAAAATTACTAAAAGTGATATTCAAACTTTGGAAGATGCGAGGAAATTGAAGAAAAAAGTAATGATCATCACTCATCCAGACAAACAGTCTCAAGGTGATGAAGAACGCATATACTTGGTAGACAAAATTACCAAGTGTATGAATGTAAGTGTGTTGATTTGTTAAGTGTTGGTTTTTTTAAATTTATCTTCATAATAGATATCTACTTAAACATTTCGTTACAATTTACAGGTAGAATGGGAGATATGGGAGAAAGCCAAGAAAAAGGAAGAAATGTATTCTGCCCAGATGAAAATTTTTAACCATTCAGCTATTTGTGTAAAGTTAAACATGAATTTGTTTGTTTGTTAGCAGCTACTTGTTTGAGTTAGATACTTATTATTTTTTTGTTCAACCTTAAAGATGCTTTTGAAAAAGCACGATACTTGTTATTTTCTTGTAAGACCATGTTTAAATTTGTTTGATCTGTGTTAGGCAAGAAAATTGGACCAATCACTTCTTGAATTTTATAAGGGGTTTTTAACATTTTTATAAGGTTTTTTTAACATTTTTATAAGGTTTTTTTAACAATTTTATAATTTCTTTTTAATGCCGGATCAAAAAAAAAAAAAAAACACAAAATAAGCGCAGGAAAAAGGCCCTCTTACATTTATATATTAAGTTGTTGTGAAAAAGGCAAACACAAAAAAGTCCAGTAACTTAAAAAAAAAAGGCCCACTTACAGTTATATATATGCGGTCCTTTTTATTCTTTTACTAAAAAAAAAATCCCAACTTCTTCTTCTTCTTCTTTTCTGAGACAACGAACCGTCAACAAAACTTGAAGAACAGTGAAAAGAGAAACTGCATTTTTAAAGGTAAATCTCTAACTTTAAAGTCTTCTACGCTATATATTTAACAATGTATTCGCTTTTTAGTTTAAGTTTTTTAGGGTAAAAACCGTAGTTTTTGAAGAAAAAATTTGGAGGTTTTATCAATTTAGGTCAGATCTTTGCGAAATCGGGTTTGAAATCGGTAAAAGTCACTAACTTTAACCGTTTCCACACTATCTCTTTCCGAAAACTAGTGTTTGGAAGAAAAAAAAATGGATTCCAGAAAAAAAAAACAAGGGTTTTACTGATTTTGGATGAAAATTGAAATGAGATTTCGGATAAACATGGTTTCGCATCTCAAAACAAATCCGTTCTCGGTTCCATAGAAATAACTGGTCTGGCCAAAAAAGTTGAATTATAAGTTTTTTAAACGGATATATGATGGCTTATGAGAGATAAATAAGCCATATCAAAACATATCTGTTTACGTATCAGCCATATGAGAGAAAATTTGGTTTTTGGAAAATGTTGGTTGCATATCTGTTTGTATGTTCTTACTCTATCTGTTTGCTTTGATAGGGAAAGATATTAAAAGAAGAATTGCTTAATATATTAGAGTTATTGCTTTTACTGAAATTTTATAAGGATTTGTAAACGTATTTATAAGCCAGCAATTTTAATGGTTTTAACATTGCAGTGATATATACTAAGCATATATTCTTGATTCAGAGATGGCTAATCTAACAAGTGATTTATACTCGGCATATCTGGCCATATCAAACATGCACAAACAAGTTCAAATAAATCGAGATCGAGAATCGTCTCTGTCGGCTGCTCCTACATCGATTGCTACAACAGTGTATCATTCATGCATTGTTGTTGGATTCCGGCGATATCTGTCGTGGATTTTGACAGAATACTGCGAATTGATGAAAATTGCACCAAGCCAAATGGTTCTCCGAGCTTGGGGACTGATCCATTCTCTCCAAGTCTTGTCCGACTTATCTGGGTTTGATATCTCTGGGAAGATGGTCGCACACTCATTTCGGCTTGTTAGTGTTGAAGGCAATTCTCGACGATTCGACCTCCAACTTCGTGAAGGTGAAAGATCTCCAGTTGATCCTCCTATGTGGTTGGATGCAAGTGTTGATGGTGGAGATTTCTTCTATATCATCCACGATGGAATTGGAAGAGTCCGCAGCTACTGGTCAGACATAGGTATGGACACTTATACCCCACTGTTTTAAACTATTATAAAGTCTGTTAAAAAAACTTATAAAGTCTGTAAAAAAGTTTTATAAAATATGTTAAAAACTCTTATAAAATCTGTAAAAAATCCTTATAAAATCTTTTAAAAACTTGTACAAAATGCTTATAAATTTTTGTTGGTCTATATTTTATGTAGGAGTTGTACCAGAGGATGTGATTCCTGATGAATCATTCCCTGAAACACTTTACTTGGTGGAAGAACATTTCAGGGATTCTGCCGTATTGCTACACCCTCGTGTCATGGACAAAACGTCACTAAACACATCTCTTAATGCCCCATACATCCCCCATGGTGAGCCTCCATTAAGAAAATATTTTCATAGCAAAAAATACAGTTCTGATTAGACTTTTAACATTTTGTAACTTCGTTTTGCAGAGAATATGGAGAATTTGGTAGCGGCACGTAACATGTATGATTTTTTTCAAGAAGTTCCGGATACGAGTAGTGAGGAAGAGGTTTCTTCTGATGACAACGAAAGTTCTCCAGCTACGCCTGTGACTGGAAGTTCTTCTCAGGTTGGTGTATTTTGCAGCCTTGCAACATTTTTGTTAATAGGTTTATAAGGTTTTTTTAATACTTTTATAACATAGTTTTTAAAACAGATTTTGTCTAAAAAATCAAACTTGTCTTGTGCTGACTCTTCTTATTTGTTTGGTTTAGGTGCTTGTCCAGGATGTTAATCAATCAGAGATACTACGTGAACAGAATTTTTTGATGGAAGAAACTGAAGCAACCAAATTCCGGTTGGAAAAACTTCAGGCTCGCTACATCCAAATTCAACATTCTCTTCGCGCGACCCAGCCAACAGATGAAGCTGGATGCTCAAGGAATGTAAGAACCCACCCGAGAGATAAAGGTGAAACCTCAAGGAATGTAAGACGTCGTGAGTCTCGTCGGTCTACCTAGTTTTTCATTTATTTCATCCTTAAAGATGCTTTTGAAAAAGAACGATACTTGTTATTTTGTTTAATTTGTGTTAGTATCATCTGAATAGCTGTTAGTTCTTGGATTTTATAAAGTTTTTTTAACATTTTTATAAGGGTTTTTTAACATTTTTATAAGGTTTTTTAAACATTTTTATAAGGTTTTTTAATACTTTTATATGGTTTTTAAAACACTTTTATAAGGTTTTTTTAGAACAAAATAAGCCAAAAAAGCCCCTTACATTTATTTCTTAAACTGTTGTGAAAATAAAAATAAAATGCAAATAAAATGTTGGATTCAAATATTGTAACAGAAAGTTTGTAACTTCAAAGATTCAGTTGATTGGATTCACGCAACAGCTTTTGTTGTGTCCAAGATTGCCACACCTACCACATTTGTAAGATTTGGCATTATTTTGAGTCTTTCCATACTCCCAAGCAGAAGGTATCCTTTTTTTCTTTCGTATGTCACTAGGAGCACCAGTAGTAGGTGGTTTACAAACAAAAGCAGCAACATCGTCAGGAATGTCCCAAAACTTCCTATCACCAACTGGGCGAATACTCTCTGAATATGCTAACTTCCACCTGTAAGTTTAATATTTATAAGCTTTTTAAGTTTTATTAATGTTTTGTAAACAGTAATAAAAAAGAAATAAAAATACCTTTCAGTTGAGTAAAAATCATCAACATAATCGTACTCTATCAGATTGCCATGTTTTGCAGCCGCTATTGCATGAGCGCAAGGGAATTTTTTGATAGAAAACATACCACAGGTGCACGACTTATCTCCAAAATTCACAACATGTTTAAGCCGATCTCCTTTCACCTCAAACTCAGAACTATTAACTTGAGCAACTTCGAGATTGCGTGACAGTTCTGAACATTCCTTCTTCATCCTTTTCACCACATTATCTGTCACAGGATGTCTATGATTACTAGCCTCCTCACGTCGCTCATGAAACCATCTAGTCAGAATCGATCAAATCGTCTCAAGAAGACACATTATCGGATAATCGCGACTATCTCTCAGCATGGAGTTCAAAGACTCAGCCAGGTTTGATGTCATTATATTGTACCGATTGGCTGGTGCATGAACCCGTGACCACTTCGTAAAACCCACTTTCCACAAATAATCTCCCATTTTTGGATCTGCGAGCATAAGTTCCCTGTATATAAATACAAAAAACAGGGTGTTATAATAACTGATAATATTTATAAGGATTTTATAAGGTTTTTTAAATCTTTTTTTAAGCCCAGTAAAAAAGTTTAAAAAAGCTTATAAATATAATCACATACCTGAAAGTTTCATCGAAGTCATTTATTGTGTAAGCATCAAATGCCGTTGCTGCAACATGAATAAGCACAGAACCATGAAATTTGCTTTGAAGATTTTTCCGCAAATGAAAATTGCAGATTCCATGATGAGCAAGTGGATAATTGTTGAAGAGACCATTCTCAATAGACGTCGCACGATCAGACATAAATACTAAATCAGGCTCGTCAGGGATAACAGTCTTCAACATCTTCAAAAACAGTCTCATGATGCATCATTTTCAGAATCCACTATCCCAAAAGCAATAGGGTACAACTGGAAATTCCCATCTTGTGCTAAAGCACCAAGTAAAGTCCCTTTAAAATTTGCTTTCAAATGTGCACCATCGATAATAACTACTTTCCTGAACAACCTAAAACCTCTAAGTGATGCACCAAATGCCAGAAATACATATTTAAACTTGTTATAAGAATTAACCTCTAACTGTGTCACAGTACCGGGATTCTTTAAATTTATCATGTGGAACCAGCTCGGTAATGATTCATAACCATCAACAGGTGTACCCCTAGCAAGGTCAGTTGCATATTCTTGGGCTCGCCACGCCTTTGCATAAGGGATACCAAGTCCAAAATCATGCCTAAACAACTCCATCATCTGTTTAGGCTTAAGTCCACTCTTCCCTCCATCAAAATGGTGACTCACAATTTCACCTAATGTCTTTGCTGTTGCTTGACGATGATTAAAATTACTTAGCGAGCCATCACAACTATGCTCATCCTTTATATTGCGAATCACAAAACTTTCTGAGGCATGAAGCCTAGTTGCACGCAAGCTCCAAGTACATTTTTCATCAATGCACCTTAGCAAAACCCTAAAACTGTCTGATTTATAGATTTTAAACTCAAAGCCTTTCTTCATTGCATACGCCTTCAACGCTCTAGACAATTCCTTTTTCGTCTTGAAACTCATCCCACAACACAACTCATTACCATTACTAAATAAATTTGAAGAACCACTTTCACCCAGCCCAGAAGTTGGAAATTGACGTGGCATCCGTTCAACACGATTACCAGACGTTTCTGATCCAAACACGCTCTAAATAAAACAAAAGCTTATGCAACTTCAGTATATTAGACATTTATACGGATTTTGTAAGGAATTTTTAAGGATTTTATACGAAATTTATAAGGATTTTTTAAAGATTTTTTAAAGATTTTATACGGATTTTATAAGGATTTTATACGGAGTTTATAATGATTTTACAAGGATGTTTTAAAGATTTTTTAAGGGTATTAAACACTTTATAAAATCTATTTGTAAGGGTTTTAAACGCATAATAAAGTAATTTTTATTAAGTTGTTTGTACAAAAAATACCTTATTCGGAATGTGAGATACAGGAGCAGGAGCAACAGCAGGAACAACAGCAGGAGCAGCAGCAGGAGAAGAAGCAGGAGCAGGAGCAGTGAAATGAAGTTCGTTAGTGTCTTCATCTATCAAAATATTTGAATTCATTTGTGCCTACAAAAAATACAGAACGCTTAACAAATCTATTTAGCCAGAAAAAGAGAGATAACATTGAAACACAAAAGTTGGTAGAACTAAACTGTATAACTAAACTGATATTCGTTTCTATTTTCCATGTTGCTTTGCTCTGTCATTGGATATGAGCTTGTTTCTCCCTGTCGCAAAAAAAAACATTAAACAAACTTGTTCGTGAATGCTAAAAACAGGAAATCACATATCTCCATAAGTAGTTATCAAAACATACCTCATCCACAGACACATATAAGTGAATGCGCCCTCCACTCTCTACAAACTTCTTCATGATTGCGTGCAATTGCCTGTCGTTCCTAATATATATCTGGTAACATGTAACTAAGCTTGACAAAACTTCCGCACACAACAAAATCTTCTGACACAACCCGCAATAAATCACTATAACTAATATCTTCATCGACCAAGCTAAGAGATGATCCCCTTTCGACATCAAACATAAAATCCCAATGTCTGTCATCCGTCATCCTCCATAGTCCACACAAAGAATACAACTCAACCATTAATGCCTGTTAAAAAGAAAAAGAAATTAAAGATTGATTTTAAGGATTAAGGACGATTAAGGATTTTATAAGATTTTTTAAAGGTTTATAAACACTATTATAAATCAATTGTTAATCAATTAAGCTTGCTTATAAGGATTTTAAAAGGATTTTATAAGAGTTTTTAAAGGTTTAAAAACATGATTATAATTGAATACAGACTATCAAATCAAAGGTGATCAAATCAAAGGTGATCAAATTTTGCTTAGTCACCTGTAATGCTAATCTAACTATCAAATCAAAAAGAGAAACAGATTATAACCTTAATTGTAATTCTGTCTAGACGACGGAGGCGAAATCCGACTTCCCAGAAATATCTGACTCAGCAACAGCGAATACAGACTTCCCAGAAAAATCCGATTTCCAGGAAATCCGATTCCCAGAAAATCCGAGATTCAAATCTGTGTGAGAGAGAAAGAGGGAGAAAGATCGAGATCGCAAAGAGATCTCTCTATGTGAGATCGAGATCGCAAAAAGATCTCTCTATGTGAGATCGAGATCGCAAAGAGATCGAGATCGATCTCTCTTTGTGAGAGAAAAGAGAGAGAGAGTGAGAGATCGCAAAAAGAGAGAGATATAATCAGAGTAAGAGAGATTCTTTTAAACGAGGATAATTTAGGGATATGAAAAAAAGAGAATGACATTTTTGCAAAACTTGCAAAAATGTGGCATTTTGTAAAAAATTTCAATAAATAAACTGAGAAAAATTATAAGACTGACTCAAAACAAAAATTGTCTTCAATATTATTCTAGTACATTATTCTTCAATATATGTAAAAGATGAGTATGACACACATTTTAAATAATAACTAAATATGTCATTGTTTATAAATAATAACTAAATAGTTTTTTTATTTGGTTGTTGTGATATGAAATCTTATTATTATTGAGTTATATTATTGAGTTTTTTTTTCTTTTGAAAATTATATTATTGAGTTATTATGATATGAGATCTTAATATATTGATATTCACTAGAGTGAATTTAATGAATATGAATAGAAGATTCAATAATTAGAAATATAACAATGAAGAATTTTTAAGTATTCATCTGACGGATATTCCCAGGATTTTAAGTATTAGAGTGTCGGCATGTATGGTACAGGACAATTTTTGTTGGCACACTAGCCCCTCCGGAGCATATACGGTTAAGTCGGGTTATGAACTAGCTCGGCTACACAAGGATGCTGACACAAAGTATCTGCTTCAACTACCATCAGATGCACCACTAAAAGCGCATATTTGGAAATTACGGGCCCTAATAAACTAAGACACTTCTTGTGGCAGTGCTTGGCTCGGGCGATCGAAGTTAATGAGAGGCTCAATTATCGTCATATTTGCTCTACCTCTAACTGCCCAAGATGCAACTCTCCCGGCGAATCCATTAACCATGCGATCTTTACATGTCTCTAGGTCTTTCAGACCTAGGACCTTTCAGACCTGGAACCTTTCTACTATCCCGTGGGGCGAAGGTACATGCCCCTTGGAGAGTCTCTGAAAAAATTTTGATACCCTGTTCTGGCGTATCCCACGAACAGAGGCCCTGACAGAAATTACTCAGGCTATCCTGTGGATTATCTGATACATTTAGAAGGCGAGGAACGACAAAGTTTTCAATGCAGTGGATAGATCTCCATCGGATATCATTGCCCTAGCAATAAAGGAATCGTGAGAGTGGATTCATGCTAATACCACAGATCGGATAACAACAGAGAGAACCCCTCAAGGAACTCTACGGACACAAAGTACATTCACATGCTGGATTGACGGCTCTTGGAAGGCGGAGGACCGCACGAGCGGACTGGGCTGGGTCTTACAGCTTCAAGATGGCACTATAGATTTACTTAGATTCCAAAGGAATCACCGTAGCATCTCACCTCTACATTCAGAGCTTCATAGTCTCATATGGGCAATGAAGAGTCTCATTCAGAAAAGGCGTTTTTGCTCTACGTTCATCACAAATTCTATAGAGTTAGTGAAGATTGTGACAACACCGCAAAACTAGCCCAGTTTTCAACCGGAATTGCGTGATTTGGCTGCTCTTCGGGAATTATTCCCAGGATTTGATCTCATCTACCGACAACGGAAGAGTAATACGAGAGCAGATCTGCTTGCAAGAACGGCGCGCACACGAAATAGTATCATTTCTTTTATTGGCACTTCAGTATCTTATTCGTTTACTGATACAAATTCTGTATTTGTTTAATCGATAATGAAATGTGTTCGTGAAAAAAAAAAAAGAATTTTTACGTCTTCAACATTTAATCAAATACTCAATTATATTTTACCTTTGTCACTAAGAAAGTTTAAAAAATGAATTAACTGGTTAAACATGTATCTTGAAGACAAAAAAAATATCTCTGCATCGATGTTATTTAGAAACTCCGTTAAGAATATGAGAGAATTTTTTTTTTTAAACAGAAAACAAAATTTACATATATAATTTATTTTCAATAGTAATCAATTTGGTTAACACGCGATTTATAATATATTGAAAATATAGTTATAATATGTTGCATTTCGTGTAACAAATTACATATATAAGTTTTAGCACAAAAAAAAAAAATACATACATTTTTAACGTTTTAAGTCATTTATTGGTGAGAAATTTTGTAAATTAGGACAAATTGAACTATAGTATATCCCAATACATCTTATCTATTTTTTGTCATTTTTTGTGTATATTATCTTTAAAAAACTATAAATAATTAAAAAATAAATGTTTTCTTTTTAAATCAGAAAATTCAAAATGTAAAGAATAGACCATTTGTATATAATGACATATTTTTTTCGTAAAAACAATATTAAAAAAAAAAAATTTTGTTTACGCCTTCCAAAATTCATGTTCTACGTCTACGATACTTCTATAGATCGGTAGATTATGTTTCTATAGAATTTTAGCTCTACTACATGCTATGCGTCTATCTTTTTGTAGAATATAATTTTCACTATTTTCTCTAAACACTACCAAATCCAGAATAAACATTTAACCATTTTCTATATCTTCTACCATATCTACAATATAAATGTGGTAGACCACATTATTTATCTTCTACCGATTGTAGAATGTGTTTTCTGCAAACTTAGTTTTGAAAATTTCCATAGCTTGTACTCCAATTGCATTCAGGGTTGTTGATTTAGAGAATAATCGTTCATGAGAGTGATTTTTGAGGCAGCTGAAGGTTGTTATTGCGGACGAGCATAGTTTGGCTTTTCTGTCAGATAGACATTCTTCAATTGTTAAAACACTTGAGAAAGTTTACCCGCAAGCTAGACATGAAATTTTCATTCACCATATATTGAATAACGTAGTGACATATTTTCACAGAAAGGGTGTGGTTGCTTTGGTTGCAAAGGCTTCAAAATTATATAGGGTTGCCGATTTTGAGACGAAGTTCACTAATATTTGCAATATTAGTTCATTCATTGGAAAATAATCGATGCTGACGTGAGAAAATAGGCTTGTTATCAATTTCGAGAATTCAGGTATGACATTAGGACCACAAACCCTGCTGAATCGACAAATGCTGCATTGCGATCACCTAGAAAGTATATAATAATTCCTTTGTTCGATAGCATCAGAGAAATATTAACCCGATGGTTTCATAGGCATAGAGCATTGAGGTCAAAGCATAAGCACCCTTTAACCATTGAAGTGGAGAAAAGATTGAAAGAAAGATTGAGAAGGGTAAAATATTAATTGTTTATCATATTAACAACAACCGATTTCATGTTAAAGGAGACTCGTTCGACTACCTTGTTGTTTTGCACAGTAGAACGTGTTCATGTGGAAAGTATGATTTGATAAAAATTCTTTGCATACATGCCATTAAAGCAGGATTATCTATAGTAAGGTAAATACATTCACTCACCAATGAAAAGTATACAATTGTCGCACGGACACCAGCTTATGAGGAATGCATTAATCCAGTACTTGTTCCTGAGGATGCATGGCATGTCCCATCCGACGTTGAACTTGCCCAAGTTTTAACCCATGAAACACGAAGAGCTGCTGGTAGACGAGGAAAACGAAAATACGAAACAGTTGAAGATAAGATACGATCGTCACAAGAATCATAAGGGTCTAAGAAGCACAAGTGTAGTGGGTGTCGTTTTAAAAGTCAAAATATAGCGACATGTGATATAGCAATTTTAAGGATGTTTCATTTGTTTTGGTTCCTTCGGCTGCTTTTATTTGATGGAGCTGATAGTTTCTATTAACATTTTACTTTTTTTACCTTCCTTTGTTGTGTCTAAAAAGATTTAGAGAAGACCCAAATAATCGTTGTTTCATGTTGAAAATTCCAAAATATTTCTCTCATCTACTAACATAAGAACATAGTTGCTAAAAATTTAGCATAACACTAGTATAACAGCCTATATCATAGTATTTCCCTAACAAAAAAGTATTTTTTAACTAAATCCTAATGAGATACAAATATGCTTGGTAAAGTGTTTTTTTTAATTGAATGTAAATTTGTAACCGTATTTACAATGAATGTTACATTGTTTAAAAAAAAGGAAATTTGCTTAACGGGTCGCAAGCCAAAACTCCATAGCTTATGAATACGCTTGTTCTCCCTTGAGCCGAATCGGGTTGATGCGGTTTCGAATGTTTTTGTCAATTTGGTTGATGAGGGTTCTCGTTGGCGAGGCTGCTTGACCATGACGTTTTCGGTTTCGTTCTCTCCATAAGTGTGATATACCGCTTATCGAAATGCATATCGAATTACTTTGTACTTCGTGTTGAGTTAAGAAAATCGACGAGCAAATCCCAGTTTGTGGTGTAGTCTGATCCATGTAATCGGGAGGCAATATTCTGCCAAATCTCTGCCGATGTTTGACAACAAAAAAATAGATGGTTTCGAGAATCTTCTTCAATCCCACAGAGGCTGCAAACTACATGTGATCCCCCGTTTCAACTGCAAATTCTATCTCTCGTTGCCAAACAGTTGTGAATTGCAAGCCATAGAATGAAAGAATACTTGGGGATTGCATGTGTGAACCACATACCCTTGTACCAATCACTTATGGGTCGCTTTTCCCAAATAAGATGCCAAATGGTTTTAGTTACAAACCAAGTTTGAATGCATCATCCGACATTTTCCAAAGAGCAACATCTGCCCATGGCTTCCGTTCTCGATTCATCTTCTCATTTGCATCTTCAATATTAATCAGATTAGTTACGCGATGGTTTCGGCGTCTATGGGAATTAAAAACCTCAGCTATGGTTGTCGATGTTGGGATTCCCAGATCGATAACACGACGTGAGCCTGTGATATCATACAATCGGCCTGAGTTGGACCAATGATCAAACCAAAACGATGTTTCGGTCCCATCATGCACCTGCATCCGATGAAGATTTTTGTCGTCTCTCTATATTTTAGCAACTTTTTCCACATCCAAGACCCTTTTGTTGTGTTCTCCTTAACTGCCTAGAACCATTCCCTTCCAAGCAAACGTCGTTCGAATCCATTTACTCCACAAAGATGGTTGTGCCGAGACTATTCTGCATATCAACTTTAGGCAGCTAACATGATTTGCTTCTTTTATCGACTTGAAACCAAGACCTCCCTCTGCCTTTGTTCTACAAACCTCGCTCCACGCCACCTTTGCTTTATTCGTGTGCAACTCCGGACCGGACCAAAGAAAAGCAGAGCAAAGCTTTTCAATTTCATTGATGCAGCCATTTAGACATCCAAAAATTTGTAATGCTACTGATTACCGATGTAAGGAGTTGCATTAGACATGGGTAGGATAAATATCAAGTTGTCCATGAACTCATCTTAGCTTGTATTTGCTCTAGAAGTGGTGTATAATCGAGTGACGTCATTCGCTTGATTAGAAGAGGAAGACCAAGATACTTAACCGAAAGACTTTCAACATCAAAAGGGAACTCCGAGACAATATTTTATTTTTCCTGATACGAGATACCGGCAAGTTAAAGCATTGATTTCTCCAAACAGGTTTTGAGCCCTGATATTGCTGCGAAGTCGTCGAAAATCTTCAACACACCTTCAGTTGATCTCTTCTGTCCATCGATAAAAACCATTAAGTCATCCGCGAAACAAAAATGATTCATTGGGATATTCTTACACTTTGGATGATACCCGATTCGTCTCTCCATAGTCGCTTTATCGATCAAATACGACAACACACTCATACACATAACAAACAAGTATGGCAAGAGAGCACAATCCTGTCACAGTCCTCGCTTGCTTATAAAGAAACCCGCTAGTTCCCCATTGACTTGTATCGAGAACGATGGTGTTGTTATGCGTAATCTGATCCAATGTATAAATCCCTCTAGAAAATTCAAAGCCGCTAAAACATTGAGAACAAAATCCCACTGGACCGAGTCAAAAGCTTTTGATATGTCAATTTTCATGGCACACCGCGAAGAAATATGCTCCTTATAGTAGTCTTTAACCATCTCAGTTGCTAGAAGAACGTTCTCCATTAGTAGTCTTTGTTCTACAAACGCGGACTGGTTTAGGTTAATGAATTAAGGGAGAATCTTCTTTAATCAATTCACTATCAACTTTGAAATGACCTTGTACAACAAATTGCAGCAAGAAATCGGACGGTAGTCTTCATTATTCTTGCCGAACCTGTTTTGGAATCATTGCTAAGATAGTCGAATTTAAACCCTTCGGCAGAAAACCCTTTGAGAAAAAGACTGAATCGCAGCCGAAAAATCTTGGCCTACAATGGACCAGGCCTCCTTGAAAAACTTGCTCGTATAACCATCCGGACCCGGTGACTTATTACTCGGGATATCAAAGAGAACTTTTTTATTTCATCATCTGTAACCTCTCTTACTAACTACTCATGATCATAGTCGGAGCATCGAAAGCTCAAGATTTCGTGCAAACGATCGATTGAGAGAATCTCCAGATCCTCGGGTTCATAAGTAAACAAATCCTCAAAGAACCGAACTACTTCTGCCTTAATATTAACCATGCTTGTCAGGAGTTCTCCATTCGGACCTATCACTTCCCGTATTGAGTTCTGCATTCTACGAATCTGCATTGAACGATGGAAATAAGCGTTATTTCTGTCCCCAACATTTAGCCAATGTAGTTTAGCTTTTTGTCTAAGATAGCGCTCCTCAAGACCTGATAGTTTTCTCCATCTTTCATATGCCTTATTCTCCTTCTCCATTGTACTCTGACTTCGATTATTTAGGGTCTCTTGATGCTTTGCACACAGCTCTTCGTGGGCCTCCTTTGTGCCCCTCAAAAGATCGCACATAACGTCCTTTCCTAGTCCATGTAATAAAGGCTTCAAACCTTTTAATTTCTTTAAAATGCAAAATAGAGCAGATGTTGAAACAAACAAAGAAGGGGTTGTTTTCCAATAATCAAGAACAGTAGGGAGGAACTTCAGAGAGCTTGTGAGAATATTTGAGAATCAGCTTCTTTCGACGCGGTTCATCACCTTCAAGATTAGATCTTCCACGTGAGTGATCTGAACATCCACCTGCTTTGAAAGCGCTATACGAGTTAGGGAAATCATCCAACCACTTATCATTCACCAAAGCCCGATCCAGCTTCTTGCAAATAACACCATCATCTCTCTTATTTCACCAAGTGAATCTTGGCCCATGGCACCGAAGATCCACTAACGAGCAATATTGAATCACTTCTTGAAAGTCCCTCATACCCGGACCAATAACTGAAGAGGTTAAGTAGTTTGAATGCTCCTCATTCTCTAAAATTTCATTGAAATTACCACACAACATCAAAAGCTTATTCCTAATCATTGGAGAGTCTTGATGGTTTCGAATATCTGCCCATAGCTCCTTCCTCTATGCCATAAAATTAGATGCATAGATACACGAACAAAAGAATTCCTCTGTCCGTCAAGTAAAAAAATGTAGATAATCATCTGCCCACTCTTGTAAACAGGCTTATAACCAATGTTTTCATACCTGGACCAGACCGGCCGGTTCGACCGGTTGAACCACGACCCGACAAATTTCCTGGTCTGGATTTTAAATGAAATCTGAAATCCTATTGAACCGCTAAAACCTGAAAAAATCCGCCAAAGCCCGGCGAACCGGCAAAAACCCGATCCGGGCGGTTTCCGGTTTTAGTAAAATTAAAATGATTTAAGAGTATATTCATGGGTAAATTTTTTCACATCAACGAAATATTAATTTTAACAAACGAAATAGTGCAGAGAATTTAAGTGGCAATGGAAGAAGAAGAGGAACAAAACAAAATTAAAAAGTTTATTAAGATAAAGGGAAGGATTTTTAATTTTTTTCTATGATTTTATTAAGTATTTTTCATATTTTTAATTAACAATTAATTTTTTTTATTTCTTCTTTATTTTTAATTGTTTCTCTTTATTTCTTCATCAATTTTTTAATCGTTTGCTTTATTACTATCATTTATCATCAATATAAATTAACAAATTTTATGATAACTTTTCTATAAGAAAGATTTAAAAGTTTAAAACCAAAAACTAATTAAAACATACACTAAATATTTATTTTGATCACTATACTTACTTGATATATATTTTTATATTTATAAAACTATATAGATATATATATATAAATTTACTAAAATTCATTAATCAGTTGACCCGCGGTTGAACCGCAGCTGATCCGGTTCAACCGGCTGACCCGGCTAGCACTCCGATTCATCGTTCGGATCGGATTTAAAAACATTGCTTGTAACAGAGCTTGGGAAAGTGTATTAGGACATACTTTATTTCAATTTTTTTTTCTAATTTGGCAAATTTGTCACAATTATACATGCAAAATCAATTTTATGTTATGAATAAGAGAAAGAGAGAATGAATTGAGTTGTCTTATTCCATCAATAATAGAGAGTATATATATAGGATTACAAATACTTGGAGAATAAGTAGAACTTGGAGAGCAAGTAAGTCTAGAACATTCTAGAACATAGACCTATAATGGACATCCACCTAATGGGTTTATAACACTCTCCCTTGGATGTTATTATAGTAAAAATAATCATAATGCGCATAAAATGTTGCCTCACTAAAAACCTTAATAGGAAAACCCAATCGGGACAAAACCATGGCTAAAGGAAAAAGAGTGCAACGCGCTATTTCTCCCCCTGATGAGTGCATAACTTGATATTTTTGTGACGACGTACCCAAATATTGAACTTGCATCTTGAAAGTACTAACTGGAAGTGTCTTGGAAAATAAGTCCGCCAAAGCTTCACTTGAACGAATTTGTAGAACATGTACATCGACTTTCTTCTGCAACTCATGGGTCTTTTAGATGATTTATCTTAATCATTCTCTTTGTTTCTCTCGATATCATCAATGTATGATATACATTTGGGAGATTGATAGACTTTCATATATCATTATAATGATAATATTTCTCTTTAAGTGTCTATTATTTGCGTGTTCTTTGATGTCTCGTTAAAAACCTTTTCACATAAAAACCCTATGGGATAAAAAATATGATAAGGGAAAAGAGTACATCCACGCTCATCATTATATATCTCCCCCTCGGAAACATCTTCTTAGGAGATGAATTCTGATCTTTCAAAATTACTATAAACATAGCCTTAAAACTCATATAATTGTCATATGATATCTCACATGATTGGACTTCTAGTCCATACCATATTTTCCTTTATCATACAAAATCTCATTGCATTTTATGTATAGTACTTCAAGACCAAACATATATGAGCATTTTCTGTAAAATCTTCTAAGGATTTATTGAGATAACATCTTTTGCGCTAGATGTTCAAAGATATCTGAAGATAAATTTATCTTTCCAAGGTCTATTCTCAAATCCTTTCTTCAGATATTAATCTCTTAAGGAGTTCTAGTGGTGTTCAAATCATCACATACATTGCTATTATAACAAATCATTTATGAAATCTCCTTACATTGAATTTTTCTGGGACTTTTATAAATATCATTATCTAGTGATCTTTTATCATCGTACTACTTGTGATAACTCTGCTGGAGTTTTGATGATCTTCAATTAAGAATCATTTTATCAAAATCTTTTGATAAATACATGATTAAACCCCATGTTACATATTTTCTATTCATTCGATTGAGTAGAGTTCCCGAGAACATATTCTGATACCATTAATCATTCGGGGATCATATCTTTCACATTCTTCAGGGATTGCAATCATATGTAATTATTCAGTGTTCCATAACATATTGCCAGACTTATAACTATTGCATCCATCACAAGAGAACATATCCCTTCATAAATTATTCCTTGTCTTTGTGAAAATTTCACTATTGTTTCACACAAAAGCTCATTTATCTTCTACTGGTTTTACAATCTAGATGCATAGACTACTGGTCTAATTCTCTGCAAGAGATTATACGTCTATTTTCTTCTATTCCATTTGGCCAATCATTAGTTTGTGTACACTTTTCAATAGACTTTCATGATCCTCTTCTTATTCATAAAATCAGCTGCTCATAGCATGCAAAATATTACGACGTCGATTTGCTTTTTGGTTCCATCTTATTTCAAACATGACATAGCTAGCTAGCTCTCTTCATTGTCAACTACTTGAATATTTTTATTCGTCATGTTTATGTCTTTTCTAGAGCTCATTCGATCTCTTTTGGAGATCATTCGAAATCTTTCTTTCCTCGATCTGGTCATTCTAATTATCTACTCTTTTTTTACGAGGATTCTTATATTTGGAACCAAATAGGTCTATCAGCTTCATGCGATCTTTAGACTCACTAGCAGTCTGATATTTTTCTTCTGAGACATTAATTCTAATTACAGTATATATAGCTGGATAGGTGATTTCATCACTCTATTTGGGTCAGTAAATGTGGCTGGCAATCAATACGCTAAAATTGAAATTATCTTTTGGACTTCTAATTCTCATCTTTTAGTCCGAGGATCATTGATAATTCATAGATACTTATATCTTTTCCCATCTATTTTACTTTCTCCCCCAAATGTTGGAAAAACTGACTCATTAAAATGAGTCTTCAAATCGAGCCTTAAATAAATCATTCTTGGATAGCTCTAGATACTTAGTATCATTCATATCCAACATATATTTTTATCATCTTAGAGCGCTGTGGTGGAGCACTTTTCACACTCAAAGATTTAAGATGAGAACTATTTGGTTTCTGACTCTATACCAGTAATTATGGGAGAATAATTAGATATTCATTGGCTTGGTGCGAATCAATGCTACTAAACCATTCCGTGTTTGAACATGAGGTTCAGGATGTTAAACACTTATTCTAATGGACATCCAATTATCAGACATCAAACATGACTTCTGAAATACTCTTGTAATTTAATCAAGAAAGTAACATTGCAAAGTTCAGGTTGCAGATTTATAACAAGGATAAATGTGACGTTTTAGTTGATGTGTCAATCGAGTCAATGCGTCCATTGAAGCGATGCATCTATTATTACCATAAGGTATCTAAATGTCACATTATGGGTGATCAACCCATAACAATTTTCTTGTATATATTTCAGAATACTATTAAATTCCAAATTATTTATCTGGTGAAAGCCAGATTATCATATTGCTTTCTGAGCAAGTAACATATGATAAATCAGTAAGAAGAATCTTCTAGATCTTCATGGAATGTCCACATAAATTTTTATAATTTCTCGCATCATCATTAAACCAGGATGACCAATCTGGTTAAGCCAAATATTTAATCTTTGTAAACTTCTTGTTTACTTTATATTCGTAGTAAATTTCTGGTTTACTTTGCATCGCTAATCACTTACTCCCTTCAAAGAATATTATAAGTAGAATTTTTTTCTCGGAAATTCAAAGCTAATGATGGGAGTTATCGTAAAACAAAGACCGAGACGATCACTTTAGTAGCCACTTCCTTGATGGATTTTGTTTGTATTGTCTTTTTCTTTTATGTGTCATAAAATAACTGCTTTACGATTTTCTACATTAGAGATATTCTCTCAACATAACTGTGTTAAATTCACTTACAGACTTCAAGTCTTGTAGTCTTAAATATCACAGTTTGATGATCACACTTTTCTTTTGAGAATTGTTTGAAGAACTTAGTGAATATAATCTTGATATCACTTGTAGTGAACATTAATAATCAAGGAGTGAACATAATCTTTTAGATATGTCACTTATAATGTACATAAGATCTTTAACTCTCCCCCTCGAGATGATAATACTGTAGAGTTATCAATCTCGAATTTACTCATTTAGAGTAACAAACCCTACTTAGGTCATAAGCAATAGATTTTATGTGCTCTTCTGGAGCATTCACTATTTTCTTTCAATTTCCAAATTATTGGAATATCTCTTGCTTATTACCATCTATCTTTTCTCACTTCTGGTGAGAATCTAAGTTCTTGAAAGAAACTTTTGATCTTGATCTTGACCATTCAAGACAATTTCTATAGCCAATTCTTTGACTAGTGTGATCTTTTTTCTTTTTCTGTATAAGATGTCACATTCACTTCAGGGAATGAATCATAATCATCTCAGTGTGATTTTATTATAAAAATCCAATAGATAAATATGCAACTTTAAGCATCAGAACTTAATTTAAAATTTACTCTAATAACATTGATCAATCATTATTCAAAACAGAGGATCACTTCATAAATTATAAATGAAACGACCCGACCCAAAAATTTAAAATTTTCTCTGAAGATTATTATCATCACAAATAATAATCCTCAATTGGGCCAACACAAGCAATGCGGAAACAATTAAAATCAACAATAACAACTAAATCAATAAATCTCATACTTTATTAATTCCCTAACCGTTCAGTTCAATAAAACAATATTCAATTCAATCGAATTCCAGAATAATCCAATGACAACAACTTCAGAATCTACTAGCAACCTAGCAATTATAACGCTACAGCCACACAGACGAGACATTAGATCACCTCCTGCAACACATGGCAAAAAGAGTTGCGTGAGTATTATCATAAATATATACAGACATAAACAAGAGATATAATACCAGAATGAGCATACAATCAAGCATATATGAAACAACCAATCACGAACCAGTACTGAAGTGCTGTGTCGATCGACACACCCACTAGGTGTCAATCGACAGACTGTCCCATGTCGATCGACACAACCACTAGGTGTTGATCGACATACAGCACCGTGTCGATCGACACACCACCCTGGTGTCGATCGACACGACATCGCAGAACCCAGGAAAACAAGCCTATCCTCTCATGGCTCGAATCCATCGCGATATGTCGAATCTCCTGCACAAATCCAAGCACCAATACACAGAATCCAACCCAACAACACAAACAATCGCATTCCATCAATTCCTCATGTCTATATGAACCTACGGTCACGCACTCACCTCGATTTCAGATTGAAAGGATGAAGAACGAGCGGAGAACACAATGAACAGCCCTTGATTTCATCCTTCCCATAACCGAAATCCACCCAGCAACGATCTCCCTTGCGATCTAACACCCTCTCAAGCTCAATCCTGCTAAAAAACACTCAAAAATCACCCAACACTTCTGATTTAAGACTTTTCTCTCAAAACTCTATGTTTTCTTCTGATACAACCTTATATACGAACCCTAAGGTACCCTAAACCGCCCCACCAAACCGGGCAATTAAACCGAACATGTCGGTCTAATTCCAACTCGTGTCGATCGACACACAGCACCTGTGTCAATCGACACACCACTAGGAATCCGACTTTTTACAAGTCAAAACACCCGTGTCGATCGACATATACACCTCTGTCGATCGACACACCCAACCAAAATCTACTTTTTGGTTCACGGGCGTTACAATTCTCCCCCACTAACACGGATTCGACCTCGAATCACGCGAGTTCTTCTCACTAAGGCTAACACAATCAAACAAGAACATGCATGACCAACCGTTGACCTTAAATTGGACCAAATGATCGTACAACAATCAAACAAGAACATGTACGACCAACAGCGCTACATATGATACCAGGGCTGTCCGAACGAAGTTCTAAACGTAAGCAAAAACCCTAGACTCGACATCCACCACACACTCCTGGCCTTCGGCCATCACCACTCGTAATCACACCTGATCCCCGAGCTGTATTAGGCTCACACTAGCCCCATTGCACCGTCTCACCACGGCTGCACTCCTGACTCAACCCGGTCAGCACCACCTGAGATCCATTCCCGATCCCCAAAGTTCATCCAGTCTCATACTCACGACCACGCTCAGACGCTAGTACTCAAATATTATACTCATAAACATCTACTCGCAGGATCGTCACCCCTTGAGATACGTATGCATGAAACCCACTATCCCCTGGAGAGAACCAATATCCCTCAAAGTATATGTAGGGAACCCACCCATCCCCTAGAGAGAACCACCAACTCTCGAGTATATGCAGGGAACCCACTATCCCCTGGAGAGAACCACCATCCCTCAAGTATGCAGGAAACCCACCCGTCCCCTAGAGCAATACTCTGAACGCGCATCATAAGCATCTGTCGACCGGAATAACCTTCGTGGCTCCATCATGACATCCCCCACCCGGAATATCATCACATCCATGACCCCCACTAGGTCATCCGAAACAACCCCCACTAGGTGTTTCTACTAGAGTCCGTGGAATAGACAAGTTCTAACCACCATAAAACCTCTATTCCAGACTCTCCCTAGGAATAGACAAGTTCTAACTCGCATACAGCTTCCATTTCTAGCCACTCCTAGAACATGAACAAGCTCATTTTTAACCACTCCGAGAACATGGACAAGCTCTAAGTCTCATCGAACTTCCATTCCTAGCCATCACATGACCCCACTAGTAATAACATATAAGAATTCCCATCTTATAAAACACATTTAATAAGGCAAACTCATCTTATTAAATCTCCAAATGTATACTCGTTACAACAACAAACGAAATACACAACAACAACATAGCAACATGCCAATACAGACTCTGAAAACCAGAAAGACACTCAAGCCACCGCTTGCTTCTCGAACCATTTCGTGAACTTCCTCTTCATCGACGCTTCTAGTTCCCAAGTCTCCTCCTCAATATCGTCACAGTCTCACACGACTCTCACCAACGGTATACTCTTCCGACGCAGCACCTTGACTCTCCTCTCGAGAATCCTCACCGCCAACGTCATGTTAGGCTGAGGATCCTCCGGGATCCTAGCCAACATCTCCTCAGACTCATGTAAACACTTTCACAGCATCAAAACATGGAAAACTTTGTGAAAAGCCTTCATACTCTGAGGTAACTCCAATCGATAAGATACTGGTCCGACCCGCTCCACAACCTTGAACGGACCCATAAACCACGGACTTAGCTTATTCTCTAAAATGGATCTGATAGAACCCTCAACATAGCTGCCTTGAGATACACTAGATCTCCCAGCTCAAACTCTAGCTCCTTCCGTCTCCTATCGACGTAACTCTTCTTCCGATCCTGAGCCTCTCTCATGTTCAGACTCAAGACACGGATCTTCTCCGTCGTCTCCTGAACAAAGTCTGCATCAAACATGCTCCTCTCCCCCACTTGAGTCCAGCATAACGGTGTCCTATACGACCTCCCATACAGAGCCTCATATGGAGTCATCCCAATACTCGACACATAACTGTTGTTGTACGCAAACTCTACCAGGTTCAGATGATTTGCCCAATGACCATTATAATCCAACATACACATCCTCAGCAAATCCTCCAAAGTCTGAATCGTCCTCTCCGACTGCCCATCTGTCTGAGGATGATACGCTGTGCTCATATGCACCTTAGTGCCCATCTCAGCCTGAAACGCCCTCCAGAACTCTGAAGTAAATCTCGGATCCTTGTCTGACACAATACTCGCTGACACCCCGTGCAGCCTCACTATCTCCCGCATATACTTCTTAGCCAAAACTGTCGTTCCATTGATTTTCTTAATGGCAAGAAAATGTGTTGACTTGGTCAGATGATCCACAATCACCTAAATCGCATCATACGTCCGTGACACTGGCAACCCCGTCACGAAATCCATAGTAATCATATCCCACTTCTACTCTGGGATAGGCAAACTCTGCAACATACCACTCGGAACCTGATGCTTAGCCTTCACCAACTGACACACGTTGCACGCTGCAACCCAGTTAGCTACATCCCTCTTCATCTCGACCCAGTGATAATAACGCTTCAGGTCATGGTACATCTTGGTCGCTCCCGGATGAATAGATAACATGCTCGAATGAGCCTCCCTCAGGTTCTCCTACCTCAGATCCTCGTCCTTAGGTACACAAACCCGCCCGTTCACCAGTATCATCCCACTCGCTGAGACCACATACTCTGAACCGGCTGCCTTAGAAACATGAATCAATCCCTGATCCTTCTCCGGAGTAACTCGGATCCTACTCAACAAATCTGCCTGGTTAGCTGCCTCTAACCCCAACGGCTCCTGTGAGATCACACACAACCTTAAGGTACTGATCTCGCTCACACGGGCCTCCATATCCCGCTCCTAATCTGAAGCAACCCTCTTCTGACTCAACGCATCTGCCACCAGATTAGCCTTACCCGGATGGAACCCAATCTCCAGGTCATAGTCTGCAACTAACTCCATACAGCGCCTCTGTCTCTGGTTCAGCTCCGGTTGAGTGAAGAAATACTTCAGACTCTTGTGGTCTGTGAATACCTGCACCTTCCCACCGTATAGATAAGACCTCCAAATCTTAAGTGCAAAAATCACCGCAGCCAACTCCAAGTCATGGGTAGGGTAATTGCACACATCCCAAAACAACTCTTGAAGCATCTGTATACACCACATAAGGCTCACCCGGCTTGGGTAACGCCAACACAGGTTTACTCGTCAGCATCTCCTTGAGCTTCTCGAAACTCTCCTCGTAAGCTGAAGACCACACAAAGGGAACATCCTTCCCCGTAAACTTCGTCATCGACTGCGCCATACTCGCAAACCCCTTGACGAACCTCCAGTAATAACCTGCCAATCCAAGGAAACTCCTGATCTTAGTGGCACTCTTCGGTCTAGGCCAACCTCTTATAGCCTCTATCTTAGCCGGATCCACAGAAACTCCCTCTGCAGACACCACGTGGCTAAGAAAGCTCATCTCTCGCTGCCAGAAACTGCACTTACTCAACTTCGCATACAGCTTCTGCTCCCGCAGCTTCTCCAGAACTAACCGCAAATGCACCTCGTGCTCCTCAGGACTCTTTGAATACACCAGGATATCATCTATAAAGATGATCACGAACACATCCAGATACTCCTGGAATACCCCGTTCATCAACCGCATGAATGCTGCTGGTGCAATCGTCAACCCGAACGGCATCACCACAAACTCATAATGCCCGTACCTCGTCCAAAAGGTCATCTTCCTAACGTCTGCCTCATCAATCGAAATCTGATGGTATTCTGAAGCCAAATCAATCTTGGAGAACCAAGTAGCCCCCCGCAACTGATCCAACAACTCATCAATGCGCGGTAGAGGATACATGTTCTTCAAGTGACTCGGTTAAGCCTCCGGTAATCAATGCACAACCGGAAACTCCTATCCTTCTTATTCACAAACAACACCGGTGCTCCCCACGGTGAAACACTAGGCCGGATGAAACCCTTCCCCAACAGATTATCCAGCTGCTTCTTCAGCTCTGCCATCTCTGCTGGAGCCATACGGTAAGGCGCATTGGATATCGGAGCCGTTCTCGGTTCCAACTCAATCGTAAAAGGATCCGACCGCGACGGTGGCAATCCCAACAATGACTGAAACACAACCTGGAAATCCCGAACAACCCAAATATCCCTAACTGCAACCTCTCCAACAGTCTCCGGCATCACTATCGTCGCCAGATATGCCTCACAGCCCTTCTCAATCAACTGCTCGGCATGTATCGCTGAAATCACGAGACTCCCAGAAGTCGGTCTCACATCCTGAAACACCAACCTCCTGCCTCTCGCTCAAACACCACACGTCCTCGATAATAATCTATATGGACCCTGTACCGATCCAACAAATCCATACCAAGGATGACATCGGACAGCTCCACCAGACTAATGACCAGATCTGCTGGCATCAACTCCCCCGCCACCAGAACATCCACACCTCGAGCCTGCCCGAAAGTAGCTAACGACCTGCCTCCAGCAACCTTAACTACTCCCGGCTGCTCTCTGGAATCGATTCGGATCCCGCTGCCCTGCGCACACTCTGGAGTAATGAAGCTATTCGTAGCTCCCGAATCAAACAACACGTGGGACTCACAACCATCCACAACTAAGGTCCCTGCACAAATTCCATGTGCTTTAGGAACCGACACTCTAGCGCAGACACACACAATTTCCAAACAGACTAAATTCAATCACCAAAAGAATTTTAAAAGAACAAGTCTAAAATTATACTTGTGATCGGTCTGGTGCTAGAACCGCCCGCCTCTGCCGACGTGAAAACCTGCAGCGCCGCTGCAATCTGAGCCAACGGCTGCACTGCCGCCACCGCCATCTGCTGCAGCTTCGGACACCTGGGCTTGATATGCCCCGACTCTCTGCAGTGATAACACACGTGAGCCACCCGATCCTCTCTCCTTTTCGGACAGTCCGCCACCTTGTGGCCCATACTACCACACCCGTAGCATCCTGAACCACCCTGACCTCCCTGACTGGCTTCTGAAGTGTTCTCCCACTTCCTCTTCTGACCTTGAGCAGGCTTACCGCCCCTGCTCGAACCCGTCTGATGCTGCAGCCTCCTCTGCTGCTGCACCGGCGAACTAACCACTACAGCCTGCTCTTTGAGATCTTTCTCGATCGCACCAGCCGTCTCCACCAACTCCGCCCTCGTGGCGAACTTACTCGCCCTGTAGCGAGTCCTTAAATCAGCCCGAAGTCCCCCGAGGAACCTCCTCACCTGGGCCTGCTATCCCTCCATGCTCCTACCAGCATGCACCAGGAATCGACTGAACTCCAAATCGAACTCCCTCACAGTCGGATCTCCCTGAGCCAAGTTCAGAAACCTCGACTCCATCCGGTCCACTGCCTCCTGCGAGAAATACTTGGCATTAAACTCAGCCAAGAAATCTTCCCAGACCATCTCGGCCTGTACTCGCCTGGCCTCAACACCCCTCCACCAGAGATGTGCATCACCATCCAGATAGTGAACCGCTAGATCGACCCGGTATCCCTCTAGACACCTGATAGAGCAAAAGTTATGCTCCAACCTCCGCTGCCACTCATCGGCCTCCTTAGGCTTTGCACCACCCGAGAAAATCCGGTGCCAATCCTCTGCATCTGCTCCATCATCCTCAGGTATGATGGAAGCTCCTCCGCAACTGCCACACCCAGCTGCAAACCAGCCACTCCTGGCTGAACCCCAGCCACTACTGGCTGCACACCATCCCCACCTGGCTGAACTCCCGGAGCCTGACCCGGAGCCGGCACCTCATCTGGTCACCGCTCCAGAATCAACTGCAGCAAACCATCTAAGCGATCATCTCGGTCCTGGGCCCTACCTGCGGGAGCACCCCCACCTGGGCCCCCCGCACCACCAGCTACATTGGGACCCACACTAGTCCCACCAGCCCTCACATTGGCACTCGTAGCAGTCTCACCCACAGATCCCTCCTGAAACGCCTACAAGTCCGCCACCTGCTCCTGCGTGGTCTCCTGGGCCACACTCGCGTCATCTGACTCACTCCCAAGTTCTCGCCCGCGCCCACCACGACCACCTCGGCCTCCACGGCTCCTACGACCTCTGCCTCTAGCACCTCTAGCCATCACTCTACACTCACTAGCAGATTACTAAGTACTAGAAAAACAGAAAGTCAAATAACACATACCGTGGAATCTCATTGAAGGCTCGGAAGAGATGATCTAGGACTCCATACCCACACAGCAATCAATCAATTATTCACACAATTAGTCAATCAATCACCCGCCCTATAACCATAAAGGCTCTGATACCAAAATGAAACGACCCGACCCAAAAATTTAAAATTTTCTCTTCAGATTATTATCATCAGAGATAATAATCCTCAATTAGGCCAACACAAGCAATGCGGAAACAATTAAAATCAACAATAACAACTAAATCAATAAAATACCATACTTTATTAATTTCCTAAACGTTCAGTTCAATAAAACAATATTCAATTCAATCGAATGCCAGAATAATCCAATGACAACAACTTTAAAATCTACTAGCAACCTAGCAATTCTAATGCTACAGCCACACAAACGAGACACTACATCATCTCCTCTTCCCAGCCAAGATTCCACGATCACATTTTCTCTTTACCTGCAACACATGGCAAAAGAGTTGCGTGAGTACTATCATAAATACTCAGGGACGCGGTCATCTCGTCTACAGGTTAAATATATAGACATAAACAAGAGATACAATACCAAGATGAGCATACAATCAAACATACATGAAACAACCAATCACGAACTAGTACTGAAGTACTGTGTCGATCGACACACCCACTAGGTGTCGATCGACAGACTGTCCCATGTCGATCTACACAACCACTAGGTGTCGATCGACAGACTGTCCCATGTCGATCGACACAACCACTAGGTGTCAATCGACATACAGCCCCGTGTCTATCGACACACCACCCTGGTGTCGATCGACACGACATCGCAGAACCTAGGAAAACGAGCCCTCTCATGGCTCGAATCCATCGCGATATGTCAAATCTCCTGCACAAATCCAAATCACAGAATCCAACCCAACAACACAAACAATCGCATTCCATCTATTTCTCATGTCTATATGAACCTACGGTCACGCATTCACCTCGATTTCGGATTGAAAGGATGAAGAACGAGCGAAGAACACAACGACCAGCCCCTGATTTCGTCCTTCTCAGAACCGAAATCCACCCAACAACGATCTCCCTTGCGATCTAACACCCTCTCAAGCTCAATCCTCCTCAAAAACACTCAAAAATCACCCAACACTTCTGATTTCAGACTTTTCTCTCAAAACTCTATGTTTTCTTCTGATTACGGCCAAAAAGAACCCAAACGCGTCTGATACAGCCTTATATACCTAAGGTTCCCTAAACCGCTCTACCAAACCGGGCAATTAAACCGAACCTGTCGGTCCAATTCCAACTCGTGTCGATCGACACACACCACCTATGTCGATCGACACACCACCAGGAATCCGATTTTTCACAAGTGAAAACACCCGTGTCGATCGACATATACACCTTTGTCGATCGACAGATCCAACCAAAATCCACTTTTTGGTTCACGGGTGTTACAATAAATCATCCAAATTAATAAGCATGAGTCGATCATATATACAGTACTATATAACAGATTCATGATGCCAATAATGGAGTACTATGTGCAATGAATTAATGTATAAAACATGAACCAATAACGAAAACATATATCGATCATTGTAATTTACTATCGTATTTATTTCAATAATAAAGCATGCATCAATTTGTTCAAAGCACTATGATATCACAATATTAAACCAATCAGACCAACATATACCAATCATTTAAAAGCAATTCTCAATTTCGGTAAATCAACAAAGCCACAATTAAACATGAGTCAATCTCACAAGATTGCTTAATCAAATTCTAAATCAATCTCTTATGGTATCGATCTCATAAGTTTCATAAATCAACAAAATATTACATATTAGATGACATATGGAATTATGGTTCTTGAGACAAGAACAACTGTGATAATCGATTTAATTGATGCAATATACCAAATATGATTTAACTGTGATAAAGTTAATTATGATTAAAACATGACAAATCATGATCAATTATCAAAGCATCGTATTTTCCTAACGCATAAGCATGAACATGATGTGATGTTTATAAAGCTTAAAGCGATACTTACCTCAATCCTAACGGAGACCTCGATCTGTAATAGGACGGAACTCTCCGAACTTTTGATATCTTACTGAGTTATGGTGGAGGGACAACGTATTTGCTCAAACGGTTCGAACGTCTTTTCCAAATTGATGATTTCTATATGAACGATCGAACTAACAAATAACTAAACCAATTCAAACCAAAGTGAGGATAATTAGTAAAGCAAACGATATGAATTGATCTTATGTACATGATTACGTGGGTCATATTCGAACAGACCACTAATAAAGCAAGCATATGCATATTCAAATATCTCCTCGTGAAATTAAACCACGGAATAGCAAATTATAAAACCAACGATCTGTCAATTTTCACTAGTGATTTTTGAATCATAAGAGAAAATATGTGTTACTCAATTATCAAGCAACCAAATTAAACGTAGAGACATCATTACGAAAGCACTAAGAATTATGAGCCAATGATAATAAAGCAACTGACGATTGTTATAAACAATTCATATTGATCTCTATAGTAAAACCAGTAAATCGATTTGTTACAAAACAATTTAATCATTAATTATTCAAAGCATCCATGATATATACCACAATCTCAAATTATTCAGACCAAAAATACCAAACAACTAAAAGTAGCTTCAGTTTCGGTGAATCAATTAAACATGTGACCATCGATTTTAGCAAAGCATGTATTGGTTTATAACGTAATGATGCCGTATAAAATTATTAAACAGATTGAAATAATATGATGGATTAGAACGTAGCACTTATCTCGGTGATGGAGTTTAGACGGAACACCGTATCGGAAATTCGAAACGTCATCGGCTAGAGATTTTGGCAAAGATTTATATTTGCTCAGACTGCTAAGATTTCGTGTTCAGACTGATAGACTATCATGCTAATAACGTGTTATGAATAAGAGAAAGAAAGAAGGAATTGTGTTGTTTTATTCCATCAATAATAGAGAGTATATATAGGATTACAAATGCTTAGGGAATAAGTAGAACTTGGAGAGCAAATAAATCTAGAACATTCTAGAACATGAGCCTATAATAGACATCCACGTAATGGGTTTATAACATTTTAAGCTTTTATTTAGTCCAAAAACACAGTATTTATTTATTTATCAAGAATTATGTGTTCTATTTCCTTGCAACAATTTACGTACATTTTTTAGCGTTTTAAAATTTTTTTATACATGCAAAATAACAAAATCAATTCTAAGATTTCATAACAATTTACGCACATTTTTAGCATTTTAAACTATTTTATACATGCAAACTTACAAAATCATGAGAATTTTTGAGAAATGCCATTTTTGATATACCATTTTTGATATACCATTTTTCAAAAATGTCATCATTTTAAAATCTTTTTGAAAATACCACTAATAATATATTATTTACTCAAAATATCATTTATATTTGGGTTAACTATGTTATATTAGGGTTTAGTTTTTGGGTAGTTTGTTAGGGTCAAAATTTTTTATAATAGTTAAAAAATTATGGTTTAAAAGTTAAAAAATCTTTAATTTATAGCATTTTTGAAAACGGACAAGTGAAAGTGGCATTTTGCAAAACAGTATTTCAAAAGTGACATTTTTTTGAATTATTCCAAAAATCAATTCTAAAACTTCATATAATATGGTACAAAACACTAAATTATAAATATATGAAAATGTGTAATCTTCTATATATTAATTGAGGAGACAATAAGATAAAAAATTCTATGTGTCAATCAATGAATAATTTAAGGGATACATCAATTAAATCAGCCAATCAAAATATTTTAATTAATTATATATATTATGGTGAAGATCTTAACATATCTTATGTATCAATCAAAGAGAAATTTAAGAAATACATCAACTAAATTAATCAATCCAAATATTCTAACTAATTATATATGTAACGGTAAAAATCTATACATATTCATTTTTACATTTTTAACAGAAATTCATAAATACATATGTCACAAATTTAAATACAACTAAATCATAACATTTTAATATTTTAAAAATTTATATAACATCCTATATCTTATATATATTAACAGAAATGACATTTACATAAAATAACTCATGTGTCACTCAAAAAGTAAATTGAAAAATATCTCAATAATCTATTAAGAAAATAGCATGACATGTTAAAAAATACAAAACTTAACAAAAGACAACCTTTTCAATCGTCATAAAAAAAAAAAAGATGCAAGCCGACTCATGACACCTTAGACTAAAAATATTGGTTTGGTTATTGCAAATCGACTCAATCAATTGGCACTTTTACTAAATTTAAAGTGCATATTGATTATTTATCTCTATTTTTTTGTTAAAGTACATGTAAATATTTTTAAGTTAGATATATATAACTATTGAGTTTTTAGCATTAGACACAAAAAGTAATACCAAAAATATTTACATTAGTTTGAAGCTACACAAGTCAAATATAACAACTACTTATGAAATATTTTTGGATGTCTATGATTCGATAGATTTAAAAATTATTTCATATAGATATATATCTTTTCAATATTTTTTATATTACAAAATAAATTTTAATATACAACTAAAAATTATAATTGAAATTTATAATTCCAGTGCGGGGCAAGATCTAATATTCCGTTAAATAGCGAGTTATATCTTTTGTATGTTAAATTATCGAATACAACATATAAATTTTTTTAAATGGAAGCTAATTTTTTATGTAAGGTGGTAATTCACTTGTTGTAATCATTATTTTCCAGTTATATCATCTCAACGCATGTGAAAGAGTATTGTATCTTAAAAAATATCCCATCATTCTTTTTATTAAGTTACACAGCTTTGTGATTGTTCTACCATTTTTTTTTTTATAATTCATGATAAATTTTAGACCTATGGAAGGATTCAAACTAATCTCTGGGGAGGTGCAGCTCATAGATAAATCCTCATTCACGCACACGAAGACGGATTCTTATATGTTACAAAGACAATAGAAGAATTCGGGTGTGTTTTTCCACATTCCGATTATTGCAATATGGGAAGAATTCTTGAAATCAAACAGTAGAGGAAGTAGCTCCAGTTGCGTTTGATGATGATGGAGAGGCAGAGAGAAAGCAAAGCTTGAGACGAAGGAAAGTGAGGAACGTGTTCGTGGATATGCATCCTGAATTTATTATCATGGATACTGCATCATGGATATTACAACGTGGATGCGAACAGTTCTCCATTCCATTTGAGCAGAACATAAGACACTGAGACAAAATAAGCAGAAGCATATCCAATGTTATCAAGAGGAAGTGGATATGGTAAGATGGATAGTATGCCATGGTCAAAGGCCATGTAATAAGATTTTGTTAACCACTTATTTGGTATGTATTTCTTTCGAGTATCACCTAATTCGACAATATTTGTCCATGTAAAATGATTCTCATCTTAGCTATAGTTATAGAACCTCGATGTAAGTAAGATCAATGGATAAAATAGCAAGGATAAATGTAGGTGGATACGATGGCGTAGATAATAAATGACAAAAATATAACTTGGTTATAGCACATACACGATAAGGATTGCACAAGATTATCAAGAAAGACTAATATTAAAGATGAGACAAACCATATTTTTTTGTTCTTTCAGTTCATATAAGAACTAAATGAAAAATTTAAGATCCTTTTCTTTTACATGTATCAGACAAAAATTATATCCACAATTTTCTATAAACTTAAAATCATAGACCAACAATCGAGGAACACTCATTTGATTTGTCAAAGTTTATGTAATTTCCTCCTTTCAAACTTCAAAGAGCAACGAAGGAATAACTTGTATAGCTTATGAGTCTCTTGTCAAGTTACATGGCTTCATTTCTCTCATGCTCCTGTGGAACAAACATATTCAAACTCTCAATATCATCTCTATGTAACTTAAAGCTGAACAAAATATTCTTTGAGAGTTTTAATGAATTTGAGATGAAAACAAAGTATAAGATCTAGTGATTCCAAATTAAAACATATTTCTCCAAATGGAAACAGAGTATAGGAGATGAAAACATTTGCATTAACCACGAAATCCAAGCCACAAAATACTGACCACATGGATCAATCATTTATGCATGGATCAAACCTAGATAACTCGACCACAATTATTTATCCATGATAACTCATCCAGAATTCTTTATCCATGCAAAAAAAGAAGAAACATAAGGCAATAAGACCACTTATGAATAAAGAAAGAATTGAATGTCATGAATCTAAGCTCAAGTATGTGCCTATTAGTCTGATCACAAAGCTAATCTGATCCATCATACATAATTCGTTGCCATCTCATCCCCATCATTTTCAGATTTCTTTTTATCTTTCAATTCTTTGTCATAATCAATACCCACGAAATGTGACCTAATTCCAGATTTTGGTTAATGAAATTGAAATCAAACCTGTTTGACATCCACTGAGTTATCCACAATACTTTGTCCACGCGTACGTATCCATATTAAGTATCCACAATACTTTGTCCACGCGTACGTATCCACAATACTTTGTCCACGCGTACTCATTTTTCCGTTCACAAAATTGCAGAGTAAAACCCAACACCAAACTGTCCTATCAAACCATTGTCTGCACCAAGGTCCTTGTTTTCCTAAATCAAAAGCGAGATAACAAAACAATGAGGCATAAATTTCGACATCAAGATCGATTCACTAGCAACTAAAATCCACAGAGAAGAAAAAAACAAACCTTTAAAGCTTTCAAGAATTCGAAGTACCACTTTGAGCAATAGTTCCAAGGCAATCTATAAAATCTTCCTTTGTCATTCCAATACCAGTTTCACTGCATATTCACATCAATACCAGCATTCTTGTAGATTCACAAAAGCAAAATCCGGTTTTCTCCATCATAATCTGAACAAAGTCTATCCACAACACAACATGAGAAGAGATTGATTTTGTGTTTACTTACTGCATCCTCGTGAAGAAGAGTATGTTCGACAGGTGAATCTGTACCACATTCAGTCATCACTCCTCTGTCCGTGAGGAAGCAAAAGAACAGATGTAGCAACGGAGACAAAAGCAAGATTCCAAACGAAATCCAAAACCACCAAAAGTTTTGAGTAAGCCCAATCGCTTTGTCTTTCTTCTAGCTGCTCCGCTGCTGATTCGCGAACAAGCATCGACGAATCTCTCATCATCATCTTTCTGACCCGATTCATAATAATTTCTCAATCAACCGAAACCCATCAATCTAAAACAGACTAGATTCATCGAATTTCAAAATAAAATTACTGAATCTGAAAAAAATCCTAAATTCACACACAAAAAAACATTTGATCAAAGCGAGAGAAGAACCTCGGATTTGGCGTTCGATTTTACGAGACTCCTGTCGGAGTTTGCATTGCCAATCGCGCAAGAGTTGTTTCGGATCAAGCTTCGGCTTTATGATGTTCATCACTCTTTCCATATATCTGCAACTTTTTTTCAACTTTTCTCTTCAATTTTACATATTCGACCAAAACATAATCAACTTTTTCACAGTGAAAAGAAGATCTGATTTTAATTTTTTTAATGAATATCAAGTGATACGATTTCAAATCTGAGCCCTCTAATTTTAATGAAAATAGATGGCTCAGATTACACAAAAAGCTAAACATCTCTTTTCTTCTTCTCAAGGACAAATTCGTCCGAATTTTTTGATCTCAGTGCAAAAGTAACTAATCTTTGATAAGTGCCTTTCTCTGTAAAGTTTTTATGAGAAAGTGTCTCTAAATGTAAATACCCCCATATAAATAATCAATCACAAGTTTTTAACCAAATAATTATTTTTTGACAAAAGTAAAAATCTAAGTGGTTTGCGTTTCTCAAGACAGTTAATTTACTCAAAGGATAAGGAAACGCATTTAAAAAATTTCCAGCATGCAAAACCCAGCGGTTTGCTCGAAATCCGCAGTCTATTATCCAGTGGATAATAAATATTTTTTTTATAAAAAAATATGACCTCTATATAACAAACGATGCATGTCTTATTTTATGTTCAACCTCTCTTCTTTTTCTTTCTCTCCACCAAGCAAAAAAAAAAACATTTTTTCTTTTGTTTCCTTGTTCGAACATCATCCATCTCTTTAAGATAATTTTTTACAAATTAAATTTAATTAATAGATTACTTTATAAATTATACAAAATATAGTTAAATTTAATAAATCTATTTTGGTAAACAAATAGTATCAAACTTAATTATATACAATCATCTAATTCTAATAAATTTAACAAATAATGAGATGTTTCTTTTAATTTAATCAAGTTTTGAGTTGGTTTTATTTTTACTATTTTATTTTAATTTGAATCACGTAAATTTTTATTTTTATTCATTATGTACTATATTAATGTAGCATATGCCGTTTTTTAGCTACATTCCATCATACGTAACAAATATATAATTATTTTCATAATATTGTGTACTTAGTCATTTAACCCATGCAAAAATATTTTAATATATAGAACCAATAAACCAAAAACTAATTTTACATTGTCTATACTCTATAGTCTCTACTATGTGAAATATATATACATACATACGTTACTCATTACCTATGTTTAAAGTATCGTATTAATAAAACTAAAAATTAAAGTTAAAATATTAGTATAAAATCTCATTATCTTATGAAAATTAAAATTATTTGTATCATTTCAGTAATTGTAGATATGTCGTCTAATCGTCGGTGAAACACAAATTTTACAAAACCAACAAGTTCAAATAATCTCACAGAAGATTCAACTCCTCCCACCCAAACAACTATGAGAGTAAATATTAATTTATTATATATTATATTTTATTTTTTATTTAAATATGAAAAGTTAGTATAATAACTATAGTCTAATTTTAAACTGTGTAGAAAGAGAGATAAACCCAAATGGTCATATGAATAAGAGAAAACGTTGATCCAATTTTTTGATGATGCAGTTGCAATGAATAATTATATGCTTAAGAACCCTGATCCCATTGGTAGAAAGTATATGGTTGAAAAGTTCAACAAAACGTTCAACATGAATGTAGATTATAAGTATTTCAGAAACAAGCTTGATGAGTTAAAAAAAAATTTACAAGAGATGGAAAGAGCTTATGAATTCCACTGGTATATCGGTTGAGCCTGCGAAATCTATGATAAACGCATCTCCAGAGTGGTGGAAGGAACGTGAGTTCGTAAGTACAAATAAACTTTCTTATACATCCAAATATTTACAAATTTAGGAAAAAAATAATGTGAGTATCACATATTTATAGAGATGTAAATTAATAAAAAAGTTGAATCGAAGACCGCATGCATTTTGGGTATCATGGTACGTTGTCTTGTATAACATGACGTTCGTTCACAATCTCAACATTGTGTGCGCCAAAGAAGAGAAGAGTTGATGAATGAGCGTGGAATTGACGAAGATGAGAATAATGACTCAAACACTGACAGTGGTGACATGAACTGAAACGACCCGACCCAAAAATTTAAAATTTTCCAATTAAAAATCCGGATTATCATTATCACAAATGATAATGCTCAACGGTCCAATCTTAACATGCGGAAATCCAATAGAGCAATTAAACAAATTCAATAGATCTCATACTCTACCGAATCCTAACCAGTTCAATTCAATAAATCACTATCAATAACCAGATAACCAATCAACCAATATCCAATAACAATATTCAATTCATCCAATTCCATTCGAATAACAATAAAACAGGATTCCAGAATTACTACATCCTAGCAATTTTAACTCAAAACCACGAAACCGAGACACTAGATCATCTCCTCCTCCCGACCATGATTCCACGATCACATTTTCTCTTTACCAGGATGAGCATACAATAAGCATACACGAACAATCAAACAATGAACCAGTCCAGGAGCACTGTGTCGATCGACACAACCACTAGGTGTCGATCGACAGACTGCACTCGTGTCAATCGACACACCACCATGGTGTCGATCATCATGATGCACCTGTGTCGATCGACACGACATAGGAGACGCAGGGAACGAGCCTATCCTCTCATGGCTCAAACCCGAAAACAATTTGTCGATCTCCTGCCCGATTCCATCCACAAAACACACAAAATCCAATCCAAACAACAATAAACAATCATATTCCATCTATTTTTTATCCAGATAAACCTACGGTCACGCACTCACCTTGATTTCAGAATGAAAAGAGAAAGAAAAGCGAAGAACACACGAACAGGCTCTACACAGCCTCTGATTGCTTTTCCTAACCACGAAATCGCCAACCCCCAATCTCTCTTGTTCCTCTAGCCTCAAGAACAAGGAAAAACAAGCCAAGAACGATCCCAAAACCTCACAATCTCCCTCTCAATCGAAATCTCTCTCAAACCTTTCTGTTCCCTTCTGATTTCAGCCAAAAAAGAAGACAAAACGCGGCTCCCTCAATAAATACTGAAGTCCTAGGGTTCGCTAAACCGATCGCCAAACCGCACGATCAAAACCCGAATCTGTCAGTTCAATTTAACCATGTGTCGATCGACACACCAACCTTGTGTCGATCGACGCAACGTCCAAAGCCCGACTTCTCACAAGTCAAAAACACACATGTCGATCGACACACACACCTCGTGTTGATCAACACCCAACCAAAAAATCCACTTTTTGGTTCACGGGCGTTACAATTCTCCTCTACTAATACAGATTCGACCTCGAATCACGTGACTCCATCTCACTAAGGTTAACACTCCCGCCTAAAACCCGACAAGATTCACCTGGAAACATCAACGATGCAACGCTCCCTGGTCCGGATTAGGGCAGCCCAATTGATCGCATAACAATCAAACAAGAACATGCACGACCAACCGTTGACCCAAAATTGGACAAAATGATCGCGCAACAATCAAACAAGAACATGCACGGCCAACGGTGCTACATATGCTACCAGGGTCTTCCGAAACGAGGTTCTAAACTTAAGTAAAAACCCTAGACTCGACTGCCGCTTATACACTCCTGACCCTCGGTCAGCACCACTCGAGATCACACCTGATCCCCGAGCTCCACTAGTCTCGTACTAGCCATATTGCACCGTCTCACCACTGCTGCAATCCTGACCCCAACCCGGTCAGCACCACCTGAGATCCACTCCCGATCCCCGAAGTTCATCCACTCTCATACTTACAATCACACTATAGACACTATTGCTCATACCCATATCTATATACACCACCCAGCTCTCAGGATCGTCACCCTTTGAGCTCTCGATGTATATCATACCACCCACTTTTAGGACCGCCGTCCATCCAGCTCTCGGTATGCTCCAGCCCCTCCCACTCTCAGGACACACTGTCCATCAAGCTATCGGCAGCAGAGGAATCACACATCCCCTAGAGAAGCTTCGGCCCTTCAAAGTATATGCAAGGGAACCACTTTCCCCCGGAGAGAACCTCACTGTCCCCTCAAGTACATCCAGGAGAACCACTATCCCCTGGGCAATCACGCTTTAACGTGCATCATAAGCACATGTCGACCAAAATCACCTCTCGTGGTCATCCGGAACAACCCAATCACCAGGGTTCCCAAGTCTCCTCCTTAATACCGTCAAAGTCCCACACGACTCTCACCAACGATATACTCTTCCGACGCAACACCTTGACTCTCCTCTCGAGGATCCTCACAGGTATCGCCGCCAACGTCATGTTGGGCTGAAGATCCTCCGGAATCCTAGCCAACACCTCCTCAGACTCATATAGACACTTCCGTAACATCAAAACATGGAAGACTTTGTGAAAAGCCTTCATACTCTGAGGTAACTCCAATCGATAAGCTACCGGTCTGACCGGCTCCACCACCTTGAACGGACCCATAAACCTCAGACTTAGCTTATTCTCCGAAATGGATCTGTTAGGACCCCTCAACATAGCTGCCTTGAGATACACTAGATCTCCCAGCTCAAACTCTAGCTCCTTCCGCCTCTTATCAGCATAACTCTTCTGCCGATCCTGAGCCTCTCTCATGTTCAGCCTTAAGACACGAATCTTCTCTATCGTCTCCTAAACGAAATCTGCACCAAACATGCTCCTATCCCCCACTTGAGTCCAGCATAATGGTGTCCTACACGGGCTCCCATAAAGAGCCTCATATGGAGCCATCCCAATACTCGCTTAGTAACTGTCATTATATGCAAACTCTACCAGGTTCAGATGATCCGCCCAATGACCACCATAATCCAGCACACACATCCTCAGCAGGTCCTCCAAAGTCTGAATCGTCCGCTCGGACTGCCCATCTGTCTGAGGATGATACGTTGTGCTCATATGCACCTTAGTGCCCATCTCAGCCTGAAACGCCCTCCAGAACTTTGAAGTAAACCTCGGATCCCTGTCTGACACGATACTCGCTGGCACTCCGTGCAGCCTCACTATCTTCCACACATACTTTTTAGCCAAAACTACCGCTCCATCGGTCTTCTTGATGGCAAGAAAATGTGTTAACTTCGTCAGACGATCCACGAAAATTCAAATCGCATCATATGTCCGTGACACTGGCAACCTCGTCACGAAATCCATGGTAATCATATCCCACTTCCACTCCGGGATAGGCAAACTCTGCAACATACCACTCGGAACCTGATGCTCAGCCTTCATCAACTGACACACGTTGCACGCTGCAACCCAGTTAGCTACATCCCTCATCATCCTGACCCAGTGATAATACCGCTTCAAATCACGATACATCTTGGTCAATCCCGGATGAATCGATAACATGCTCGAATGAGCCTCCCTCAGGATCTCCTGCCTCAGATCCTTGTCCTTGGGTACACAAACCCGCCCATTCACCAGTATCTTCCCACTCGCTGAGACCACATACTCTGAACGTGTCGCCTTAGAAGCATCGATCAATCCCTGATCCTTCTCCTAAGCAACTCGAATCCTGCTCAACAAATCTGCCTTGTTAGCTGCCTCTAACCCTAACGGCTCCTGTGAGATCACACATAACCTCAACGTATTGATCTCGCTCACCAGAGCCTCCTTATCCCGTTTCTGAGCCAAAGCAACCCTCTTCTGACTCAACGTATCTGCAACCAGATTAGCCTTACCCGGATGATACCCAATCTCCAGGTCATAGTCCGCAACTAACTCCATCCAGCGCCTCTGTCTTTGATTCAAGTCTGGCTGAGTGAAGAAATACTTCAGACTCTTGTGGTGTGTGAATACCTGCACCTTTCCGCCATACAAATAAGACCTCCAAATCTTAAGAGCAAAAATCACCGCATCCAACTCCAAGTCCTGGGTAGGGTAGATGCACTCATGCTTCCTCAACTGCCTCGAAGCATACGCAATAACCTTCCCCTGCTGCATCAGTACACAACCGAGACCAACCCCCGAAGCGTCTATATACATCACATAAGGCTCACCCGGCTCGGATAACGCCAACACAGGTGTACTTGTTAGCATCTCCTTCAGCTTCCCAAAACTCTCCTCGTAAGCTGAAGACCACACAAAGGGAACATCCTTCCTTGTCAACTTCGTCATCGACTACGCCATACTCGCAAACCCCTTGACGAACCTCCGGTAATAACCTGCCAATCCAAGGAAACTCCTGATCTTAGTGGCACTCTTCAGTCTAGGCCAACCTCTTATAGCCTCTACCTTAGCCGGATCAACAGAAACTCCCTCTGCAGACACCACTTGGCCAAGAAAATTCATCTCTTGCTGCCAGAAACTGCACTTACTCAACTTCACGTACAGCTTCTACTCCCGCAGCTTCTCCAAAACCAATCTCAGATGCACCTCGTGCTCCTCCGGAATCCTCGAATACACCAGAATATCATCTATAAAGATGATCAAGAACACGTCTAGATACTCCTGGAACACCCCGTTCATCAACCTCATGAATGCTGCTGGCGCATTCGTCCACCCGAACAGCATCACCACAAACTCATAATGCCCGTACCTCGTCTTGAAGGCTGTCTTCCTAACATCCGCCTCATCAATCGGGATCTGATGATAACCTGATGCCAAGTCTATCTTGGAGAACCAAGTAGCCTCTCGCAACTGATCCAACAACTCATTAATGCGCGGCAGAGGATACATGTTCTTCATAGTAACTCGGTTAAGTCCACAGTAATCGATGCACAACCAGAAACTCCCATCCTTCTTCTTCACAAACAACACCGGCGCTCCCCACCGCGAAACATTCGCCCGAATGAAACCATTTCAAAACAGATCATCTAGCTGCTTCTTCAGCTCTGCCATCTCTGCTAGAGCCATACGGTAAGGTGCCTTGGATATAGGAGTGATATGCTCAAATTTTCCCTGAGCTACTCTCTCAAATTAAGAGATCGTAGTAGTACTTAGGGATCGAATCCACAGGGAATCTAAACACACAATCGATTAGTGAATTCAAATTATGCTAAGTAAGAATGTATGAATGTAATGAAAAATAACAAAATAAACAGTGAATGATGATAAAGGTTCTTGTAATTAATTAGACAAAGGAGTTAGGCTATGGGTAATTCACAGGAAAGAATCGAAATACGGCTGTGTCGATCGACACAGATGTCCATGTCGATCGACACGAGGATAAAAATGGTTAGGATTTTATTAAGCGCGGTTCTAGAACTCAAACACAAATGTAAAACCAATCAACTTTCGTTGCAGAGATTATCTATGACTAAATCACTAAATTCTAAATTTCTTTGCAAATTCAGTTAATAAAGACAAGCATTAAGTTCAGGTTCAATTGTTCACAAAATTACTAAGCCAAATTTCTTTGCGAATAGATAATTTTGCTCATCTAAGATTATGTCCGGTTGTTAATAATACTTTCGCATCTATTAAAGCAACCTAGGATTTCCAATTTCAGTTGATCAATCCTAAAATCAGAGTTAAATCAATCTAGATGAAGAACATAAAGATAAATCCTAACAGATTTTCAGTCCTAATGATTTCTCATCAAACGCTTGAATTACCCTAAACCTAACAAGCAAACTACTCAGACATAGATGCAGTCAACATTATGAATGAAATAAATTGCATAAAAGAGATAGAGTAAGTGATACAGAGAGTTTAGATCGATGAAGTCTGAAAGTCTGAAATCTCCTAAAAGCTCTGCAAATCTCTCCTCTCTCCAGTCTCAATTAAAAACTAAGATCCCCCCCTAAAATCCTAAGGAAAAACTATATATATTGTGTAAAATTCGGACTGGGCTTTTCTGTAAACTTATGGGCTTCATGGGCCCAAGAGAAAATTCTTTAATCTTCACGTCAGACATGCTCGTGTCGATCAACACATGGGATCGTGTCGATCGACACAGACATGTAAAATCAACTTTGACTTGATCACTTCGTCTTTTCTTTCCTCGATGCTCCAAAATGCTCCAAAAGCTTCCATCAAGCTCCAATCGTCCTTTAACCTGCAAAGACTCAAAAAGACTCGAAAAATACCAAAAAAACTCTTTAAAAAGGACTTATATCATGGTCGAAAACGCATAAAAACCATGATATATCAAGGAGTCGTCCTAGGTTCCAACTCAATCGTAAATGGATCGGACCGCGACGGTGGCAATCCCAGCAACGACTGAAATACATCTTGGAAATCCCAAACAACCGAATATCCCCAACTGCAACCTCTCCAACAGTCTCTGGCATCACTATCGTCGCCAGATACGCCTCACAACCTTTTCCAATCAACTGCTCGGCCCGTATCGTTGAAATCACAAGACTCCTAGAAGTCGGTCTCACGCCCTGAAACACCAACCTCCCCGTATCCCGCTCGAACACCACTCGTCTCCGATGACAGTCCAGATGGACCCTGTCCCGATCCAGCCAATCCATCCCAAGGATGACATCGTACAACTCCACTGGCTGATAACCAGATCTGCTGGCATCAACTCTCCCACCACCAGAACATCCACACCACGAGCCCGCCCGAAAGTAGCTAACGTCTTGCCACCAGCAACATTAACTACTCCCGACTGCTCACCAGAATCGTTTTGGATACCGCTACCCTCCGTACACTCCGGAGTAATGAAGCTATTCGCAACTCCCGAATCAAACAACACGTGGGACTCACAACCGCCCATAACTAAGGTCCCTGCACAAATCTCATGTGCTTTAAGACCCGACACTCTAGTGCAGACTCACAATTTCCAAACAGACTAAATTCAAACAACTCAAGAATTTAAATAGGCCAAGTCTGAAATTTACCTGTGATCGGTCTGGCGCTAGAACCGCCCGCCTCCGTCGAAGTGAAAACCCTTGGCGCCGCTGCAATCCGAGCCAAAGGTTGCACTGCCAACGGCTTCACTGCCGCCACCGCCATCTGCTGCAGCTTCGGGGTGGTAGCACACCTGAGCACCCCGAGTCTCACTCTTCTTCGGACAACTAGCCACCTTGTGATCCAAGCTTCCGCACCCGAACCATCCTAGACCACCCTGTCTTCTCTGACTCGGCCCTGAAGTGCTCTCCTACTTCCTCTTCTCACCCTGAACAGGCTTGCCGCCCCTGCTCGAACCTGCCAGCTGCTGCAGCCTCCTCTCCTGCTGAACCGGCGAACTCACCACCACAGCCTGCTCTATGAGGTCCTCCTCAATCGCAGCAGCCAGCTCAACCAGCTCCGCCCTCATGGCGAACTTACTCGCCCTGCAGCGAGTCCTCAAATCCGCTCGAAGTCCCCCTAGAAACCTCCTCACATGGGCCTGCTCGTCCTCCACGCCCTACCAGCATGTACCCAAAGTCGACTGAACTCCAAATCGAACTCCCTCACTGTCCGGTCTCTCTGAGCAAGGTTCAGAAACCTCGACTCTATCCGATCCACCGCATCCTAGGGGAAATACTTGGCGTTGAACTCAGCCAAGAAATCCTCCGAAGCCATCTCGGCCTGTACCCTCCTGGCCTCAACACCTCTCTACCAGAGATGCGCGTCACCATCCAGATAGTGAACTGCCAGATCAATCCAGTATCTCTTTGGACACCTGATAGAGCGAAAGTTATGCTCCAACCTCCGCCGCGACTCATCGGCCTCCTCAGGCTTGGCACCACCCAAGAAAAACCCGGTGCCAATCCTCTGCATCTGCTCCATCATCCTCAGGTAGGATGGAACTTCCTCTGCAACCGCCACACCCGGCTGCACACTAGCCACTCCTGGCTGAACCCCGGCCACTCTCGGCTGACCACCAGCCACTACTGGCTGCACACCAGCCAAACCTGGCTGAACTCCCGGAGCCTAACCCGGAGCCGGTACCCCACCTTCAGAATCATCTGCAGCAAACTTGCCAAACGATCATCTCGGTCTTGGGCCACACCTGCGGCAGCAGCCCCACTTGGGCTCGCCGCACCACCAGCTACACCGGGACCCACACTAGCCCCACCAGCCCTCACACTGGTACTCGTAACATCCTCACCCACAGACCCCTCCTGAAACGCCTGCGAGTCCGCCACCTGCTCCTGCGTGGTCTCCTGGACCACACTCACGGCATCAGATTCCCTCTACAGTCCTCGCCCGCGCCCACCACGACCACCTCGGCCCCCACGGCCCCCACGACCTCTGCCTCTAGCTACTCTAATCATCACTCTGCACTAACTAGCAAACTACTAAGTACTAGAAAACAGAAAGTCATAAATCTCATTGAAGGCTCGGAAGAGATGATTTAGGACTCGAAACCCACACAACAATCAATCAATTAACTCACATAATCAATCAATTGCACCCGCCCTAGAACGTAAGGGTTTTGATACCAAAATGAAACGACCCGACCCAAAAATTTAAAATTTTCCAATTAAAAACCCGGATTATCATTATCACAAATGATAATCCTCAACGGTCCAATCTTAACATACGGAAATCCAATAGAGCAATTAAACAAATTCAATAGATCTCATAGTCTACCGAATCCTAACCAGTTCAATTCAATAAATCACTATCAATAACCACATAACCAATCAACCAATATCCAATAACAATATTCAATTCTTCCAATTCCATTCGAATAACAATAAAACAAGGTTCCAGAATTACTACATCCTAGCAATTCTAACTCAAAGCCACAAAACCGAGACACTAGATCATCTCCTCTTCCCGGCCATGATTCCACGATCACATTTTCTCTTTACCAGGATGAGCATACAACAAGCGTACATGAGCAAACAAACAATGAACCAGTCCAGGAGCACTGTGTCGATCGACAAAACCACTAGGTGTCGATCGACACACTGTACTTATGTTGATCGACACACCACCATGGTGTCGATCGACATGATGTACCTATGTTGATTGACACACTTGCTGTGTGTCGATCGACATAATCTTGCAGACGTAGGGAACGAGCCTATCCTGTCATGGCTCGAACCCGAAAGCGATTCGTCGATCTCCTGCACGATTCCATCCACAAAACACACGAAATCCAATCCAAACAACAGCAAACAATTATATTCCATCTAATCTTTTATCCAGATAAACCTACGATCATGCACTCACCTAGATTTCAGAATAAAAAGGGAAAAAAAGCGAAGAACACACGAACATGCTCTATACAGCCTCTGATTGTTGTTCCTAACCACGAATTTGCCAACCCCCAATCTCCCTAGTTCCTCTAGCCTCAAGAACAAGCAAAAACAAGCCAAGAACGATCCCAAAACCTCACAATCTCCCTCTCAATCGAAATCTCTCTCAAACCTTTTTATTCCCTTCTGATTTCAGCCAAAAAAGAAGACAAAACGCGGCTCCCTTAATAAATACTGAAGCCCTAGGGTTCCCTCAAACGATCGCCAAACCGCGCGATCAAAAACCAAACCTGTCGATTCAATTTAACCCCGTGTCAATCGACACACCAACCTTGTGTCGATCGACACAACGTCCATAGTCCGACTTCTCACAAGTCAAAAACACACGTGTCGATCGACACAAACACCCTGTGTCGATCGACATCCAACCAAAAAATCCACTTTTTGGTTCACGGACGTTACATGCACGAGACGTAAGAGAACGAAGAATTTTATCGTGTTATCGTTGATGATAATACACACCCTTCGAATGAGTTCATTAATGAATCAGGTGAAATCGCCCGTCATAGAGGCCAACAACGACGAAGAACCGACTTTCACAAGGAAACTCACGAGTCCCTATTGGAAGTGGTTCACAAGGCAGTCGTAGAAGTTAATATTTTGAGACAACCATACAAGACACAATCAGTGGCTATAGAGAGTTCCAACGGTAAAGTTTGCAAGAACTTCGCCCAGGTGGTTTTGACCAAAATGATTACGATGAATTCAAAAAGGCGGAGGCGATATTTCTTGCACTAGAGCTTCCAAAGTATAACATATTTTACCAGGCGTACATTAATACACTTAAAGAGCTAGTATTTTGGCGTAAGTATTTCATTGATATAGCTGGAAGCACCGACGAGGATAAGCTACAACTACTAGAAGCTATGACTGGTGTTTCACAAAACAATCAACATGTGCCAAAATAATTAGGCTCAAGTCAATCATTCAGGAGTCCACATTCAGGAGATCTATCATCTGGGAGTCCATCTTCTGTGGGTAACAATTCTGTAGGCCATAATGCAACTGGTTCATGGGCCCTAGTTTTCAACAATGGGGAACACCACCGAATCTTCAACAATGGGGTGGTTCACCACCAAATTGCTCCACAATGGGGGCACACCACCAAATGGTCAGCAATGGGGCACACCACCAAACGTTCAGCAATGGGGCACACCACCAAATGCTCAGCAATGGAGAGCACCACCAAACTTTCAACAAGGCGGTTTATTGAGAACGACTCCAATAAATGTTCAATATGGATTTTCACTTGGAAGTCAAGTAGGAACTCTACCGAGCGTTCGACAAACATCATCATGCACAGCATGTTATTTTTTTACACCAATCAACTATTGTTTTGGTCCGCGTTTTTTACATAAACCGCACCAATCACCAATCAATATATTATGCGGAACAAGTGCGGTTTATGTAAAAAACGCGGGGTGAAACAATAGTTGATTGGGGTAAAAAATAACATGCGGTGCAAGACAATGGATTGATTGGTGAAAAAAAGAAATACGGTTTAGATAGATATTAAAATAATAATTGTAGAAAATAAAATAAAATAATGTTATTACTATTTGCATAATTTGTTTTTGATTCAGTAATTAATGACAGATTTTTAGATACATATATTGATTATAAAACATAATTTTCATAAGTAAATAATTAGAATTTCGAAAAGATAAAAAGTTATTAAGAAAAAAGGTTAATACATTAATATTTTTGTAAAAAACCATACAACATAAAAAAAACTTAATAACGTCTACGATCGTTTATCCATAACATTGCTGCAATATTGTCTCTTATTTGCTCCATGTTTTTTCCATCTGCTATATATTCTTCTTCCATGTCACATACATCTGTTTTGCATTCTATGTTGTTTGGCATCGTCTCTCTGACTACTGCTGCAAAATCTGTATCTGCAAAATTTGAAATTCTAGTAAAATTATGCAATTTCATTGTAGTCATTACCACTCTTTTTTGTACGTTAATCCTATATCTTGGAAAATCACAAAGAATCCTCCATTTCTTCTTCCATACTCCAAAAGTCCTCTCGATAACTGACCGTAAAGATGCATGTCATCAGTTGAACAATTCCTCTTTATTCCTTGTAGGAGCACTTGAGTTGAATTGCGACATATGATACTTCATAACTCTGTTTCATGATGACCTATAAGGAGCCAAAAATATTTGTTTGTTTTGATAACCATAATCAACGAGATAATACTTTTTCTGGTGGAGGCAAAGGAAATTCTAAATCACTTTGTTGTGCTATTGCGAGAACAGCTATGTCGTGACATGATCCCAGTGCTCAATTCCAAATATATGTGAATAACATGTTCAAATCATATATCGCCATTATATTAAAGGATGTAGCATCGTGTCAATTCCAATACATTCCTTGTAATTCAGGTTTCACCTTTACACAAACATGAGTCCCATCCATAGCTCCAACAAATCCATTAAAATATGGATAATAATTTCAATTCACTTGTAGCAGTTCAAAAATTCGGTGTAGTTTTTGTCTTGTTGGAGTTTTAATATAATCACATGCTAGTAACTCAGTTGCCGTAAGAACTTCAAAAAACTTCCTATTCACAGTCTCTTGATTTCGTCCAAATCTCAAACCAACATCTCTTTGAACTTCATTGTGTCCACATATCCGTAGAAACATAGTGACACTTTCTTCGACGCTTATATTTAATGTTGGTTGTAGACCGTAATCTATTTGTAGCATATCACATAATGTCGTTAAACAGGGAAGTGACATTCGGAGTAACTGAAGAAATGCAACATCATCTTGCTGTAATCGACGCAAAATATTCTTCCATTCCAAACCTTCATCGGTTTGGACGGGTGCTCTCTGAAAATAGCGCTCATAATAAGTCCAAGTTAGCTGAATTATTAGCTCCTCAAATTGGTCATTTTCCAAATTCCATAGTTCAATTCGTTCTTTGTAGTTTAAATTATGGAGGCCTTGTGCTCGCAGCTGGCATATACGAAAAACCTGAAGTTTTATAACAAGAGAAAAACTTATTAAGAGGTAAATATAAAGTTTTAAAAAAAATACACAACCTTCAAAAGGAAAACAAGTAAAAACATTAATTAATTCATAACATAAACGAAAATGATATAACGCGCCCATCATTAACTAATCGTCGTCTCCTAAATCGCTCTGGGGTCCCCCAAATATTGAATAGACCTCCTTGTCTAAGTGTTTGCGAATTGTGACTAGTATCAAAATAATTTGTAAAACCAAACCCAGATGATGATGCTTGTCGAACGCTCGGTGGAGTTTCTACTTGACTTCCAAGTGAATAAATCCATATTGAACATTTATTAGAGTCATTCCCAATGAACCGCCTTGTTGAAAGTTTGGTGGTGTTCTCCATTGCTGAGCATTTGGTGGTGTGTCCCATTGCTGAGCGTTTGGTGGTGTGCCCCATTGCTGACCATTTGGTGGTGTGCTCCCATTGTGGAGCAATTGGTGGTGAACCACCCCATTGTTGAAGATTTGGTGGTGTTCACCATTGTTGAAAACTAGGGTCCCATGAACCAGCTGCATTATGGCTTACAGAATTGTTACCCACAGAAGATGGACTCCCAGATGATAGACCTCCTGAATGTGGACTCCCGAATGATTGACTTGAGCCTAATTGTTTTGGCAAATGTTGATTGTTTCGTGAAACACTCGTTGGTGCTTCCAGCTATATCGATGAAATATTTATGCCAAAATACTAGCTCTTTAAGTGTATTAATGCATGCCCAATAAAATCTGTTATGATTTGGAAGCTCTAGTGCAAGAAATATCGCCTCCGCCTTTTCGAATTCATCGTAATCATTTTGGTCAAAACCACCTGGGCGAAGTTGTTGCAAACTTTACCGTTGGAACTCTCTATAGCCACTGATTGTGTCTTGTATGGTTGTCTCAAAAGATTGACTTCTGCTTCGTGAACCACTTCCAATAGGGACTCGTGAGTTTTCCCCTGATCTTTGTGAAAGTCGGTTCTTCGTCGTTGCTGGCCTCTATGACGGGGATTTGATCTCATTCATTAATGAACTCATTCGAAAGGTGTGTATTATCATCAACGATAACACGATAAATTTAATCATTCTCTTGCGTGTCGTGCATGTCACCACTGTCAGTGTTTGAGTCATTATCCTTATCTTCGTCAATTCCACACTCATTCATCAACTCTTCTCTTCTTTGGCGCACACAATGTTGAGATTGTGAACGAACGTCATGTAATACAAGACATCGTACCATGATATCCCAAAATACATGCGGTATTCGATTCAACTTTCTTATTAATTTACATCCTCATAAATATGTGATACTCACATTATTTTTTTCCGAAATTTGTAAATATTTGGATGTATAAGAAATTTTATGTGTACTTACGAACTCACGTTCCTTCCACCACTCTGGAGATGCATTTATCATAGATGTCGCAGGATCAACCGATATACCAGTGAATTCATAAGCTCTTTCCATCTCTTGTAATTTTTTTTAACTCATCAAACTTGTTTCTGAAATACTTATAATCTACATTCATGTTGAACGTTTTGTTGAACTTTTCAACCATATACTTTCTACCAATGGTATCAGGGTTCTTAACCGTATAATTATTCATCGCAACTGCATCATCAAACAATTGGATCAACGTTTTCTCTTGTTCGTATGACCATTTAGGTTTATCTTTCTCTATCTAAACATTTTTAAATTACACTATAGTTATTATACTAACTTTTCATATTTAAATAAAAATAAAATAAAAGATAATTAATATTTATCCTCATAGTTGTTTTAATGGGAGGAGTTGAATCTTCTGTGGGTTGATTTGAACTTGTTGGTCTTGTAGAATTCGAGTTTCGCCGACGATTGGACGACATATCTACAATGAATAAAATGATACAATTTTAAATTTTCATAAGCTACTGAGATTTTAGGGTAACTCTTTAATTTTTTTTATTAATAGGACACGTAAAACATGTATATAGATTTTTGTATTTGTATAAAAACATACAAATTATATTTTCACATTTATATATATATATATGCAAGTTTAACCATTACATACAAATAAAATAGTAAACCATTCCAAATTCAGAATTGTTATTTTATATAACTAAATATGATATTTATTTGAAATTGAAAAAGCAGAAAATATTATAAAAATATATGTTATTGGTTGTATATATAAATACAATAAATTTGTAACGCAATATAAAAATACTTAAAAACTATACATGTGTGGTATATACACTAATTTATTTATATATTTTTGTAATATATAATATTTTGTTTGAATACAATTTTGAATGGTATCAATTTATTTTGTCATTAAATAATTAAAAATACACATAATATTGATAATAAATGATTTGGAAACTATTTGTTTTTAATAACTCTGTTAATTTCAATTTTTAGTTAAATTCACAAATTTAAATAATTTATTCTACATATTTTTAATATTTATTACGAAATAACCTAAAAATTTAAACAATTTTTATTAAAGAAAACCTAAATTACCATACAATAACTAGTTTATTAGAACTTATTTTTCAAAAAGTTGAAAGAAATAATATACTACCTTTTTGTGTGTTTATCCGTGTACCCCTCTTTTCTTTTTTCTTATTTTTTTTTTACCAAAAGTGTAAGCTTCTTTGGAATGGATTTTTGTGGGAATAATTGTGTGAGAACTGAGAAGAGATGAAGCGTGAGCCTTTTGTTTATGAGTGAGACTGTGTGAATGTTACTAGGGCGATAGCACACACACACATATATATATATATATATATATATATATATAAATTGAATTGCTTTTGAAAAAAAAAATATATATTATCTGGTGCGGATCTCATTGGACCAGAGGGTACTGCATGCTGTACAAATTTGAACTGCGTTCCATTATCTTCTGTGTAATAATTCGGTTTTGATTTCCGCACCTTTCTTTTTCTTTAAACCGTAGATAATTGTAGAAATTTTTGATTGATGTATCTTCTGCGGAATTAATAAAGTTGCCTCCGAATTCCGCATCCATTCATAGCCTTAATTACAAAAAAATATTTGTCTATTTTAAATTGTCTCTTATATATTCAAATTGTCAAAATATATTTTGCAAATAATATATATATATATATATATATATCAATTTTAATCTATGCAAATAGTAATAACATTATTCAATTTTAGTTCCTAAAATTATTATGTAAAATATATATTTCAAACTGTTTTTATCGTTTTTCACCAATCAAACAATTGTCTTGCACTGCATGTTATTTTTTCACGATTCAAACATCGTTTCATCCGGCTTTTCATACACAAACCGCATTTGTTCCGCATAATATATTCCCGCACGATCCGCACTTGTACCGTACCGCACCGCTTAATACAATGTAACCATTTAAATCCATATGAAAAGTTGTTGATAATCAACTTCACTTTTGTTATTTGGAGGTGTGATAGTCTGTCTCTACCAGAATTGAAACCGTCTTATAAGTTTCATAGATTTTTAACTCAAAACGAATTGACAATTAGTGGAAAAACCCATATCTTTTATATATTAGTCAAGTCCCTTCTTATATTTTCGATATTGAATCTTTTCTCCACATGCCTCTTCGAGATAATAGCTTTTCTAGACATTAATCTCGACAAAATCACATTATAAGATTAATTTATGATAGTATCAATCAGACCTCTTTCGATAGTACGAATCGATTTCAGCTCAGTTTGGCTTATTGTGTTCGGACTTTGATGCATTGTTATAATGGACTTACAGCTCAAAATCCATTAACAATTATTAGAGAGACTCATAACCCTTATATATTAGTCAAATCCCTTCCATTTTCCCGATATGGGATCTTTTTTCCACACCACCATATTACCTTCTTATTTGTCTTAACCATACTTGACACCATCATCCCATGATCATTTCTTCTTTGATTTCACCACAGCAAGTTGGATCATCTTTCTCCATCGTCAAACGAATCTTGTTGTTAAAATCTAATTTTGCCTTCGTGGGAGAAAAAATAAATGAATATCGAAGAAGAGAGTAGATAAAACAAATATTACGGTGTTAGAAGATCGGCCCTGGATACAAGCAAGGTAAGCTTGTGCTTAGGGCCGCTCAATAGAATAAATATTTTAAGACTGTTTTGTTAGGGAAAATAGTGCTAGTCTATGTGCAATATTTATTAATTATTTTTATAGATAATAATTTTATGGGCAATATTTTTTGGACTTTGGACCTTCAATATATTAGGACCGGCTCTGGGTGTTAATCTTGGTTTAGTACGAGTAACATAGTATTTTCTATTGTAAATAGCTCATGGCAAAAACAAGTATGTATGTTGGTCACCTTATTTTCTAATTTTTATTTTGTTAGATAATGCAATTATTTTTAGGGAAATTAGGCTTTTATATTACTTTTTGTATCTATAATTAATTAACTAACACTTTATAAAATAAAATAAAGTAAGTAGCATTTGTTCATCTAGAATCCCTATTTTACTCTTTTTATTTTACAGCTTTTATTAGGTAAAAAAAGTAAACCGTTGCGATTTTCTCTTCTTGACTTGTATGTGGCTACAAAATTATAGTGTTTAAATCATATATAGTTTGTTAAAATGAAATTAATTGGTGTAGCTAATTATATAGTATAACTATGTAGCTGGATCTATGCAACGTTTTTTTATAATATGGACTATTTTGATGATTATAGATGATATTATAGCTAACTATTTGTATATAACTAGTGAACTATATTGATAAACATATATACCTAAAAATATACAACAAACTTGATTACTGTAATGATTATATAGTGAACTATATTTTCATTTGAATAGGTAACTTATGTTTACATAGTAAATTTAATATCGTTATATAGTGAATTATATTTCTTATTACACTATCATTTATATAGTGAACTATTCTTATATCGATATATTTAAATATCGTTATATTGTGAACTATATTTTTATTTGAATAGCTAACTAATGTTTACATAGTGAATTAATTATCGCTATATAGCGAACTATATTTTTATTGAAATATTTTTTATATAGTATATTTTTATATCGATATATATAAATATCTTTATATAGTGAACTATACTTTTGTATTGTAATGTTTTATATATATAGTGAACTATATCTTTATTTAAAATTCTTCCTACGTTTATCCATGTTTATGTAGACTAAGAAACAACTGAATAACATAATATTTGGAGAAAAACTGTAAAATTTTCAAATCACCAATTCATCAAATCCGTAACAGATGTATACCAACTAAAAGAAAGTAATATTCCTTGGTGACTTTTGGTTTATTGAAACGAATAAATGACAATTTTTTTGATTTATTGATATTTTCCTTAATAACTTTCATGGAGGTAATTTCGTCCCACTATTTTTCCTCTATACTATTTAGCTAAATCCAATTATCAACATGTTAGTTTCTCAATTATAGCTCCCTAAAGTAATATTTAGCTAATCAATTTTTATTGGCTAATATGTTGCAAACCATCACAAGTATAGAAATGTGTTCTAAACTACACAGACTATTATATAATACATGGTGACATACACAAAGTATACGTAAACATGTTAAAAACTACAAATTGGTGTCTTTTGATAAATATTTATAAATTTATGGGTCAATTTGTAATTATTTTCATAAAATATAAAAATCCACAAAAATATAAAACTTACAAAATTTAACAAATTGAATGAAAATCCATAAAATTTTAAAAATATAAGGAAAAAATAAATAATAATTAAATTTAGAAAATCCCAAAGCTTCAAAAATTGCAAAATTTAAAAACAAGAAAATAATTCAATTTTTTTTTTACAAAATACGTAATTTGAAAGTTAACATAAATATTTAATTATATTTTCAATTTTAGTTTCGGAAACAAAATTAATTTTTTAAATTATTAAAATTAATAATAATACAAAATTTTTAAAAAAATCTTAAAATACTATTTTTTTTAAAACAACAATTTATAGTGTAGATAAAAGTTAGATTATTATAACGACCGCGAACCAGTTTCTGTGGATTTTGTTCGTGCGTCGATCGACGCAGTATGGATTGAACTGGATTGGTTCGGCGGATCGGTTTAGAGAACCCTAGGATTGGATATAAAAGGCAGAACAGACACTTGGTGGCCGATTTTTATTATCAGAAATAAAAAATCAGAGAGTTTGGGAGATTTTTTAGTCTTTGGGAGATTTCTGGTTGTTTTTGATCGTTGAAGGCTTGGGTTTCGTGATTTGTGAGGATTCAGGAGCGTGTTGAGGCTTGTTCTGCATGTTGGGAGTGAGGATTTGGGATTTGGAACCGTGTTCTTCACCTTTTTCGGGTTTTTCTCGTTCTTTTCCTTCCAGAATAGGTGAGTGGGTGGCCGTAGGTTTATCTGGGTAAAGGGTTGATGGAATGCGTTTCCTGTGATGTTTCTGTGTGGATTTCGTGTTGATTGCGTGCAAGAATTGATGCAATTTGATCCAGGATCTATCTATGAGAGGATAGGTTCGATCCTGGCATCTGTGATGTTGCGTCGATCGACACACGAGAAAATGTATCGATCGACACCGGGGTTGCGTGTCAATTGACACACTGGCTGATGCATCGATTGACACCTAGTGGTTGTGTCGATCGACGCCGGTCTAAGCATCGATCGACATCTAGTTGCTGTGTCGATCGACGCATGTCTATTCGAGGCAGACTTGTGTGTTTTGTTCGTGCTATGCGTGTTGTGTGTTCACCCTGATATTGTATTGATTCTTATGCCTGTGTGTATAACCTGTAGATGGAATGACCGTCTCACTGAGTATTTGTGATAATACTCACGCATTTTTTTTTGCCATGTGATGCAGGTAAAGAGAAATTGTGATCGTGGAATCAAGGCCGGGAAGAGAGGATGATTTATTGCTAGGATGATAGTGATTCTGGAATATTGTTATGTTGAGGTGATTTGGAGTGTCTTGTGTTATTGAACTGGAATTGGTTAGAGATTTAATAAGTATGAGATTATTGAATGATGTTTGGTGGGATTGTTAATCGTTATCGTTCCGCATTGCTTATGTTGACCCATTGAAGATTATTATTTGTGATAATAAATCCGAAGGGAATGTTTTAAAAAAAATTACGGGTTGGGTTATTTCATTTTGGTATAAGAACCCTTATGGTTCTAGGGCGGGTGAACAATTGATTGATTATGTGAGTTAGTCGATTGATTGTTGTGTGGGTATGGAGTCCTAGATTATCTTCTCCGAGCCTTCAATGAGAATCCACGGTATGTGTTTGGTGACTTTCTATTTTTCTAGTATTCTTCGTATTCTGCTGGGTAGTGCAGAGTGAGATGGCGAGAGGTACTAGAGGCAAAGGTCGTGGGGGCCGAGGTGGTCGTGGTGGGCATGGACGCGGGCGGGGACTCGGGGAGGAGTCTGATGCCACGAGTGTGGCCTAGGGGACCACGCAGGAGCAGGTGGTTGACTCGTAGGCGTTTCAGAAGGGGTTCGTGGGTGTGACGGCTACGAAAACTAGCGTAAAGGCTGAAAGGACTAGTGTGGGTCCCGGTGTAGCTGGTGGTGTGGTGGGCCTAGGTGGGGTGCTGCCGCAGGTGTTGCCCATGATCGAGATAATCATTTGGCGGATTTGCTGTAGTTGATTCTGGAGTGGTAACCAGGTGGGATGCCAGCTCCGGGTCAGGCTCCGGGGGTGTAGCCGGGAGTGGCTGGTGTTCAGTCAGGTATGGCTGGTTGTCAGCCGGGAGTGGCTGGGGTTTAGCCAGGAGTTGCTGGGGTGCAGCCGGATGTGGCGGTTGCGGAGGAGCTCCCATCCTACCTTAGGATGATGGAGCAGATGCAGAGGATTGGCACTGGGTTTTTCTTGGCTTAGGGAGACCGGTCAGTGGGGGAGTTCGACGCGGAGTTCAGTCGACTTCTGGTGCGTGCTGGTAGAGGCATGGAGGACGAGCAGGCCCAGGTGAAGAGGTTCTTGAGGGGACTTCAATCCGATTTGAGGACTCGCTGTAGAGCCAACAGGTTCGCCACGAGGGCGGAGTTGGTTGAGACAGCTGCTGCGATTGAGGAGGATCTGAGAGAGCAAGCTGTGGTGGTTAGCCCACCAGTGCATCAGCAAAGGAGATCGCAGTAACAGGTGGATCCGAGCAGGGCGACAAGTCTGCGCAGGGACATGTTGGGGTCAGATTTCACCCGCTCAACGTTGAAGTCCAAAATTATGCATGCGCAACGCGTAGACGCACTATCGCATTAACGTACAAGGTGTTATGCAATTCTCCTAAGTCATTTCCTAACAAAAAGATAAAGCAACCCTCTTTTCCTAAGTCTTCTCCGTCCAAGAAAGAAGCCTTCTGAGTCCTCTCTACTCGCAGCAGAAGTCATGAACGCAGTATTAGAGAAGTCACAATGCCAGCGAGGTCACAGCGCCAGCGACGTCACGCCGCCAGCGATGTCGCACTGCCATCGATGTCGCGCTGCTAGCGATGTCATCGCGCTGCCACCGACGTCGTCGGGCTGCCAGCGATGTTGTGCCGCCAGCGATGTCGCGCTACGAGCGACGTTGCACCGCCAGTGATGTCGTCGCGCTGCCAGCGATGTCTGCCCGCGATGACATTGGATATCACAAAGGCCAGAAAGTTCCTTGCACTAAGAGCCCGGTCCGGTTACGAAACCCAGTTCGACACAACCGACATCAAGAAAAGGGAATCCGCGAAAACTTAGGAAAAATTAAGATTATCTCTTAGGGAAAGGCTTAGCCGACTTAGGAGACTATATATATATCAATGTACAAACCCTTAGAAGGGTATTCGCAACCTTGTTTACAAAAATCATACACAGCAATAACATACTTTTCTTTACTCATCATTTTTGTAGCTTAACCTGGAAATCTCTGCTTCCTCTCGAAACCCTTACAAATCTAATTGTGATAGTCTTGGCTCCCACAATTTGGCGCTGTCTAAGGGGACCTAGAGAATTTCTGACACAAAAAGCTACGTTACACACCAGATCTGAGAAGATGAGTAACGAAGAGAACAAATCAAGCAGGAGCAGCGAGGAGTCCTCGTCTCACAGAACCAACCGAGAAGAAGAGAACTCAGTCGAAGCCCCTGCTACTTACATTGCTGCAAACCCAGAAGAGATGACCGAGGTCAAACAGATGCTGCATACGCTTCTCAAAGAATCCCAGGAGCAGAAGAAGTTCAACGAAGCAACTACGAATGAGCTGAAGACTCTTTCATGAAGAAAGTGTGAAAGATCCGACACTACAAGATCCAGAAGTCGCTTCAACCCGCATCACCTCAACTTCTCGACACCTCGCACCGCTCGAAGGGATTCAGGCGACTTGCCGCCGCTACCGCCACGACGGGAATCTGGCAAAACACTCAAACTCTTTGTGGAGACCTCGGACGAAAATCAACCACCTCCGTGAAGACATGCGCGAACAGACACCACAGCTCATAGCCCGAGGGAATTGCGCACGTCAGACAGCCGGAGCGCATCGTTGTGCTCCTTGACGGAAGCCACGCAAGACACCTTGAGGCGCGATGACCACCTCGACGCCCGCGATGAAGAAGAACCCTCCATAGCAGAGCTATACAAGAGGGATCGAGAGCGTAGGGCGTTGCAACATCCTCGAAACGGGGAGGTCGCTGAGTTGAAAGCTTAGATGGAGCGAGTTGTCTCCGACTTGAAGACAACCCAATTGCAGATGTACTGCAGTGCAGGGAAGGCTCCTGGAGTTGCCTATGTGCTCGAGAAGGCACGGAACACGCCTTTCGCCGAGCGGATCGCGAGCACCAAAATCTCGGATCCCGGAAGAATAAAGTTACCAATCTACGAAGGAACCACAGACCTTGCTGACTAACTAATGGAGTTCGAAGTGGCTCTAAGGAGGGCAAACTTTAGAGAAGCCGAAAAGGACATCGGCTACTGCAAGCTGTTTGTGGAAAGCCTCAAAGAGCCTGCCCTCCAATGGTTCTTCAAGCTGGAGAAGAATTCAGTTCACACATTTCACAAACTCTCAGAGATGTTTGTGCAACATCACAACATCTTCGCAGAACGAAAGATTTATGACGCTGAATTATGGACAAATCGACAAAGCGAGAATGAAATTCTACGGTCTTTCATGACAAAGTTCAAACACACGCTGTCAAAAGTGGACGGTATTAGCAACACGTCTGCGCTAGAAGCTTTGAGAGGAGCGCTCCGATGCCCGTCTCCGTTCTGGCACGAATTGACTATCAACCCGCCAACCACTATCCAAGACGCTCTCCACCGTGCTACAGACTTTATTCGAAGTGAAAGAGAAGTCCGTGCTAAAAGGGGTGGAAAGACTAAACAGGCGAGCGAACCAACTGAGATCACGAACCCCGCTATCACTAGTCCTCTTTAAAGGATTTTACAACGAACTACGAGGCGACTTAATCCCTGCAAAGGGTACGTAGGTAGCTTGTCTCTGGACGAGTTCAGTTGCCCCTTCCGAATAAAGGGGGGGAGTGGGGTACATATACTCCTATCTTTGACAACTTCTTTGCTGGAATCGTCAGGCACTTGACACAAGTCTCACTGACTTCGTCAGCTACATCCCCTACGGGCTGTTCAAAGCTGACATCAACAAGTTCGTTTCGTAACCGTTGCTGCTGGCCACAATGACGATGTGAAAACTCGAACACAAAAACATCCATCCTCGGATCCATAGCGTGCTATATAAGTAATAATGTTCAACATTGGGGTGAACGAACCTGACTGATCATTCGAAAACCTAACAGCATCGTTGGTACAAAGCAGCTGCCAATGGTTGTCGGTTTGTATACCGAATAATCATTCTGAAAACCCAGCAACACGTTGGTAAAAGCCAAAGGTGTGTTCGCTCTCAGACAGACGTGTTCAGAGGGCAGCACCATTCCAAAAACCCAACAACAATGTTGGTAGAACCAAAGCGTCAGCGCATCAGCGACTTCGCTACTTTACAATAAAAACCTAACAACAACGTTGGTACAAGCAAAGCGTAAGCGCATCAGCGACTTCGCTACTCTGCAATCACGAAATAATACATTCCAAGATGAGAAAAGATATCTTGTGTTTAAACAACCACCGACTTACGGATTCATCTAAAGACTTAGTCAACAAAGTGAGTATCATTATTCTCAAAATTCTCATGACCTATCAAGGAGCAAAACGAGTTTAGCTTATAAGAGAGGCAAGAAACAAAAACCTCATGCATTATCATCCTGCATTTACTACAATGCAGGGTAAACATAATCATAGCATGGATACAAACCATCCAATACCATTACTGAAAGTCATGGTTAAACAACATCTGAAAATGCAATGAAAGTCATGAGCGAAAAGCACAAAATAAGCTAAGTCTGAATTGAGAAGGTCACCCATCAATCCCCTCGTCGGCAGAAGTGGAAGCACCAGGAGTCTCTAGTACTCTCCTTGCTTCGGTAACAAGATCCGCAAACACATTGCGGGCATCGTAAATTGGGGCCTGTCGCTACTGCAGCTCCTCGATCTCATCCTTCAGAGCTGGTGCCCCTAGTTGCTGAAGAAGCTCGATGAGTTCCAGATTTGCGTCGATCTTGGCGAGGTCCAACATGTCGTCCTTGGCCTTTCCGTCGATCTCTGCGAGTAACTCTAAGAGCTCTCTGGCTCGACCGCCGAAGCTGTGGGTCATCTCATCTGTTGCCTTAGCAACGGCCTCGTCAATTCGAGTATCCTGGATGTCATTGGCAAAGTTCAGCTGACTCTTCATCGAAGCTATCTCCTCCCTATCCTTGGCGCGCTCCGACTCGATCTCCATCAACTTAGTATCCAACACCCTTTTGCTCCTCTTCGCAGAGCCTCTCTCGTTTTGATACTACAAATCTTTCCTGCCAGACTCTCAGCATCTGAAAGAGAAGACCCAGGTGGGTCTGGTCGAGTAACTGCCTTTTGCTTCCTCTTAGTCGTTACCGTTTGCTCAACCTCAACAAGTGTGGCTTCGTCATCTCTCTCAACGCTCGAAGCTTGCCAATTAAACGAAGAGGAAGAAGGCAATGATATCAATACATCAGTAGCACTAGGCGAAAGCATTGGATCCTCATCGTTCAGAAAGATCAAGGCACCAACATCCTCGCTTCGTATCCTCTGATCTTCGTTGCCAACAAGCCTCGCCGGGACTTCAAGGATATCGGCTTCGCGATGGTGAATCCCCAGAACCAATCTCTCAGGACGGGTCTTCGGTGGCATCGTCGAGTCTTTGCCGGCATGGTCTTCGGCGATGCGGGCGACATGGTCTTTGGTGACGCGGTCGGCACGATCCTCGACCACGTTAGCGGCACGGTCTTCGGCCACATCGGCGACAGGATCTTTGGAGACGCGAGCGACACGATCTTTGGCCATGTCGGCGACACGGTCTTTGGTGACGCAGGCGACACGGTCTTCAGCCACGTCGGCGACAGGATCTTTGGAGACGCGAGCGACACGATCTTCGACCACGTCGGCGACACGGTCTTTGGTGACGCTGGCAACACGGTCTTCGGCCACGTCTCGTCTACGTTAGCAACACGGTCTTCAGTGACATGGGCGACATGGTCTTCGGCTATGTCGGCGACACGGTCTTCGGCTACGTCGATGACATGATCTTTGGAGATGTGGGCGACACGTCGTCGTTGCAGCAGCAACGCAGTCGGCTCTAGCAAGCACAGCACGAAGTCTAAAAATCTTCAATAAAAAAAACGGAGTCTAAAAACCTCCATCATTAAAACCATCCTCCATTGCAGTATTGGCAGCCCGAGCCAGAGGCGCCGCGCAAACAATAGCGTAATGATTTTGGACAGCAATACCGATATCCAGAAACTTTTAATTGAATACTGTTATCACTGACACTACCGAGCTGGGGGGCTAACTGTTGGGGTTGGATTTCACCCGCTCAACGTTTAAGTTCAAAATTATGCATGCACAGCGCGTAGACGTACTATCGCATTAACGTACAAGATGTTATGCGATTCTCCTAAGTCATTTCCTAACAAGAATATAAAACAACCCTCTTTTCCTAAGTCTTCTCCGTCCAAGAAAGAAGCCTTCTCTGTCCTCTTTACTCACAGCAGAAGTCATGAACGCAGTCCAGAGAAGTTACAATGCCAGCGAGGTTACAGCGCTAGTGACATCACGCTGCCACCGATGTCGCGTTGCCAGCGATATCGTCGCGCTGCCACCGACATCTTCGCGTTGCCACCGACGTCATCGCGCTGCAACCGACGTCGTCGTCGCCAGCGACGTCGCGCCGCCAGCGACGTCGTGCTGCCAGCGATGTCGTCGCGCTGCCAGCGATGTTGTCGCTGCCCACAATGACATTGGATATCACAAAGGCCAGAAGGTTCCCTGCACTAAGAGTCCGGTCCGGTTACGAAACCCACTTCGACACAACCGACATAAAGAAAAGGGAATCCGCAAAGATGATATGTACCATATTTTACCACATTTACCATATATTTTATTATTTTTTCTATGCACTTTAATAAACTTTTCAGCCAAAAGAGGTAGTTTTCCTCGTATTTGTATTTTTAGAGTCTTAATAGGAAAATCAAGCAAAATAGAGCAAAAAGGACCACAATCTATCAAGTTGGACAGAACATATACGCCAGAAGTTTAGCAGTAAACGGAGGTCCGTATGAATTTGTAACTGGATGAAACTTGGTCAGAAGATAGATCTTTTAGTTAGATTCACAACAGAGTTTGAATCATATCATTTAGAGCTGTGAGAAGAAAGATACGCCTGTTTACTGGAGACACGTCAAACTGCCTTTGAAGTGAAACAAGTGCAGAATCGAGTCAAGCACCGGGACAGTCCGTGGACCGATGTTCCAGACTGTTGCCAACACTCGTGAAGGCCCAAAGAAGACTCCAACACTGGCCTAGAAGCCCGTCCATTACCTGGCCCAACGTTGGAGCAGTTTTGACGTAGAATACCCTTTTGTCCTAAACTAAGCCCTAGAAGATCCTACACCTATATATACTTGTTTTTAGCCTCTTTAGGAGAATAATCATCAATAAGCAGCTAGAGGGCGTGACTAGTGAGCCCTAGGCAGCCGCCTATCTCTTCTCTAAACACTAAATACGTTTTCATCTTTGTTCTTCATTGGATTTAGATTTTAGGAGGAGATCTCCCTTTGTACTTCGATATAGAGAAGATTTCTTATCTCTTACTTTATAAGTTCAGTTTATCTATGATGATTCGTGCCTATCCTTGTTGCTTCGTTGTTACTTCAATCATGTCCGAGTAATTCACTTGTTAGGTTTTAGGTTTTCAATGAGTTTCATAATTCTATAATTGATTGATGATTGTTTAGGGAATACATTAGAGTCTTCATCTTTACTTGTACTTAATGCATATTTGATTTACCGATCATCTAGTGATCTGATCTTAGGTTTATATACTCTCCAAAAGCTTGTTATATTGCCTCAACTAGTATTTGATGAGCCAAACGCCTTAACAATTCGAAAAGTTAGTTAAGGAGTGCGGTGAAATTTATCAAACTTGAACTTTAAAAATGTTTTCACCTTCTAATAACTTGCGATAGTTGAGTCTATTAGGGTGCTAAAACGTAGATGATTAGTTACGTCACGACAGTGGGATGACCTTACATCAGTGTTATGTGTTCTAGACGGTTCATAATTCCTAAGTCTCTAAAATCAATCAATCTTTATTATTACATGATTCTCTACGAAATACCTAAGTTCTAACGCTTTTTTCTTATTGATTTATCCTTACTTTTACTTTCTTTGCTTTACAATTATTATTCATAAAACCACAAAAATCCTAAAACATATTTTCTTCTTAGCTTGATTTCAATCTTATAAATTCATAGCATAACTATCTGGTCTCTGTGGATCGATACCTAAGTACTACTGCGATCTCTTAATTTGAGAGAGTAGGTCAGAGTAAATTTGAGCATATCAAATTTTGGTGCCGTTGTCGGGGACCAATATCGTTTATGTAACGCCCCGACTGCCGTCGAGCTATCCGTATGCAGGGGAAATCCTTATCCCCTATAGAGAAATCTTCATCTCTCAATAACATACCGGGGAAATCCTCATCCCTTCGGGAGAAATCCTCATCTCCTAATGGGCCCCATGCCCACTCTCGGCCCGTGGGCCTACCCCTGTTCGACGATCAGTGCGTTAATCTAGGACGCTCGAAAGACTTGTTTACTAACCCTGCAAATCACCACGTGATCTTTCCCCGTGTTTTGTCCTCACTCATACGGTACTGGAAATGACTTCCCAGTAGGTCACCCATCCTTAAATTGCTCCAGCCCAAACACGTTTAACTCTAGAGTTCTCTCTGGATGTGTGCCGGAAAAGATAAGTGCACTTTGGTGATATAGGTAGCCAAATCAATTCTCTTAACCCTCTCCGCATGCACCACATATTTTCAGAAACCGGGATGTTACAATCACCCCCACTAAATGATCGCAATCTCCTCGTTGCGTACCAGGATCGTTCCCCCCGACAGTGTGACTCACACACTCGTCAGGGTTTGCTCTGATACCACTTGTAACGCCCCGACCACTGTCGAGCTATCCGTATGTAGGGGAAATCCTCATCCCCTATAGAGAAATCTTCATCTCTCAATAAGATACCGGGGAAATCCTCATCTCCTAATGGGCCCCACGCCCACTCTCGGCCTATGGGCCCACCCCTGTTCGATGGTCGGTGCGTTAGTCCGGGAGGCTCGAAAAACTTATTTACTAACCCTGCAAATCACCACGTGATCTTTCCCCGTGTTTTGTCCTCACTCATACGGTACTGGAAATGGCTTCCCAGTAGGTCACCCATCCTTAAATTGCTCCAGCCCAAACACACTTAACTTTGGAGTTCTCTCTGGATGTGTGCCGGAAAAGATAAGTGCACTTTGGTGATATAGGTAGCCAAATCAATTCTTTTAACCCTCTCCGTGCACCACATATTTTCAAAATCCGGGATGTTACAGTTTATCTACGAGTTTTTTATTTGAATCTATTATAAGAAAAAAAAATTTCTTTGTTTTAATTTAATTTTGTTTTTCTTTGGCTTTATCTTTGTGTGTTTCAGGTTGATACTTGAGAAAGGATAAAACTATGTCAAGGATGGCTTATGAGACGATCGGAGACTTCGACACGTCACCAACCCTCTTCATGAACCGAAATCCAATATTTTCTCAACCACCACAAAAGCTAAACTATGCAATAAAACCTCAATTTATTGCATTAGTAAAAGAGAATCTGTTTTGCGGTCTTGCTCATGAGAATCCTTTGGATCATCTAGATGCATTTGAAGAACTAATCAGCCTCATTAGTGGAGTTGATGAAGACTACATAAAAGATGCAAGTTATTCACTCATTCATTGGCGGACAAAGCACTTAGATGGAAGAAGTCACTTCCTTCTCATTCTATCACCTCTTGGATGAAATGCAAGGAAGCTTTTCTTGAGAGGTTTTTCACTAGGCAAAGAGCGAAGCAACTTAGGGACAAGACCTTTAACTTTCAACAAGGTGTAAACGAACCATTCTTTGCAGCCCTAGACCGTTTCATGGAGTATATTAGAGACTGTACACAACATGGTTTCAAAGAAACTAGATTATGGAGCATATTCTACGAATGCCTTACGCGTGAGTGCAAGCGTTATCTAGATATTGCAAGCAATGAGAACTTCATGACAACATCATTAGCTCAAGCAAGGACGTTGAAAGAGAACATGGCTTTTAGTGATAGAAATTATCACTCAAACTATGAAGAGACATACCAAGCAATCAACACAAGTTCGAGGACTGAAATTTTAGAGTTGAAGATGCTTGTTCAGGAGCTTCATCATGAGATTCTTGAGAGAAAAAAGAGGAATATGCACCTTTGTGAGGACATCCCTAGCAATAGAGCTTACTCGAGTTAAGATTTCGCTGAAATTTTTTCATCCAAGAGACAAAAGAAGATGAACAACTTTGGTGAAAAGAATGAGAACTACGGTTATGAAAACTTTAATCAAGATTTTGGGAACTTTCAAAACCAATTATATCCTCAAGAAGACGTGTCTCAAGATTACTATGAAGAACCGCGAATCCATCAACAACAACGGTTCATGCTTCCACAAGAGTCTCAAGCTATGACATCAAGGGATCAACAAGAAGTATGGTTCAAGCTCGACATCAACAATTTCTAGAAAGCCAAAGGAAAATCAATAAAGAGTTCGATTACAAGTTAGCTACAATCTCCAATGATTTTAGAAATAAGTATGAGTTAATAGCTGGCCACGTGAACAAGTTACATGTTGAAGTTGCTCGACCAAGTGAACCCTTGAAGAAACAAGTCGAAGCTCAAGTAAAAATGTTTTGCAACGTTTTCTCTGCTGATGAAAGCAAGGCCGTGCCTAACCCTAAGCCACTCCAAGAGGCTGTCAAGTTTAGTATAGTTCCAGGAGCAGAACCCTACCCACGAGAATCAAAGAGAACCGACAAAGAAGAGCTTAAGACAAAGCCACTCGAGAAAATCGACAAAATTGGAAAGTTTCTTGTTCCTTGTTCCATCAATGGAATTAAGTTCAAGGATTCTTTGTGTGATGGAGGAGCTGATGTTAACATCATATCTAAAGGAATAGCAAAGAAGTTGGGGATTAATGAGTTAAAGCCTTGCAAATGTCCAATGTCGTTTAGAGATGCTTCTTCTACAATCTCACATGGTTTCGTCTCAAATCTAGTCGTGCAACTTGGAGATTATGATATTAGAACAAGCTTCCACGTTTTGGAGATGAAAGATGATCGTCTTAAGCCTTTGATTCTTTGCTCACCATTCCTAGAACTCGTTGGAGCACTTGTGGATTCTACAAATCACCAAATCTCTTTCTCTAACCTTAACAAGGGAGTGTTCTATCCGGCTTTACAAGGTAAAAGTTCTTTTTGTATGACTATATCTACTAATAACAACTTCCAAATTGATCCAGGTGATGCCATTGAGGAGGTCCAAGACGTGAAAAATCCAGCCCCTCCGACCATACATAAGGATGTTGTCAAACTGACAATACCAAAAGGCGAAAAGACCCCAAGTGTTGCAAAATCAATTTTTTCACCTAAGGAATTGAAAGACGAACTCGTTCAAGCACAGCAGAAGCTTAAAATGTCATCAAAACTTTTCTCAACGTTCAGAAAAAATATCCCCGTGGATTTGAAGGAGAAAGGTGAAGAATTCATCTAAGAAAAAGTCAACAATACGATAAAACTTTTTCCCGAAGCAATGGTTCTTCATGAACGCCATCAAGATGCTAATAGATGGAAGCTCAAAACATCAAGCCCAGAGTGCCGAGAAGCTAAAGGAGTCCCAATTCCTTTAGTGGAGCCATCCTATGCTTAAAAGAGAAAGGAGTCGAGCTAAAAGACTTAAAACAAGCGCTTTATGGGAGGCAGCCCTTATTTGGTTTTAATTTTCTTCGAGTCATTAATTTAAAATTTTAATTATGGTATTAATTTTTGATTCTTTATTACTCATTGGTTTTTCTAACTAAGAATTTTTCAGGTCTTTGCAAAAAGTCACAAAAATACAAAAAAAATGTTTGTTTTGGAGAAGGAAGAAGAGGAGATAGAACAAGACCTGTTCTGGTTCAAGGCACAAACGAATTAGAAGATAAACCTAGAAAAATCTGACATTTGGTGAGACTATAGTAGACAGTCATACGAAGCTAAAGAAAAAAGCAGAATATAATTTGGTATTACGGTTTGAAAGTTATGACCGATTGAACAAGATAGTCAAGGAAGGTTACGAAGCCGCAACTTCGAGCTTTTTCACAGTTCAAGCCACAACAAACCAAGCAACAATATCCATACCATTGGAAAGATCTCGTTCTCAAGAGTCCGTAGCATCTTTAGGATCTCCAATCTGATGTGTATAGACGAAGAAAAAGCTCGAAGAAAAATCGCATGAACCGCGACACGATGCCTTTTACCGCGACACGAGGCCATTCTGGACCCGATGCCGACCCACAACATCCGGTATCACGTCTCAATCACCCCGTGACACGAGTGACCCAGTATCGGTCACGCGTACCGGTCGAAAATCGTGACCGGTACTGGAGCAAAATTATCCTGCGATCCTGCCGCGACTTCACCGCAATTCCTACCGCGAGGCAATTCCCCCGCACCCCACCGCAAACCTACCGCATTTTCTGCCGCGATCCTACCGCAACAGTCATGCACCACCTTACTCACGGACCACCTGGCTCGACCAACCACCCATCTAACCATGGTCTATAAAAAGGTAAGTTTTTTTTCTCTTTAATTTATTCAAAAGTAAGTTTTAAATTCAAAAATTTAACCAAATTTTATTTTTACATTTGCATTTTAATAAATTATCATTCTTCATCTATATAATTCATTAAATTAAATTTTGATGGATTTATTGATTTATGAACTTTTGCATTTTTAATATTGAAATTTTTGGTTAGATTAATTTAGTTTATGGATGAATTTTACATCTTAACAAAGTATTCTTCATTTTTTTCACTATTTCACTTGTATTAGGCATTTTTATCAAATTGGATTTTTCATTAGGATTTAATTTTTTTTTTTATGGTTTATCTTATGCAATCTTGGAGTTAGACTTCAATATACCTCTTGATCGATCTAGATTCAAGAAGAATTTAACAAGTGTTTTTAGGTGTTTTTGAAAGGATATTTTGTACTTAAGCAGGATTTGACTCAAGATATTTTACTGTGGACACACAATTCAATCGTCTTAAGCATGATCCACACGATTCAAAAGAGATGTGAACCAAAAGAGGAGAATTTGGAGATACCTAGCCTGGTTACGATTCATAAGGGATATGAACCTAATTCACAAGTCTTAAAACAGAGATTTCACTACAAATCTTGCCAAATTAGCCACCTAAGTCAATGAACAATGCCTATAACAAAATTCCTAAACAAACCATGTGAGAAGAAATTGAGATTGAAGAAGGAAACTGACATGGTGATAAGAGGCGGTGGCTGTGGGAAAGTAAAATACGGTGGCTGTGGGGTTTATCTCGGCGAGGTAAGGGAACGGCGGGAAGATCGCGGTGGCGAAACCGGCGGCTGTGGGGAAGATCGCGGCGGGAAAACCGAGGGGAATGGGGAAGATCTCGGCAGTGGGAAGTAAAATTGCGGCGGGGAAGATCTCGGCGAGGTAAGGGATCGGCAGGAAGATCGCGGCGGGGAAGATCTTGGCGAGGTTAGGGAAGATCGCGGCGAGGTGAGGGAAGATCTGGTGGCTGTGGGGATTTATGCGATTTTTGGAATGGAATAGACGGGAAACCATCAGAGAATTTTAAAAAAAAATTTCCCTCGAAAAATTTTTTTAGGGTTTACCGTCAAACAAAATAAACGCGGGGAAACCAGATTTTTCGCATGCAATCCGTCGGAAAATCGTCGGAAAATCATAAATGTCCGATGAATTTCCGAGGATAATGAATATTCGGTGGATTATTTTGCAGTCAACATGTGTTTAAAAACCCTCGGAAAAAGGCTTTTTCGACGGATTTTCGAGGGAAAATGGTCGTCAGTTTTAGATGGTCGAAAAATCCGTCGGAAATCCGTCGAAAATTTTAGACGGATTTTCAAGGGAAATCTTTTTCCGAGGGATTTCCAAGGCAATGTAAATATCCGAGGGATGTCCGAGAAACAAAACATTTCAGACGGATTTCCGAGGGTAACTTTTTCCGAGGGATTTCCGAGGGTTTAATTTTCCAACGGATGTCCGAGGGTAACATTTTCTGAGGGATTTTCGAGGGTAACATTTTCCGAGGGATTTCTGAGGATTTAATTTCCAACGGATTTTCGAGGGAAACAATTTCCGACGGATTTCCGAGGACCCAGATAATTTATTAATTTAATAATTTTATTTCATAATTTATATATATTTATAATTTATAAATTTCATAATAATTATAAAAAGATTATAGTAAAATTTATTAAAAAATTATTCAAATCATAAAGTAATTGTTTTTAAATATTACAAAACATAATTTAAAAAAAAAAACTTAAACAAATCACATTTGCGGCGGAGGCGGCGGAAACAATCCCAGAAATTGAGACGCGAGGAAAGTTTGGAGTTGGGAGAGTGTTGCTCGGCTCTCGGCAAACTCTTCCTTAAGCTGGACATTTTCTTGCTTAAGTTCTTCAAATTGTGCGTCTTTTTTTGAACGACACAGTTGAGATCTTGAACTTGTTGAATAAGTTCAGTGTCTCGGGGAAACACCAAAAACACACTCCCGTCTCGAGACGCCAAGCTTCCTAAACTGGGTCTGCGACCCTTGATTAAGGGAATTTCCTACGTAAGAATAAAGGGAATTAGTATATAAATATTTTAAGAAATAAATTAATAAAACGTTTATAAATATTAAAAAATACCTCAAGACACAAGCGGTTGATTTCATCGCGGGATAAATCGACCGAAGATGATGAGCCATCTTGGGAGAGTTGCATAAGCCGCTCCATTTTCTGAACCTTCATCTTCTCGATTCGCTCTTGGAGAACCGCATCTTGAATTTGTCCGATTTGCTTGCTAGTATGCGTTTCTTTCATCACTTATAGCCAATCCGGTTCAACTCCGGTCTTGATTGCCTACACGAAAAATGTTATAAATCTAAAAAACTTATTAAAAAAAGGTAATAGTTTACAAAATTTACCATTCTCCTTTCATGTCTTCTAAAGGTAATACAACCCGCATTATGGATCGTTATTCCTTTTCCACCTCGATCGCTCTTACGATTCTTCGAGTTTTGTGTGGAAATCGCTTGCGTACTCTCCATACTCCAATAGCGGATAAATCCCTCCCAAACTCCTGGCTCCATATCCTTCGGCTTTGTCTTACCCTTCCTCCACCTTTTCTTCCACTCGTACAAGTGGTTTTGGTAGGATGAATTAACATGAATGTCCAAGTGATGACGCACTGTTTGACAGAGAGCTGGTTTCCAATTAAATTTTTGCTACAAAATAGGAAAGAAATTATATTATCATTAATCTATAAATTATTTAATTAAACAAAATTTATAAGGAATAATTAAAATTATAACTTACCGCAAAAGTATTGAACCAAATCAATTTGGTTTCTTAATCCACGTCCCCGTATGTTGGTCAAGGTTGTTTGAGCTGCGTCTTGAAAATCTTGAGAATTGATTTCGTTACGTCATTTTCCAATCCAAACCTAGAACATGTAAAATAAAATTAATATAAATAATTAATAAAATGAAAATTAACATCAAATGAATATAAATAATTAAATGAAATTAATTACCAAGTTGCTCGGTTTTCTTCATGCGGGTAGAGTATCGGGAGAAGGTGTCGTTCCGGTTGTGTAACAAACTCCTCCATCGTCATCACCTGTGGGGGTGCAGAATTCCTCATCTCAGAACGTCTGAAGGAGATTGTGTTGGTGTTTCCGAGCCACTACGTGATCTCCGTGACCGGTGAGATGATGTGCCATGGAACTCCGCATAGGACCTACATTGCAAAATTGTAAATGTTAAAATTTAAAAATAAAAAACATTTAAAAAACACTTTTGTAAATAAATACATTTACAATGTTTCGAATGCTATTATACAAAACATCAAAACTTATACTTAAACAAAATTTTTTTATTAATATACTTATAAAAACTTATACTTATACATTTTTTTTATTAATACTTATACTTATACAAATTTTTTTTATTAATATACTAAATTAAGTAAAATTTTTTATTAATACTTTTACTTATACAAATAAATTTTATTAATACTTATACTTATACAAAAAAAAATTATTAAATTTAGCAACCGTAAACTTATACTTATACAAATTTTTTTGTTAATATACTAAAAATTCAGTCCTAATTCACAAGCCTAACCACAAAGATTTCAATATGAACCTAATTCACAAGTCTTAAAACAGAGATTTCACTACAAATCTTGCCAAATTAACCACCTAAGTCAATGAATAATGCCTATAACAAAATCCCTAAACAAACCATGTGAGAATAATTTGAGATTGAATAAGGAAACTGACATGGTGATGAGAGGCGGTGGCTGTGGGAAAGTAAAATCCGGTGGCTGTGGGGTTTATCTCGGCGAGGTAAGGGAAAGGGGGGAAGATCGCGGCGGCAAAACCGGCGGTTGTGGGGAAGATCGCGGCAGGAAAACCGAGGGGAATGGGGATGATCTCGGCAGTGGGAAGTAAAATCGCAGCAGGGAAGATCTCGGCGAGGTAAGGGAACGGCGGAAAGATCGCGGCGGGGAAGATCTTGGCGAGGTTAGGGAAGATCCGGTGGCTGTGGGGATTTATGCGATTTTCGGAATGGAAGAGATGGGTTTATTTGTTCTAATTAAAAAAAATATTTCCGTGGGAACTAGTCCCTCGAAAATCTGTTGGAGAATTATAGGGTTTACCGCCAAACAAAATAAACGCGGGGAAACCATATTTTTCGCATGCAATCCGTCGGAAAATCATAAATGTCCGACGAATTTCCGAGGATAATGAATATTCGGTGGATTAATTTGCAGTCAACATGTGTTTAAAAACCCTCGAAAACGGGCTTTTCCGAGGGAAAATGGTTGTCGGTTTGAGAGGGTCAGAAAATCCGTCGGAAATCCGTCAGAAATTTCAGACGGATTTTCAAGGGAAATCTTTTTCTGAGGGATTTCCAAGGCAATGTAAATATCCAAGAAACAAACAATTTCCGACAGATTTACGAGGCTAACTTTTTCCAAGGGATTTCTGAGGGTTTAATTTTCCGACGGATGTCCGAGGGTAACATTTTCCGAGGGTAACATTTTCCGAGGGATTTTTGAGGGTTTAATTTCCAACGGATTTCCGAGGGAAACAATTTCTGACGGATTTCCGAGGACCCAGATAATTTATTAATTTAATAATTTTATTTAATAATTTATAAATTTCATAATAATTATAAAAAGATTATAGTAAAATTTATTAAAAAATTATTCAAATCATAAAGTAATTGTTTTTAAATATTACAAAACATAATTTAAAAAAAAAAACTAAAACAAATCACATTTGCGGCAGAGGCGGCGGAAACAATCCCAGAAATTGAGACGCGAGGAAAGTTTGGAGTTGGGAGAGTGTTGCTCGGCTCTCGGCAAACTCTTCCTTAAGCTGGACATTTTCTTGCTTAAGTTCTTCAAATTGTGCGTCTTTTTCTTGAACGACACGGTTGAGATCTTGAACTTGTTGAATAAGTTCAGTGTCTCAGGGAAACACCGAAGACACACTCCCGTCTCGAGACGCCAAGCTTCCTAAAATGGGTTTGCGACCCTTGATTATGGGAATTTCAAACGTAAGAATAAAGGGAATTAGTATATAAATATGTTAAAAATAAATTAATAAAACGTTTATAAATATTAAAAAATACCTCAAGACACAAGCGGTTGATTTCGTCGCGGGGTAAATCGACCGAAGATGATGAGCCATCTTGGGAGAGTTGCGTAAGCCGCTCCATCTTCCGAACCTTGATCTTCTCGATCCGCTCTTGGACAACCGCATCTTGAATTTGTCCGGTTTGCTTGCTAGTATGCGTTTCTTCCATCACTTGTAGCCAATCTGGTTAAACTCCGATCTTGATCGCCTACACGAAAAATGTTATAAATCTAAAAAACTTATTAAAAAAAAGTAATAGTTTAAAAAATTTACCATTTTCCTTTCGTGTCTTTTAAAGGTAATAGAACCCGCATTATGGATCGCTATTCCTTTTCCACCTCGATCGCTCTTACGATTCTTCGAGTTTTGTGTGGAAATCGCTTTCGTACTCTCCATACTCCAATAGCGGATAAATCCCTCCCAAACGCCTGGCTCCATATCCTTCGGCTTTGTCTTACCCTTCCTCCACCTTTTCTTCCACTCGTACAAGTGGTTTTGGTAGGATGAATTAACATGAATGTCCAAGTGATGACGCACTGTATGACAGAGAGCTGGTTTCCAATTAAATTTTTGCTACAAAATAGGAAAGAAATTATATTATCATTAATCTATAAATTATTTAATTAAACAAAATTTATAAGGAATAATTAAAATTATAACTTACCGCAAAAGTATTGAACCAAATCAATTTGGTTTCTTAATCCACGTCCCCGTATGTTGGTCAAGGTTGTTTGAGCTGCGTCTTGAAAATCTTGAGAATTGATTTCGTTACGTCATTTTCCACTCCAAACCTAGAACATGTAAAATAAAATTAATATAAATAATTAATAAAATGAAAATTAACATCAAATGAATATAAATAATTAAATGAAATTAATTACCAAGTTGCTCGGTTTTCTTCATGCGGGTAGAGTATCGGGAGAAGGTGTCGTTCCGGTTGTGTAACAAACTCCTCCATCGTCATCACCTGTGGGGGTGCAGAATTCCTCATCTCAGAACGTCTGAAGGAGATTGTGTTGGTGTTTCCGAGCCATTACGTGATCTCCGTGACCGGTGAGATGATGTGCCATGGAACTCCGCATAGGACCTACATTGCAAAATTGTAAATGTTAAAATTTAAAAATAAAAAACATTTAAAAAACACTTTTGTAAATAAATACATTTACAATGTTTCGAATGCTATTATACAAAACATCAAAACTTATACTAAACAAAATTTTTTTATTAATATACTTATAAAAACTTATACTTATACATTTTTTTTATTAATACTTATACTTATACAAATTTTTTTTATTAATATACTAAATTAAGCAAAATTTTTTATTAATACTTATACTTATACAAATAAATTTTATTAATACTTATACTTATACAAAAAAAAATTATTAAATTTAGCAACCGTAAACTTATACTTATACAAATTTTTTTTGTTAATATACTAAAAATTCAGTCCTAATTCACAAGCCTAACCACAAAGATTTCAATATGAACCTAATTCACAAGTCTTAAAACAGAGATTTCACTACAAATCTTGCCAAATTAACCACCTAAGTCAATGAATAATGCCTATAACAAAATCCCTAAACAAACCATGTGAGAATAATTTGAGATTGAATAAGGAAACTGACATGGTGATGAGAGGCGGTGGCTGTGGGAAAGTAAAATCCGGTGGCTGTGGGGTTTATCTCGGCGAGGTAAGGGAAAGGGGGGAAGATCGCGGCGGCAAAACCGGCGGTTGTGGGGAAGATCGCGGCAGGAAAACCGAGGGGAATGGGGATGATCTCGGCAGTGGGAAGTAAAATCGCAGCAGGGAAGATCTCGGCGAGGTAAGGGAACGGCGGAAAGATCGCGGCGGGGAAGATCTTGGCGAGGTTAGGGAAGATCCGGTGGCTGTGGGGATTTATGCGATTTTCGGAATGGAAGAGATGGGTTTATTTGTTCTAATTAAAAAAAATATTTCCGTGGGAACTAGTCCCTCGAAAATCTGTTGGAGAATTATAGGGTTTACCGCCAAACAAAATAAACGCGGGGAAACCATATTTTTCGCATGCAATCCGTCGGAAAATCATAAATGTCCGACGAATTTCCGAGGATAATGAATATTCGGTGGATTAATTTGCAGTCAACATGTGTTTAAAAACCCTCGAAAACGGGCTTTTCCGAGGGAAAATGGTTGTCGGTTTGAGAGGGTCAGAAAATCCGTCGGAAATCCGTCAGAAATTTCAGACGGATTTTCAAGGGAAATCTTTTTCTGAGGGATTTCCAAGGCAATGTAAATATCCAAGAAACAAACAATTTCCGACAGATTTACGAGGCTAACTTTTTCCAAGGGATTTCTGAGGGTTTAATTTTCCGACGGATGTCCGAGGGTAAAATTTTCCGAGGGTAACATTTTCCGAGGGATTTTTGAGGGTTTAATTTCCAACGGATTTCCGAGGGAAACAATTTCTGACGGATTTCCGAGGACCCAGATAATTTATTAATTTAATAATTTTATTTAATAATTTATAAATTTCATAATAATTATAAAAAGATTATAGTAAAATTTATTGAAAAATATTCAAATCATAAAGTAATTGTTTTTAAATATTACAAAACATAATTTAAAAAAAAAACTAAAACAAATCACATTTGCGGCGGAGGCGGCGGAAACAATCCCAGAAATTGAGACGCGAGGAAAGTTTGGAGTTGGGAGAGTGTTGCTCAGCTCTCAGCAAACTCTTCCTTAAGCTGGACATTTTCTTGCTTAAGTTCTTCAAATTGTGCGTCTTTTTCTTGAACGACACGGTTGAGATCTTGAACTTGTTGAATAAGTTCAGTGTCTCAGGGAAACACCGAAGACACACTCCCGTCTCGAGACGCCAAGCTTCCTAAAATGGGTTTGCGACCCTTGATTATGGGAATTTCAAACGTAAGAATAAAGGGAATTAGTATATAAATATGTTAAAAATAAATTAATAAAACGTTTATAAATATTAAAAAATACCTCAAGACACAAGCGGTTGATTTCGTCGCGGGGTAAATCGACCGAAGATGATGAGCCATCTTGGGAGAGTTGCGTAAGCCGCTCCATCTTCCGAACCTTGATCTTCTCGATCCGCTCTTGGACAACTGCATCTTGAATTTGTCCGGTTTGCTTGCTAGTATGCGTTTCTTCCATCACTTGTAGCCAATCTGGTTAAACTCCGATCTTGATCACCTACACGAAAAATGTTATAAATCTAAAAAACTTATTAAAAAAAAGTAATAGTTTAAAAAATTTACCATTTTCCTTTCGTGTCTTTTAAAGGTAATAGAACCCGCATTATGGATCGCTATTCCTTTTCCACCTCGATCGCTCTTACGATTCTTCGAGTTTTGTGTGGAAATCGCTTTCGTACTCTCCATACTCCAATAGCGGATAAATCCCTCCCAAACGCCTAGCTCCATATCCTTCGGCTTTGTCTTACCCTTCCTCCACCTTTTCTTCCACTCGTACAAGTGGTTTTGGTAGGATGAATTAACTTGAATGTCCAAGTGATGACGCACTGTTTGACAGAGAGCTGGTTTCCAATTAAATTTTTGCTGCAAAATAGGAAAGAAATTATATTATCATTATTATATAAATTATTTAATTAAATAAAATTTATAAGGAATAATTAAAATTATAAATTACTGCAAAATTATTGAACCAAATCAATTTGGTTTCTGAATCCACGCCCCCGTATGTTGGCCAAGGTTGTTTGAGCTGCGTCTTGAAAATCTTGAGAATTGTTTCGTTTTGTCATTTTCCAATCCAAACCTAGAACATCTAAAGTAAAATTAATATAAATAATTAATAAAATGAAAATTAACATCAAATGAATATAAATATTTAAATGAAATTAATTACCAAGTTGCTCCGTTTTCTTCATGTGGGTGGAGCATCGGGAGAAGGTGTCGTTCCGGTTGCGTAACAAACTCTTCCATCGTCATCACCTGTGGAGGTGCAGAATTCCTCTTCTCAGAACGTCTGAAGAAGATTGTGTTGGTGTTTCCGTACCACTACCTGATCTCCGTGACCGGTGAGACGATGTACCATGGAACTCCGCATAAGACCTACATTGCAAAATTGTAAATGTTAAAATTTAAAAATAAAAAACATTTAAAAAAACAATTATTGTAAATAAATACATTTACAATGTTTCGAATGCTATTATACAAAAAATCAAAACTTATACTTATACAAAAAAATGTATTAATATACTTATACAATTTTTTTTATTAATACTTATAATTATACAAATTTTTTTATTAATATACTAAATTGAGCAAAATTTTTTATTAATACTTATACTTATACAAATAAATTTTATTAATACTTATACTTATACAAAAAAAAGTTATTAAATTGAACAACCGTAAACTTATACTTATAAAATTTTTTTATTAATATACTAAAAATTCATTCCTAATTCACAAGCCTAACGACAATGATTTCAATATGAACCTAATTCACAAGTCTTAAAACAGAGATTTTACTACAAATCTTGCCAAATTAACCACCTAAGTCAATGAATAATGCCTATAACAAAATCCCTAAACAAACCATGTGAGAAGAATTTGAGATTGAAGAAGGAAACTGGCATGGTGATGAGAGGCGGTGGCTGTGGGGTTTATCTCGGCGAGGTAAGGGAACGGCGGGAAGATTGCGGCGGGGAAACCGAGAGGAATGGGGAGTATCTCGGCAGTGGCAAGTAAAATCGCGACGGCGAAGATCTTGGCGAGGTAAGAGAACGGCGGGAAGATCGCGGCGGGGAAGATCTTGGCGAGGTTAGGGAAGATCGCGGCGAGGTTAGGGAAGATCCGGTGGCTGTGGGGATTTATGCGATTTTCAGAATGGAAGAGATGGGTTTATTTGTTCTGATTAAAAAAAATTTCGTGGGAACTAGTCCCTCGAAAATCCGTCGGAGAATTTTAGGGTTTATCGCCAAACAAAAAAAACGCGGGGAAACCAGATTTTTCGCATGTAATCCGTCGAAAAACCGTCGAAATCTCATAAATGTCAGACGAATTTCCGAGGATAATGAATATTCGGTGGATTATTTTGCAGTCAACATGTCTTTAAAACCATCAGAAAAAGGCTTTTCCGACGGATTTCCGAGGGAAAATGGTCGTCGGTTTGAGATGATCGGAAAATTCGTCAGAAATCCGTCAGAAATTTCAGATGGATTTTCAAGGGAAATCTTTTTCCGAGGGATTTCCAAGGCAATTTAAATATCCGAGGGATGTCTAAGAAACAAAACATTTCCGACGGATTTCCGAGGGTAACTTTTTCCGAGGGATTTCCGAGGGTTTAATTTCCGACGGATGTCCGAAGGTAACATTTTCCGAGGGATTTCCAAGGGTAAAATTTTCCGAGGGATTTCCGAGGGTTTAATTTCCAACGGATTTCAGAGGGAAACAATTTCCGAAGGATTTCCGAGGACCCAGATAATTTATTAATTTAATAATTTATATATATTAATAATTTATAAATTTCATAATAATTATAAAAAGATTATAGTAAAATTTATTAAAAAATTATTCAAATCATAAAGTAATTGTTTTTAAATATTACAAAACATCATTTAAAAAAACAAAAACAAATCACATTTGAGGCGGAGTGGCGTAAACAATCCCGGAAATTGAGACGCGAGGCAAGTTTGGAGTTGGGAGAGTGTCGTTCGGGTCTCGGCAAACTCTTCCTTAAGCTGGACATTTTCTTGCTTAAGTTCTTCAAAATGTGCGTCTTTTTCTTGAACGACACGGTTGAGATCTTGAATTTGTTGAATAAGTTCAGTGTCTCAGGGAAACACCGAAGACACACTCCCGTCTCGAGACGCCAAGCTTCCTAAACTGGGTTTGCGACCCTTGATTATGGGAATTTCAAACGTAAGAATAAAGGGAATTAGTATATAAATATGTTAAAAATAAATTAATAAAACGTTTATAAATATTAAAAAATACCTCAAGACACAAGCGGTTGATTTCGTCGCGGGGTAAATTGACCGAAGATGATGAGCCATCTTGGGAGAGTTGCGTAAGCCACTCCATCTTCCGAACCTTGATCTTCTCGATCCGCTCTTGGACAACCGCATCTTGAATTTGTCCGGTTTGCTTGCTAGTATGCGTTTCTTCCATCACTTGTAGCCAATCGGGAGCAGATGTCGTTCCGGTTGCGTAACAAACTCCTCCATCGGGAGAAGATGTCGTTCCGGTTGCGTAACAAACTCCTCCATCGTCATCACCTGTGGGGGTACAGAATTCCGCGTCTCAGAACGTATGAAGGAGATTGTGTTGGTGTTTCCGAGCAACTAAGTGATCTCCGTGACCGGTGAGACGATGTACCATGGAACTCCGCATAAGACCTACATTGCAAAATTGTAAATGTTAAAATTTAAAAAATAAAGAACATTTAAAAAAGACTTATTGTAAATAAATACATTTACAATGTTTCGAATGCTATTATACAAAAAATCAAAACTTATACTTATACAAAAAAATTTATTAATATACATATAAAAACTTATTCTTATACAATTTTTTTTATTAATACTTATACTTATACAAATTTTTTTATTAATATACTAAATTGAGCAAATTTTTTTATTAATACTTATACTTATACAAATAAATTTTATTAATACTTATACTTATACAAAAAAAATTATCAAATTGAGCAACCGTAAACTTATACTTATACAAATTTTTTTATTATTATACTAAAAATTCAGTCCTAATTCACAATCCTAACAACAAAGATTTCAATATGAACCTAATTCACAAGTCTTAAAACAGAGATTTCACTACAAATCTTGCCAAATTAACCAAATGAATAATGCCTATAACAAAATCCCTAAACAAACCATGTGAGAAGAATTTGAGATTGAAGAAGGAAACTGACATGGTGTTGAGAGGCGGTGGCTGTGGAAAAGTAAAATCTGGTGGCTGTGGGGTTTATCTCGGCGAGGTAAGGGAACGGCGGGAAGATCGCGGCGACGAAACCGGCGGCTGTGGGGAAGATCACGGCGGGGAAACCGAGGGGAATGGGGATGATCTCGGCAGTGGGAAGTAAAATCGCGGCGGGGAAGATCTTGGCGAGGTAGGGGAACGGCGGGAAGATCGCGGCGGGGAAGATCTTGGCGAGGTTAGGGAAGATCGCGGCAAGGTTAGGGAAGATCTGGTGGCTGTGGGGATTTATGCGATTTTCGGAATGGAAGAGATGGGTTTATTTGTTCTGATTAAAAAAAAATTTCGTGGGAACAAGTCCCTCGAAAATCCGTCAGAGAATTTTAGGGTTTATCGCCAAACGAAATAAACGCGGGGAAACCAGATTTTTCGCATGTAATCCGTCGGAAAATCGTCGGAAAATCATAAATGTCCGACGAATTTCCGAGGATGATGAATATTCGGTGGATTATTTTGGAGTCAACATGTGTTTAAAAACCCTCGGAAAAAGGATTTTCTGACGAATTTCGGAGGGAAAATGATCGTCGGTTTGAGATGGTCGGAAAATCCGTTGGAAATCCATCGGAAATTTCAGAAACATTTTCAAAGGAAATCTTTTTCCGAGGGATTTCCAAGGCAATGTAGATATCCGAGGGATTTCTGAGAAACAAAACATTTCCGACGGATTTCCGAGGGTAACTTTTTCCGAGGGATTTCCGAGGGTAACTTTTTCCGAGGGATTTCCGACGGATGTCCGAGGGTAACTTATTCCGAGGGTAACATTTTCCGAGGGTTTAATTTCCAACGGATTTCCGAGGGAAATAATTTCTGACGGATTTCCGAGGACCCAGACAATTTATTAACTTAATAATTTTATTTAATAATTTATATATATATTAATAATTTATAAATTTCTTAATAATTATAAAAACATTATAATAAAATTTATTAAAAAAATTATTCAAATCATAAAGTAATTTTTTTTAAATATTACAAAACATAATTTAAAAAAAAACTAAAACAAATCATATTTAAGGCGGAGGTGGCAGAAACGATCCCGGATATTGAGAGCGAGGAAAGTTTGGAGTTCGGAGAGTGTTGCTCGGGTCTCGGCAAAATCTTCCTTAAGCTGAACATTTTCTTGCTTAAGTTCTTCAAATTGTGCGTGTTTTTCTTGAACGAGACGGTTGAGATCTTGAACTTGTTGAATAAGTTCAGTGTCTCAGGGAAACACCGAAGACACACTCCCGTCTCGAGACGCCAAGCTTCCTAAACTGGGTTTGCGACCCTTGATTATGGGAATTTCAAACATAAGAATAAAGGGAATTAGTATATAAATATGTTAAAAATAAATTAATAAATCGTTTATAAATATTAAAAAATACCTCAAGACACAAGCGGTTGATTTCGTCGCGGAGTAAATCGACTGAAGATGATGAGCCATCTTGGGAGAGTTGCGTAAGCCACTCCATCTTCCGAACCTTGATCTTCTCGATCCGCTCTTGGACAACCGCATCTTGAATTTGTCCGGAAATTTCAGACGGATTTTCAGACGGATTTTCAAAGGAAATATTTTTCCGAGGGATTTCCAAGGCAATGTAAATATCCGAGGGATGTCTGAGAAACAAAACATTTCCGACGGATTTCTGAGGGTATCATTTTCCGAGGGATTTCCGAGGGTTTAATTTCCAACGGATTTACGAGGGAAATAATTTCCGAGGGAAATAATTTCCGACGGATTTCCGAGGACCCAGATAATTTATTAACTTAATAATTTTACTTAATAATTTATATATATTAATAATTTATAAATTTCATAATAATTATAAACATATTATAATAAAATTTATTAAAAAAATTATTCAAATCATAAAGTAATTTTTTTTAAATATTAAAAAATAATTTAAAAAAAAAAACTAAAACAAATCACATTTAAGGCGGAGGCGGCGGAAACGATCCCGGATATTGAGACGCGAGGAAAGTTTGGAGTTCGGAGAGTGTTGCTCGGGTCTCGGCAAACTCTTCCTTAAGCTGGACATTTTCTTGCTTAAGTTCTTCAAATTGTGCGTGTTTTTCTTGAACGACACGGTTGAGATCTTGAACTTGTTGAATAAGTTTAGTGTCTCAGGGAAACACCGAAGACACACTCCCGTCTCGAGACGCCAAGCTTCCTAAACTGGGTTTGCAACCCTTGATTATGGGAATTTCAAACGTAAGAATAAAGGGAATTAGTATATAAATATGTTAAAAATAAATTAATAAAACGTTTATAAATATTAAAAAATACCTCAAGACACAAGCGGTTGATTTCGTCGCGGGGTAAATCGACCGAAGATGATGAGCCATCTTGGGAGAGTTGCGTAAGCCGCTCCATCTTCCGAACCTTGATCTTCTCGATCCGCTCTTGGACAACCGCATCTTGAATTTGTCCGGTTTGCTTGCTAGTATGCGTTTCTTCCATCACTTGTAGCCAATCGGGAGCAGATGTCGTTCCAGTTGCGTAACAAACTCCTCGATCAGGAGAAGATGTCGTTCCGGTTGCGTAACAAACTCCTCCATCGGGAGAAGATGTCGTTCCGGTTGCGTAACAAACTCCTCCATCGTCATCACCTGTGGGGGTACAGAATTCCGCGTCTCAGAACGTATGAAGGAGATTGTGTTGGTGTTTCCGAGCCACTAAGTGATCTCCGTGACCGGTGAGACGATGTACCATGGAACTCCACATAAGACTTACATTGCAAAATTGTAAATGTTAAAATTTAAAAAATAAAGAACATTTAAAAAAGACTTATTGTAAATAAATACATTTACAATGTTTCGAATGCTATTATACAAAAAATCAAAACTTATACTTATACAAAAAAATTTATTAATATACATATAAAATCTTATTCTTATACAATTTTTTTTATTAATACTTATACTTATACAATTTTTTTTATTAATATACTAAATTGAGCAAAAATTTTTATTAATACTTATACTTATACAAAAAAAAATTATTAATACTTATACTTATACAAAAAAAAATTATCAAATTGAGCAACCGTAAACTTATACTTATACAAATTTTTTTATTATTATACTAAAAATTCAGTCCTTTTCACAATCCTAACGACAAAGATTTCAATATGAACCTAATTCACAAGTCTTAAAACAGAGTTTTCACTACAAATCTTGCCAAATTAACCACCTAAGTCAATGAATAATGCCTATAACAAAATCCCTAAACAAACCATGTGAGAAGAATTTGAGATTGAAGAAGGAAACTGACATGGTGTTGAGAGGCGGTGGCTGTGGGAAAGTAAAATCCGGTGGCTGTGGGGTTTATCTCGGCGAGGTAAGGGAAAGGTGGGAAGATCGCGGCGACGAAACCGGCGGCTGTGGGGAAGATCGCGGCGGGGAAACCGAGGGGAATGGGGATGATCTCGACAGTGGGAAGTAAATTCGCGGCGGGGAAGATCTTGGCGAGGTAAGGGAACGGCGGGAAGATCGCGGCGAGGAAGATCTTGGCGAGGTTAGGGAAGATCGCGGCAAGGTTAGGGAAGATCTGGTGGCTGTGGGGATTTATGCGATTTTCGGAATGGAAGAGATGGGTTTATTTGTTCTGATTAAAAAAAAAAATTCCATGGGAACAAGTCCCTCGAAAATCCGTCAGAGAATTTTAGGGTTTATCGCCAAACGAAATAAACGCGGGGAAACCAGATTTTTCGCATGCAATCCGTCGGAAAATCGTCGGAAAATCATAAATGTCCGACGAATTTCCGAGGATAATGAATATTCGGTGGATTATTTTGGAGTCAACATGTGTTTAAAAACCCTCGGAAAAAGGCTTTTCTAACGAATTTCAGAGGGAAAATGATCGTCGGTTTGAGATGGACGGAAAATCCGTTGGAAATCCATCGGAAATTTCAGACGGATTTTCAAAGGAAATTTTTTTCCGAGGGATTTCCAAGGCAATGTAAATATCCAAGGGATTTCTGAGAAACAAAACATTTCCGACGGATTTCCGAGGGTAACTTTTTCCGAGGGATTTCCGAGGGTTTAATTTTCCGACGGATGTCCGAGGGTAACATTTTCCGAGGGTTTAATTTCCAACGGATTTCTGAGGGAAATAATTTCCGACGGATTTCCGAGGACCCAGATAATTTATTAACTTAATAATTTTATTTAATAATTTATATATATTAATAATTTATGACGCACTGTTTGATAGAGAGCGGGTTTCCAATTAAATATTTGCTGCAAAATAGGAAAGAAATTATATTATCATTAATCTATAAATTATTTAATTTAACAAAATTTATAAGGAATAATTAAAATTATAACTTACCACAAAAGTATTGAACCAAATCAATTTGGTTTCTGAATCCACATCCCCGTATGTTGGCTAAGGTTGTTTGAGCTGCATCTTGAAAATCTTAAAAATTGATTTCGTTATGTCATTTTCCAATCAAAACCTAGAACATGTAAAATAAAATTAATATAAATAATTAATAAAATTAATAAAATTATATTTAAATGAAATTAATTATCAAGTTGCTCTGTTTTCTTCATGCGGGTGGAGCATCGGGAGAAGGTGTCGTTCCGGTTGCGTAACAAACTCCTCCATCGTCATCACCTATGGGGGTGCAGAATTCCTCGTCTCAGAATGTCTGAAGGAGATTGTGTTGGTGTTTCTGAGCCACTACGTGATCTCCGTGACTGGTGAGACGATGTACCATGGAACTCCGAATAAGACCTACATTGCAAAATTGTAAATGTTTAAATTTAAAAATAAAGAATATTTAAAAAACACTTATTGTAAATAAATACATTTACAATGTTTCGAATGCTATTATACAAAAAATCAAAACTTATACTTATACAAAATTTATTAATACACTTACAAGAACTTATACAAAATACTTATACAAAAAAATTTATTAATATACTTATACAAATTTTTTTTATTAATACTTATACTTATACAAATAAATATTTTGTATTAATATACTAAATTGAGCAAAAATTTTTATTAATACTTATACTTATACAAATAAATTTTATTAATACTTATACTTATACAAAAAAATTTATTAAATTGAGCAACTGTAAACTTATACTTATACAAATTTTTTTATTAATATACTAAAAATTTTGTTCTAATTCACAAGCCTAACGACAAAGATTTCAATATGAACCTAATTCACAAGTCTTAAAACAGAGATTTCACTACAAATCTTGCCAAATTAACCACCTAAGTCAATGAATAATGCATATAACAAAATCCCTAAACAAACCATGTAAGAAGAATTTGAGATTGAAGAAGGAAACTGACATGGTGATGAGAGGCGGTGGCTGTGGGGTTTATCTCGGCGAGGTAAGGGAACGGCGGAAAGTTCGCGGCGGCAAAACCGGTAGCTGTGGGGAAGATTGCGGCGGAGAAATCGAGGGGAATGGGGAAGATCTTGGCGGTGGGAAGTAAAATCACGGCTGGGAAGATCTCTGAGAGGTAAGGGAACGGTGGGAAGATCGCGGCGGGGAAGATCTTGGCGAGGTTAGGGAAGATCGCGGCGAGGTTAGGGAACTAGTCCCTAAATGGAACTAGTCCCTCGGAAATTCGTCGGAGAATTTTAGGGTTTACCGCCAAACAAATAAACGCGGGGAAACCAGATTTTTTGCGTGCAATCCGTCGGAAAATCGTCAGAAAATCATAAATGTCTGACGAATTTCTGAGGATAATGAATATGCGGTGGATTATTTTGCAGTCAACATGTGTTTAAGAACCCTCGGAAATCCGTCGGAAATTTTCGACGGATTTCCGAAAGAATTTTGTTATATTTCTAATTTTGCGGATTTGATGGATATCTAATGTTGTCTAATACTCTAATAAGTCATATTTGTCAATAGAAAGATTGAAGATATCATATTAGATCAATAAACACAAACATTTTATTAATCTCATAAGTTTCTATAAGTACAAACCATATCGTACATATCATCTCATAAACACTTAAGTACGATGATGATGTGATTACTCAAATTTTGAATTTTTGAATATTAGCTACTCTATAATCTATTAGTATTGACAAATATGGTATATTAGAGTATTAGACAACACTATATATTCATAAAATCTGCAACTTTCGAAATTAAACATTGTAACCCTTGGAAATCCGTCATATCGGTCAGAAATCCGTCGGAAATTTCCGACGGATTTCCAAGGAACAAGCGTTTCTGCCGGAAAGTGGTCAGAAATTTTCGACTGATTTTCGAGGAAATTTCAATTTTCTCGGAATCCGTCGGAAACTTGGTTTTCATAGAAATCCCTCTAAAATGTCCGACCACTTTCCGACGGATTAGCGAGGGTTTGGGATTTTATTTAAACCGTAATGTTTTGATGACCGTTTTATATTATAGATTCTCACTGTTTTAGTATTGTAAATTTTTTTAAAATTTATTTATAAAATAGTCTTCAAAACATTATTTAATAAAGTCTTCACAATAATTTATACAAACTTATACAAATTTATATAATTTATTCTTCGTCTTCTTCATTTAGAGAATATTCTGAATTTTCAGACTCAGAAACATCCTCAAATTTACCTCCATCTTCCTCAGAATCATCAAAAACCTCATCATATGCATAAAGTTTGAAATCAACAACAATATCTACTTCTACTGAGTGGTCGACTGCTCCGATGGTACCGAGTGTGTTTTGATGCATAGGGTCATGGTCACTATCCTCAGAAATTCCAACAATCATTCCTCTAGGATTTACTGACATCACTGTGATCCAAGGATCATCAACTTTGGTTGCCCGCGGATATCTAATGTAGCATACTTGATCGGCTTGTGATGCGAGGATGAATGGGTCATAATCCAAAAGCCTTTTTCTCATGTGTATTGTTGTGACACCGAATTCGTCATGTTGAACACCACGGCCAACAAGTGGATCATACCAATCACATGAGAAAACAATGCACCTCAAAACCTCCAAAATTTTGCGAAGGAGACCGTAGTATACAACATCACCAGATTGTGTCGATACACCATAATCACAAGTTGACCTAGTCTTCTTGGGTCGAAGAATCTTGAAAGCGTAACCACGAGTACAATACATAGGATACGCTTTCGCAACATATAACGGTCCATTGACAAATTCGACTAACCATATAGGAAATGATTGACCTTTAGAAGACATTGTTGTAACCTGTACAAAGTAATTTAAATTGTGTAAATATAAACTAAATCCTAATTGCAAAATTTATTAGTTATGAAAAATAAATAAGGAGAAATTTACGTAGATTTTCAACCAATGAAAAAATTCATTCTGCTTAAGTTTTTGAATGTCATCCTCCATCATGTCTGTATATGCAAAGCGTACTTGATCCAAGTAAATCCTGAAAATAATTAATATAAAAATTATTTATGTCAAATGTAAATTAAAAGTTTGAAATTAACATTCTTGCTCGAAAATAATACCTCTCATAATATATAAGCTCTTCACAGTTTGTGATTAGGTACATGTGCAAGTGTTGTGCTCCTCCTCCATTAGCCTTCGCTTCTTCGATTTTCCACTTAATCGACCAATTTGTGAAAATAAATTAGGAACTTGTACTGGGTAAAAAGGTCTCTCACCACCATCATCGTGTCGAGCAGGTTTCCGTTCTTTGTTTGGACATGTTTTGGGAAATAATATTCGGAGAAGTGTGCCGTTTCTTCGTTGATGCTCTGAGCTACAATAGAACCTTCGACTCTTGCCAAATTTTTCACTTTTTTCTTGAGAGTACCCATGTAACGCTCGAAAGGATACATCCATCGATATTGAACGGGACCGCCAAATGCTAATTCTCAGGGAAGATGAATTGGAAGATGTTCCATAACATCAAAAAAAGACGGTGGAAAAATCTTCTCAAGGTTACATAGGATCACCGGTATATTTTTTTCCAAATTTTGTATATCTTCTGCTATTAGTGTTCTTGAGCATAAATCTCAAAAAAACACACTTATTGCTGCGTATTATAAAAAAAAATTGTTAAGATAGATGGTAATTAAATTACATATTTAGAAAATTAAATTATGTAATAATATACCTGCAATTGCTTTGTGTATGTTTTGTGGTAGAAGACGCTCAAAAGCAAATGGAAGGAGGCGCTGCATAATGACATGACAATCGTGGCTTTTCAATACTTGAAACTTCTCCTCTCCCATATTCACACAGTTACGAAGATTAGATGCATAGCCATCCGGAAATTTGACTTCCTTCATAATCCACTCTAATAACACTTCTTTCGAAGGTGCATCTAATCAGAATCAAGGGATTGGTGCTTTTCCATTTGGCATGACATGAAGCTTTCTTCGAGAACATATATCAAGTAAGTCCAATCTAGACTTTAAATTGTCTTTTGTCTTTCCTTGAACATTAAGTACGGTGTTCATGAGATTATCGAAAAAGTTTTTCTCTGTATGCATGACATCTAGATTGTGCCTCAACAAAAGATCCTTCCAATATGGAAAATCCTAGAAAATACTCTTATTGTGCCAGTTGTGAAGATCGCCATATCCATCAACGACTTCATGCCCATTACCACCGCACACTACTGTCTTCTCAGCACCAAAATCACGTAACTGGGTCAAAATATCCTCGCCACTATACTCAGGAGGTGGACTGTCAAAGACTTGTCTGTTTTTCCTAAATAATGTGGTGTTCCAATGATAAGGATGATCTTCAGGTAGTCATCGTCTGTGACAATCAAACCAACACGTTTTACGTCCATGTTTTTCAGCTGAAACACGTCGGTGTTATCTCCACAATGCGGGCAAGATAATTGGTCGTGCGTTGTCCATCTCGAAAACATACCATATGCTGGAAAATCGCTTATATTCCAGCTAAGCACCGCCCGCATGTTGAAATTTTGGTTAGTTGATACATCAAAAGCTTCTACACCATGTTCCCATAACATTTGTAACTCATAAATCAATGGCTGCAGAAACACATCAAGTGCTTTCTTAGGATGATATGGCCCAGGAACAAGAATGGTGAGGAAAAGAAACTCTCATTTCATACACAATGATGGCGGCAAATTATAAAGTGTCACGATAACTGGCCATAATGAGTATTGCCTCCCATGCTTCCTAAAAGGATTGAAACCATCTGTAGACAAGACAAGATAAACGTTCCTTGGCTCATACGAAAAGCTTGGATACACTGATTGAAAATGTTTCCATGCTGATGTATGTTCTGCATGCCATCTCATTGATCCCGCTGTACGCTCTGATTGATACAACCTCTTCAACCTCTCTGCTAAGGCCAAATACCACATCTGTTTATATGGTATAGGAACTCTTCCACTGGTGTTTTGATACCGAGGTTTACGACAAAACCGACATGAAGTGCAGCTTTTGTCTTTTCTCCAATATATCATACAGTTATCACTGCACACATCTATCACTTGATATGGCAAGCCAAGTCTAGCTACAAGTTTCTGCACCTCATAGTACGAAGCTGGTGAAAGATTATCTTCCGGTAAAATTTCTTTCACAAAATCAGTAATCGCATCAACACAACCCTCAGACAAATTCCAATCCGTCTTTATGCCCATCAACCTAGTTGCAGCTGATAATAGTGAATGACCTTTCTTACAACCATCGTACAACAACATATTAGCTGCATCTAACATATCAAAGAATCTCCGGGCTTCTAAATTTGGTTGCTCTGCTCTTTCTCCATCCTAAACGAATGACGGTGCTTTTTTCCTAAACGCATCGTTCACCATCTGAAATGTACCTACGTCTACTTCTACCGATGGTTCCTCTACACTATCCGAAATATATTATTGACTAGTACTACCAAAATCTAGCATTGGCTCTGTAACGCCCGTGAACTTAAAAGTAGATTTTTGGTGGGTATCGATCGACACAGGGTGGTGCGTCAATCGACACGTGTGTTTGGACTTAGGAGAAGTCGGGTTTTGGGCGTTATATCGATCGACACGGGTGGTGTATGTCGATCGACACGGGGTTAAATTAGACCGGCAGGTTCGGTTTAATTGTCCGATTTGGTGGGCCGGTTAAGGAAAACCCTAGGTTTTGATATAAAAGGCAGAGACAGTGTTCTGACCGTTTTTTGTTGATCAGAAAATCAGAAGTTAGGGTTTTGGAAGAGGTTTGAGAGAGAGGCTTTGTTCTTGAGAGGTTTGTGAGTGAGAACAGCTTCTGTTCGGAAGTTTGAGAAGGCAAACGGCTGGGATATTCGAGGCGGATTGGGGTGAAACTTGGTGGATTAGTTGATTGCGATCAGTCGGCTTCGGGGTTGATTTCCGATCGAACCAGAAGGAGTCTGGAGGCGATCCGCATACCGACGCGTAGCTGTGTCTGTCTAGTTTCCAGAACAGTTGTCCGTTTCGGTTTTGGACCAGTGGTTCGTCGTGTACAAGGCTTTTTGTAACCGTTGGTCCCTTTTCTCATTTTGATTCTCTGAGATGAGTGCGTGACCGTAGGTTTATCTGGGTAAAGGGATTGATCCCAATGCGTTGTTTGATGATTTGATGGTTGATTCTCGTGTTATGGATGTTACGTGTTGCTTGGATGTGTTTGTAGATGGTTCCTGTGCAGGGAATCGACGTATGTGCAGGTCAGAATCGGACCAGAGAGGAGAAGGTTCGATTCTGCAGCATGTGTCGATCGACACAAGATTTTGTTGTGTCGATCGACACAGGGTGTGTGTCGATCGATTGCCGTCAGTTTGACATATTGATTGATATGTGTTGATCGGTTATTTCTTGGTGTTGTGGTTTGTCTCTTATGCCTGTGTGTATAACCTGTAGACGGAATGACCGTCTCACTGAGTATTTATGATAATACTCACGCAACTCTTTTTGCCATGTGTTGCAGGTAAAGAGGAATTGTGATCGTGGAATCATGGCCGGGAAGAGGAGATGATCTAGAGTCTCGGTTGTGTGTTTTATATTGTTGTTAGAACTGCTAGGGTGTTGGTAGTTCTGGAATTAGATGTTGTTGGTTTCAATATAGTATGAGATGTATTGAATGGTTTGATTTAATTGGTTATAGATCGGTTTGTTATTGTTGATTTTAATTTTTCCGCGTTGCTTGTGTTTGGCCCATTGAGGATTATTATCTATGATGATAGTAATCCGAAGGGAAAAATTTTAAATTTTTGGTATCAGAGCTCTAGCGGTTCTAGGGCTAGAATATTTAATTGATTATGTGAGTTAGTCAATAGATTGTTGTGTGGGTATGGAGTCCTAGATCATCTCTTCCGAGCCTTCAATGAGATTCCACGGTAAGTGTTTTATGACTTTCTGTTTTCTAGTACTTAGTAGTCTGCTGGTTAGGGCAGAGTGATGGCTAGAGTGGCTAGAGGCAAAGGTCGTAGGGGCCGTGGTGGCCGTGGTGGTCGTGGTGGGCGTGGGCAAGGACTTCAGAGTGAGTCAGATGCCGTGAGTGTGGCCCAGGAGACCACGCAGGAGCAGGTGGCAGACTCGCAGGCGTTTCAGGAGGGGTCTGTGGGTGTGACTGCTACGGGTGCCAGCGTGAGGGCTGGTGGGGCTAGTGTGGGTCCCGAGGTAGCTGTTGGTGCGGGGGGCCCGGGTGGGGGTGCTCCCGTAGGTGTGGCCCAAGACCGAGATGATCGTCTGACGGGTTTGCTGCAGTTGATTCTGGAGCGGTTACCAGGTGGGGTGCCGGCTCCGGGTCAGGCTCCGGGAGTTCAGCCAGGTGGGGCTGGTGTGCAGCCAGTGGTGGTTGGGGTTCAGCTGGTAGTGGCTGGTGTGTAGCCGAGTGTGGTGGTTGCGGAGGAGCTTCCATCCTACCTGAGGATGATGGAGCGGATGCAGAGGATTGGCATCGGGTTGTTTTTTTCTCGGGTGGTGCCAAGCCTGAGGAGGCCGATGAGTGGCGGCGGAGATTGGAGCGTAATTTTCGCTCGATCAAGTGTCCTGAAGGATACAGAGTAGACCTGGCGGTTCACTATCTGGATGGTGACGCGCATCTCTGGTGGAGAGGCGTCGAGACCAGGAGGGTGCAGGCCGGGATGGTCTGAGAGGATTTCTTGGCAGAGTTTAACGCCAAGTATTTCTGCAGGAGGCGGTGGGCAGGATGGAGTCGAGGTTTCTGAACCTGACTCAGGGAGATCGGACAGTGAGGGAGTTCGATTTGGAGTTCGGTAGGCTCCTGATGCATGCCGGTAGAGGCATGGAGGGCGAGCAGGCCCAGGTGAGAAGGTTCCTCGGGGGACTTGGAGCTCAGTTGAGGACTCGCTGCAGGGCGAGTAAGTTCACCACGAGGGCGGAGCTGGTTGAGACTGCGGCTGCGATTGAGGAGGATCTCAGGGAGCAGGTTGTGGTGGTTAGCCCACCGGTGCAGCAGCAGCAGCAGCAGCCGAGGAGATCTCAGCAGCAGACTGGTTCGAGCAGGGGCGGCAAGCCTTCTCAGGGTCAAAAGAGGAAGTGGGTAAGCACTTCGGAACTGAGTCAGATGGTTCAGGGTGGTCCGGGATGCTGCGGGTGTGGGAGCATGGATCACAAGCTTGGAAGTTATCCTAGGAGGGACGAGTCGCGGGATTTGGGTGTTGAATCCTGTCTGTTTTGGAAATTGTGTGTCCTGTGATAAGTGTTAAGGTTCTTAAAGCACATGGGATTGTGCAGGGACCTAGTTGTGGGCGGATGTGAGTCCCACGTGTTGTTCGATTCGGAAGCTACGAATAGCTTCATTACTCCGGAGTGTGCGGAGGGCAGCGGGATCCGGAGCGATTCTGGTGAGCAGCCGGGAGTAGTTAAGGTTGCTGGTGGGAGGACGTTAGCTACTTTCGGGCGGGCGCGAGGTGTAGACGTTCTGGTGGCGGGAGAGTTAATGCCAGCAGATCTAATCATTAGTCTGGTGGAGTTGTACAATGTTATCCTTGGTATGGATTGGGTTGGATCGGTATAGGGTCCATCTGGATTGTCATCGAGGACGGACGTGATTGAGCGAGAGTCTAGGAGGTTGGTTTATCTGGGTGTGAGGCCGACTTCCGCGAATATCATGATTGGACTACATGAGGTAGCTCTGGTCTGAGATGCTTATTGAACGTTTAAGAATTTACCGCTCTAGGGTATGAGTAGATACCCGAACAACTCATGGGGAGATGGTAGTTCTCCTGAGGGGATGGTGGTTCCCCTGTTTTTATAGTATTTCACTAGGGGATGGTGGTTCTCCTATGTTATACTGAGAGATGGTGGTTCTCTCGAGGGGATAGTTGTTCCCCTGCAGAAACCGAGATCTCAAAGGATAAGTTCGTGAGAGTTTGAGAGTTGTATTGATGAGTTGGGAGCAATGAATGTCTGCAAACGTGTGGATAAGCATAGGACTATATGTGGACCTCAGAGATCATGCGGGTTGATCTAGTGTGGTGATACCTTTTGGTTTGACGAATGCGCCAGCAGCGTTCATGCGGTTGATGAACGGGGTGTTCCTGGAGTGTTTGGACGTGTTTGTAATCATCTTCATTGATGATATGCTGGTGAATTCGAGGAGCCCTGAGGAGCACGAGGTGCATTTGAGTTTGGTTCTAGAGAAGCTGCGGGAGCAGAAGCTGTACGCGAAGTTGAGTAAGTGCAGTTTCTGGCAGCAAGAAATGAGTTTTCTTGGCCATGTGGTGTCTGCAGAGGGAATTTCTGTGGATCCGGCTAAGATAAAGGCTATCAGAGGTTGGCCTAGACCGAGGAGTGCCACCGAGATCAGGAGTTTTCTTGGGTTGGCAGGTTATTACCGGAGGTTCGTCAAGGGATTCGCGAGTATGGCGCAGTCGATGACGAAGCTAACAGGGAAGGATGTCCCTTTTGTTTGGTCTTCAGCTTGCGAGGAGAATTTCGGGAAGCTGAAGGAGATGCTGACTAGTACACCAGTTTTGGCGTTACCCGAGCCGGGTAAGCCTTATGTGGTGTATACAGACGCTTCGAGAGTTGGTCTGGGTTGTGTGTTAATGCAGCAGAGGAAGGTGATTGCGTATGCTTCGAGGCAGTTAAGGAAGTACAAGTGCAATTACCCTACCCATGACTTGGAGTTGGCTGTAGTTATCTTTGCACTTAAGATCTGGAGGTCTTATCTGTATGGCGGGAAGGTGCAGATTTTCACAGACCATAAGAGTCTGAAGTATTTCTTCACTCAGTTGGAGCTGAACCAGAGACAGAGGCGCTGGATGGAGTTAGTTGCAGACTATGACCTGGAGATTGGGTACCATCCGGGTAAGGCTAATCTGGTTGCAGATGCGTTGAGTCGGAAGAGGACAGCTTCAGATCAGGAGCGGGATATGGAGGCTCTGGTGAGCGAGATCAGCACGTTGAGGCTGTGTGTGATCTCACAGGAGCCGTTGGGGTTAGAGGCAGCTAACCAGGCAGATCTGTTGAGCAGGATTCGGGTTGCACAGGAGAAGGATCAGGGTATGATTGAGGCTTCTAAGGCGGCCGGTTCAGAGTATGTGGTCTCAGCGAGTGGGATGATACTGGTGAACGGGCGGGTTTGTGTACCCAAGGATGAGGATCTGCGGCGGGAGATCCTGAGGGAGACTCATTCGAGCATGTTATCGATTCATCCGGGAGCGACTAAGATGTACCGTGACTTGAAGCGGTATTATCACTGGGTCGGGATGAAGAGGGATTTAGCTAGCTGGGTTGCAGCGTGCAACGTTTGTCAGCTGGTGAAGGCTGAGCATCAGGTCCCGAGCAGGTTATTGCAGAGTTTACCTATTCCGGAGTGGAAGTGGGATATGATTACGATGGATTTCGTGACGGGATTGCCAGTGTCGCGGACCTATGATGCGATATGGGTTATTGTGGATCGTCTGACCAAGTCAGTACATTTTCTGGCCATCAAGAAGACCGACGGAGCGGTGGTGTTGGCTAGGAAGTATGTGCGTGAGATAGTGAGGCTGCACGGGGTGCCAGCAAGTATTGTGTCAGACAGGGATCCGAGATTCACTTCAGAGTTCTGGAGGGCATTCCAGGCAGAGATGGGCACTAAGGTGCATATGAGTACCGCGTATCATCCTCAGACGGATGGGCAGTCTGAGAGGACGATTCAGACATTGGAGGATTTGCTGAGGATGTGTGTACTGGATTATGGTGGTCATTGGGTGGATCATCTGAACCTGGTAGAGTTTGCGTACAATAACAGCTATCAGGCGAGTATTGGGATGGCTCCATATGAGGCTCTGTATGGGAGGCCGTGTAGGACACCATTATGCTGGACTCAAGTGGGGGAGAGGAGCATGTTTGGTGCAGACTTTGTTCAGGAGACGACGGAGAAGATCCGTGTCTTGAGGCTGAACATGAGAGAGGCTCAGGATCGGCAGAAGAGTTACGCCGATAGGAGACGGAAAGAGCTGGAGTTTGAGCTCGGAGATATAGTGTATCTCAAGGCAGCTATGTTGAGGGGTCCTAACAGATCCATTTCAGAGAATAAGCTGAGTCCGAGGTTTATGGGTCCGTTCAGAGTGGTGGAGCGGGTCGGACCGGTAGCTTATAGATTGGAGTTACCTCAGAGTATGAAGGCTTTTCACAAGGTCTTCCATGTTTTGATGCTACGAAAGTGTCTGCATGAGTCTGAGGAGGTGTTGGCGAGGATTTCGGAGGATCTTCAGCCCAACATGACGTTGGCGGCGAGGCCTGTGAGGATTCTCGAGAGGAGGATCAAGGTGCTGCACCAGAAGAGTATACCGTTGGTGAGAGTCGTGTGGGACTGTGATGGTATTGAGGAGGAGACTTGGGAACCAGAGGCATTGATGAAGACGAAGTTCTCGAAGTGGTTCGAGAAGCAAGCGGTGGCTTGAGTTTTCTTCTGGTTTTCAGAGTCTGTATTAGCATGTTGCTATGTTTGTGATAATTGTATTTCGTGGTGGATGTAACGAGTATACAATTTGAGATTTAATAAGATGAGTTTGCCTTATTAAATGTGTTATGAGATGTGAATTCTTATGGTATGACTGGTGATGTCATGGGTTTGTGATGACTGGTAGGTCATGAGGAGGTCTAGCGGTAGAAATTCTATGTGAGTTAGAGCTTGCCTATCGGCTAGGATGGCTAGGAATAGAAGTTTTACGCGGCTTAGAGATCGTTCATGTTCCAGGAGTGGCTGGAAATGAGACTGTACAGGTTCCAGGAGTGGCTGGAAATGTAAGCTCTACGCGCGTTAGAACTTGTCTATTTCCTAGGGAGAGTCTGGAAAAGAGGTTTTATGTGAGTTAGAATCGTCTTTTCCAGGGACTCTGTGAGACACCCTGGTGATTGGGTTGTTTCGGCTGACCACGAGAGGTGATGCTGGTTGACAGGTGCGTGTGATGCACGTTTCAGAGTATTGCTCCAGGGAACGGGTGGGTTCCTGTATACTGAGGGATAGTGGATCTCTCCAGAGGACGGGTGGGTTCTCTGCATTTACTCGAGAGTTAGTGGTTCTCTCTAGGGGACGGGTGGGTTCCCTATATATATATATATATATATACGTTGAGGGATAGTGGGTCTCTCCAGGGGACGGGTGGGTCTCCTGCACACTGTCGCTCAAGGGGTGACGATCCTACGAGCATATGTGTGGTGTATATGTTTATGAGTTATGAGTATGAGTTTGGAGCAGTAGCATCTGAGCGTGGTCGTGAGCATGAGACTGGATGAGCTTCGGGGATCAGGAGTGGATCTCAGGTGGTGCTGACCGGGTGGGGTCAGGATTGCAGCCGTGGTGAGACGGTGCAATGTGGCTAGTGTGAGCCTAGTAGAGCTCGGGGATCAGGTGTGATCACGAGTGGTGCTGGCTAAGGGCCAGGGATGTGTTGTGGACGTCGAGTCTGGGGTTATTACTGGAGTCTGGATTTGGTTCGGACAATCCTGGTAGCATATGTTACGCCGATGGTCGTACATGTTCTTGTTTGATTGTTGTACGATCATTTGGTCCAATGCGGGGTCAACGGTTGGTCGGACATGTTCTTGTTTGATTGTTGGACGGTCAATCAGGCAGCCCTAATCCGGACCATGGGGCGTGCATCGTTGGTGTTCCGGGTGAATCTGGTCGAATTTTAGGCGAGAGTGTTAGCCTTAGCAGGACGGGTTGTAGGATTCGAGTGTGATCTCGAAGGATACTGGCCGGGTGCGGGTCAGGTGGTTGAGACCGTAGTGTGGCGGTGGCGCGTGATTCGAGGTCGAATCCGTGTTAGTGGGGGAGAATTGTAACGCCCGTGAACCTAAAAGTAGATTTTTGGTGGGTATCGATCGACACGTGTGTTTGGACTTAGGAGAAGTCGGGTTTTGGGCGTTATATCAATCGACACGGGTGGTGTATGTCGATCGACATGGGGTTAAATTAGACCGGCAGGTTCGGTTTAATTGTCCAGTTTGGTGGGCCGGTTAAGGAAAACACTAGGTTTTGATATAAAAGGCAGAGACAGTGTTCTGGCCGTTTTTGTTGATCAGAAAATCAGAAGTTAGGGTTTTGGAAGAGGTTTGAGAGAGAGGCTTTGTTCTTTAGAGGTTTGTGAGTGAGAACAGCTTTTGTTCGGAAGTTTGAGAAGGCAAACGGCTGGGATATTCGAGGCGGATTGGGGTGAAACTTGGTGGATTAGTTGACTGCAATCAGTCGGCTTCGGGGTTGATTTCTGATCGAACCAGAAGGAGTCTGGAGGCGATCCGCATACCGACGCGTAGTTGTGTCTGTCTAGTTTCCAGAACAGTCGTCCGTTTTGGTTTTGGACCAGTGGTTCGTCGTGTACGAGGCTTTTTGTAACCGTTGGTCTCTTTTCTCATTTTGATTCTCTGAGGTGAGTGCGTGACCGTAGGTTTATCTGGGTAAAAGGATTGATCCCAATGCGTTGTTTGATGATTTGATGGTTTATTCTCGTGTTATGTATGTTACGTGTTGCTTGGATGTGTTTGTAGATGGTTCCTGTGCAGGGAATCGACGTATGTGCAGGTCAGAATCGGACTAGAGAGGAGAAGGTTCGATTCTGCGATTCTGCAGCATGTGTCGATCGACACAGGGTGTGTGTCGATCGATTGCCGTCAGTTTGACATATTGATTGATATGTGTTGATCGGTTATTACTTGGTGTTGTGGTTTGTCTCTTATGCCTGTGTGTATAACCTGTAGACGGAATGACCGTCTCACTGAGTATTTATGATAATACTCACGCAACTCTTTTTGCCATGTGTTGCAGGTAAAGAGGAATTGTGATCGTGGAATCATGGCCGGGAAGAGGAGATGATCTAGAGTCTCGGTTGTGTGTTTTATATTGTCGTTAGAACTGCTAGGGTGTTGGTAGTTCTGGAATTGGATGTTGTTGGTTTCAATATAGTATGAGATGTATTGAATGGTTTGATTTAATTGGTTATAGATCGATTTGTTATTGTTGATTTTAATTGTTCCGCATTGCTTGTATTTGGCCCATTGAGGATTATTATCTATGATGATAGTAATCCGAAGGAAAAAATTTTAAATTTTTGGGTCGGGTCGTTTCAGGCTCACTCTCTCCATGTGCATACCATATCCTATAACCCAGCATAAATCCATTCTTAAACAAGTGCTTCCTGACTAAAGTAACCTCAAGATTTCTATAATTCCGACATTTTGGACAAGGGCATAACATAATACATGTTTGTCGTGTTATGTCCTGGTTTGAGGCGAATGACATGAATTGCCTAAGCCCTTCTTTGAACTCTTCTATAAGTTTTTCTGTCTCTTCATCGTATCTAGGTTTGTCCATCTATGAACGAAAATAATCATAAGGATCTTAAGACATTATTGTTGGTATTGTTTGTATTTTTGGTTTCCTTACATGTTAATGGGAGGTGGAGAATATAGACACAAAATTTCAGACGGATTTTCGAGGAATTTCTGAGGAATTTTAAATTGCAACGGCTAATCTAACGGATACATTAACGGCTATGTAAGAACGGCTATATTCGCGATAGTCCTGGAAAATCCCTCGGAAATCCCTCAGAAAATTCAAACAGTTCCGACGACTTTTCCGATGGAAGAGAATCTCTCAAAAATTTCCGAGGGAATTCCAAGGATTTGTTTGTCCTCGGAAATTCCGTCTGAAATAGACACTCTTTCTTGTAGTGGTATTTTTAGCTTGGAAATCCTTTCAAATCCGTTAAAATCTATTTTGAAATCAAATCCATAAATAAATCCGTAGATTGAATAATACGTGATTTGAGTTAGTATTTATAAATCATAGAACCAATAACATTATATTTGAACAAGGATTTTAAAATCACATAACCAATAACATTAGGTTTCGTGTCGATTTTGAAATCCATTAAAATGCCCAAACCAATAACCCCTACTAAATTAAGGTTGTAATGAATTAGGGATCGCAATTTTTTTTTTAAATTATTTTAATATTTTAAAAGAAAAAATAATCCAAACAGAAATATGAAATTAATTCATCAAAATTCTGAAAATTTATATATGAGTAGCAAAATATTAAAAAGTGGACATAATTCAAATAGATTTAGGAAAATTAACTGTTTAAAAATATGTGATTAAATTTAATTAGAAATCAAATAAAAAAGAATCAAAAAGTATAAGCAACCGATAGGTTTCTCAATCGGTGGTTCCACATCAGCGTTTCCAATCTTATTTGTTTTTCTCCACTTTTTATAATATTAAGTTATACACCCCATACATGTTGTTCCTACTATAATAGAGAAAATACATACGTGCAGGTTTGAATGGTTATTTAATCTTTGGCCTAAAATAAAAATCCTAACGAAGAAGAAAAGTTCTTTTTAAAAAATGCTTTTTAAGAAGGTACTAGCATCATGTTTTGATCCAGTTTGTATGTATGTTGATATCAGTGGAAGCACGTCACTTGAAATGCTCAACAACATTAAGTCATTTTGGTTCATTGTTTTGATTTGATTCCGTCTTTGCATGAATTATGGTATGAATTAGTTAGTAGGACGCATATATTATTAGAAACAGTACCATTTCCAACATATAAAACAGAACTTTTCTTCTCCTCTGTTGGTTCTAATACTATGAACAAAATTATTAGTTGGCTGAGTTTTTATCTCATCCACTCAACAACAACGTGTTTACGATATAGGCTTAGCAGGAACACCAAAATGATGTAATCATATATCTAAACAAGTATTTAAACAATGAATGAATCTGTATGTATTCTAACTACTCTAGACTCTTGTCCTAAGAGAATACACGATGATTAATGTCACGCCTGTTGCTGTTGTTGAACTACCAAAACAGAGACCTTAGAGTTAAGCTCTTTAGCCGCTAGCAAATCTCCAGTGACACCTAACTCTGGAAGTTCGACCCACTCCATTAGTCCTGTGAAGTCTTGTGATTCCATACAATGATCTTTCCCGACCACCATAAAATCGTACGCTTCGGCGAGTAATCGGACTGTGGTGGCCACCTCAAAACCACTGGTCACATTCGTCTCTGTATAACCAATATTTGTTGTCTCCTCTGTAATCTTGAAATCCTTTAAGCATTCGTTATCCAGAATGTACTCCCAATTCTCTGACTCTATTTCCTGATTGAAGACGAATTGGATCACGGTTATATGGACCCTCGGGTTATGTTTCATCCTTTTCACCAATGACAGTGCCTCCCGATCGTCTTTGCCTCCAATGAAAATCACACCGACATGGATACTGTACCTTCTCTTGCTCGTCACATTTCTTCGGCGCGAGAAATGTCCACGGTCAATTAGTATTCCTATAGAACAAGGCGCACGCTCGAGCAAAGACTGGTTTACCCGCCTTATGTCATTGTCTTCTGACTCAAACGACCCATCTACGGTCCATCTCCTACCCGACGGGACGATAATCATCGACGTCGTCTGGTCAAGTGCGAGCGTGTAAATATCCTCGTGCATCATTTTCTCATGCGAGAATGCAGTGAACGTGGTCACAGTTACAGACTTCAAGCTTTCCAGCATGAACTGTCTGAGGGCAAGGTTTGCGGTAAGGATGTACGAGTTATTGTTAAGCCGTTTCGACTTCTTCTTGTGCGAGACTAGAACGGGGTTAACCTGACCAACGAGCTTCACGAGGTGGAGGGCTGTGACTGCGATAGGGAAATCTAGGTTCGGTGAGGAAAACAGCTGGAGGAATGTAATGATCTCGGAGACGTTATTAGGTCCATGCAAACAAGTTAGAATTCGGAGATCGGAATTTGGTTTCAGATGCAATATGTCCCTTTTCTGGTAGTTAATGTACTTCCGTTTCGGATCGTACAAACTCCTTAAGACTGCTGGGACAATCCCGGCATTTAGTAGCGAATAAATTATCAAGAACGCGTACGTTGCCTCCGATATATACTGCAAAAAACCATATAAACATATGTTCCCATAACCGCAAATCGATTATAACAATATCACATTGCTTTTTGGGTTAGAAGGTTACCGAGTCGTCTAATACGGATTCATAGAGAACAAAATCAGAGAAACTTTTGTAGCTCACGATGATGGAAATAGCCATGGATTCGTTGAGAGGTAACTTATAGTACAAGCAAGGTACAAGGCATGCGACCAGTTTTAGGATAAGTGTTAGAACCGTTAGGAAGACGTTGAAGAAGATGTCATTGAATTGGTTGAAGATCCGTATGCCATCACATCTCATCGCGCTGACTGTTATCGAGATTGGTAAGAATACGTTCATCGTGAGCTTCTCGTACTTGGCCTCCAGTATCGATCCTAACGGTGGACCTTCCGGTACGACAAGGCCGATCACTAATGGTCCCAACACGTATTTTAAGTTGCATAACATTGAATAAACAGAGGAAGCTAATGCAGTCAGAATCACAGCATGGACGTAAATATTCTTCTCAGGCTTGCCTTCCGGTGTACGGTCTATGATCCATTGCACAACCGGCTTAAAACCAAGAAAGACGATGAGAACGAAGATGACCACTGGAATGGCATCACGAAAGGCTGTTACATGTGAAACATTCGTGTACATTGCCTGAAAAGCGGCGAGTACCATAAAAAAAATCCCGAAGATATCGTTGATGACAGATGCAGACAATGCAAGGCGACCAAGCTCGGAGTTGAGGATCTTGAGCTCTAGTAGGATATATGTTGTAGAAGGCAAAAGTATCGAAGATTGGGTTATAACGATCACGTGCGCTCGCCTATGGCTTGTTTTAGAGGCATGTAGTGAGGGTTGATGTTGTCGGAGTAGAAAGAGACCTAACAGAGGAGCAAAGAAGGACGAGATCCCGATTACAACGGGCAGTTTTCCGCTATGGAAAGCCATTCGCCGGCTTGTCCTAACAGTCATCAAAAATGTAAACATTAAGGTTCCAAACACGGAGATGCTTCTTAACACCGCGTTCCCGTCCAACGCAGGATCCAAAGATAGCTTTCCTGAAGATTGCTCCAGTACATCCAGCATCTGAGGCCCTAATATCAGTCCAGCCTACAAATAATTTCATATATGATATATATAATGTGAAAAGAATCGAAATTAAACCTATCTTGAATAGCATGCATGGTCGTTCTATCGCCGCTTAAATATTTTCCTTGCCTGTCAAGTTACATATGGAAGGCTGCTTACAATCATATGGGAAGCAATCTGAGAAATGCCGATGCGTCTGAGGAACATGTGAGTCATGACAATGAAGATGAATATGAGTAATATCTGAATCTCAAGGAGAGGCAGCGAGTACCTGAAAACCACATCTGGCGATTTCAGATTCTCCAACAACCCATCTGAAGAGATGTTGAAGAATAATTGTACGCAATCACCAATGTAGGTTGTCGTATTCATGATGAATAAAGGCCAATAAACAAGCGTAACTGTACAATTTGAGACAAAAAAAATTTTTGTGTGTTTGTAATTTATAAATAAAGTATGTATCTTTGAATTTGGAATTTGAAAAGAGCCGAGTTGTTTTAATGAATAATTACTAGAACGACCTTTACAAGTTTCAAAATACTAAGAAATGGTTTATAAGACATAAAAACCAGGATTATATTTTGTTATTACGAAAATGGCATTGCCATTTTTTACTTAAAAAAAAAACAAAAACAAAAACACAAAAACACCGGAGACGACCGCGGAGGCTGCGGAAACACTGGAGACACGCTCGGCAGAGGTGTGCCGCCGGATTTAGATAAAATCGGATTAAAAATCACAAGCTAAAAAAAAAAACATGAAATATTTTGATTTTTGGTTAGATAAGGGATATATGATGTTAGATATACTAATTTTAGGCTAAATCCAGTTGAAAACAAGTTAAAATACAGTAAAAACGAGCTAAATACAGGTTGGCCGTCATTGTTAGTGTTTGACAGCTTTTGGGTTGGTGAAGAAGACGAATGGTAAATTACGATTTTACCATTTTTGAATAAGTCTACCACTACTTCAAATAAGTCTACCACTACTATAAATAAGTCTACCATATATTATAAATCTACCACTATTATAAATAACTCTACCACTACTATAAATAAGTCTACCATTGCGCGAACCATCAATAAGTCTTCCGATCACAAAATTAAATCTACCACTACTAATAATAAGTCTATCACTCAAAAATAAATCTACCACTACTATAAATAAGTCTACCACTGCACGAACCATCAGTAAATCTACCGATCACAAAATTAAATCTACCACTACTAGAAATAAGTCTACCGATCACAAAATTAAATCTATCACTACTATAAATAAGTCTACCACATATTATAAATCTACCACTACTATAAATAAGTCTACGATCGTGCGAACCATCAATAAGTCTACCGATCACAAAATTAACTCTACCACTACTACTAATAAGTCTAACACTCAAAAATAAATCTACCACTACTATAAATAAGTCTACCATTGCGTGAACCATCAATAAGTCTACCGATCACAAAATTAAATCTACCACTACTACTAATAAGTCTATCACTCAAAAATAAATCTATCACTACTATAAATAAGTCTACAACTGCACGAACCATTAATAAATCTACCGATCACAAAATTAAATCTATCACTACTAGAAATAAGTCTACCAATCACAAAATTAACTCCACCACTACTAGAAATAAGTCTACCACATTTTATAAATCTACCATCACTATAAATAAGTCTACCATTGCGCGAACATCAATAAGTCTACCAATCACTTAATAAATCTACCATCACATGAACGATAGACTTATTCCCTTTTGGCGGAAAAATCTTTGCTTCTCATTAATGGCAGTTTCGTAAATACGTTTTTTGTTATCAAAGAAAATAAGGGCAAAACAGGTATTAAAAATCTTTCAAGATTATTTGAATAATTATGAAAGATTAAGGTCATTCTAGTCAAAAACCCATTTATTAAGGTCATTCTAGTAAATCCCTTTGTTTTAATTTTTTTTTTGGTCTTCGACAAGAATCTATTTTTATAGAATTTATTTAGATTGTGAAGCAATTTGGATTTTAGCGGGTATGATTTGCTGTGTTCGGAGCTGGAAAACCTATCCATTTATAAATATACTAGAAAATAAAACTAATGGTAGTATGTTTGGAACAAAAAATTCAACTAAAGATATTTTAAAGAATTTCTCTAATTTTTTTATTCGACTGGTTTTCTAAATTAACAAAAAAGACCAGCTATCTATTTGACAAAAATGAGCAATTTTGTTTATCTAATATTAGAGATTATCCACGCGTTCCGTGGATTTAAAATTAACGTGGTAAAATATTCAAAATATTACTTATATTTTTTTTCTTTCTAGAATGTCTTTCAGAAGTCTATTGCTTTTTATTATCAGCAAATTCAAATTATATCTTATATATTATCCATTATCGTTCTAGAAAATATATAAGAAATGTGTTTGTTTCAAACGATGAGTTAAAGTGATTCTTAAAGCAGTGATTCAAATGGATGGAGAAAAAGAGAGATGGATTCTTTAAAACATGAAATTTCATTGAACTCAGATTAAATGCATAAATTAAAAAATTTAGTCTATTGTTGTCTCAAGGTTTTAAAGATGGTACTTCATTTTTTTAATTGGTTTATATCAAATTATATCAAAGTGAGATTGTGTTTTTCCTTGAAAAATATAAAAAATGTTATTGAGCTTATTTAGTTACTTTTCTTATATTTACAATCCACTAATATTGACTTAAATTTATTTTTAGCCAAATAAACTAATATTAAAGTCTATTAAGAAAATATAAAGATCATATTTAGATTATAACTATAATAACTTGATATGTTAATTTTAGTTCTATTTTAATAAATGATTTTTTTGATGTAGTTATTGTAAGAATTTTAATTCTATATCTTCTAAATTATAAAAGCAAAACAAAATTAAATAATTTTTCACTAAAATATAGAAAATGACATATATTAGTGACACATAACAGACTTTCATAACTTGAGTTTAAAAAAAACTTTAAAATATTATATAAGATATACATGTTGACCCCATTCATGATCATCAGACCTCAAATTGTTACAATTGTTTTTTTTATTAATGATTACAATTAATTTAGAAACCTTAATCCTCTAGAATTAATAGAACTAGGACTTTACCCGTGCGTTTGTTCGCTATTTAACATTGTTAACAATATTGAAATGGTTTCATGTTTTGTACAATATTAACAGAGTTGTTTGAAGAAAAAGAAGATTTCTTTTTCGCATATTTGGAGAATAATTAGAGAACTCTAGGGTTAGGGTTTGCAATATTTGAGTATATAAAGTTTAAGGGTCGTGCCTAGGAGAGGTAATACTTAGAGCCGCAAATTTGAGAGATTATAACTTGAAGCTTCGCCAAAAACAAAAGCTGTCAAGGTGAGTGTTCCATCCATTGATTCACTAGGAGCGTGAGATCATTGGGTTGTATAAGATATTGATTCGTGGATAGAAAGCAGTCTAAGAACTAGATGTGTATAGATCCATATAGGTGAATCGTGTAAAAATTACTTATAAATAATAATAGTAGATGCGTTTGTTTGGCGCTTTCCAAACAAAATTTTGTGTTGTGCACGTTCTCTAAACTTACATTTCTTCTAACGTCCGTGAACCAAAAATTAGGAATTTTGGTTGTGTCTCAATCGACACAAGTTTTGAATTGAACCGATTGGTTCGGTTTCTGAGCGTTGGATTACGGTTCGGATTAAGGAAAATCCTAGGGCTCGACTATAAAAGACGAGCAGCCGAGTTGTGTCTCATTTTCAGATAGAAAACATAGATTTTTCGTGAGGATTAAGAGAGGAGAAGGATCATTATTAATTTCTTTGTATTCTTGATCCTGAAAGAGTGAGATTGGATTGTGGGGCTATAGAAGTGTTTGATCTGTGTTCTTTACGAAGGAAGAAGGAAATCCGGTTCTAGGGAGTTGTAGCCTCTGATTTTCGTGTGTTCTTCGTGTTCATATCTCAATCCTTTCCGCAATGAAGGTGAGTGCGTGATCATGGCTTATCTGGATGGATGGATTGTTAAGATTCGTTGTGTTTGTGTGGATTGGATGAATGATTTGTGTGTGATTGTGTTCGTGTGTGTATACGATTTGTTTTGGTGTGTTTGTTGATGTTTTCGTGGCAGGAATCGACTTGGTACAGGCTTGAATCGAAGGTTTGATTATGGCGACACTGCAGCCAGTGTAGATCGACACTAGGAGGGTGTCGATCGATGCCCTCGTTTTCACGTATTATGTATTGTTGTGATGATTGGATTTATTGTGTGTCTTAATAATTCATCGTGCCTGTGTGTATATGCCGGTAGATGGAATGACCGTCTCACTGAGTATTTGTGATAATACTAACGCATCTCGTTTTGCCATGTGATGTAGGTAAAAACAATGTGTGATCGAGGAATCATGGTTATGAAGAGGAGGATGATCTAGAGTCTTGTTGAGTTGTGATTTGATGTTGTTTAGAATTGCTGGTTAGGTTGCTAGTTATTCTTGGAATTATTGAATTGGAATTGGTTCTTGTTGGTTTGATGAATTGGTTATTTGAATGGTTTAATTGAGTTTTGTTTCCGCTGGTTGTTATGATTGGTTTGCTTGTTGTTGAGAATTAGTATTTATGGGTATACTAATTCGATTATATTAAAAAAAAAAACAGATCCAGTTATTTCAGTTTGGTATCAGAGCCCTTACGGTTTTAGAGCGGGTGAATTTGGAGTCCTAGATCATTTTCTTCGAGCTTTCAATGAGATTCCACAGTAAGTGTTATGTGATTTTGTGAAATTTCTAGTATTCTTAGTTTCTGCTTACCGGGAGCGGTGCCGACTCAAGCTTGAGTAGTGCCACTAGTGGCACAGGTGCAACTGAGGGTTGCGGTTGTAGAGAAACTCCCATCTTACCTCAAGATGATGGAGCAGATGCAGAGGATTGGCACGAATTCTTCTCGAGAGGTGCCAAGCCTGAGGATTCTGATGAGTGGAGGATGAGGTTAGAGCGTAATTTTTGCTTTATCAGGTGTCCAGAGGGATACCGGGTGGATCTGACAGTTCATTACTTTGATGGGATTGGTGGAGAGGCGTTGTGGCTAGGTTCGTTCAAGGGACCAACAATACACTCTAATCTTATGGGATACAAATTCAGCTAAGCAATTCAAAGTTGGTTTAAGTGTCACGAATTAAACGAGCAAACAAATGTAAATTCGGTGTAAACAATTAAAGGAAAGGCGTTAGGTCAAGGGATAAATCTCAGGGATTAGATCATCAAGAACCAAACAATTATTCAGGTTATCAAGTTATGAACCAATCTAGAACTCAATCATAAATTTAAGCTAATCCAGTGTCGTGGCATCAATAACTTCAACAATCAATCTAACTCCCTAAACTGTCGTTTGAGGTTACAAGGAATGATGAGCATTAAACGTATAGGATCAATTTGTTCACGTGTTGCTTTAGCTTCAACTGTCGTTGGCTAAAGCCAACTCGTCCATCTAAGTCAATTCCAGCAATTTACAACACTTTTGATGAGTAAATTCAACCTAAAATCAGAGACTAGGTGATCAATCTAGTCTAGGCAATATGATCGACATTAGATGGAGATATCGAATGATGTTTCAAAACCTATCTATGCTTAGTTCATGGATATCTAATCCCATCGAACCCTTAACCTAACAAAGGGGACTACTCGCACATATTCAAGCAAACAACAACAGCGAATAAGATAAGAAACTTCATTGAAAATAAAAAAAGATAAGAGTTTAGAAATCTTCCCCAAAACGTGGAAGGCAATCTTCAAGCTTACAACTCTAAAAACAAGTATCAAATCTCTCTCTCACTTGTGTTTTCTCTTCTCTGTTGTGTCGTGTCTCTCTCTGGCTCAAAAGGGTCGAAAAACTCTCCTTTTATAAGCCCACGGTGGCTGGAAAAAATAGGATTGCGAAAATTAGGTTTAATGAATATTTCCAAAACTGGATCTCCTGGGAGCAGGTGCTCTCTCTTCTTGAGCGGGTGCTCTTTTTCTTCAAAATATTCTAAAAAGATCCAGATTCCTTTCTTTTTCACCAAATCCAATTGCAAGTTCCAATCCTCCATTCCAGCCGCATTTTAGACCTAGAATAACTCAAAGTAGAGTGAAAGACTCGATAAAAACCTACAAAACAAAGATTAGAATGCGCCAAAAATGCATTATATCACTTGGGAACCAGAGGCTAAGAGAAAGGTAAGGTTCGGAAAGTGGTTCAAGAAGCAGCTCGAGGATTGAGCTTTATTTCATGGTTCCCAGTTTCAGAGTTAGCAGTGTTGCTATGTGGTTTTTGGATTATGTATTTTCGTTTGAGGATATAACGATTATTGCATTTTTGAGAATTATAAGATGAGTATTTCTTATGGTTTGAGATTTATTAGATGAGTAATTCTTATGGTTTGACTTGTATTGTCATGAGTTATGTGTTTTGAGGGTTTAGAAATAGAGGTTTTATGAGGATTTAAAACTTGTCTATTTCTGAGGGTATGGGAATAGAAGTTTCACGAGGATTTAGAACTTGTCTATTCTGAGAGACCTTAGTGAGGAACCCTGGGTGGTTGGGTTGGTTAGAGTTGGCCTGAAGATTGGTCATGGATAAGATGATATTTTGGGATAGTGGAATGTCATGTTAGAGTCGACTTGAGGATTGGTCATGGATGAGGTGATATTTTGGGATAGTGGAATGTCATGTTAGAGTCGACCTGAAGATTGGTCATGAATGAGATGATATTCTGGGATAGTGGAATGTCATAGTGGGACCACGGGAGATAGTTCTTGTCAGACATGCTTATTAACAATTAAGAATTGATTGCTCTAGGAGATGAAAATTTCCCCGAATAACTCATCGGGAGATGAGAATTTCTCTTAAAGAGATGATAATTTCCCCTGTATGTTATTGAGAGATGAAGCTTTCTCTCGAAAGGATGAGGATTTCCACTGCATACCGATAGCTCGACGGACTATGTGTCCTGAGGGTGTGAGTGGTATGGTGCACGGATAGCTCAAAAGATGTTTCCTGAGAGTGTGAGAGGTGTGGTTATGAGTTGGGAGCACTTAATGTCTAAACCGTGGCTATAAGCATAGGACTAGATGTGAAACCTTAGAGATCGGGAGTGTTGATCTCAAGTGGTGCTGGCCGGGTGGGGCAGGAGTGTTGACCATAGTGATTCAGTGTTGTGTAATTTGAGGTCGAATCCTGGTTAGTGGGGGAGAATTGTAACGCCCGTGAACCAAAAATTAGGAATTTTGGTTGTGTCAATCGACACCAGGAGTGTGTCAATCGACACAAGTTTTGAATTGAACCGATTGGTTTGGTTTTTGAGCGTCGTATTGCGGTTCGAGTTAAGGAAAACCCTAGGGCTCGACTATAAAAGACGAGCAGCCGAGTTGTGTCGCATTTTCACAGAGAAAACAGAGATTTTTCGTGAGGATTAAGAGAGGAGAAGGATCATTATTTATTCATTTGTATTCTTGATCCTGGAAGCGTGAGATCGTGATTGTGGGGCTGTAGAATCATGTTTGATCCGTGTTCTTCGCGAAGGAAGAAGGAAATCTGGTTCTAGGGAGTTGTAGCCTCTGATTTTTGTGTTCTTATCTCAATCCTTTCTGAAATCGAGGTGAGTGCGTGACCATGGCTTATCTGGGTGGATGGATTGTTAAGATTCGTTGTATTTGTGTGTATTGGATGAATGATTGGTGTGTGATTGTGTTCGTGTGTGTATACAGTTTTTTTGGTGTGTTTGTTGATGTTTTCATTGCAGAAATCGACTTGGTGGAGACTTGAATCGAACCAGAGAGGAGAAGGTTCGATTCTGGCGACACTGCAGCTAGTGTCGATCGACACCAGGAGAGTGTCGATCGATGTCGTCGTTTTGACGTATTATGTGTTGTTGTAATGATTAAATTTATTGTGTGTCTTAATAATTCATCGTTTCTATGTGTATAGCCGGTAGATAGAATGACCGTCTCACTGAGTAATTGTGATAATACTCACGCATCTCGTTTTGCCATGTGATATAGGTAAAAGCAATGTGTGATCGTGGAATCATGGCTATGAAGAAGAGGATGATCTAGGATCTTGTTGAGTTGTGATTTGATGTTGTTTAGAATTGCTGGTTATTATTGGTTTGATGAATTAGTTATTTGAATGGTTTAATTGAGTTTTGCTTCCGCTGGTTGTTATGATTGGTTTGTTTGTTGTTGAGAATAGGTATTTATGGAAATACTAATTCGATTATATTTAAAAAAAATAGATCGGATTGTTTCATTTCTTTCCTAGTTCCATTGTTCAAAGATTCTCCGCCTCTTCTCTCTTCTCCAGCGAACCGGACGAGTCCGGTTAAGCATCCTTCATGTTCGAATTTGGTTATGATTTTTTAGCCATTGAAAATGATTAAGACTTCGTGTTAATTGACTCATTATTGGCACCCTTAACTGTAGTCTGAAGTCCGAATTTATTGAAGTAATTATTAACTGAAGCCTTTTTTCTTGGTTGTTGTTTGTGTTTAACAGGAAAATATGAGCTGGAAGATTTTCTGCCTATAAAAAGATTTTAGCTATAGCTGCATAAGTTAATTTACAATTGTGGCGGTTAAAATCTTAATAGGTTTTGGAAAAAAAAATTTGTTTTAAAACATGCGTGAAACACTCAGTCATCTCAGAAATAACAAAACTTTTGGACATTCTCCTGCCAAAAAAATGCACAACGCATATTAACACTCTCTATAGTGGGTTCTTATGGAAAGGGTTTTTGTAATAATAGCCCCCTAAATTTTTTAAGTATTTAATGTTTGGCGTTGTTTTTAAAAATTTATTTAAAAAATCGAAAAAAAATCTCTTTGCTTTAGGCTCCCAAAATTTCATGACTAGTCCTGCATGCGTGACCTCCAAACTTGGAACAAAGCTTGTATTCTAAAGCCATCTTGGATTCACAAAAGTCATTATGGGTCGATTGGTATACAAGGGAAATGCTAGATGGTGATGTTAACAACTATTGGATCATTAACACTAAAAAGAAACAAGGCTAGTCGTGGTTCTCTAATAAACTACTGAAGTTAAGAGATGTGGTTTTTCCTTGGATCAAGTTGGTTGTTGGGAAAGGTAAAATGTGCCAATTTTGGATTCATAACTCGTCTCCTTGTAGCAGATTGGTACTTTACCTGGGGAAAGATGGTCCTCTTAATTACGGTATCATATTCGGCACTACTTTGGCTGAGCTCTAGCATAGAGGCCAATTGTAAAACGGCCCGACCCGAAAAATTAAAAAAAAATTCAAACTCGAATTATTATTATCATAAATAATAATCCTCAACGGTTAAACACAAATATGTGGAACTCAACAATCAATAACCAAACAACTCATTCAATAAATCTCATAATTTATTGAAACACTAAACCAACTCCTATTAACAATTCAAACTCAAACATCCAGACTTCACTAGCATCCTAGCAATTCTAACGATAATGAACAAAACCCGAGGCATTAGATCATCTTCTCTTCCCGGTCATGATTCCACGATCACATTTTGTCTCTACCTGCATTACATGGTTAAAAGAGATGCATGAGTATTATCACAAATACTCAGTGAGACGGTCATCCCATCTACTTGGCTATACACACATGCATAATCAAAAGATACAATACCAAGATGAGCAATCAACAATACAAGCACAAACAATCAACCACAAGTTCGCCCAAACAGGCCATGCATCGCTCGACACAACCACCATGTGTCGATCAATGCACACTGTGTCGATCGACACACGATGCAGATTTCCAGGAACCGAACTTATCCTCTCACGGATCGATTCCTGAACGCATCTCATCGATCTCCTGCACAAAACCTCACCAAACAACACGAAATCCAACCAATAACAATAAACAATCGTATCCAATCAATTCTTTTACCCAGATAAGCCATGGTCACGCACTCACCTTGCTTTTGGAAGGAAAAATGATGAGAAAACACGAAGAACAACACCCAGATCTCCAAATCCGAAAATCCTCTTCTTCCTTCGCGAAGAATAGATCAAATCCTAGTTCCAGAGCCACACAACACAACCACGAGCTTTTAGGATCAAGAACCTGAAGAATCTCAACAACGATTCTTCTTTTCTCTCAAATCCTCTCTCAAAACTCACTGGAAACTCTCTAGAACTTTTCTGGAAATCTATGAAACTCTAAAAATGACCAACAATGCGGCCAAAACCCTATTTATTGGAAAGCCCTAGGGTTTCCCCCTTAACCGACCCGCAAACCGACAACTAAAATTGAAAACGGACCGGTTCAATCCAGTTTGCGTCGATTGACGCACACCACATGCGTCGATCGACGCACGACCAATTCACAGAAATTGCTCGCAGTCGTTACAAATTGCGTCTTCCCCCAGCTCAGGTTCTTGCTAACCTCCATGTGTTTCTCTTTACACTGCAACTCTTTGACCATAATGATAGATATGAATGGAGGGTTAATAGTGTTGTCAAAGATTCATACTCTACAAGGGAAATCTATAAGCTATTGAAAGACCATAAGCCTATTGTTACTTAGGTGAATGAGGTCTGGAACAACGCAAGGATCCCTCAGCATCAATTTCTAGCGTGGCTTTTTGTGCTAAATAGATGTCCTACTAAGGATTGTCTGTTGAACTGGGGATTACAAACAAGCAACTTGCGTCCTTTGTAATGCTTCGATGGAATCAAGAGACCATCTTTCCTTTGCTTGCAGCTATAGCTGGCATTTATGGGTTGAAATTGGGCGTCGATGCTCAACTTGCGTCAAACTCTTTGGTTTCTCTATGCTTTACCTTCAAAGAGTAATAGAAAAACGTTATCTCTCTTGGGCTGGCAAGCTACAATCTTTTCAATTTGGTCATAAAGAAATCATCGGATTCATTGGCACACTTACAAGCCTCACAATCAACTACTGCATAATATTCTCTAAATATTATTTGATGAGACATTAACAAATAAAAAATCATAGGTGTCAAGCAAAAAAGAATTAACAGGACACATGAATTAAATTAACCAATCAAAATATTTCAATTAAGTCTATATACCATGTCTGAAATTTCTACATATTTACATTAATTTTTTAACGTAAATACTCACAAACACATGTGTTATAAATTTAAATCCAACTAAAAGTAACATGTAAATATTTTAAAATATTATATAAATAATATTTTAATGATGAATCATTTACCAATTCAAATACTTAATAAAATTGTATTAATGCCATTTGGATATCATATGTGATTGACATATAATTATTTTATTTTATATTGGCTAACTGTATTCATATTACTCTAATTAAATTTACGTTTTTGTTATAAACGTACAACTTTACAAATCAAATATTAATGTTTGAATTTTGATAATCATCATTTTTATTTTTGATTATTTCTTTGATTTTTATTTGAAATTATTTTTACATTCTAACGTGATATTCTTTTTTTTTTGGTGAACTCAAATAAGTTTTAGAGAATTCATAATTTCAAATGTATTGGATTTATATTAAAAAGCTTACATTCAATATAAGCATCATGCAAATTAAATTTTATAAGATAAAATATATTTATCTATATAAGAGATTTACTATTTAATATTTGTTGTCTCTACTTTTTCCGGCATGTTATAAAACTTTATGAAATTTTGTTTTTGAATATTTTAAACCTGCGTTTGACGTTAGTAAAAAATTTAGTTGATGCTTTAATCCGAAACAGAGCTTCGAGTCTAAGAAGTGAACGACCTAGGCTAGCTTTGAATCTCCTCCAAGCCTGGTTCTCAATAGAATCCTCTCACAGTGAGAGTCTCACTGATCTGCTTGCCATGCATCTACCTCCCTTATCTTCAACAACCCTAACTCTGATCAAAACCTCCGTTTGATCATTCATGGAGTTTGTTGGGTCTGGTTTATGATCAACTAGCCCCGTCCGTTTACAACTAGACACTAAAACTGGTTCTTCAATGGGTTCTAATGTAATGGGCTTAAAAGCCCCACAATTCTTTATATTTTCTTATGCAATTGCAAAATAAAATCCTGGTCTAAGGCACTATTTAATTCTCAAAATTAATAAAACCTGAGGTGTGAATTGAAAGAGGATTTTATTTTACAATTTTCCCTATTTAGACATAAGATCTGGCCGCAGATCTTCAGGACCCACCCAGGCCCCAAAAGAAAACATCAGTCCCTTCTGGTTGTTGGCTTACCCGTCGACTTTCCGGTTCCCACTTCCCACTCATTTTCCCTTCAACTAAATTCTTTAATATTTCATTTAATACCTTAAACAAACCTTTTGCTAATGAATACCTTGAAGTTTCAAAATCAATCAATCTCCCACAAACACAGTCCTCTTAAATAGTTTTTAATTAAACACCAAAACATACATCACACTCCAGTAGAACACAAACCCAATAATTTCACATTCATGGAGCCAAAACATGGATGTGAAATTGAGTTTAGGATACAAAAGTCTATAAGCAAAAAACAAAAAGAAAAAGCAAATAGCAAAACTCTCTCACTTGGTAAAAAAACTCGTGTTTGAGTTAAACCAGGGGAGTTTCATTCCCATTATCACTCTAAATCTAAACCCTAAATGGATCAGATTCACTCTCCACAAATTTATAAGAAACAAAAAATCAAGCTCTATCTACAGAAATCTGACTTAAAAGATCACTCTCACTAAAACCCTAAGTGAGATTAAAACTGAAAAGTGATCTGTGTATGGTATATTAGAAGACTATTAGTATCTGCTGAGCAAGGATAAAAGATCGGTGCGCAATTTCAGGTCAAAGCAGAAGAACTTTCTGATACTTGGTTTCTGAATAAGACCCATCTGAGAATTGTGAGAATGCCCTTTTCTTGTTGGAATCCCCACAACCATTGTTGACAATTGGGCTCTGAAACTGAGGTGGTGGGCCGGTGACCGGAGGGATCTCAGAGGTCTCAAGAGGTGGCGGCGGGTGGTGCCACTGAGGCAGAGGACCGGCTAAAAGGAGTGTCTGAAGCAAAGGACCTGCCTTGAGAACAGCTTGTAAAAGCTGTCCCTTTTCAGGCAGAGGCTTTTCCAACAACAATGTAGCCATTATTTCAGTTCCTGATACATCAACAGATGCTTGGTCCCTTATCACCGGATCGATCACTGATGGTGACATGATGCTCTCTTCCATGTCTGAAGACGAAAAGCTCTTGTTGGAGTTAGGCTGATGCTGCTCTTCTTCAATGCTTGAAGCTCCTGATAAAGGAGGAGTGATATGTTTCTGTTGAAGCAAGAGATTGTCGACTAAAAGATGATGACATTTCTCGAGGGCTTCGTCTCTTTCTCTGAGGGTTTTCGTTAGAGCATCTTCGAGATGGATCAGTTGTTCATCTCTCTTCCTTAGTTCCTCTCGAGCCACCACCTTCGTTTGTTCTAGCTCTAGTGTTGTGTACACAAGAGTCTGTCTTAGCTCTTCCGTTGTCTAAACAATTCAGCAGAATAACAATCAAAACTGTCAACAGAGGAACAGAGAATATTCACACAAAAAAAAAACAGAGGAAAAGAGAAACCCCTAAAGTTGAGTCTTAATTTGCAGATTCATATCAAAATTAGGGTTTTAGTCACAAATTACACGCGCAAACGCAACACACGTCCCCAAAATCTTGTCTTTTCCAGCGAATTTACTTACAAAATGCGAAAATTAAGCTAAAATTTCGGGATTATGTCCGATTTCTAAACCCATTGAGGAGAAGTCATCCAATTGCAGAACTAAGAAAACTCATTTTGTAAAATTAAGCTAAGAAAACGTTGAATGTATAAGTGTAATAAATATTAATGTAATTAGAAACCCAATTATGCAAAATTGACTTTAAAATCAGCAACTGAGTCAAATTTAGGGGTTTGATGCACAGACGAAGAAGAAGACTGCAAAACCTCACAAGAAACTTATGGTTGTGGACACACATTATGCTCAGATCTAAGCAGAGTAGTGAATCAATGAAAGTAAAAGCAACGAAAATTTAAAAAACCAAACACTAGTGTTTAGAGAAACATAAAATGTTGGAAATTTTTTTGCATACCTTTCCATGAGAGAAGTAAGTCCAGGTAAGAAGAGCACTGCTTTGGTCCATGATCTTACAAAATTAAGCTTAAGTGATGTTTAGAGTAACTAAACAAGTGTGAAGAGAGAGAAAGAGAGAGTGAAGAAGAGAATGGGTTTAACGAAGGGTTCTATGGAAAGAAAGAAAAAAAAAGAGAGAGAGACAGAGGATTATATAAAGTAGTGAAACTTCATGGACTGCTTATGCCTGTCGAGGAGAGCTTTCAACTTCTTTTATCAGTATCCCAAAAGTTCAAACCCCACCTAAAAATATTCAATAATATATTCATTACGTTTATTAATCTATGGAGAAATGATAAAATATTACCGGATATCACTCATTAAAAAACATAAAAGTATGATTTAATTTTTTTTAAAACAATTATCGCTAATTTTTTTTCATTCTAATGAATGATTTTGCATTATATTTTAAATCAAAAAGTGTTGAACACGATAGAATCTTTTATCTTATATAATATAGTAAGATTTCTCAAAATTCAAATCATGAGAGGTTTTCATGCGTCATCTAATTTTTTGATATTTATTTTTTTAATTTATGTATTAAAAAGAAAAAAATTAGGGGTAATTACAAAAATACAACTTTTTATATGCATATTTGCAAGAATGTCACTTAGAGGTGTTCATTTGCAAAAATGCCACTAATTATAGATTTATAAAGCCTATATCTTAAAATTTTAAATTCTAAAAAATGTTTTGACCCCTAAACCCCGTAAACTCTCAAAACTAAACCCTAATAGAACATGGTTAACCCAAACATAAATAATATAAAGAAAAAATAATTTTTAAAAAGTCGTATTTTTGCAAAAATTTCAAAAATGTGGCATTTTTATAAAGTGGCATTTTTTAAAATTTCTCAAAAAATTAAGTGTCTTTTAATAATTTTAGCAATTAATTCTAACAATTGAATAGCTCATTCTCATGTAAATTAATTCTAACAAATTACAATTAAGTGTTTTGTGTACATTTATGTAATTTTTATGTAAATTAAAAAATATATTTTATGTAAATTTATGCATAGAAAATAGATTTTTTTTTAACAAATCCAACCATATCTTATAAAAAATTTTTTTTTTTGCCTTTTGTATATATAACTGTGATTTAAAAAAAAATCGCAAACGAAAAGTTTTAATAAAACGAAACATAACATGAAAAAAAAAGATGATGTGAGAAAACTAAACAATCTTATATAATATAGTAAGGTTTCTCAAAATTCAAGTCATGAGAAACTGCCAAGTGTCATCTAATTTTTTGACATTTGTCTTTTTAATTTATTTATTGAAAAAAAAAAAAAAATTAAGTGACTTTTAATAACTTTAGCAATTAATTCTAACAATTGAATAGCTCATTTTCATGTAAATTAATTATAACAAGTTATAATTACAAGTGTTTTGTATATATTTATGTAATTCTTATGTAAATTACAATATAATTTTTATGTAAATTTATGTATAGAACATAGATATTTTATTTATCAAATCCAACAATCTTATATAATATAATTTTTATGTAAATTTATCCATAGAATGATTTTAGGATTTTTAGGGCTGTTAAATACAACAAGTCTTATTGGAAAAATTTAGAATTTAAACATTTTGTTAAATGATTTCATAGCTTTTAGATAAAAAAAGGGGAACCCTAACTTATCTGAAGTTAAATTTTTTCTAAAAAGGTAACTTTCTAGAAATGGAATGTTTCTTAAAAAGGAAACTTTTCTAAAAAGGGTAACCTTTCCTGTTTTAGCAAACATCTGGTTTGGATTCATCTTGAATCGGTTTTCAGTGGGTTTGGTTTCAGTGTGGTTTAAGCAGGGTCTTATGGTTCTCCTGGGAGACGCAAGCGGCCTGCATCGGAAGCGGCAAGGATAGAAATGTGAGGAACAAGTTCTGTAATCCCCTAGGTTCATTTCCTGCAACTGATGAGTGTGGACATGTCTAGGCTAGACTTATAATGTGAAATTATATTGGCTTGAGCTTGGTTTATTGGTTGATGAATACTAGAATGGTAGGGTCATTGGCATTATTGATTGTAGGCGTACCGTGTTGGTATAAGTGTTTGGTTTGTGGGCGTACCGTGTTGGTACAAGGGTACTAATTATGGGCGTCATGGGTTGGTACAAGAGCATTGATTGTCGGACCATGTTCGCAAGTACCCAGTTAGGTACAACACAGCCCGTTAACCGGCTGACGAGCCTCTTGGGTGTGGCCCTTGGTTGGATAACCACTTATGCATTGCGACTCAAGTGTAGGAAGTCCTCAGTTTGGTGTACCTTTGACTGATTATGTACCCCCTGGTTGGAGGACTACGATGTATGGTCTCGTGGGAGACGATCTCAGAGTTTGGCGTGCCTTGAGACGAATAGTGTGATTACTAGGCATGAATCTTGTGATGGGAATATTGTCTCATGTTATTCTTCCGGGCTTTACTTGTTTATATGCGTTTCTTGTTGCTAGAGGCGGCTCAATAATGCTCAATAAATTTAGAGGTCGTGTGCAAATTCAAAAAAAATTGTCCATTTATTCATAACTTTTGAAAAATTTGGCCATTTAATTTAAAAATTTTGCTTTAAATTTTTTTAAAAATATTGGACCCTGGCATTTGCTCCTTGTGCTCATGTCAAGAGCCAGCCGTGCTTGTTGTGTTATGCGCTATGTAAATTGTGTGGTGTTTAGCTCACTTTCACTGAGTATTTTATCCCCAAAATACTCAACCCTCTATTTCAGTATATTTCAGATTTAAGCAAGTCTTTCATTAATGAGTCGGATTGGATCAGATAATAATAGTCGTTGTAAGGTGGTATCGAAAGAGTGGGATGTTCACATATATATTATAAAGTTAAATTTATTACATCTCGAGATCATGGTTAACAAATCACCATTCACTAGCGAAATCATCATTTCTTGTCAATTAGACATTTAGTCGATTATCTTGATTATTTTTTATATAAACTTTGGAAATTCTGTACTTTTGACTCATCTCCTCGGTATCCGGAGTCAATTTTTAGATATTTTGATTTAAAGAATGACCCTCCGTACCAAAGGGGATTTGAATCCGGACACAAGAAAACCAAACCTGTTATATTACCTCACTAGGCCACCACACCTTTGGTGATTATCTTAATTATTTGAGGGAATATGTAATCGAAATCATGTGTTCAAAGAATCCTAGCGGTAATTCTTCATTTAAACCAACGATATACAAAAACCTATAGTTATTATTTAGATTAGGTTTTCAAAACTATAGGCACAACCCTAGCTCTGGGGTTTGGTGCAATGACTAATTCCGTAGTTTACGTACTTATTGGGTCTCACTCTCTTATGAATCTCATTCTCTTAAAGTAGTTCTGTTTTCTTCTATTGTGTTGTCAATGGATACAACATCATTTTTTGTCTTTTACCAAGACGAAACAAGACTATTATGAAAGTAGTGTCTTTCACATTACACTGATTTCACATTACACCGAGAAGAGCGGGGTCCGAATACTGCATTTGAACATTTAGTTTTTGTACCAAGAGTATGGTAGCCTAGTGATAATACAAGGGGTTGGTTCTTTTGTGCCCCGGGTTCAAATCCTTTTTAGTATGGAAAGCTATTCTTTAAATCGGAATATCCAAATACTGTCTCTAGGTACCGAGGAGATTATGAGTCAAAGGTTCGCAACTCCCGCAGTTTATCCAAAAAAAAAAACATTTACTTTTTTTTGTATATATATACATATGTAGTTCATATCATAAGGAACTATAATATCCTTTTATAAAATAAAAAAATGGAAAAATTACAAACACTATTTTTATGAAACAACTTTTCAAAAGTACCAATATCCATTTTCAAAAATTTCATATCATAAGGAACTATAATATCCTTTTATAAATTAAAAAATGGAAAAATTTCAAACACTATTTTTAAGATACAACTTTTCAAAAGTACCAATATCCATTTTCAAAAATACAATTTTTATAAAAATTTAAATTTGTAAGAGTTTAAAAAACATATTTATAAGGGTTTATAAAAAATGTTATAAACCTTTAAACATAATAGTATTCTTTTAAAACCTTATAAAATTTATAAAACATATTTTTTAAAGCCTTATAAATTTTATAAAACATGTTTTCTAAACCCTTATAAACATGTTTTTTTTAACTTTAATAAACAATGGTAATTTTGAAAAAAGGTATCATAAAAATGGTATTTTTCAAAATTATTATCTGTTTAATATAATATCTTTTCTCATGTTTTTTATTTAATGATTGTAATTTTACTCAAATACTTTGAAGATGTGAAGTAGTGAAAAAGTAGTCTACATAACGCATACGAGTAAAGAAAAAAAATCCAAAAATATATTTGTGATAGTTTCTAGAGTTAGTCGATATATTATTCAATTGGTAATTTTCCCATTTGTTTTAAGTCAACCAACCAATATAACAAAAAAAAAAAAAAACCATACCAAAATATTTTAGAACTAGTGGAAGCTTTTTTGGCTCAGTGGTCAAAGATTTAAAGCTTCTACACCAGAAGATCTAGGGTTCGAATCCTAGGAGATGCGACTTTTATTGATATTTATGCAGATTAATGGAAGCTAGCTTACAAGAGATCTTCAGCATGGGATAAGGTAGAATCTTCTGATGTAGATCAAGATGAAAAACTTGTTCATTGTAGAAACGTCAATGTAACAATTTTCATAATTTATAATACAATAATAATAAAATTGCAACGTTAAAAAAATATATATGTTAACACTATATACGGAAGTGGTCTGAACTTTGCCCATTGTTTGTTTCCAAGATTTTGGGGCTTAATCATGAGTAAAAAACTAACAAAAATAATCTTTATGAATTTAGAGGTTTAAACTATAATAACTATACTACCATAAACTACTAGCCTACAAAATCTAATTCAATTGGTTTTTTTTTAAACAACGGTTTTCTAATCCGGAGCGTTGTGGTCAAGTAGTAGGTAAGGAGACGAGCTTGTGACGCCAACATGTTACGAGTTCGATCCATCTGCTACGCGAAACTAAAACACATTGCTTTGGACACCCACATAAATATAGGTCTTTGATTTCGACCTATTTGTATATTCGTAGATATAGTCTATCCATGGGCTGCACCTCCCTTAAAAATTTGTTTTGACTCTTCCGTAGACCTAAGACTTATCCTGAATTATAAAAAAAAAACAACGGTTCTCTATTTATTTTAGTTATGGACATACTAAATACATTTCTTAAAATATTATGCATAAATGTGTACATGGCAGAGTCATATTTTTAAGATATGCACTCGCACTGTTTCACATTGCTTTTGTTTTACTTTTTCTCCTCCTAAGATATTCTCATATAGTTATCAGAAAAAATATATATATATATTCTCATATATATAAGAAATGAAAGAAGCAGATCTTCTCGTCTCTGGTAGACTTTGGACCAGTCATGTTATTTAAAACTTTAAAAAGAACTATATAGATGTCAATGAATAGCAAGTCTTCTCCAGAAATCATGTGCATGCAGCCCCAACCAATGAAGTAACAGGAAATCGATGTGTTTTCTAGATTTTTGTCTTAATGCAGAAAACATGTATTATCGCCCACCTATATTTTTTGGAAAATATAGAAAATTGGAATGAAGAAAAATATGACTGAATCAAATAAAAATATAATTTAACTTGTAGCAGGAGGATCTGCCGGATTAGTGATTCCTATTTGAAGAAGGAATTGTTCGGTGGGTTTAGGCGAGAGTATAATTTCCCTCAAGCGTGTATTTATCTAACCAATCTTATTTGGCCAGTCGAAATGATGTCACGCTTTAGGCTTATTAAAAAACTTAGTGAGTGGGCTACTCGACGGCTATACTCATCCTGGAAGAATTAGTCGAGTGGTAAAAGCTCGGATTACCCTCTAATTTACAAAAAAAAAAAAAAATCTATTTGATATCCATCTTAAGAAAGCTAAAATGCTAGCACTTTGCCAGAGCTAGAACTAAATAGGGTACATCCAACATCCCTGAACCGAGATATGGAAGTTTTGGAGAAAATACTAATGAAAACTTGGCTTCCACCAGGGAAGCTCACTTATAAATGAAAACCTGATTGGCGGATCTTATGTTTTTAGAAGTGTTGGGCCAAGAAGAAAGGATGACATGTAGAAGGTTTGGAATCATCTAGAAACGTGGGGAAAGGAGGAAGTTTATATATGGACATTGGCCAATGTAGTGAGGAGGTGGAGGAAAATAAGAAAAGTATCTCTTACTAGAAAGGCAATTAGAAAAGAGAAAATATTCTCTCTAAGGGAGTTTTGTGAATTAATAAGGTCTCGTATTTTACACACAAAATATTCTCTTCACATCTAGAGCCAAAGAAACATGCTCACAATAGAAAAGAATAAGGAGGAGGTCGAACATTTCTCACCACCCCACGCCGGAGGTTAGGAAGATATGCGTGAAGGTAAGGCGTGATCCATAACTTATCTAGTCATTTTCTAGTCTTTTTTATTATAGCTTTCATAGGGTTCTTTTAGAAGTTAGTGTGGGGTTAAAGTAGTAGTAGTGGTCAAGGAAACTCGATCAAGATCAAGTAGATTCATACAAGAATTCGATTTGGTGCACGAGCAGAGGCCGAGAACCACTTGACCAAGGGCCGAGTGCGAGATGAGGAGGTCTCGTGGGATGGCAGGAGCCTTGATCTGGCTCGATAGAGAGATCACCCGCAGATCGACGTTTCCGGCTCCGGACTCGGTAAGACATTGTACCATGGATCCTTGATATGCTCAAATTTGCCCTGAGCTACTCTCTCAAATTAAGAGATCGTAGTACTACTTAGGGATCGAATCCACAGGGAATCAAATCACACAATCAATTAGTGAATTCAAATTATGCTAAGTAGGTAGTGGTGAATGTAAAATAAACAGCGAATGATTATCAAGGTTTTAGTTATCAATTGGACAAGGAGTTAGGAATTGGAAAATTCGCAGGAATGAATCGAAATATGTTCGTGTCGATCGACACAGATGTCCGTGTCAATCGACACATGGATAAAATACGTTATGATTTTATTAAGCACGGTTCTAGAACTCAAACACGAATATAAAACCAATTAACTTTCGTTGCAGAGATTATCTATGACTAAATCCCTAAATTCCAAATTTCTTTGCAAACTTAGTGAATAAAATCAAGCTTTAAGTTCAGGTTCAATTGTTCACAAAATTACTAAGCCAAATTTCTTTGCGAATAGATAATTTTGCTCATCTAAGATTATATCAGGTTGTTAATAATACTTTCGCATCTAGTAAAGCAACCTAGGATATCCAATTTCAGTTGATCAATCCTAAAATCAGAGTTAAATCAATCTAGATGAAGAACATAAAGATAAATCCTAACAGGGTTTCAATCCTAACAATTTCTCATCAAACCTTTGAATAACCCTAAACCTAACAAGCAAACTACTCAGACATAGATGCAGTAAACATTACGAATGAAATAAATTGCATAAAAGAGATAGAGTAAGAGATACAGAGATTCGAAAACGATGAAATCCAGAAGTCTGAAATCTCCTCAAAGCTCTGCAAATCTTTTCTCTCTCAAGTCTTAATTAAAAACTCTATATCCACCTAAAAGTCTAAATAAAAACTATATATAATGTGTAAAATTCGGACTGGGCTTTTCTGAAAACTCCTGGGCTTTATGGGCCCAAGAGGAAATTCTTCTCTTCTCGTCAGACATGAGCGTGTCGATCGACACACAGGCCCGTGTCGATCGACACAGACATGTAAAATTGACTTTGACTTGATCACTTCGTCTCTTCTTTCCTCGATGCTCCAAAATGCTCCAAAAGCTTCCATTAAGCTCCAATCGTCCTTTAACCTGTAAAGACTCAAAAAGACTCGAAAAATACCAAAAATACTCTATAAAAAGGACTTATATCATGGTCGAAAATGGGTAAAAACCATGATATATCAACTCCCCCAGACTTATCATTTGCTTGCCCTCAAGCAACACATACACTAAGAATGTGAAAGAGGTTTGAAAACGCAGAAACTTACCTTCCTTTGGAGTACCGGACCGATCCCTTTCAATTAGTAAGCCACATAATGCAAAACCAATTCAAAACCAGACCACCATGTACTTCTCCATAGACAGTCGCAGTCTCCCAAATTCATCCACGACTTCTCAACATAACCCGCTAGTCCTCATTGCTGGGTCTCGTCCCAGATCTCGATGCCAAGAACCTTCTAGACTCATTCGCATACTATACCATGACTAGTGAACCATACAACCTTTGGTACTCTTTCTCTCCCCCAGACTTATTCGATTCAGAAACTCAAAAACAGTGTTTTCACTACTATTGTTCCTTGTGAGGAGACAGGGTCGTAAGATCGCTCGTCCTCTACATCCGTTCTAATGGACTCAGACTGCTGCTTTTGAGTTCCAGGTGATCACCTCTTGAGTACTGGCTCACTGAAATTTTATTTCCTCATCTTATACTCAAGAACTATCATATCACCTCAAATCATTCACTTTTTTTTTATTGATCGAAGGAGAGGAGTACAATTCTTTTCAACAGAGATTGCACTTGTCAGGTATGAATGAGGAGTCAAGCTCTATGAACACCAATCACCGAGGAGACCGCATAATTAGCTCGAACCCTGGGCAAATTATGCTGGAAGTAACAGACGTCTCTAGTTAACTGGTCAGCCTTAGAATTTTTCATTAGTCTGACTCTGAAATCGATTCTGGAAGAATGGTCACACAACTGAAAGAGACGATCCACTAAACCAAAAGAGGGGTCATTGTTTCCAACTGACTATTTTGACTCAATAAAAATGTTTTGGACTGACTCTAAAAAACGAACACAAAGTTAGTAACTACCTCCCCCAGACTTAAACAACACTGTCCCCAGTGTTATCAAATCTAGAGTTGGTGAAAGAACAGAAAAAGAAAAAGAAAAACCAATTGAAAAGAACGAGAACTTACCTGTTGCAGCTCGTGTCGATCGACACACTGTTGTTTCCTCGTCTCGTCGTTTTTTTTTTAATTTTATAAAATCCTGAAACATTTAAAACCAAAACTAAAAATTAGTAAACAAAGGGAAAACAAAACGAAAATAAGTAGACTTACCAGTGGGTTGCCTCCCACTCAGCGCTTGTTTTCAGTCATTAGCTTGACTGTGTCAAGACTCAGAACTATGGTGGATCGGTGAAGGGAACAACTCCAGGAAAGAGCTTCATGGTGTTTTGCAGCATCTCTTGGACAACTGCATCTCCTCTCTCACTTAGCTCTAAGGGAAGGATGATTATGAACTTAGAGAAAGGTTTAGAGCCCCCTTTTCGTCTCACCTTTGGTGCAGCCAAGTCTCCATCAGATCTCAAAGAGGGTGGAGTCAAAGGTGGAGCACATGGGATCTTCTTCATATCACCAAGGTCTGAACTCGGCTCTCCTCCATTTGTAACGGTCGGACAAGAGTTCTCCTTAAACCGAACTGAAGGGTAGAAGACATTCTCGTTGATCTTGGAGAAGGAGATTCTCTTATTGGGAAAATCCACAATCGAACCCACAGGGGCAAGGAATGATGACCCAAGAATCAATGGTCTCTCCCTGTCATTCTTCGTCTCCATAATTTGAAAATCCACCGGAACCAGACAATCTCCTACTTGAAGCATCAAGTCAGGAATGAACCCTTTCGAAACTGTTGAGGAAAAGTCAGCGAGCGCGAGAGACATCTTTGAAGGTTGCAAATCCTTAATCCCCAACTTCCTTGCAACAGACTGAGACATGACATTCACATTAGCTCCAGTGTCACAAAGAGAATTCTTGAATTCCATACCCTTGATCGAATAGGGGACAACGAACATCCCTGGATTCGGTATCTTCTGCAACTTCCTCAGCTGTGGTTGAGCATGCCCCCCTTTTTCCTCTGGTGATTTGACACTAACAGCTCGTGGATATGGGATCTTGGGCTTGTAGATCCTTTCCTTTGCTTTGACTGATGGTTTCGACGCGTTTGGGCAGAACTGGGATCCGTGTCGATTGACGCTGTCCTTGTGTTGATCGACAGGGGGTTTCTGGGTGGAAAAATCACCAATTGCGTAGACTCCAGTGTTGCGATTTTCGACTTGTGTCGATCGACATGAGCCTTCCGTGTCGATAGACACGGGGTCTGGAACGACATTCTCTTCGTCTTCGAACTCCTCTCTACTTCCCAAGGTGATAGGATTGACGTGTAGTCTCGGATTTGTGCCAGTCTTGCTCGGGAGAAAACCTTCTTGCCTCTTAATTGACTCCGCGGTTTGAGAAACTTGAATATCCAGCTTCTTGACATGGGCGTTCAAAGCTTCAAACTTCCCATTCAGATCTTGGTACATAGCATCCATTTTCCCATTGAAGCTTACGGTCATCTTTTGTTGGCCCTCTAGAATCTGCTCCAGCATAGACTTCATCTCATTATCTGAAGATTGAGCAGGTGGTGTCTGATAAGAAGAAGAACCGTAGTTTCTAGTGTAATTGCTCTGGAAAGGCTTCTGATAATCGTTCTTTTGATACCCTTGTTGATTACCATACCTATGCCCCTGAAAACCAGCTCCACCAACGTAGTTGCAGTCCTTTTCATCCTGCTCTTCCTCTGGAATGAAGGTCTCTACCTCTTGAGCAAACTGAACAGTCTTCTTACCCACTAGCAGGTTATGCACAGAGTCAATTTTGGCTTTCACCTCAGCTATCTGGCTTCCATCTATGTTCCCACCAAGCTTCTTCCTCTCGAAGTCTGCGTTCTTTGTACTATTGTTAGAAGCCAAGTTATCAATGAGAATCAGTGCATCCTCCGGATAGCGAGTGTTGAAGTTCCCATTGCTAGCAGAATCCAGAGCCATCTGATACCTCCAATCAATACCTCTGAAGAAGATGCCCAACAGCTGAACATCACTAAACCCATGGTGAGGATAATCTCTCTGGTAGGACTTGAATCTTCCCCAGAAAGCCTTAAATGCCTCAGTCGGTCCCTGCTTGAAAGTAGAGATCTTAGTCCTCAGATCCTCTGATCTCGCCTCATCGAAGAAGTTGTTGAGGAAAGCATTCTTGGTGTCCTCCCAAGTAGTCAGCGAGCCCGGCTCTAGCTGCTTCAACCAGTAGGCTGTTTCTCCACCTAGAGAGTAGGGAAAAAGGTTGCAGTAGAGGTAATCACTCGACACTCCATTAGCCTTAATGCTGGAAGCTAAGTCCTCAAATCTCTCAATGTGGTCCATGGGGTGCTCAAAGGAAAGACCGTGGAATGGATGCTGAGCTACAAGCGAGAAGAAAGCAGGCTTCAGCTCAAAATCGCTCCTCTGGAATGCAGGAGGGCGAATCGCTGCCCTGTTGGTATAGAACTCGTCAGGTCTGTTGTACTCTCCCAGAGTTCGCCCTCGCCCAGCTGGCTCTTGGCGATGTATAATAAGATGCTCCTCCACAATTACAACTCCATTCTCATCCAACCTCTGAGCCTGAGTATTGCATCTACGACCCTCAGCATCTTGAAAAAACCCATCTTTACCTCTGATAAGAATCAACGGATTCATTGTGGCTGCCTTTCTTGCTGCTCGGTTAGCCCGCTCCAACTTTCCAATCTCGAGGTTGAGCTCAACAAGCTCTTCGTTCTGGTTTCTCCTGGTAATGCGATTAAGCATAAACCTGAAACACACAAGACAAAGAGAAAATAACAAGTATCAAAACAAAATAAAATAATAGACAAAACTCTAACATTAAAAATCGAATGGTGATTTTGACTCCCCGGCAATGGCGCCAAAATTTGATATGCTCAAATTTGCCCTGAGCTACTCTCTCAAATTAAGAGATCAATGTAGTACTTAGGGATCGAATCCACAGGGAATCTAAACACACAATCGATTAAAGAGTTTAAATTATGCTAAGTAAAAATGTATGAATGTAATGAAAAATGGCAAAATAAACAGTGAATGATGACAAAGGTTCTTGTAATCAATTAGACAAAAGAGTTAGGCTGTGGGTAATTCGCAGGAAAGAATCGAAATACGTCTAAGTCGATCGACACAGATGTCCGTGTCGATCGACACGAGGATAAAAAAGTTTAGGATTTGTTAAGTGTAGTTCTAGAAATCAAACATGAATGTAAAACCAATCAACTTTCGTTGCAGAGATTATCTATGACTAAATTCCTAAATTCCAAATTTCTTTGCAAACTTAGTGAATAAAGACAAGCGTTAAGTTCAGGTTCAATTGTTCACAAAATTACTAAACCAAATTTCTTTGCGAATAGATAATTTTGCTCATCTAAGATTATGTCCGGTTGTTAATAATACTTTCGCATCTATTAAAGCAACCTAGGATTTCTAATTTCAGTTGATCAATCCTAAAATCAGAGTTAAATCAATCTAGATGAAGAACATAAAGATAAATCCTAACAGGGTTTCAATCCTAACAATTTCTCATCAAACCTTTGAATAACCCTAAACCTAACAAGCAAACTACTCAGACATAGATGCAGTAAACATTACGAATGAAATAAATTGCATAAAAGAGATAGAGTAAGAGATACAGAGATTCGAAAACGATGAAATCCAGAAGTCTGAAATCTCCTCAAAGCTCTGCAAATCTTTTCTCTCTCAAGTCTTAATTAAAAACTCTATATCCACCTAAAAGTCTAAATAAAAACTATATATAATGTGTAAAATTCGGACTGGGCTTTTCTGAAAACTCCTGGGCTTTATGGGCCCAAGAGGAAATTCTTCTCTTCTCGTCAGACATGAGCGTGTCGATCGACACACAGGCCCGTGTCGATCGACACAGACATGCAAAATTGACTTTGACTTGATCACTTCGTCTCTTCTTTCCTCGATGCTCCAAAATGCTCCAAAAGCTTCCATTAAGCTCCAATCGTCCTTTAACCTGTAAAGACTCAAAAAGACTCGAAAAATACCAAAAAGACTCTATAAAAAGGACTTATATCATGGTCGAAAATGGGTAAAACCCATGATATATCAATCCTGTAGACATCGATCCCGGATTGATGGAGATTAATCCGCAGATCGGTACACTCTCGATCCAAGTAGTATTAGCGAATCAGTAAAGTCTTGATCTGGGATCGATAGGGATCGACCCGTAGATCGGTAAAGTCTTTATCCAAAAGACTACACACAGTTGGGCTTGTTCGGGCAGAGGCTCAGCTTGTGACAATGTGACCATAGAGTGGAGCTTATGGTTGAGATTTTGAGGGTAGAGACTCGGCTTGCGGTTAGTGTGGTGGGGTATACAAGTTGGGTCAAGAGGATCCAAGTGTAGGGCTCGGAAGTGAGGATATAAAGGTACTCATCAAAACCATGTAGATATTGACGAAGACTCAATTTATAATTAAACTAGTACCCAGGAATCCTTAACCAAATTCCGTGTGAATTGAGAGGAATCTTTGTTTGGTAGTTTCAGAAAGAGTTGGGGTTTTATAGGCGAATCACAATTCTATTCAATCCGCAATTTCATGTAAATTTAGGTTTAAAAGTAACGGTTAATTAAAATATTCATTTATCCGATTGAGTCTTGCATTGGCACATCTATACTCTTTCTAGGAAGTTATCACAAGTCGAATAAGAAGTTAGTCGAGTACACTGGTAGGCTGTTCGAGTAATCATCATTAAATCGTGAAGTAGAGCTATGATAAATTTGTTACTCCAAAGAAGTTAAGTTTTACTTGAAGGTTACTTGGTTATTGTTTCCAATCACTTGGAAACTAGGTTGTCGTAGAAACGGATGAGAATTGACCCGAGAAAATTGAAATGGTGCTTGATGAAACATATATGATCAAATAAAACATATACGAAAACATTACTCATCAAAGTGTGAATGTGGGCGCTTGACTAGTGATAGTATGCTTGAAACCAATAAAAAATATATATTTTTATATTTCTTCTGTTTAAAATTAAAGGTTGTTTTGATATTTTTCACACATATTAAAAAAAAATATTAAAATTTTCATTATGCTTTTAAAAAACAACTTTAGTTTTGATATTCTCATCTACTATTAGTTGGATTTGAGGTCAAGTTGGACATTTATGTTTATTTTTACATTGAAAATCTCAAACGACATTTATTTATTTTGGTCGAAAAAAGACATTTATTTTAAAACAAAAAAAAAAAACCCTTAAAACAACATTTAATTTAAAACGGAAGAGGTAGTATTTTTTAAAAATTGTCTAATTTAAGTAAATGTTAATGGACGACGACAATAAGTAATTTGAGTTCTATTGGTTAACTGAAGAAGATGAATTTCTTGAATTTTTAACATTTGTAGTATATATTCAGAATTGAGTTTGACTTTAAAATAGGGAGCTCATTTGAGTTTGACTTTAAAATAGTCATAACTGCAGTATATATATAAACATGAAAATTATGTATGTGCATACTCCGAAGGCCCACAATATCCAATATTCAGTAACGCGGTATGAATATGATCGTGTTGGCAATTTGACAAACATAAATGATTCCTACTTATTGGTTAAGGTTTGTGTTCGACGCCACATATATGGGAGCTTGTATAAATGCACGACGAGACATGCTTTGCCTTCATTTTCTTCAATAAATAGATGATTGTTTAGAATTTGTTTTTTTATAATAGATGATGTTTTCAATTTTCTATGTAAAATTAACTGTGTTTTTGTTGTTTTTGACTGTTTACATTCTACATATTGTTTTTTTAATTGGTTAATTGTTTTGGAGTTGATGATAAAACATGTTTTATTTTAAAAAATAAAAAAATAAATGATTTCTAAATTTATGTGCAACAACTTTAAAAATCAAGTAATATAAAACTAAGGAAATATAAATTAGTCATGACACTGAATTAAATTAACTTTTTTCTGTTCGCCCGTTCTCTATCTAATTAAGAACCTTAATCACGATAACAAGGGAAACCAATTGCATCTTTTGTCGGCCAATACTTTTACATGATGTTTGTTTTTAAAGAAAAATTACTTGTAATTAATGAAACATAGTTTGTAGAAATCTTAACTATAAAATATGATAATAAAAAGGAAAAAACACAACCGAATTTCCGTTTTGGCAGTTAAAGAGGCATCGATTCTATAAAAATGCCTTTAAGGGAATCATAGTACCTATCACCTCTATATAAAGTATATGTATAATGTTTTATACCTTTGACACTTTGAGTAAAGTGTTACATGATGGTACAATTCAATCCTGAATGTCATTTATTTCTGAGGTTATGGTACCAAAAAAATATAGTTTTAATGTTTTCATTAATCTATGAAGGATTTGCATTTTCTTTAATATAATGTAACCGCAGTTCATCTAATCTGAGAGGGCAAAACATCAGTGAGATGCGTGTTTGAGTTTCAATACATGCATTATGATTACTATGACGTTTCACATTTATTAGCCATCTAAAAGATTAAAGTTCAATTCTCTCTCGATGAGGCACCGTAACGGCTCTCCCTTTTGAACAAATGGCCGTTACGCTCATAAGATCTCCTTGTTCCCGGTGGTTTTTTGTCGCCGACCATGAACAAGGCTCTGCTCGTCGAAACCAGCCACCTTCTCTTGGTGCTCTACTACGGTTTTGGATGTTCCTCTCAGGTTGGTGGGAGTGTTTTCGCATCAGTGCTCTCAACATCTCTGATGTTCTATACGGGATCTGGACTGCAGATTCTGTCTCCTATCATTCACGAGTGGATTGCGTCATATCTCGGCGGGATCGATTTGATTACATCCGGATACTCCTAAACTATGAGGATCCTAATACCATTGATTCATGTCTTAGGGAATTGAGATATGGAAAGTCTTCTTTCAACGATCATTGGGATTTATTGAGATCATTACCTATGAATAAGAGAAATCAAGTTTGGATTTTCTTAAATGGTGGCAATCACACAAATCTCTCCTTCGTGATCACTGTGAATCGTCGGTTTATCAATCAAGGGGATTTGATTGGAGGTCTCATGATCAGCTAGTTTTATCTCGCCAATCAACTACAAAAAGAGTCACTGAGATCTCACCTTTGTCATCACGGTAGAACTAAGCTGGTTTCTTTATGTAACGACCGCGAACCAAGATTTCTGAATTTTGGTCGTGCGTCGATCGACGCAAGGTCAGTTCGATTTAAGTGTCGGTTTGCGGCCGGTTTATGGTGAAACCCTAGGGCTTCCCTGTAAATAGGGGTTGCCGGCGTTTTTGGGACTTGAGAGTTTTCAGAACGTTTCCAGAAAAGTTCCAAAGAGTTTCCAGAGAGATTAGGGAGAGGAGATTCGTCTGGGAGGTTCCAGGATTGTTTCTGGAGTGCTTGTTGACTGCGTTGGAGTAAGATTTCGGATTGGAGATCCGTGTTCTTCATGTTCTTCCCGTTCTTCATGGTTTTTCTCATTCTTTTCCTTCCAGATCCAAGGTGAGTGCGTGACCATAGCTTATCTGGGTAAAGAGATTGATAGGATGCGTTTGATTGTTGTTATTTGGTGGATTTCGTGTTGTTTTGAGTTGATTTGTGCAGGGGAATCGTTTGGAATCGGGCCATGAGAAGATAGACTCGATTTCCAGGTGTTGTGTCGATGCGTCGATCGACACACGGGGCTTGTGTCGATCGACAGAGAGTGCATCGATTGATGCCGTCAGTTTGACGTATTGATTGTTGTGTGATGGTTGGTTATTGTTTGGTGTTGTGGTTTGTCCCTTATGCCTGTGTGTATAGCCAAGTAAATGGGATGACCATGTCACTGAGTATTTATGATAATGCTCACGCATCTCGTATGACCATGTGATGCAGGTAAAAACAAGGTGTGATCGTGGAATCGTGGCGAGGAAGAAGATATAGTCTAGGGACTCGGTTGAGTGGTTATTGTTGTTAGAATTGCTAGGGTGTTAGTAATTCTGGAACAGTATTGGATAGTTATTTGGTTGTTGTTTCGTATTGGTTGAATTGAATTGGTTGAACTGAATTGGTTGGTTTAGTTTCAATAAAGTATGAGATTTATTGAATGGCATTGTTGTTTAATTGTTGTATTGTTTTCCGCGTGACATGATAACCCGTTGAGGATTATTATTTGTGATAATAATAATCCGAAAGGGAAATTTTTTAAATTTTATGGGTTAGGTTGTTTCAGTTTGGTATCATAACTCTTATGGTTCTAGGGCGGGTGTAGTGATTGATTGATTATGTGAGTTAGTCGATTGATTGCTGTGTGGATTTGGAGTCCTAGATCATCTTCTTCGAGTCTTCAATGAGATTCCACGGTAAGTGTTGTTTGACTTTTCTGTTTTTTAGTATGCTTAGTGTTCTGCTGGGTAGGGCAGAGTGAGATGGCTAGAGGTACTAGAGGTAGAGGTCGTGGGGGCCGTGGAGGCCTAGGTGGTCATGGTGGACGCGGGCGCGGACTTGAGAGTGAGTCTGTTGCCGTAAGTGTGGTCTAAGAGACCACGTAGGAGCAGGTGGCTGATTCGCAGGCGTATCAGGAGGGGTCCGTGGGTGTGGCCATTTTGAGTGCTAGTGTGAGGACTGGTGAGACGGGTGTAGGTCCCGGTGCAGCGGGCCTAGGTTGGGTGCTGCTGCAGGTGGAGCCCAGGATCGAGATGATAACTTGGCGGGTTTGCTGTAGATGATTCTAGAGCGGTTACCAGGTGGGCTGCCGGCTCCGGGTCAGGCTCCAGGTGTGGCTAGAGTTCAGCCAGGTGTGGCTGGTGTGCAACCGGGTGTGGCTGGTTTTCAGCCAGGGTGGCTGGTATGCAGTCGGGTAGGGCTGGGGTACAACCGGGTATGGCTGGGGTGCAGTCAGATATGGCTGGGGTACAGCCGGATATGGCTGGGGTGTAGCCAGGTGTGGCTGTTATGGAGGAGCTTCCATCCTATCTTAGGATGATTGAGCTAATGCAGAGGATTGACACTGGATTTTTCGCGGGTGGTGCCAAGCCTGAGGAGGCGGATTTGTGGAGGAGTAGATTGGAGCGTAATTTCCAATCTCTCAAGTGTCCAGAGGGATACCGGGTGGACCTGGTAGTTCATTACCTTGATGGTGATGCACATCTCTGGTGGCGAGGGAGCTCAGGCAAGTATGGCCTGTGAGGATTTTTTTGGCTGAGTTCAATGCTAAATATTTGCCGCAGGAGGCGGTGGATCGGTTGGAGCTGAGGTTTCTAGAGTTGGCTCAGGGAGACCGGTTGGTGAGGGAGTTTGACGCGAAGTTCAATCGACTTCTGGTGCATGCGGGTAGAGGCATGGAGGCCCTGGTGAAGAGGTTCCTGAGGAGACTTTAATCCGATTTGAGGACTCGCTGTAGAGCGAGCAGGTTCGCCATGAGGGCGGAGCTGGTAGACACGGCTGCTGCAATTGAGGAGGACCTTAGGGAGCAGGCTATGGTGGTTAGCCCACCGGTTCAACAGCAGAGGAGGTCGCAGCAGCAGGTGGGTCCGAGCAGGGGCGGCAAGCCTACACAGGGACAGAAGAGGAAATGGGAGAGCATTTCACGGGCAGTCAGGGTGGTTCAGGATACTTCGGGTGTGGGAGCACGGATCATCGGGTGGAGAGCTGTCCAACGAGGATGAAGGCTTAGGATACACGGGTCGAAGCTCAGGATACGCGGGTGTGCTTTCACTACAGAGAGCCAGGGCATATCAAGCCCAAGTGTCCTAGACTTCAGCAGATGGCAGTGGCGGCAGTGCAGCCGGTGGCTCAGATTGTAGCGGCACCGCGGGTGTTTACTTTGGTGAAGGCGGGTGGTTCTAGCGCCACACCGATCACAGGTAATTTCAGAACCTGACTTATTAAATTCTGAGTGTGCGGATTTTACTCTGTTTTGGAATTTGTGAGTCTGTGCTAGAATGTTAGGGTTCTTAGGCACATGGGAGTTGTGTAGGGACTTTAGTAGTGGAGGGTTGTGAGTCCCATGCTTTGTTGGATTATGGAGCGATAAATTGCTTCATTACTCCAGAGTGTACGGAGGAGAGTGAAATCCGGAGCGATTCCGATAAGCTGCCAGGAGTAGTTAAGGTTGCTGGTGGCAAGACTTGGGCTACTCATTGGCAGGCTCGTGGTGTGGATATTCTGGTGGCGGGAGAGTTAATGCCAGCAGATCCGATTATTAGTCCGGTGGGGCTGTACGATGTTATTCTTGGTATGGATAGGTTGGATCGGTACATAGTCTATCTGGATTAACATCGGGGATGAGGTACGAGCATTATGAGTTTGTGGTGATGCTTTTCGGGTTGACGAATGCACCAGCGGCGTTCATGTGGTTGATGAACGGAGTATTCCAGGAGTATCTGGATGTGGTTGTGATCATCTTCACTGATGATATTCTGGTGTACTCGAAAAGTCCTGAGGAGCATGAGGGTCATTTGAGAGCGCTTATGGAGAAGCTACGGGAGCAGAAGTTGTACACGAAGTTGAGCAAGTGCAGTTTCTGGCAGCGAGATATGAGTTTTCTTAGCGAAGTGGTGTCTGCAGAGGGAATTTTTGTAGATCCGGCTAAGATTGAGGCTATCAGAGGGTGGCCTAGACCGAGGAATGCCACTGAGATTCAGAGTTTTTTTGGGCTAGTAGGGTATTACAGGAGGCTCGTCAAGGGATTTGTGAGTATGGCGCAGTCGATGACGAAGCTGACGGGGAAAGATGTCCCTTTTGTGTGGTCTTCAGCTTGCGAGGAGAGTTTTGGGAAGCTGAAGGAGATGTTGACGAGTACACCAGTGTTGGTGTTACCCGAGTCGGGTGAGCCTTACGTGGTGTATACGGATGCTTCGAGAGTTGGTTTGAGTTGTGTACTGATATAGCAGGGAAAGGTTATTACATATGCTTCGAGGCAGTTGAGGAAGTACGAGTGCAACTACCCTACCCATGATTTGGAGTTGGCTGCGGTGATTTTCGCTTTAAAGATTTGGAGGTCTTACCTTTATGGTGTTAAGGTGCAGGTGTTTACAGACCACAAGAGTCTGAAGTACTTCTTTACTCAGCCTGAACTGAACCCGAGACAGAGGCGATGGATGGATTTGGTAGCAGATTACGATCTGAAGATTAGATACCATCCGGGTAAGACTAACCTGGTTGCAGATGCGTTGAGTAGGAAGAGGGTTGCTTCGGCTCAAGAGCGAGATATGGAGGCTTTGGTGGGTGAGATCGGCACTTTGAGGTTGTGCGTTATCTCACAGGAGCCGTTGGGGTTAAAGGCAGCTAACCAGGCAGATTTGCTAAGCAGAGTTTGAGTAGCTCAGGAGAAGGATCAGGATTTGATTGATGCTTCTAAGGTTGCATGTTCAGAGTATGTGGTCTCGGCGAATGGGACGATATTGGTAAACGGGTGGGTTTATATACCCAGGGATGAGAGTTTGAGGTAGGAGATCCTAAGAGAAGCTCATGCGAGCATGTTGTCGATTCATCCGGGAGCTACCTAGATGTATCGTAATCTGAACGGTATTATCACTAGATCAAGATGAAGAGGGAAATCGCTAACTGGGTTGCAGCGTACAACGTATGTTAGTTAGTGAAGGCTGAGCATCAGGTTCCGAGCGGGTTGTTGCAGAATTTGTCCATTCTGGAGTGGAAATGGGACATGATTACCATGGAATTTGTGACAGGGTTATCGGTTTCACGGGCATATGATGCTATTTATGTGATTGTGGATCGTCGGACCAAGTCAGCACATTTTCTTGCCATCAGGAAGACCGACGAAGCCGCAGTGTTGGCTAAGAAATATGTGCTGGAGATAGTGAGGCTGCACGGAGTGCCAGTGAGCATTGTGTGAGACATGGATCCGAGGTTTACCTCAGAGTTTTGGAGGGCTTTCTAGGCTGAGATGGGCACTAAGGTGCATATGAGCACGACTTATGATCCTCAGACGGATGGGCAGTCTAAGAGCACGATCCAGACACTTGAGGACTTGGTGAGGATGTGCGTGTTGGATTATGGTGGTCATTGGGCGGATCACCTAAACCTTGTAGAGTTTGTGTACAACAATGGCTACCAGGTGAGTATCGGGATGGCTCCATATGAGGCTCTGTATGGGAGGCCATGTCGGACACCATTATGCTGGACTCAAGTGGGGGAGAAGAACATGTTTGGTGCGGATTTTGTTCAGGAGACGACAGAGAAGATCCGTGTCTTGAGGCTAAACATGAGAGAGGCTCAAGATCGGCAGAATAGTTATGTCGATAAGAGGAGGAAAGAGCTGGAGTTTAAGCTAGGAGATCTGGTGTATCTCAAGGCAGCGATGTTGAGGGGTCTTAACAAATCTATTTCAGAGAATTAGCTAAGTTCGAGGTTTATAGGTCCGTTCAAGGTTGTGGAACGGGTTTGACCAGTAGCTTATCGGTTGGAGTTACCTCAGAGTATGAAGGCGTTTCATAAGGTCTTCCATGTGTCAGTGCTGCGAAAGTGTCTACATGAGTCTGAGGAGGTGTTGGCTAGGATTCCGAAGGATCTTCAGCCCAACATGACGTTGGTGACGAAACATGTGAGGATTCTCGAGGGGAGGCTCAAGGTTCTACGCTAGAAGAGGATACCATTGGTGAGAGTCGTGTGGGACTGTGATGGTATTGAGGTGGAGACTTAGGAACCAGAAGTGAGGATGAAGGAAAAATTCTCGAAGTGGTTCAAGGAGCAAGTAGAGGCTTGAGTTGTCTTTTTCTGGTTTTCAGAGTCTGTGATAGCATGTTGCTATGAGTTTGGATGTATTTTTTGTTTGTGTTATAACGATCATACATTGTTGAGATTTAATAAGATGAGTTTCTTATTAAATGTGTTTATAAGACGTGAGTTCTTATGTGATGGCCTGGTGATTGGTCACTGGCGCTAGGAAATAGCAGTTTTATGTGAGTTAGAAAATGTCTATTTCCTAGTAGAGTCTGGAAACAGAAGTCTTATGTGAGTTAGGACTGTCTTTTTCCAGGGACTCTATGGAAACACCCTGGTGATTGGGTTGTTTCAGGTGGCCTAGTGTTGGTCATGAGATGATATTCCGGGATAGGGAATGTCATGATGGAACCACGAGAGGTGTTTTTTGTCGACATGTGCTTATGATGCACGTTGTAGAGTTGATTCCTCCAGGGGATAGTGGTTCTCCTAGATATACTTGAGGGGACAGTGAGGTTCTCTCCGGGGGATAGTGGTTTCCCCGCATATACTTTGAGGGATAGGGATCTCTCTAGAGGATGTGTGATTCCTCTGCAGCTGGTAGCTTGACGGACTGTGTGTCCCGAGAGTGGGAGGAGATGGAGCATACCGAGAGCTGGATGGATGGCGTTCTTGAAGGTAAGAGGGGTATGATTTACATCGAGAGCTCAAAGGGTGATGATCCTGAGAGCGGGGTGGTGTATATAGATATGAGTATGAGCAATAATGTATGTAGTGTGATTGTAAGTATGAGACTAAATGAACTTCAGGAATTGGGAGTGGATCTTAGGTGGTGCTGACCGGGTTTGGTCAGGATGGTAGCCGTAGTGAGACGGTGTTATGTGATTGAGATCGGGAGATGATCTCAGGTGGTGCTGACTAGGTTTGGTCAGGATGGTTGCCGTAGTGAGACGGTGTTATGTGATTGAGATCGGGAGATGATCTCAGGTGGTGCTGCCCGGGTTTGGTCAGGATGGTAGCCGTAGTGAGACGGTGTTATGTGATTGAGATTGGGAGATGATCTCATGTGGTGCTGATCAGGTTGGTCAGTAGGGTAGCCGTAGTGAGACGGTGCATTGTGATTGAGATCGGGAGATGATCTCACGTGGTGCTGGTCAGGTTGGTCAGTAGGGTAGCCATAGTGAGATGGTGCATTGTGGCTAGTATGAGACTAGTGGAGCTTGGGGATCGGGTGTGATCGCGAGGGATGTTGGCCGGGTGGTCAGGAGTATTGATAAGGATGTGTAAGTGGACGTCTAGTCTAGGGTTTTTACTTGCGTTTGGAACCTCGGATTAGATGACCCTAGTAAACATATGTAGCGGCTTTGGTCGTGCATGTTCTTGTTTGATTGTTGCACGATCAATCGGGCAGCCCTAATCTGGATTAGGGAACGTTGCGTTGTTGATGTTTCCGGGAGAGTCTGGTCGAGTTTCGGACGGGAGCGTCAACCGTAGGGTGATGGTGTTGTGTGATTCGAGGTCGATCCGTGTTAGTGGGGGAGAATTGTAACGACCGCGAATCAAGATTTGTGAATTTTGGTCGTGCGTCGATCGATGCAGGTGGTGTGCATTGATCGACGCAAAGTTAAATCGAACCGGATCGGTTTGATTTAAGTATTGGTTTATGGCCGGTTTAGGGTGAAACCCTAGGGTTTCCCTATAAATAGGGGTTGGCCGCGTTTTTGGAATTTGAAAGTTTCCAGAAATTTCCAGAAAAGTTTCAGAGAGTTTCCAGAGAGATTTGGGAAAAGAAATTCGTCTGGGAGGTTCCAGGATCGTTTCTTGAGTGCTTGTTGACTGCGTTGGAGGAGGATTTCGGATTGGAGATCCGTGTTTTTCGTATTCTTCGCGTTCTTTATGGTTTTCCTCATCCTTTTCCTTCCAGATCAAAGGTGAGTGCGTGACCATGGCTTATCTGGGTAAAGAGATTAATATGATGCGTTTGATTGTTGTTATTTGGTGGATTTCGTGTTGTTTTGAGTGGATTTGTGCGGGGAAATCGTTTGGAATCGGGCCATGAAAGGATAGGCTTGATTTCCAAGTTCTGTGTCAATGCGTCGATCGACACACAGGGCTTGTGTCAATCGACACCGAGTGCATCGATCGACACATAGTGCTTGTGTTGATCGATGCCGTCAATTTGACGTATTGATTGTTGTGTGATGGTTGGTTATTGTTTGGTGTTGTGGTTTGTCCCTTATGCCTGTATGTATAGCCAAGTAGATGGGATGACCGCGTCACTGAGTACTTATGATAATACTAACGCATCTCGTATAACCATGTGATGCAGGTAAAGACAAGGTGTGATCGTGGAATCATGGCAAGGAAGAGGAGATGGTCTAGGGACTCGGTTGAGTGGTTATTGTTGTTAGAATTGCTAGGGTGTTAGTAATTCTGGAACAGTATTGGATTGTTATTTGGTTGTTGTTTCGTATTGGAATTGTTGAATTGAATTGGTTGGTTTAGTTTCAATAAAGTATGAGATTTATTGAATGGCATTGTTGTTTAATTGTTGTATTGTTTTCCGCATAACGTGATGACCCATTGAGGATTATTATTTGTGATAATAATAATCCAAAAGGGAAAATATTTTAAATTTTACAGGTTGAGTTGTTTCACTTTAAACCTTTAGAAGCTTATTCTATCCATATTTGTCATCGCATCTCTCACTATGACTTACTTTGGTAAGATGGTGGCGCCAAGAGACGAAAGAAAGAGAATGTCACCCATTCAGATGCGAGACTTCGACGACTCAGCAATCATCAAACAATTCGAGAAGACACTGGTTGGCCGCGTGTTGAACCCGGCGCAGACGCACCATGTCAAAGCTCTCATTGCTTTTTTACCAGCGGTGTGACAATGTGAGGATAGAGTCAAGGGATTAGATATGGGGAAAGGCAAATTCCAGTTCAGATTTGAACAAGAATCCGACATCACGCAAGTGCTAGCAAGACGACCATATCACTTTGATGGCTGGATGTTTGCTCTTGAACGATGGATCCCGACGAATAGAATTGACTTCCCCTCCTCCATTCTTTTTTAGATCCGTATCCAGGGTCTGCCGAAATACCGGTTTTATAAAAAGAGTGTAATCGAGATTGGGGAGAAGATGAGAGAGCTCATGGCGTGGGAAGTCCAGACACCGCGAGTTCAGGTCACCTTAGAGGGTGGGGCGCCTTTGGTTTTGAACCGAGACCTGGAATTCAGAAATGGTGATATACTCACGGTTCATTTCAAGTATGGAAAGTTTGATTGCTACTATAAGATTTGTTACCGTTTGACACATGATAAGTTGGACTGCCCAGAGCGCCCTCGGACATAGCAAAGCCGTGGTTACTCCCGACGCTACGGTGGGGAGGACGATAGGCAACGCAGAAATGAGCACTCCAGTACAGCTCGAGGTCCTGCTCACACTCATAGGAATGACCGTCAACAAGTAGACAGAGAGGAGCACGATGACTACTTTGCGAGTCTGGCTAAGAGGCCAATCCGATGAAATCTCTTTGGGGAGGAAGATGTCTTTGCTAGTCATGAGCCGAGTGAACCCAGTATTAGGGTTGTATCTGCTTAGAATTGGGTTCAAAAGGCAAAGCCTCTGACTGGGGAGGAGAAGAGTTAGGGAAACGACCAGCCATCAGTGAGGTGGGCGACTCCTCTACATATGCTCCGGTGAAGAAGAAGGACGATGAGAGGCGGAGACATGCTACCTCTCCTCCAACCCGTGGGATTTCAGAGTTGAAGGCTTCAGCAGAGGAGGCGGCGGCGAGTTTCGTCAATGTTGAATGGTACAAGGCCTCCGTCTTGGAGGCGCGAACTGTCAACAAGGCAAACCTCTTGAAAAATCTGCAGCCAGATATGCAGGTGACGGAGACGAGGAAGCTCCAGGCAACGGACGATCGGGCAACTAGGGCTCTTGGCGAATGGAGCTTAACCTGAGTTGGCCTGGAAGGAGTCATTTTCCCATTAAGGAGTTTGTTTAAGGCCTCAAGCCCATCTAGAAAAATAGCTAAAGAAAAAGATTTGGGCCCTAAGGATATAAGGTATAAAGTAAAACCCCAAGCTGGGAAACAGGCCACATCTGGAAAAAGCCCACTAACCTACTAGGAGTGTGAAAGAAGATTGGACACAAAGAGGCGTCCGCGTGCAACAACAAGCTTCAAGGGTGGTTAAGGCATCACCTAAAGACGGCAAGCTTCTTTGTGACCTTTTGCAGCCATCGTCTTTGGGGTCTGCTCCTCTTACGAGGGAAACCTCGAAGAAAATACAAGATCCGGTGGTTGGGGGGAAACCACTGGTAATCGCTTAAATGATCTGAGCTGGAACTGTCAGGGGGTCGGTGATTTTCTGACAGTTCGTCATTTGCGTGAGATCTGTAACAGGCTACTCCCGAGAATAATTTTTTTTATGGAGACTAAGCGCGATAGGAGTTATTTGCAAGAGTTAAAAGAAGAGTTTGGTTATGAATTTTTGTTTACGGTTGACCCTCAGGGTCTTAGTGGCAGTTTAGCCCTTCTGGCTCTACTAGAATTTAAAGTTGAAATTCTTTTTTCGAATAAGAATATTATCGATGTAATGGCTACCATACTCGGTAATAAAGTCTCTTTTGTTTATGGAGAACCTATTGTTTCACGACGAAAAGTGGTTTGGGAACAATTACAACAAATTAGTTTAACCAACACTGGTGCATGGCTGATGACGGGGGACTTCAATGAAATCATCAGACACCATGAAAAAACTGGTGGGCGAACACGGAGTGAAAACTCTTTCTTAGATTTTTGGCTAATCCGAAACACCTATGGTATGATGGACTTTCGTTCACCGGGAATTGCCTATCTTGGATAGGAAGACGGGGCAGGAATGTCATTCGGTGCATACTCGACAGATTAATGGGGAACGAGGACTGGCATGACCGTTTCACCCACACCAGTATGGAATATATGAGATTTATGGGTTCCGACCATCGGTTGGTTCTCACTCATATTACGACAAGGAGGGTCCAAGGGTCAAAAAAATTTTGGTTTGATAAACAATGGCTGTCTAAGCTCAAATTTGAACAGCTCATCAGGAACGGGTGGGACCCCCTTAATTCGGGTCCCTAGTTAGACGTTAGCGAGGGGATTAAGTCATGCCGCACAATCATTTCTTGATGGCGAAGAACGGATCTATAGCAATCCACTGAGGTGATGGATAATTTTAAGTATGAGCTCGACAGACTACAAAGCGACGACTCTGCATCCGCTGAGGATATCGCAGATGTCCAAGAAAAACTACGCCTTGCAATTGTTGAGGAAGAGGTTTTCTGGCAACAAAAAAAGCAGGGTTTTTTTGCCTCATGGCGGGAGATAAAAATACCCAGTATTTCCATGCTTCCATAAAGCAATGCCGCGCCCTAAATCGGATTATCGGCATTTTGAACTTGAACGGCCTATGGACAGAGAAAGAAGCCGAGATTGAGCAAATCGCTATCGAGTATTTTCAGGACATTTTCTCATCCTCATGGATTTTAGATTTTAGATTTGGAGACCTCATTGAGGAACATCCCACAGTGGATAACTACAGAGATGAACAATGCCCTTACAAAGGCGGTCTCCCCCGCAGAAGTCAAGGTAGTTGTATTTGCCATTCATCCTGAAAAGGCTCTAAGATCCAATGGGATAACGACACTATTCTTACAGAAAATTTGGCATATTTTGGTCCTGCAAGTTATCTCAATGGTTCAAGAGTTTACGGACTCGGGTTGCATAGACCCTAGTATAAACGAGGTCAATATATGTCTCATCCCCAAGAGTGAACGACTGTGGGAGATGAAAGAGTTTCGGCTGATTAGTCTGTGCAACGTCAGTCACAAGATCATCTCGAAGGTCTTATGCCAACGACTCAAGAAACTACTCCCCACCTTGGTATCAGAAACCTAGTCAGCATTTGTGGCTGGAGGGCTGATTTCAGACAATATCCTGGTTGCCCAGGAAGCCTTTCATGCTTTTGTCATGAAGGATAAATATAAGAAAAAGTTCATGGCCGTATAGAAAGACATGAGTAAGGCATATGATAGGGTGGAATGGGCCTTCTTAGAGAACCTTATGTAGAAGATGGGCTTTTCATATAAATGGATCTCGTGGATTATGCCATGTGTGAATTCTGTATCGTACCATATCCTGCTGAGTGGAGATCCTCGGGGAGCTATCACCTCAACAAGAGGACGGAGACAAGGGGACCCTTTATCTCCATACTCCTCTGCACCGAAGTACTCATTTCAAATCTTAAAGCGGCAAAGGCAGGAGGTCGGCTGACAGGGCTCAAAGTGGCACAAGTTAGCCCACTAGTGTCGCACCTCCTTTTTGTAGATGATAGCCTCTTTTTCTGGAAAGCCACAGCCGCCCAAAAAAAAGTTGTGCTGAATATACTTACACAGTACGGGAATGCTTCCGGCCAACAGATTAATTTCGACAAATCAGCAATAACTTTTGGAAAAAATGTGGACACGGCCACACAAGCCTCCATTCGAAAACAGGTAGGTATCTCAAACAAAGGAGGTGCGGGGAAATACTTGGGTATCCCAGAGCAGTTACAGGGATCAAAAGCCCAAATATTTGCATATATTTGCGACCGACTACATAGTAGGGTCAATGGATGGTCGACAAACTTCTTGTCTAGGGTGGCAAAGACGTGATGATTAAGTATGTCGCCCAAGCTATACCCACATACGCCATGTCATGTTTTCTCCTCCCTAAAGGACTCTGCAGGAAACTGGCTAGCGCAGTCTCACAATTTTGGTGGCGCTCGAAGCCATAGTCACGGGGTTTACATTGGATTGCATGGAAGAAACTCTACTTACCAAAGCACTAGGGCGGAATTGGTTTGAAATAGTTGTGGCGTCTCCATTAATTTCCCAACTCTCTAGCAGCACGGGTACTCAAAGGCCAATACTATCGGTCGGCCCACCCTTTCAGAGCACCAAAGCTGAATCGACCGTCCTACGGGTGGTGCAGTATCTGGTCGACCCAATAGCTGGTCCTCCGTGAAACCCGACGTACCATAGGTAATGGTTTTAATACCCAGGTGTGGGTTGACAACTGAATCCCAGATACACGGACACGCCCGACACTTAGTAGTACGAGTACACCGGATCTGATGCTCAAACTCCTGGACCTAATACAGTGCTCTTCCAATATGTGGAATATCCAGGTTTTACAACGGCATATTCACCCACTGTCTCTACGGATATCCCAAGGATTTTGAGCCTCCGACTATCTCTACGTATGTGGGAAGATGGCTATTGTTGGCAGGAGACCACCTGAGGAGCCTATACAGTTAAATCCGGGTACGACCTAGCACGAATTCACAAGGACGTAGACACTCAGTTCCTGCTCTAACTACCATCAGATGCACCGTTGAAGGCATTCGTTTGGAAAATTCCTGCCCTTAATAAGCTCCGACACTTTCGCTGGCAGTGTTTGGCGGGGATGGTAGCGGTAGCGGTTAATGAACGATTCAATTATCGACATGTGCGCTCCACAAATAATTGCCTGCGGTGTAATTCTACATGTAATCCATAAACCATTCGATTTCCACGTGCCCGGTGGTAAAACAAACATGGGATCTCACTCCCACTACTTGGGGAGAAGATACGAGACCCTCAGAGAGCCTACAGACTAATTTTGACCACTTATTTTGGCGCCTTCCAAGGACCGAGTCTCTTTTGAAAGTACAGCAGGCTTTTCCATGGATAATTTGGTATATTTGGAAGGCAAGGAACGATAAGGTTTTCAATGCGGTGGTTAGATCCCCGTTAGAAATCATTGCCTTGGCAACTAAATAATCTAAGGAATGGTTTGAGGCCAATATTACTGGCCAAGTGCTCACAACGCAACAACCGCCTGGACCATCTAGGGTGCAAGGTATCTTCACATGCTCGGTTGACGGATCATGGACAACCGATGATTGTATGAGCGGCGTGGGCTGGGTTTTACAACTTCAGGATGGTACGACGGACCTTCTTGGACTCCAAGGGAACCATCGTAGTCTCTCACCTCTACCATACAGAGCTACATAACTTCATTTGAGCAATGCAATGGTTAATCCGAAAACGACGGTTTTGCTCTATGTTTCTCACCGATTCTACAGAGTTAGTGAAAATGGTGGCATCACCGCGCGATTGGCCTGGTTTTTAACCAGAATTGCTTGAATTGGCAGACCTTAGAGAATCTTTTCCAGCTTTCGACCTCATCTACCGGCAACGGGAAAACAACAAGAGTGCGGATTTACTTGCAAGGTCGGCGTGCACGCATAATACTATTTTTTCTTTTATTAACACTTCTATTCCGTGTTGGTTTACTGACAGAGATAATATATTTGTATAACTGATAATGAAGTGTGTTGGTGATAAAAAAAAAATTAAAGTTTATGAAACTAAATTTAACGATATAATAAAAAATGTACATAATTTTTTTTAATGCTGGAATAGTGACTCTTACAAAGTTGCATAGTTAGACACCGTAAAATTTAGTGGCTAAAACTTCTACAAAATAAAATAATTTAGTAGTAAATATTATCTTTATAATAAACTATAGCAGCAGGGATTAGTTAAGTCACTTACTCTTCAATGTTACTAATTTTCATGTCTATGAAAAGAGTAAAAAGAAAAAAAGTAGTTTAGGACCACTAAGCTAAGTTAGTACAAAAATAGTATTGTTAACGATAACGATTTAAGGACGTGAAATCTAACTAAATGGAACTTTTTGAATGCTTTGTGCAGATAGATTTTATTCAACCCTATTAGTGGGTCCGAAATATAAAACATTGATTAATGGATGCCAACTTTACATATATGTAAATATTTTACTTAGAAACCGTGTGGGTCCATTTTATTTAAAACATTTTCTATTGAAATTTTCTAACGACAATTGGTCCATCAGCCACGATGTATTAGACCCTTTTGGTGGGTCGTCAATATCAAACACAACCGTATCATTTCTTGCGAATCTTCCAGATTCTCATCGGTCTTTGTTTATAAATTATAGAATTGTCCAAAGAACTTTTTCGTATTTCGTTTCGTAACAAAATTAATGCTACACGTAAAGTTATCAGCTGTATCTCTTGAGGTACCGTCCTTATAAAGGTATATAATAACAACTAAATTACTAAAACTATTCAATACTTAAACGAATAAGTAGAAGTAGAATTAAGGCGATTGTGCTTTTGCATTTTCGGATATAAGGTATGCAAGCATCGTTATTTATAAACTAAACCTAAAAAAGGAATCACAAATCACAATAACTCTTAAAATCGAAATTTATCAACTACTAGATCTGAAACTTACTAGAGAGCAAAAACATAGAAATATATCGCAAAAACTCTAAGACACTCTCTAGAATCCATATCATGCATATAAACTACTAGTTTACAGCTTTCTCACGATGTCGGCAAAAAACATCAGATACCGAAAATCGCAAAAACACAATCGCCTCTGTATCTTTTTTGGGTGGAAAGTTTTTTAGTTTACCTTATATTCGAAACAAAACTATCTTAAAATCGCTAATATATAATCACATAATTTTCGATGCAAAAAAGATCATGAATTTCTTTTTGTATTTCATATGTCGAACTTTTTCTATGATGTAATCTCTTTTAAATTAGTTTTAATAAAACTAAATATTCTTCACGAAAAAATAAGTATATGTTGATGCTTATGAGTGAAAAAATTTGTATTTTTAAATTATCAAAATTTTTGATATCTTCGTTGGGATGGATATTGGAAACTCGAATGGTAAGAAAATTTTATGTTCTCGTGATCATGTATGGTCTTATAGTCTATCAAATTTTCTTTCTAATGGAATGGTTAATGCTTAATGACATGTAGTAACTAATTATTAAAAAGTTTTAATTTTCTAATTAAGAAAAACATTAAAAAGACAAATGTAAAGTATTAGAAAAAAAAATGGCAACATTTATAGCTAAATTCATGACATGTATTTAGAGCCATATTTAACACTTGTCACACATGTTTTAATCTCTAACCATGATGGATGGTTGAGTTCCAAACCCTAATGAGAAACTAGATCCTCTCTCCACCTATAAATACTTATCATTAGCCCATCATAAAGGTGTGATCAAAGTGAGAACAAAATTACACAACACATAAAAGAGAGGTTTGTGGGAAAGGGGAGAAAAACATAAATTCCTAATAAAAGATCAAGACTTAAACTTCTAATCAAATCAACAATAAAGGATCACTTCCTCATCATGATGAATGGTGAAACGACCCGACCCAAAAATTTAAAATTTTTCCCCTCAGAGTATTATCATCACAGATAACAATCCTCAATTGGGTCAACACAACATGCGGAAAACATAACAATTAAACAATTCAATAACCAATCAATAATCAATTCAATAATCCCATACTTATTAAATTACTAACCATTCCAATACAAATAAATCGGGGTTCCAGAATTACTACATCCTAGCAATTCTAACTCAAACAACAGAAAGTGAGACCCTAGATCATCTCTCCTTCCTTGCCACGATTCCACGATCACAATTTCTCTTTACCTGCAACACATGGCAAAAAGAGTTGCGTAAGTATTATCACAAATACTCAGCGATGCGGTCATCCCGTCTACAGGCTATTTAAATACAAGTATAAACAACCAATACAATACCAGGATGATCACAGAACAAGCATACACGACCAAACAAATAAACCAGTCCAGAATACTCCGTGTCGAGCGACAGGACTCACTGTATCGATCGACACAACCACTAGGTGTCGATGATCGTGTCCCTGTGTCGATCGACAGGACACATTGTGTCGATCGACACAACCACTAGGTGTCGAAGAACACAGGCCCCGTGTCGATCGACAGGACACACTGTGTCGATCGACACAACCACTAGGTGTCGAAGAACACAGGCCCCGTGTCGATCGACACACCACCTCGGTGTCGATCGATACGACATCGCAGAACCCAGAATCGAGTCAATCCTCACACGACTCGAATCGGATGCAATCTGACGAGTCTCCTGCACAAATCCACACGCAAAACACACAAAACCACAAAGCAATCGTATTCCATTGGCCCCCTATACTTATACGAGCCTACAGTCACGCACTCACCTTGATTGGGATTGAAAAAGGATGAAGAACACGAAGAACAAGCGAAGAACACCAAGACAGCCTCTGATTCTGTCCTCCCAGACCCAAAATCAGCACAGCAACGATCCCTTTCTCGTTCTAACACCACTCACGATCAATTCCTCCAGGAATCTCCCAACAATCACTCAAATTCTCTGATTTCAGAACTTCTCCCCAAAAACTCTCTGAAAAGTCTGATTCTCCAGAAAAATGGCCAGAACATCTGATTCTGCCTTTTATATCGAACCCTAGGGTTCTCTAAACCGGCCCAACAAACCAGCCAATTAAATCGAACCTGTCGGTCTGATTTAACCCGTGTCGATCGACACACACCAAGCGTGTCGATCGATATAACGCCCCAAACCCGACTTCTCCTAAGTCCAAAACACACATGTCGATCGATACAACACGCCTGTGTCGATCGACACCACCAGAAATCCACTTTTTGGTTCACGGGCGTTACAATTCTCCCCTACTAACACGGATTCGACCTCGAATCACGCCCCACCGCCATACTACGGTCTCAACCACCTGACCCGCACCCGGCCAGTATCCTTCGAGATCACACTCGAATCCCACAACCCGTCTTGCTAAGGCTAACACTCTCGCCTAAAATTCGACCAGATTCACCCGGAACACCAACGATGCACGCCCCATGGTCCGGATTAGGGCTACCCGATTGACCATCCAACAATCAAACAAGAACATGTCCGACCAACCGTTGACCCCGCATTGGACCAAATGATCGTACAACAATCAAACAAGAACATGTACAACCATCGGCGTAACATATGCCACCAGAATTGTCCGAACCGAATCCAGACTCCAGTAACAACCCCAGACTCGACGTCCACAACACATCCCTGGCCCTTAGCCAGCACCACTCGTGATCACAACTGATCCCCGAGCTCTACTAGGCTCACACTAGCCACCTTGCACCGTCTCACCACAGCTGCAATCCTGACCCCACCCGGTCAGCACCACCTGAGATCCACTCCCGATCCCCGAAGTTCATCCAGTCTCATGCTTACAACCACATTACAGATACTATTGCTCGTACTCATATCTATATACAACACCCCGCTTTCAGGATCGTCACCCTTTGAGCTCTCGATGTATATCATACCACCCCACCTTCAGGACCGCCGTCCATCCAGCTCTCGGTATGCTCCAGCCCCTCCCACTCTCAGGACACACAGTCCATCAAGCTATCGGCTGCAGAGGAATCACACATCCCCTGGAGAGGCTTCGGCCCCTCAAAGTATATGCAAGGGAACCACTTTCCCCCGGAGAGAACATCACTGTCCACTCAAGTATACCCAGGAGACCCACTATCCCCTGGGGCAATCACTCTGTAACATGCATCTTAGGCACTTGTCGACTGAAATCACCTCTCGTGGTCATCCGAAACAACCCAATCACCAGGGTGTTTCACAGAGTCCCTGGAAAGACAGTCTTAACTCACATAAAACTTCTATTCCAGACTCCCCCTAGGAAATAGGCAGGTCCTAACTCACATAAAACCCCTATTTCCCAGCGCCATCCGGGGAATCACAAGTCCTAACTCACATAGAACCTTATCCCCAGATAATCCTACTAGAACATGGATAGCCCTAACTCACATAGAACTTCCATCTCTAGTCTCCCTAGCCGATAGACAAGCTCTAACTCACATAGAACTCTATCGCTAGCCCTCCACATGACCTACCAGTCATCACAAATCCATGACATCACCAGTCATACCATAAGAACTCACATCTTATAACACATTTAATAAGGCAAAACTCATCTTATTAAATCTCAAATTGTATACTCGTTACAACATAACAAAATACAAAATCCAACATAGCGACAAGCTAAAACAGGCTCTGAAAACCAGAAAGAACTCAAGCCACCGCTTGCTTCTCGAACCACTTTGAGAACTTCATCTTCATCAACGCCTCTGGTTCCCAAGTCTCCTCCTCAATACCGTCACAGTCCCACACGACTCTCACCAACGGTATACTCTTCCGGCGCAACACCTTGATCCTCCTCTCGAGAATTCTCACAGGCCTCGCCGCCAACGTCATGTTGGGCTGAAGATCCTCCGGAATCCTCGCCAACACCTCCTCAGACTCATGCAGACACTTCCGTAGCATCGAAACATGGAAGACCTTGTGAAAAGCCTTCATACTTTGAGGTAACTCCAATTTATAAGCTACCGGTCCGACCCGCTCCACCACTCTGAACGGACCTATAAACCTCGGACTCAGCTTATCCTCTAAAATGGATCTGTTAGGACCCCTCAACATAGCTGCCTTGAGATACACCCTATCTCCCAGCTCAAACTCCAGCTCCTTCCGTCTCCTATCGGCGTAACTCTCCTGCCGATCCTGAGCCTCTCTCATGTTCAGCCTCAAGACACGGATCTTCTCCGTCGTCTCCTGAACAAAGTCTGCACCAAACATGCTCCTCTCCTCCACTTGAGTCCAGCATAATGGTGTCCTACACGGCCTCCCATACAGAGCCTCATATGGAGCCATCCCAATACTCGCTTGATAGCTGTTGTTGTACGCAAACTCTACCAGGTTCAGATGATCCGCCCAGTGACCACCATAATCCAGTACACACATCCTCAGCAAATCCTCCAATGTCTGAATCGTCCTCTCAGACTGCCCATCCGTCTGAGGATGATACGCGGTACTCATATGCACCTTAGTGCCCATCTCTGCCTGGAATGCCCTCCAGAACTCAGAAGTGAATCTTGGATTCCTGTCTGACACAATACTTGCTGGCACCCCATGCAGCCTCACTATCTCACGCACATACTTCCTAGCCAACACCACCGCTCCGTCGGTCTTCTTGATGGCCAGAAAATGTGCTGACTTGGTCAGACGATCCACAATAACCCATATCGCATCATAGGTCCGCGACACTGGCAATCCCGTCACGAAATCCATCGTAATCATATCCCACTTCCACTCCGGAATAGGTAAACTCTGCAATAACCCGCTCGGGACCTGATGCTCAGCCTTCACCAGCTGACACACGTTGCACGCTGCAACCCAGCTAGCTACATCCCTCTTCATCCCGACCCAGTGATAATACCGTTTTAAGTCCCGATACATCTTGGTCGCTCCCGGATGAATCGATAACATACTCGAATGAGCCTCCCTCAGGATCTCTTGCCTCAGATCCTCGTCTTTGAGTACACAAACCCGCCCGTTCACCAGTATCATCCTACTCGCTGAGACCACATACTCTGAACCGGCCGCCTGGGAAGCATCAATCAAACTCCGATCCTTCTCCTGTGCAACCCGAATCCTGCTCAACAGATCTGCCTGGTTAGCTGCCTCTAACCCCAACGGCTCCTATGAGATCACACACAGCCTCAACGTGCTGATCTCGCTCACCAGAGCCTCCATATCTCGCTCCTGATCTGAAGCTGCCCTCTTTCGACTCAACGTATCTGCAACCAAATTAGCCTTACCCGGATGGTACCCAATCTCCAGGTTATAGTCTGCAACTAACTCCATCCAGCGCCTCTGTCTCTTGTTCAGCTCCGGCTGAGTGAAAAAATACTTCAGACTCTTATGATCTGTGAAAATCTGCACCTTCCCGCCATACAGGTAAGACCTCCAGATCTTAAGTGCAAAGATAACTGCATCCAACTCCAAATCATGGGTAGGGTAATTGCACTCATGCTTCCTTAACTGCCTCGAAGCAGACGCAATAACCTTCCCCTGCTGCATTAGCACACAACCCAGACCAACTCCCGAAGCGTCTGTATACACCACATAAGGCTCACCCGGCTCGGGTAACGCCAAAACAGGTGTACTGGTCAACATCTCCTTCAGCTTCCCGAAACTCTCCTCACAAGCTGAAGACCAAACAAATGGGACATCCTTCCCTGTCAGCTTCGTCATCGACTACGCCATACTCGCGAATCCCTTGACGAACCTCCGGTAATAGCCTGCCAACCCAAGAAAACTCCTGATCTCGGTGGCGTTCCTCAGTCTAGGCCAACCTCTGATAGCCTCAATCTTAGCCGGATCCACAGACACCCCCTCTGCAGACACAACGTGGCCAAGAAAGCTCATCTCTCGCTGCCAAAAACTGCACTTACTCAGCTTCGCGTACAGCTTCTGCTCCCGCAGCTTCTCCAAAACCAATCTCAAATGCACCTCGTGCTCTTCCGGACTCCTCGAGTATACCAAGATATCATCTATGAAGATGATCACAAACACGTCCAGATACTCTTGGAACACCCCGTTCATCAACCGCATGAACGCTGCTGGGGCATTTGTCAACCCAAACGGCATCACCACAAACTCATAATGCCCGTACCTAGTCCGAAAGGCCGTCTTCCTGACGTCCGCCTCATCGATCGGAATCTGATGGTAACCCGACGCCAAATTTATCTTGGAGAACCAAGTGGCCCCTCGCAACTGATCCAACAACTCATCAATGCGCGGCAGAGGATACCTGTTCTTCACAGTGACTCGGTTAAGCCCCCGGTAGTCGATACACAACCGGAAACTCCCATCCTTCTTCTTCACAAATAACACTGGTGCTCCCCACGGTGAAACACTAGGCCGGATGAAACCCTTCCCCAACAGATCATCCAGCTGCTTCTTCAGCTCTGCCATCTCTGCTGGAGCCATACGGTAAGGTGCCTTGGATATCGGAGCTGTTCCGGGTTCCAACTCAATCGTAAATGGATCCGACCGCGACGGTGGCAAACCCAACAATGATTGGAACACATCCTGAAAATCCCGAACGACCTGAATATCCCCAACTGCAACCTCTCCAACAGTCTCTGGCATCACTATCGTCGCCAGATATGCCTCACAGCCTTTCTCAACCAACTGCTCGGCCTGTATTGCTGAAATCATAAGACTTCCGGAAGTCGGTCTCACCCCCTGAAACACCAACCTCCCAGCCTCCCGCTCAAACACTACACGTCCTCGATGACAATCCAGATGGACCCTATACCGATCCAACCCAATCCATACCAAGGATGACATCATACTACTCCACCAGACTAATGATCAGATCTGCTGGCATTAACTCTCCCGCCACCAGAACATCCACACCATGTGCCCGCCCGAAAGTAGCTAACGTCCTGCCACCCACAACCTTAACTACTCCCGGCTGCTTTTCGGATCGCTCCGGATCCCGTTGCCCTCCGCACACTCCGGAGTGATGAAGCTATTCGTAGCTCCCGAATCGAACAACACGTGGGACTTACACCCGCCCACAACTAAGGTCCCTGCATAATCCCATGTGCTTTAAGACCCGACACTCTAACGCAGACACACAATCCAAACAGACTAAAATAATTTACCACAGAAATTTAAAAGACAAGTCTAAATTAGTACATGTGATCGGTCTGGCCTCAGCCGACGTGAAAACCCGCGGCGTCGCTGCAATCTGAGCCAAAGGTTGCACCGCCAACGGCTGCACTGCCGCCACAGCCATCTGCTGCAACTTCGGACACTTGGGCTTGATATGCCCTGGCTCCCTGCAGTGGTAGCACACCTGGGCACCCTGAATCTCAGTCCTCTTCGGGCAACTGGCCCCAGAAGTGCTCTCCCACTTCCTCTTCTGACCCTGCGCAGGCTTGCCGCCCCTGCTCGATCCCGTCTGCTGTTGAGATCTCCTCGGTTGCTGCTGCTGCTGCACCGGTGGACTAACCACCATAACATGCTCCCTGAGGTCCTCCTCAATCGCAGCCGCAGTCTCAACCAGCTCCGCCCTCGTGGCGAACTTACTCGCCCTGCAGCGAGTCCTCAGCTCAGCTCGAAGTCCCCCGAGGAACCTCCTCACCTGGGCCTGCTCGCCCTCCATGCTTCTACCAGCATGTACCAGGAGTCTACTGAACTCCAAATCGAACTCCCTCACGGTCCGATCCCCCTGAGTCAGGTTCAGGAACCTCGACTCCATCCTGTCCACCGCCTTCTGCGGGAAATACTTGGCATTAAACTCAGCTAAGAAATCCTCCCAGACCATCTCGGCCTGCACCCGCCTAGTCTCAACGCCTCTCCACCAGAGATGCGCATCACCATCCAAATAGTGCACTGCTAGGTCTACTCTGTATCCCTCCGGACACCTGATCGAGCGAAAGTTACGCTCTAATCTCCGCCGCCACTCATCGGCCTCCTCAGGCTTGGCACCACCCGAGAAAAACCCGGTGCCAATCCTCTGCATCTGCTCCATCATCCTTAGGTAGGATGGAAGCTCCTCTACAACCGCCACAACCGGCTGCACCCCAGCCACACCCGGCTGAACACCCGCCACTACTGGCTGCATACCAGCCCCACCTGGCTGAACTCCCGGAGCTAAATTCATCACATGTATTTAGAGCCATATTTAACACTTGTCACACATGTTTTAATCTCTAACCATGATGGATGGTTGAGTTCCAAACCCTAATGAGAAACTAGATCCTCTCTCCACCTATAAATACTTATCATTAGCCCATCATAAAGGTGTGATCAAAGTGAGAACAAAATTACACAACACATAAAAGAGAGGTTTGTGGGAAAGGGGAGAAAAACATAAATTCCTAATAAAAGATCAAGACTGAAACTTCTAATCAAATCAACAATAAAGGATCACTTCCTCATCATGATGAATGGTGAAACGACCCGACCCAAAAATTTAAAATTTTTCCCCTCAGAGTATTATCATCACAGATAACAATCCTCAATTGGGTCAACACAACATGCGGAAAACATAACAATTAAACAATTCAATAACCAATCAATAATCAATTCAATAATCCCATACTTATTAAATTACTAACCAATCCAATACAAATAAACCGGGGTTCCAGAATTACTACATCCTAGCAATTCTAACTCAAACAACAGAAAGTGAGACCCTAGATCATCTCTCCTTCCTTGCCACGATTCCACGATCACAATTTCTCTTTACCTGCAACACATGGCAAAAAGAGTTGCGTGAGTATTATCACAAATACTCAGCGACGCGGTCATCCCGTCTACAGGCTATTTAAATACAAGTATAAACAACCAATACAATACCAGGATGATCACAAAACAAGCATACACGACCAAACAAATAAACCAGTCCAGAATACTCCGTGTCGAGCGACAGGACTCACTGTATCGATCGACACAACCACTAGGTGTCGATGATCGTGTCCCTGTGTCGATCGACAGGACACATTGTGTCGATCGACACAACCACTAGGTGTCGAAGAACACAGGCCCCGTGTCGATCGACAGGACACACTGTGTCGATCGACACAACCACTAGGTGTCGAAGAACACAGGCCCCGTGTCGATCGACACACCACCTCGGTGTCGATCGAGACGACATCGCAGAACCCAGAATCGAGTCAATCCTCACACGACTCGAATCGGATGCAATCTGACGAGTCTCCTGCACAAATCCACAAGCAAAACACACAAAACCACAAAGCAATCGTATTCCATTGGCCCCCTATACTTATACGAGCCTACAGTCACGCACTCACCTTGATTGGGATTGAAAAAGGATGAAGAACGCGAAGAACAAGCGAAGAACACCAAGACAGCCTCTGATTCTGTCCTCCCAGACCCAAAATCAGCACAGCAACGATCCCTTTCTCGTTCTAACACCACACACTATCAATTCCTCCAGGAATCTCCCAACAATCACTCAAATTCTCTGATTTCAGAACTTCTCCCCAAAAACTCTCTGAAAAGTCTGATTCTCCAGAAAAATGGCCAGAACATCTGATTCTGCCTTTTATATCGAACCCTAGGGTTCCCTAAACCGGCCCAACAAACCGGCCAATTAAATCGAACCTGTCGGTCTGATTTAACCCGTGTCGATCGACACACACCAACCGTGTCGATCGACATAACGCCCCAAACCCGACTTCTGCTAAGTCCAAAACACACATGTCGATCGATACAACACGCCTGTGTCGATCGACACCACCAGAAATCCACTTTTTGGTTCACGGGCGTTACAAATGGAGGTACTCCTTTAACTCTCCTAATTCTATTATGTAGTTAATTTAGATGCTTAATGATCTTAGGGTTCATGTAGTTTTTATTTATTTCATGCATGTACTTAAATATTACATGCATTATGATTTATTTAACATGTGGTATCAAAGCAAGTGTTCTAAGCATTTGATTAATTCGTTCGTTAAGTATAATAGATTTAAAATTTGAAGTTTTAAAAGTTAAAGATCTTAAAACTAAGGATTTTTCAAGATCTAAATTTATGTTTTATTTCAAGCATGCTTATATGAAATATTTTAATTAGAGAGATTTACAATTATGAATCTTGTGTAAATTAATGCATGCATGTAAATTTTTTTTTGGACATATGTAATTCGTATGTAAATTGAATTTTTTTTACACATTAAAATTTGAGCAAAATCGATTTATACTTGTTCTACGCATAATCCGCGTTTAACGGAGTATTTTTATATAAAGTGCAAATATAGAGTTCGTAAATCACCGTAATGAACTTATTGTAGAATGGTTTGCAAATTTGATATATTTATGTATTAATTAGTTACCCACAAGTAGACTAAAACCATAAAATATGATCAAATTATTATGGAGTTTTGTATATGTGTAGATAAAGAATATCTACAGATAACTTTGTCTAAATAATTCAATACATAACTCAATAATTGATCATGAATTATATGGAATTGTGGTGATTACCCATAGGAGAACCATAATATCTAGTCATATACATTCATTAATAAAAAAATAAAAAAAATTATGTATGTGTTGTAAATGTTTAGAAGCCTAATTAAAAACTTGTCGTATCTCTAAAAATTGCAGCATCTTTTCCTACTAATTTGTCATCTATGGTCTCTACAGTTCCAATCCTCACAGGAACCAACTTCTCAAAATGGAAAGAGAAAGTTGAGTTCACACTAGGAGTACTGGAATTGGATTTGGCTCTTCGTGAAGAGGATCCAAATCCAGTAACTGATAGCAGTACTGAGGTAGAATATATTTTCTATAAAGTTTGGGAAATAGCGAACAGATTGAGCATTATGTTCTTTAGGATGACAATAGCTAGCAATATCAAATATTCCCTTCCTATAATAGACAGTGCTAAAGCTCAAAGTTTATATAACAGTTATAGAAAACGGTTTAAGACTGCAGATAAATCCCTTGCTGGGAAACTTATGGCAGATCTTACAACCATGAAGTATGATGGCACAAGGTCTATGCATGAACATTGCATTGAAATGATCAATCTTGCGGCTAAGCTAAAGAATTTAGGAATGAGTGTAGACGATTTATTTCTTGTCTAGTTTTATCCTAAATTCTCTGCCCCCTCAATATGGACCACTCCAAATTAATTACAATGCCATTGATGAAAGATAGACATCAAATGAATTGGCTAATAAATTGGTACAAGAAGAGACTAGAGTTGGTCGAGAAGGCATTAAAGTTGTTCATTATATTCAAGAAGCTGGATCTAAAGTTGGGAACAAGCATTAAGGTAGCCGCAAAAGAGCATCGTCCCAAATGAATAGCTCAAACCAAACTCATGAGAAGAAAAAGGCAAAGAAATATGACAGGTGCAACTTTTGCAAAAAAATTGGTCACTTTCAGAAAGATTGCGCTAAAAGAAAAGAATAGTTCGAAAAGAAAGGTAACTTTCTGGGTTTCGTAAGCTTTTTCGAAACAAATCTTAGTACTATTTCTTCTAAAACTTGGTGGATAGATAGCGGTGCTAATGTGCATGTATCCAATTCCTTTCAGAGTTTCATTACGACCCAAACCATAAAGTCAAGTAAAAACTACTTATTTATGGGAAATCAAGACCAGACACCCGTTGAAGCCATTGGCACTTCTCGTCTCATTTTTTATAGTGGATTTTGTTTGGATTTATTTTAAACTCTTTATGTTCCATCTATTTCCTGTCATTTAGTTTCATTAAGCAAATTTGATATCGCTGGTTTTAATTCAACCCAAGGAGATGGATGTTTTAATTTGTTTCTAAACTCTAATCGAATCGGTTCAGGAATATTAATTGATGGCCTTTACATGTTAATTAGCTGATCAAAATTATGACATACATCTCAACCTACATGCTAAAAGTGATCTTAAAAGTAAAACATGTGCAAAAGACTCTTATTTCTTGTTGCATAAAAGAATCGGACACATTTCCAACGAAATAATTAAGAGATTGGTAAATGATGGAGTCATTCTGAATCTTGATTCTACCAATTGTAAAGTTTGTATAGAGTGCATTAAGGGTAAGCAAACTCAACACACTAGGAAAGGAGCCACAAGAAGTACACAACTTCTTGAAATCATACATATAGATATTTGTGGACCTTTTGACGTTCTAAGTTTTGGAGGTGAAAAATATATTATTTTCTTTATCGATGATTATTCACGTTATTGTTATCTCTATCTATTGAATGAAAAGTCTCAACCTCTCGATGTTGTACAAGCATTCAAAACTGAAGTGGAGAGATAACTAGATAGAAAAGTGAAAATCATTAGGTCAGATACAGGTGGTGAATTTTATGGCAGGTATGATGAAACATGACAATATCCTGGACCTTTTGCCAAACTTCTCCAAAAATTAAGAATCGTTGTACAATACACAACGCCTAGTTCTCCATGGCAGAATGGTGTAGCTGAAAGGCGTAACCATACTTATATGGGAATGGTTAGATCAATGATAAGTCATGCTAACTTACCTATATCCTTGTGGATGGATGCATTACGTACCGCAGTCTATATCTTGAATAGAGTTTCTAGCAAAGCAGTTCCAAAGACTCTTTTTTAACTGTGGAAAGGCTGTAAACCTAGTGTCACACCTCCATACTTGGGGATGTTCAGCTGAAGCAAGAATATATAATCCACATGAAAAGAAATTAGATTTCAAAACGATCAGTGTTTTTTTTATAGGTTACCCTGAGAAATCTAAAGGATATAGATTTTACTGTCCAACCCATATTACGAGAATAATATAAACCAATAAATCCAGATTTTATGAGAATGGCGAAATTAGTGGGAGTGATAAAGTTTAAGATGTGATCATTCAAGAAATTAGGGTCAATATCCTATTATCCTTTATTCCAAATGTTGTTAGGAATCCTTCAGTTGTTGAACCGTTACACAATAAAGAAACCCTAATGAATGATCATCCACCCCATGAAGAAAATATCGCCAATAATGATCATACACTTGAAACACAAGAGGAGTCAGCATTAAGAAGATCAACTCGTCAGAGGAGATCTACTATTTTCGATGATTACATAATCTATCAAGTGGAGTATGGAGAAGGGAATATTTATGATCCGGTTTCTTATTCACAAGCCATGAAAGATGTTAATTCTGATAAATGGGATGATGTCACAAAGGATGAAATAGAATCTATGGCTAAGAATGAAGTTTGGGATATTGTTCAATTACCTGAAGGACACAAAGCAGTCGGGTGCAAGTGGATCTTCAAGACCAAACTCGACTGTAATGGTAAAATTGACTGATATAAAGCTAGACTTGTAGCCATAATGAGACTTTCTCACTTGTGTCTAGGAAAGAATCTTTCAGAATTATCATGTCATTAGTAGCTCATTATGATCTTGAGTTACATCAAATGGATGTAAAAACTGCATTTTCTTAATGGAGGCTTGCAAGAAGAAGTCTATATACGTCAACTAGAAGGCTTCATAATCGAAGTTCAGGAAGCAAATTAAAAAAATCAATATATGGACTGAAACAAGCCTCAAGGCAATGGTATCTAAAGTTTGATGAAACCATTTAGTTTCAAAGAAAACATAGTAGATCCATGTATATACCTCAAGATCAGTGGGAGTAAGTTCATATTTTTGATACTATATGTTGATAATATCTTACTGGCGAGCAGTGATCTTGGTCAATTACATGAGACAAAGAAATATCTCTCTAAGAACTTTGAGATGAAAGATATGGGTGAGGCATCCTATGTGATAAAGATATGGATGAGGCATCCTATGTGATAAGAATTGAATCATTCCGTAATCGGTCACTTGGAATTTTAGGATTGTCTCAGAAAGCATATATTGATAAAGTTCTTGAGAGATTTGGCATGATGATGTGTTCTTCTAGCATTGTTCCTATGTAGAAAGGTTACAAGCTTGACTTTTTGCAATGTCCGCAAAATGAAATGGAACGTAATGAAATACGAAAGTATCCTTATGCATCTTTGGTAGGAAGTTTGATGTATGCGCAGGTATGAACATGACCTGATATCAGCCATGCAATTTGGCATGTTGGGTAGATTTCAGAGTAACCCAGGACTCGCTCATTGGAAAGCTGCAAAGAAAGTGTTGAGATACCTAAAGGGAACAAGAAACTATATGCTCACATATAGGAAATCAACACATCCACAGATGGTTGGATTTTCAGACTCAGATTTTGGTGGCTGCCATGACTCTAGGCATTGCACTCTTGGCTATGCGTATCTCCTTAACGGAGGTGCCATATCATGGAAAAGCCAGAAGTTACAGTTGATTTACACATCAACTATGGAGGTTGAGTATGTGGCATGTTATGAGGCTTCTATTCAAGGAGCATGGTTGCGAAATTTTGTCTCTGAGTTTGGGCCCCTGCGTTTTGTTAACAAGCCTTTGATTCTTTATTGCGACAATCAAGCCGCAATCTTCTTCTCTAAGCATGACATGATATCGAAAGGATCCAAGCATATAGACCTTAAATATCTATCATTGAAGCAAGATGTTAAAAGAGAAACGTTTGTCATTGAACATATAGGCACTGAACTTTTGGTCGCAGACATATTTACGAAAACATTACCTCCAAAGCATTTTCAAAAACATGTTGAAAGTATGGGTCTTGAGGATAGTTCTTAATTATGTTGTCTGTTTTATGACTAGTCTATATTTGACATTTCTTTTGAGCTCTTGTATGACTTTTACATCTTTATAGATATTCTGTTTCCAATGTGCACACCCATAATTGTTGTTGGATTTATGATAACAGATTATGTCTTTTTAAAGACATTAAAGGGATCAATAAGATAACTTCTACTTATGTTTATAGTCTAGTTATGATAGTAGTCAATGCACTAATGCATGGAAGGGATCATGTTGACAAATAATGTGTAACCGCCATGACTCTCGTTGATTCCTAGATTAGCCAAGACATTTATGATGACCACAAAATTAAGATATAACATATTATGCCGGCTTTATGATTCATGAAAGAAAAATTATTATGGACTATACTAATGACCAAGTGGGAAAATGTAAGAAAATTTTATTTTCTCATGATCATGATATTGTTTTATAGCCTATCCAATTTTCATTCTAGTGGAATGGTTAATGCTTAATGACATTTGGTGACTAATTATTAAGAAGTTTTAATTTCCTAATTAAGAAAAACATTTGAGAGACAAATGTAAAATATTAGAGACAAATGGCAACATTCATATTCATAGCTAAATTCATGACATGTATTTAGAGCCATATTTAACACTTGTCACACATGTTTTAATCTCTAACCATGATGGATGGTTGAGATCAAAATCTTAATGAGGAGCTAGGTCTTCTCTCCACTTATAAATACTTACCTTTAGCGCATCATAAAGATGTGATCAAAGTGAGAACAAAATTACACAACACACAAAAGAGAGGTTTATGGAAAAGGGGAGAGAAACCTAAATTCTTAATCAAAGATCAAGACTTAAACTTCTAATTAAATCTCTTTAAAAGATCACTTCCTCATCATGATGAATGGAGATACTCCTTTAACTCTCTTAATTCTATTATGTAATTAATTTAGATAGTTAATGATCTTAGGGTTCATCTAATTTTTATTTATTTCATGCATGTATTTAAATATTACATGCATGTTAGATTTATTTAACACGAATATCTAAATTTATTTGAATTTAGCTTAAATCGGGAGATATAATTATTTTTATAAATCCATTCAGTTTTTACGAACAAATGGTATTTTAATTTTATGAATTTTTTTTTCATTTTTATTTATTATTCGGGTTATCTTCACTTTTCACCATTGATTTGCATCACTGGGCTGTGCAAAAATGCACATGGTCCATTTTATGTTTATCAAAATTTCTTTAGTATTTAGGGCCTAATCTTTTTAAGATATTGTAAAATAAAGTCCAAATTCACATCACATACAATTTATGGGGTAAAATTTGATTTTTTTTTTTTTTGGATTCTGCATAGGGCATGATATCAACCATTTCACACATTCGTCTAACTATCTACTTCCCTATCTATTCTTATATTTGAGAACTATTCTTATATTTGAGAAGTCGATTTGCTTATGTGTTATCTCGAGAACGAGTTTAAGATTTGCTTTGCCGAAAATACTTTTAATAAAATTGCTATTTACAAGCCTTGCCATCGACCATTTTTTAATTAAAATAATATTATTAATTCGTTGAATGATAATTAGTGGGTTTGAGATAAGTATTTTGATCGGTCCATACATTATTCCTTATTGGCAAAACCCTAGATGTATAAAAAGTTATATATATCGATCTCTTTCCCATAATTTTGTTAGTAGCTCTTTTTTTAGTTTTAATATCAGTTGTTTTTCTTTCGTTGTTTTATTAATGGGTGTTATGTTTTGAAAGGTTTTTTCGTGTTAGCTCTTCGATCTACGAGGTATGTTAATTTTTGTTTATGTATATATCGTTTCGTATTCTTATGATTTATATACTTTTGATCGTTGTAATTGTTTTTGTTTCGATTGATAATTTATTCGTTGTAATTGTTTTTGTTTCGATTGATTATTGATTCATTTTTATGTTCTTTAGGTTTCACATATCTGTTGATAGGGTTTTGATACCACGTTTGAGAGACAATGGGAAGAGATCGGTGATAGAGATACTGTATCAAGATCAAGGTTACTAATTAGTGTTTTTTTGTTTATTTGGATATGAATGGCCATATTAGTTTTTTTCTTTTCAATAACATGTTTTTTATATAAAAATTAATAAATAAACAATAAGTGGATTTACCCTCTATAGTGGAGGTTCGTGCTCTCAAGATCTCTTTGATCCGCCTATTCGTGAAGTTTATGAGATCAAACAGCGGTATTCTTCCTTCTTTTATATGTTATAGAATTTGTTCTGTATATGTAACATCCCATCTATAAATTGTTCTCTTTTCTTTTTTTTGTGGTGAGTGTTTGCAGGCTTCCGCTAAATTGATCTTAACATCTTCAGATATCCAAGACATGCGTATCAAAGTTTCGTTCTGTTGTGATATATAATGTGTTCTTTTTATGAATATCAAGTGTTGTCTATCTATCGGATATTTCGATGTTTCAGTTTTTGTTTGTATATCAAGATAGATATTACTTCGGGTTTTATTATTCTTATTCATATGCTGTGTTCTCTTCCTCGTCTAATTATTTTTGTTTTGACTATTTTTTTTATACAAAGCATGGCAACCCTAGAACCATCACGAGTATGAATAATACGCATAAGAAGGTATTATTGAATCACAAATTCACCAGATGTCTTATCAGCTATTGTCAGGTATTCAATCAGCAATTTGTGGGTGATAGTGTGGTCGACAAATCCCTTCTCAAGAATTGGTTGGACAATGGAAGTCATGCGTCGAACTACACCACCTTTCTGTAGTTGAAGCTTCGCGATGATGTCTACCACCCTTCTTTCGGTAGTTGAGGTCAATCCCTTGAATAATTGAAGTTCCTTGGAATACAATTCTCCAAGGAGTTCTTGTTTTTGCGCTGCAGTTCCTAGATGGTATGCATGCTCCACAACAACAGATCCGACCATGTGACGGAGGAGATTAGCCACTTGTCCCCGGAGGCTGGATATACAAGCTGCCAGCTTCGCTTAGATGCTACATCTATCATCTTCTTTAACAAGTGAACAACATATGCATTAGTAGCCAGGCGAAGAAAATGTGGCTGGAGTTCTTTGAAGACAGCTTCCTTTTCAGCTTCTGAGCAATACTTCACACAAGTCTGGAGAGCGCGGGTTGAAACATGTGAACCTGCGATCTCTGGAATCTTCCCCTTCATCTTTTGTAGAGCTTCCGATTCCAACTTTGATCGATCCTTCTTCCTAATGGCAGAGCGCCTCATCTTCTCCTATAGTGTTTCAAGCTCTTGCTCAAGAGTGTAATGTGGCTTCCTCCTCTTCTAAAAGCTTAGCCTGTATACGACGCTCCTTCTTCGACAGTGTACCACTCTGAGAGGTATGGTGTTTTTGGTCGGAATTAGACGATTCCAGCTTCGGCTTCTTAGATTTTTGAGCATCGAAATTCTCAGAGGTTTCGCTATCCTTCCTCTTGGTTGATTTCTGCGGTTTCAATCCCTTGGAAGACATTGTTGACGAAACTTGAGCTTAATCGCAAAAGTGTAGACAGAGAGATAGAGAGAGGATTTTACTCTTAACAGTTCAGAGCTTCATAACAAGAGGAAGGTAATTCTTTAGGTTCGTTGAAATTGTCTAATTGGTAGTGTTGTTTTCCGATTATTTATCTTTGGAGAAAGAAGAGAAAAGAGAAGAAAAGAAAAGAGGAGGATACGAAGAAGATGTGGAAGACTAAATGTTTAAGTTGTTTAGTTTATATTGTTGTGTTTACTTGCTTTGGGTCTATAACTTTCCAACACATTGATCATGTGATTTTACATCATAAGAAGAAAGAAGAAGATATGACCTTCTATTATAGCAATTGGAGGTGTTATGGCTGGGATTTTAGCTACTTGCAAACATCAAGATTCTTTTTCGTCTTTGTAACATAAGCAATGCAATTTTAAGATTACAATATGGGGAGGAGAAAGCAATTTTAAGATTACAATATTGTAAAGGGTATTATCATTTGATGTTTCTTCTTCTTTTTGTTTTATGTATATATCGGCCAAAACTAAGGTTTCTAGGAGATGTTGCAGAAACCTCTTACGAATGCCGTTATATCTTGAACATGATAAACCTATAACTTAGTGCACTTGACCGGACCGTCTTCAAACAATTCGTTCTTTAGTTGTGGTATTTCTTATATTCATAATTTGGTAATTTTCGCCTCTCCCATATTACGTTCGTGTTTTCTCGATATTTATGATGAATTCGTGATATTTTGCTAATGATCTAATGTTTCTATTGTCGTTTTGTATTTTATATTGCAGGTACATCATGATCACGAGTGCGTATGTATTCTTATGCTTATTATAATTTGAAATTTTCTGTTATTTAATTATGTGAATATTTGACAAATATTTTTGCTCTCTTTGTTTAGGTCCGTTGGTTTATGTTCATACTGGTGATATGATGATATATGCTTTGTTACCACATAATTGTGTGAATTTTTTTTCTGATTAGATTCGTTTGGTATTTAGTTTTTTTTTTTTAGTAGAAAAACTCTAGATTTGTTGATTGTTATTTTTTTTATAGGATATTATTATTCATTTCGTTGTTTATTATGTTTTGTTTGTATGTGATTTTTATGTGTTTTCCATGATTATGAGTCTAATAGATTATGAGTTCACCTATCGCGTGAACCATAGGTCCATTGAAACTGGAATTTTTCTCTTTAGTTCTTCTAAAGATGTGTTTTTTATCACCTTGTGGTTTATTTTGTCGTCTCTTGCCCATCGTTGGGTTTGTTAGTCATAATTATCTTCAGTAGATGGAATCCTGAAAAGGTTTTATGCTTTTGATATGCCATTGGATATACATTCACCAGACATATTGTGGGCAAATATGTTATTTACTTGGTTCAAATGTTTTAACAAGTCGTTTTTCTTTTATCCCTTTGACGAGATTCTTTGTTATTACGAGTGTCAGATACTATGGACTGGGTTTTTTATTATCTTGCTCGATGTCTCCATCGTTGGAGAATGCAAAATAGTCATTCCACCCGATCTGTCGCTAGTAAGTCTCCGTTTATGAGTTTTCTTTCTTGACTTTGTTATGGTTACATGTTGAGTTGATCTAATTCAATGGTTTCTTACCTTTTCTTCTTCTCAATAGTTGACCCTGAATCTGCTCGCTTGTGACATTCCGTAGACAAGATGACCGAGTCTTCTATTGCTCTCAAGGATACATTGAGTCGGTGATAGTTGATCTCTGAGTTCTTACTTTTTTGCTACTTTTTTTATTTATCCCTTCCGACTCTTATTTCTCAGATATTCCTTCTGACATTTGTTGGTCTCTGTTACCTTTTTATGTTGCTGATGATTAGGTGGAGGCATTGACAAGTTTGGTTTGGTTTCTGAGTCTTGAAACAAAAGATTTTTCTATGATTTTACAGGCACTACGAAATTTATGCACATGTTACTCTTTTTCCTGAATCGAAGTTGTGTTTCTGATTCATTAAGTTGCAAGATATTGCATTTGTGGTTGAGTTCAGATAAAAGAGAATGTTGTGAAATTGCATTCATAGGATCACATCGAGATTCCAATCAGCATGTGGCAGCGTAAGCTTTTTTATCCATCTGTTTCTTTGCATTCTATTTTTGGTTTTACAAGACTGAAAATTTTCTTAAACAACATCTTAGGTGTTGTAGGCTTGGAGATATTTTCCGTAGACTTGGATGCGTGTAGACTTGGATACGTGTGTATGTGTTTGTAATATCGCACATTGTATAATTAAAAAGATGAAGAATATCAACGTAAAGAAGATCGTTATAAAACACAGTCATGGTATATATCTATTTTCAAAATATTGTATTGCTCTTTTTTATTTTTCTATTTTATGTATAGATTAACTTCCTATCTTTTTGTATTTATGGATAACAAGAAAAAAAGTATTACGTATAATATAATATAATATAAAACTAGGTGATTCTCACGCGTACACGCGGATAAGTTATTTATGTAGTTTTGTTTTTAGTTTGAATTTTTAAAACTGTGAAATATGTAGTTGTTTGATTTTATTATAGATATTGTTATTAATTATTTTGGTTAATAATATCATTTTTATTAATAATATAAATTTCAAAAATTTATTTTTACTATTTAATTATTTTATATATGTAAATGTATCAAATCAAAATGTAATACATTAAAGTTAAAAAAAACATGTTAAATTTAGCTTTTCCGAATATCTTAAGTAATATTTAGAATACAAATAAATGATTTAATATTTTTAAACATTAAAATGTATAATCATAAATTTTATAAATAAAATGTAGATAAAAAAACTTGTTGCTTTCGAGTAAACAAATATTTTATTACTTTCAAATTATCTTGCGTAAAAAAAATTTCAAAATAATAACTATACTTTTTTTATAAACTTGGGAAGTTTTTTTCAGTAACATATCAAAGTCTCTTTTAATAATTTGGTAAGTCTTTCTTATTATTTTCAAAACAATATATATTCTATAAAAATGTTCTCTAATTTTATTTTTACAATAATCATTTTCTAAACTATTTTAAATGAGAAACCAAATTTGTATATAATTTTAGAATAAAAACAAAAATATGATAATATATTGATTAAAAAGTCTTTTAATTTATTTTTGGTAACAAATATAAATTTAATTGTATAAGATTTTGTTATTGATTCAAAATTGCCATGTCACAATATTGTTAGTAATGTCATAATTGTTTTGCTGAAAATGATTATAAAGATGACACATAAGCATCTTCTCACAAATCACGTCTGTGGTGATAAATAATTGAAATCGTTAAGATTATCTCCACAAAATATACGATTTCCAAAAACTATTTCCTACCTTAACGATTTTGTGGAGATACTCTCAACGATTTCTCTAGTTTTTCAATTATAAATAATGGTACTAAAATCTCTGATGTTGTTAACGTCAACCAATTAATCAGAATATGGTAATTCTTATTTAATGTCTTATTTAATTGGAATATTTTCACAAGATTGTTATTGTGTAGATTTTACTAAAGATTTTCATATTTTTAAATTTTGAGTTGATAATACATAAATTCTGGATCACAATAAGTCCATTATTAATTAACTATCGAAAATATTATTTTTTAATTTAAAACTTTGAATATTTCCAATTATCAAAGACTTTCATATTTAAAAATTAGAATTGATGATACAAAAATTTCAAAGCATCCAAATTCTAAACTTTTAAATTTATAGTTGCTTATACATTTTATTTCTGAGATATTCTTAAATTTCAGATAGGCAAATTTGTGGAAATAACGATTTTCATAATCTTGTAAACCGTAGATTAATCTTGTGTAGATTTTACTAAAGATTATCATAGTTTTAACTTTGGAGTTGATGATGGATACATAAATTTACATTTGGACAGAAACGAAATATAATCGATTTATTTAATTGGTATTTTCAGTTGAACAGATTTTTTTGGAAATAAAGTAAAATCCATTAAAATCCAAAAAAGAAGTTACTTTTAAAAGTAATAATAAATAAAAACTCTAATCAAATAATCAAAAGAAATCATGTAAAAAGTGAGATTATTTTTTGATAATCACTTCTTAACTTCATCAGTGGAGCCATGATTCTCATCCTTCTTTTGAACGTGTGATGTTAGAGGTTTTTCCCGGTTCCAAAGATTAAAACCTAGGTTCACTAATCCGAGTGTAGGATAGTATAGGTTCGTTAAGGGACCAGCAATACTCTCTAATCCTATGGATTACAAGTTCAGCTAAGCTATTCAAGTGGTTTAAAGTGTCACGATTTATCAAAGCAAATAAAAGTAAATTTCGGTTGTAAACAATTAAAGAAAAGTGTTAGATCAAGGGATAATTCTCAGGGATTCGAATATCAGGAACCAAGCAATTATTCAGGTATGCGATTACGACCAAGTCTCGAACTCAACCATAAATATAAGGAGATCCACTTTCGTGGCATCTACAACTTTAACAATCAATCTAACACCCTAACTGTCGTTGAGGTTATAAAGATTATCAAGCATTAAGCGATTAGGGTTGATGTGTTCACGAGTTGCCCTAACTTCAACTTTCGTTGGCTAAGGATCAAATCGCCCACCTAAGTCAATTCCAGCAATTTACAAACTTTTGATAAGTAAATTCAACCTAAGATCAAAGGCTAGTTGATCAATCTAACCTAGGCAATATGATCGACAATAGGTGGAGACTATCGAATGATTTATTTAAAACCTATCTATGCTTAGTTCATGAATCAAATCCCATCGAAAACCCTTAACCTAACTAGTGGATTACTCACACATATTTAAGCAAACAACAGCAGCAAGAGACATGATAAACTGCATTGAAATCGATATATAAAAGAGTAGGGTTTAAGAAAACTTCAATAAGTATGTGGAAGACAAATCTCTAAGCAAAACTCTCAAAACAAGTCTCCAAATCTCTCTCTCTCTCTCTCGTGTTTCTGTTTTGTTCTTCTGTCTCTGCTGTTGCGTGGCTCTGATCCCAATCTCCAAAGATGAGTATCGAATCTCTCTCTCACTTTCGATCTTTCTCCTTCGATCTCTCTCCCTTTTTCGTGTGTTGCGGCTCTCTGTGGCTCCCCTTTTTTGGCTGCGTGAATTGCCTTTTTATAGGCCTTGGCGGCTGCCCTAAAACCTAGGGTTTTAAAAATAGGTTTAAATGAAGTTTCCATAATCAGATCTGCTGGGAGCGGGTGCTCTCTCTTCTGCACTGGCTGCTCCCTTTCTCCAGAATGTTCAAAAAGGGTCCAACTTCATTCTTTTCTAGCCAAATCCAATTGCAAGCCCCAGTCATTGCTTTCAGCCACTTTTGTACTTAGAATGACTTGATAGAGAGTGAAAGACTCGATAAAAACCTACAAAACAAGGGTTAGAATGCGCCAAAAACGCATTATATCAACGTGGACTAATTTTAATTATTGAGTTTGGGCTAATTTTAATTAGGGATTAATGGGCTAAATTAGAGAGAATGTCATGTCATATTTTAAGGGATGTTATGTCACATTAAAATTGGGAGAGTGATTTTGGTGAAAAATACCTAAGTTTTTTTTTTAAAAATCACTATCCAATTAATATATAAGAGATGATGAGGACCATACTAAAGTATATTAACTTGTTTGAACTTTTGTAGATATCATCGTTTTTTTAGGTTTGTATATTTACTATTTTTTTCTAATTTTCTGAAAGTTTCTTCAAATGCTTTCATACTAAATTTATATCTATTTTAATTTAGAGTATGCTGACGATGATGAATTATATCCTGGAAGTTTTGAGGATCTATTATTGATTTGGTTACCGTCTTTATGTTCTTTAGATTTTGCATATTAGTCTTACGATCAACAAGGTATGGTTTTCTTTTTATCTGTGTATATATAATATCTTTTTTTTTTAAAATATATTTTTATTATAATGTCTGATGTTTTTATTTTTTAATTTAGCCTAACATCAGAGAACTATTTTATATCTGACTTTTAATTGTTTCAGCATTCTCTTTTATGTCTATGTTCCCTGTTGAACCATATTATCAACCTTTTTTTTTAATTGAAAGTAGTATCGATCTTATGTTTTTATTCACATAAGAAAACCAACAGCTTAAAAACATATATATGATCTTCGTGTAGGTTATCGTATGAAATTCGTTGTTTTGTTTGTCTCATATTCGAATTTAGTTTTGTAACGACCGCGAACCAAAAATTGTGAATTTTGGTCGTGCGTCGATCGACGTAATGTTAAATCAAACCGGATCGGTTCGATTTAAGTGTCGGTTTGCGACTCGATTTAGGGTGAAACCCTAGGATTTCCCTATAAATAGAGGGTGGGCACGTTTTTGAGGGCTTTGAGAGTTCTAGAAAGTTTCAGAAAAGTTTCAGAGAGTTTCTAGAGAGATTGTGAGAGGAGATTCGTCTGGAAGGCTTGGGAGATCGTTCTTGGAGTGGTTTCTCGTGAGGGGAGTGTAGATCTCGGTGTTGAGGAGTCATTCTTCGCGTTCTTCATAGCTTTTGATCCGTTTCCTTCCTTTTTTCTTTCCAGATCCAATGTGAGTGTGTGACCATAGCTTATCTGGGTAAATGGATTGGTAGGATGTGTTGCTTGCTGTTATTGGGTGTATTTCGTGTTGTTTTTAGTGGATTTATGCAGGAAATCGACTGTGATGAGATCTGGAGTCGAACCATGTGAGGATTGGTTTGATTCTTTGATTTGTGTCGGTGCGTCGATCGACGCAAGTGCAATGCGTCAATCGACATATGTGCATCGATCGACACCGGGTTGGTGTGTCGATCGACACACGTGCAGTTTGTGCGATTCTTGTTTGATTGCTCATGTTTGTCTTGTTGAGTGTTCACTCTGGTATTGTATCATTTTTCTTATGCGTGTGTGTATAACCTAGTAGATGGGATGACCGTCTCACTGAGTATTTGTGATAATACTCACGCATCTCGTATAACCATGTGATGCAGGTAAAGAGTAAGCGTGATCATGGAATTGTGGCCGGGAAGAGGAGATGATCTAGAATCTCGTGTTGGTTGCTTTATGAGCTTGTTAGAATTTCTAGGGTGTTAGTAATTCTGGAATGGTTAATGAATGTTTTATTGGATTATGGTTTATGGATTAAAATGGATTATTGGTTTCAATAAAGTATGAGATTTATTGAATATTGTTATTGGTTATTGATTGTATTGTTTCCGCAGTTTGTGTTGTTGACCCGTTGAGAATTATTATTTGTGATGGTAATAATCCGGAAGAGAAAATTTTTAAATTTACGGGTTGGGGTTGGTTTTAGTTTGGTGAATGATTGATTGATTATGTGAGTTAGTCGATTGATTGTTGTGTGAGTTTGGAGTCCTAGATCATCTTCTCCGAGCCTTCAATGAGATTCTACGGTATTTATTTGGTGATTTTCTGTTTTTCTATTATTCTTAGTATTCTGCTGGGTAGTGCAGAGTGAGATGGCGAGAGTTGCTAGAGGTAGAGGTCGTGGGGGCCGTGGAGGCCGAGATGGTCGTGCTGGGCATGGGCGCGGGTGAAGACTTGTCAGTGAGTCTGTTGCCGCCAGTGTTGCCCAGGGGACCACGTAGGAGCAGGTGGCGGATTCGCAGACATTTCAGGAGGAATCCATGGGCGTGGCCGCCATGAGTACCAGTGTGAGGGCTAGTGGAGTTGGTGTGGGTCCCGTTGTGGCCGCTGGTGCGGTGGGCCCAGGTGGGGGTGCTGCCGCATGTTTTGCCCAAGATCAAGATGATCGTCTGGCGAGCTTGCTACAGTTGATTCTGGAGAGGTTACAAGGAGGGGTGCCGGCTCCGGGTTAGGCTCCGATAGTGCAGCCAGGTTTGGCTGGTGTGCAGCTGGGGATGGCTAGGGTGCAGCAGGGGATGGCTGGAGTGCAGCCGGGTATGGCTGGGGTGCAGCCGGGTGTGGCGGTTGCGGAGGAGCGCCCATCCTATCTTAGGATGATGGAGCAGATGCAGAGGATTGGCACCGGGTTCTTCTTGGGTGGCGCCAAGCCTGAGGAGGCGGACTTGTAGAGGAGTAGATTGGAGAGGAATTTCCAGTCTCTCAAGTGTCCAATGGGATACCGGGTGGACCTAGCGGTTCATTACCTCGACGGTGATGCACATCTCTGGTGGCGAGGTGTGGTGGCTAAGAGAGCTCAGACGGGTATGGCCTGGGAGGATTTTGTGGTGGAGTTCAACGCTAAGTACTTTCCGCAACAGGCGGTGGATCACTTGGAGTTGCGATTCTTAGAATTGGCTTAGGGTAGCTAGTCGGTCCAAAAGTTTGATGAGGAGTTCAGTCGGCTTCTGGTGTATGCCGATAGGGGTTTGGAGGGCGAGCAGCCCAAGTGAAAAGGTTCATGAGGGGACTTCAACCAGGTCTGGAGGGCGAGCAGGTTCGCCATAAGGACGGAGTTGGTTGAGACAGCTCCTGCGATTAAGGAGGACCTGAGAGAGTAGGTCGTGGTGGTTAGTCCACCGGTTAAGCAACCGAGGGGTCGCAGCAGCAGGCGGGTCCGGGCAAGGGCGGCAAGCCTGCGTAGGGACAGAAGAGGAAGTGGGAGAGCACTTCAGGGCCCAGTCAGGGTGGTCAGGGTGGTTCAGGATGCTTCGAGTGCGGGAGGATGGATCACCGGGTAGCGAGCTGTCCGAAGAGGAGTGAGTCCCGGGGAGCTCAGGTGTGCTATCATTGCAGGGAGTCGGGGCTTATAAAGCCTAGGTGTCCTAAGCTACAACAGATGGCGGTGGCGCTGGTACAGCTGGTGGCCCAGATTGCAGCGGCACCACGGGTATTCAATTCGGTGGAGGCGGGGGTTTCTAGCACCAGACCAATCACAGGTAATTTCCGGATTTGTTTTTTTAAATTCTTTTGGTGTTTGAATTTTAGTCTGTTTGGAAATTGTGAGTCTGTGCTAGAGTGTTAGGGTTCTTAAGCACATGGGATTTGTGCAGGGACCTTAGTAGTAGGCGGATGTGAGTGCCACATTTTGTTTGATTCTGGAGATATGAATAGCTTCATTACTCCGGAGTGTGCGGAGAGCAACGGAATCCGAAACGATTTCGGTGAGCAGCCGAGAATAGTTAAGGTTACTGGCAGCAAGTCCTTGGCTACTTTCGGGTGGGCTCGTGGTGTGGATGTTCTGGTAGCGGGAGAGTTGATGCCAGCAGATTTGATCGTTAGTCCGGTGGTGTTGTACGATGTTATTCTCGGGATGGATTGGCTGGATCAGTGCAGAGTCCATCTGGATTGTCATCGAGGATGAATGGTGTTCGAGCGAGAGGCGGAGAGCTTGGTTTACCAGGGGGTTAGGCTAACTTCCGGGAGTCTAGTGATCTCGGCGATTTAGATTGAGCAGCTGATTGAGAGGGGCTGCGAGGCGTATTTGACGATGATAGTGATGCCAAAGACTGTTGGAGAGGTTACAGTTGGGGATATTCAAGTGGTTCAGGACTTCTTGGATGTTTTCCAGTCATTGTAGGGATTACCGCCGTCGCGATCCGATCCTTTTACGATCGAGTTAGAGCCTAGGACGACTCCCATATCCAAGACACCTTACCGTATGGCTCCAGCAGAGATGGCAGAGCTGAAGAAGCAGTTGGATGATCTTTTGGGGAAAAGATTTATCCGGCCCAGTGTTTCACCGTGGGGAGCACCAGTGTTGTTCGTGAAGAAGAAGAATGGGATTTTCTGGTTATGCTTCGATTACCGGGGACTTAACCGGGTCACTATAAAGAATAGGTATCCTTTGCCGAGGATTGATGAATTGTTGGATCAGTTGCGGGGGGCTACCTGGTTCTCCAAGATTGATTTGGTTTCGGGTTACCATCAAATTCCTATTAATAAGGTGGATGTTAGGAAGACTGCTTTCAGGACGAGGTATGAGCATTATGAGTTTGTGGTGATGTTTTTTGGGTTGACGAATGCACCAGCAACATTCATAAGGTTGATGAACGGGGTGTACCAGAAGTATCTGGATGTGTTTGTGATAATCTTTGTTGATGATATTCTGGTGTATTCGAGGAGTCCTGAGGAACATGAGGTGCATTTGACGGCGGTTCTGGAGAAGCTATGGGAGAATAAGTTGTACGCAAAGTTGAGTAAGTGTAGTTTTTGGCAGCGAGAGATGAGTTTCCTTGGCCATATGGTGTCTGCAGAGGGAGTTTCTGTAGATCTGGATAAGATTGAGGCTATCAGAGGGTGGCCTAGACCGAGGAATGCCACCAAAATCGGAGTTTTCTCGGGTTAGCAGGTTATTACAGGAGGTTCGTCAAGGGTCTTGCGAGTATGGCGCAGTCGGTGACGAAGTTGATGGGGAAGGATGTCTATTTTGTGTGGTCTTCAGCTTGCGAGTAGAGTTTCAGGAAGCAGAAGGAGATGTTGACGAGTACACCAGTGTTGGCATTACTCGAGCGGGGTGAGCCTTACGTGGTGTATACAGATGCTTCGGGAGTTGGTCTGGGTTATGTACTGATGTAGCAGGGGAAGGTTATTGCATATGCTTCGAGGCAGTTGAGGAAGCACGAGTGCAACTACCCTACCCATGACTTGGAGTTGGCTGCGGTGATTTTTGCTTTATAGTTTTGGAGATCTTATCTTTATGGCGGAAATATACAGGTATTCACAGACCACAAGAGTCTGAAGTACTTCTTCACTCAGCCAGAGCTGAACCAGAGATAGAGGCGCTGGATGGAGTTGGTAGCAGATTACGATCTGGAGATTGGGTACCATCTGAGTAAAACTAACCTGGTTAAAGATACGTTGAGTAGGAAGAGGGTTGCTTCGGCTCAGGAACGAGATATAGAGGCGTTAGCGAGTGAGATTGGCATTTTGAGATTGTGCGTTATCTCACATGACCCGTTGGGGTTAGAGGCAGCTAACAGGCAGATTTGCTGAGTAGAATTCGAGTAGCTCAGGAGAAGGATCATGATTTGATTGATGCTTCTAAGCTTGCAGGTTCAGAGTATTTGGTCTCTGCGAACAGGACAATACTTGTGAACGGGCGAGTGTGTGTGCCCAAAGTTGAGGATCTGAGGCAGGAGATCCTGAGAGAGGCTCATGCGAGCATGTTGTCAATTCATCCGAGAGCGACCAAGATGTATAGCGATCTGAAGCGGTATTATCACTGGGTCAGGATGAAGAGGGATATCGCTAACTGGGTTACAGCGTTCAACGTGTGCCAGTTAGTGAAAGCTGAGCATCAGGTTCCGGGTGGGTTGTTGCAGAGTTTACCCATTCTAGAGTGGAAGTGGGACATGATCACCATGGACTTTAGAACAGGGTTGCCGGTGTTGCGGACTGATGATGCTATTTGGGTGATTGTGGATCATCTGACCAAGTAAGCACATTTTCTTGCCAGTAAGAAGACCGACGGAGCGGCGGTGTTGGCTAAGAAGTATGTACGGGAGATAGTGAGGCTGCACGGGGTACCAGCGAGTATCGTGTCAGACAAGGATCCGAGATTTACTTCAGACATCTGGAGGCGTTCCAGGTTGAGATGGGCACTAAGGTGCATATGAGTACAACCTATCATCCTCAGACGAATGGGCAGTCTGAGAGGACGATTCAGATATTGGAGGACTTGCTAAGGATGTGTGTACTGGATTATGGTGGTCATTGGGCGGATCACCTGAACCTGATAGAGTTTGCGTACAACAATAGCTACCAGGCGAGTATTGGGATGACTCCATACGAGGCTCTGTATGGGAGGCCATGTCGTACACCATTTTGCTGGACTCAAGTAGGAGAGAGGAGCATGTTTGGTGTAGATTTTGTTCAGGAGACGACAGAGAAGATCCGTGTCTTGAGGCTGCACATGCGAGAGACTCAGGATTGGCAGAAGAGTTACACCGATAAAAGAAAGAAAGAGTTGGAGTTTGAGCTGGAAGATCTGGTGTATCTCAAGGCAGCGATGTTTAAGGGTCCTAACAGATCCATTTCATAGAATAAGCTAAGTCCGAGGTTTATGGGTCCGTTCAGGGTTGTGGAACGGGTTGGACCAGTAGCTTATCGGTTGGAGTTACTTCAGAGTATGAAGACTTTTCATAAGGTCTTCCATGTGTCGATGCTACGGAAGTGTCTACATGAGTCCGAGGAAGTGTTGGCTAGGATTCCAGAGGATCTTCAGCCCAGCATGATGTTGGAGGCGATTCCTGTGAGGATTCTCGAGAGGAGGGTCAAGGTTTTACGCCAGAAGAGGATACCGTTGGTGAGAGTCGTGTGGGACTGTGACGGTATTGAGGAGGAGACTTGGGAACTAGAAGCGAAGATGAAGACAAAGTTCTCAAAGTGGTTCGAGAAGCAAGTGGAGGCTTGAATTATCTTTTTTTGGTTTTCAGTGTCTGTGATAGCATGTTGCTATGAGTTTTGGATGTATTTTTTGTTTATGTTGTAACGATTATACATTGTTGAGATTTAATAAGATTGGTTTTTCTTATTAAATGTGTTTATAAGACGTGTGTTCTTATGATGACTGGTGGGGTCATGTGTTGTGATGGCTGGTGGGGTCATGTGTTGTGATTGCTGGTGAGGTCATATGTGACGATGAACGGTGGGGTCATGTGATGGCTAGGAATAGAAGTTCTATGTGAGTTAGGACTTGTCTATTGCCTAGGGAGGACTAAAGATAAAAGTTCTATATGAGTTAGGACTTGTCTATCTTCTAGTGAGGCTAGAAATGGAAGTTCTATGTGAGTTAGAGCTTGTCCATGTTCTAGGAAAATCATCTAGGAATGACAGTTCTATGTGAGTTAGGATTTGTCTATTCTCTAGATGGCAGTGGGAAATAGAGGTTTTATGTGAGTTAGAACATGTCTATTTCCTAGGGGGAGTATGGAAATAGAAGTCTTATGTGAGTTAGGATTGTCTTTTCCAGGGACTCTGTGGAAACACCCTGTGATTGGGTTGTTTCCGATGACCTAATATTGGTCATGAGGTGATATTCCGGGATAGGAAATGTCATGATGGAACCACGAGAGGTGATTTTGGTCGACATGTGCTTATGATGCACGTTACAGAGTTGATTGCTCCAGGGAATAATGGTTTTCCTGGATATACTTGAGAGGACAGTGAGGTTCTCTTCGGGGAATAGTGATTTCCCCGCATATAATTTGAGGGACAAAGATCTCTCCAGAGGATGTGTAATTCCTCTGCAGGCGATAGCTTGACGGACTATGTGTCCCGAGAGTGGAAGGGGCTGGAGCATATCGAGAGCTGGATGGACGACGGTCCTGAAGGTGGGAGGGGTATGATATACATCGAAAGCTCAAAGGGTGACGATCCGGAGAACGACTGGTGTATATAGATATGAGTATGAGCAATAGCGTATGTAGTGTGATTGTAAGTATGAGACTGGATGAACTTCGGAGATCAGGAGTGGATCTCAGGTGGTGCTGACCGGGTTGGTCAAAATGGTAGCCGTAGTGAGATGGTATTATGTGATTGAGATCGGGAGTGGATCTCAGGTGGTGCTGACTGGGATTAGTTAGGATTGTATCCGTGGTGAGACGGTGCAATGTGACTAGTATGAGACTAGTTGAGTTCTGGGATCGGGTGTTGATCTCAGGGGATGCTGGTCGGGTGGGGGCCATGAGTGTGATATCAGTAGAGCTTGCCGGGTTGGGCCAGAGAGTTGATATCAAATGTGTTGACCGTAGAGTGACGGTGTCGCATGATTCGAGGTTGAATCCGTATTAGTGGGGGAGAGTTGTAACGACCGCGAACCAAGATTTGTGAATTTTGGTCGTGCGTCGATCGACGCAAGTGGTGTGCGTCGATCGATGCAAGGTTAAATCGAACCGGATTAATTCGATTTAAGTATCAGTTTACGACCAGGTTTAGGGTGAAACCCTAGGGTTTCCCTATAAATAGAGAGTGGCCGCGTTTTTGAGGGCTTTGAGAATTTCAGAAAGTTTCAAAAAAGTTTCAGAGAGTTTCCAGAGAGATTGTGAGAGGAGATTCGTCTGGGAGGCTTGGGAGATCGTTCTTGGAGTGGTTTCTCGTGAGGGGAATGTAGATCTCGGTGTTGAGGAGTCGTTCTTCGTAGCTTTTCATCCTTTTCCTTCCTTTTTCCTTTCCAGATCCAATGTGAGTGCTTGACCATGGTTTATCTGGGTAAAAAGATTGATAGGATGTGTTTGCTTGCTGTTATTGGGTGTATTTCGTGTTGTTTTTGAGTGGATTTGTGCAGAAAATCGACTGTGATGAGATCTGGAGTCGAACCATGTGAGGATTGGTTTGATTCTTGGATCTGTGTCGGTGCGTCGATCGATGCAAGTGCTATGCGTCTATCGACACATGTGCATCGATCGATGCTGGGTTGGTGTGTCGATCGACCCACATGCAGTTTGTGGATTCTTGTTTGATTGCTCGTGCTTGTCTAGTTGAGTGTTCACCCTAGTATTGTATCGTTTTGCTTATGTCTGTGTATATAACCTAGTAGATAGGATGACCGTCTCACTGATTATTTGTGATAATACTCACGCATCTCGTATAACCATGTGATGCAGGTAAAGAGCATGTGTGATCGTGGAATCGTGGCCGGAAAAGGAGATGATCTAGAGTCTCGTGTTGGTTGTTTTATGAGCTTGTTAGAATTGCTAGAGTGTTAGTAATTCTGGAATGGTTGATGAATATTTTATTGGATTATGGTTTATGGATTGAAATGGATTAGTGGTTTCAATAAAGTATGAGACTTATTGAATGTTGTTATTGGTTGTTAATTGTATTGTTTCCGCAGTTTGTGTTGTTGACCCGTTGAGGATTATTATTTGTGATGATAATAATCCGGAAGAAATTTTTTTAAAATTTACGGGTTGGGGTTGTTTCAAGTTTGATTATCAGTTTTTGTTTTTGTTTTTATGTTAATAAACTCTTCATCTAATCTGTGGCATCATTTGTTTCTTTGTTGATGATTGCAGTTCTCGGCTTTTGATCTCGAAATTGTAAAGATGAGGCTAAAAAAAGAAATCAAACCAAATAATAAATTTTTTCATAATTTTGCTAATATTTGGTAAAGTCATCTGATAGAAACATTTTGAAAGGAGAAGAATAATTCGTGAGACGAAGATGGTGAAAACAAGTGAATAAAAATGGAAGTAGAAAAAGAAAAGATGAAGACAAAATCGAGGAAAGAAAACGAATATGTCGGAGACAAACAAAAAGAAAACACATCAAAGAATAAACACCTAATATTTTGACCGCAAGTAACATTCCTATAAAAATAGAAGAATAAATATAAGAACAAAAAAGAACAAGAAAAAAAACGAAACCAAACATGAGCACGGAGACAAAGAAGAAAACAAAAAAAAAATTACAAGGAAAAAAATTCGAATAAGACAAAGAAGATGGAGAGTCATGTTTATATTTATAAGATATGCTGCACGGGTCTCTTGATCGCAACATCCTCACAAATGGTTTAGAAGACAAACATCGATTAAGTAATTTAGTCTAACTACATAATTTCTTATCATATTTTCATAAAAATTCTTTTATTAAACGGCTATTCAAATTTTTTTATAAAAAATCCTAAAATATAATTATATATCTCATTTCTATTTGGTTTATCGATTTGAACTAACTAAAATTTACCGGACTAATCAAAAGAGAACAATTATTGAAAGAGCTAAGAACGCAAGTCTTTATTTGTCAACTTTTATGTTATTGACTTCATATAAAATTTTAATATTTTCTTTCTTTCTTGCAGATTGTTACATACATGGCAATCAAACCAAGTTCCCTTGCTGATTCTACAAGGAGGCAATGGAGCTCAACTCTTCCCTCTTACATTGAGAACCGCCGCAACAGCCGCTGTAAGAGTTCATCTTTCGTTGTTTTCTCTTTCGAGAAAAAAGAATTGTATATAACGCTCGTGGAGATTAGAACCTGGAAGATTTTATCTATAAATTAGTGTTCTGTGTAATTAGCATTTTTATGTAGGTTCCTTTGGTGGTTGCTACAGGTTGATCGATGTCTGATGAGTAACTGTGTACTAACTGTTGCATAAACAGGATCTTTGTGCTTACACAGTTTAACTGTATACTGTATATTAACTTTGGAAGTGGTTTCGTAGAGGTATGAACACTAAAACAACAACGAATTTCGGGTTTCTTGATTTATCGATGAGTAAAGCAAACGAAAGGTATGCGTTATGGGGTTAGTCAACGAAGCAGAGAGTGTTGCTGTTACAAATGAATATATGCAGACGTGATATTTATCTAAGAACATTGTGAATTGTTTGAAAAATTAAACAGGAGACTCATATATGTGTTTGTCAAAGGTGTTAAACCTGTAGATGCTTGGGTCTGTACAATCTTGAAATAACTCTCCCAAATACTTTAATAAAGGTGATGAACAGACGTTTCCTCTTATATCCAAATAGAACCCATTGTCTCCATTGGTAGTTTGAATTAGGCGTCAGAGAGTCTTCAGAAGGGAAACCCGTTAGCATCCTCCCAAAGATGTTCATGATGATATTACTTATGCAGGATCTAACGCTTTTCTAGAATCATCGTTGCTATCTCACCAGAGACAATAACTTAGGCAAACGCGTCTCTCATTCCCTAAGAGGATGAAACTTTTACCCGAAACTCTATGACTATTCCCATATAACACTCCAAGGTTTATGAAAGATATTTACAATTTCGTATGGAATATCCAAAATACGATCCCAACTATTAACGCTAAAGAGTGGAAAACCAAGCATTCCACCTAAAGAAAAGACAAAATATAATTTAAAAAAAAATTCTAATACGTGAGCTTTGGTATATTTTGTTTAAATTTGAATAGTTAGCACATATCTCTCAAATCTTGTATGTAGAGACAAGAACAAAAATAAATCAAGTGGAACCTCATCGCCGACATAGTAAGTAAGACGTATAGAACTAAAAATAAAGGCTGAACATACACCAAGTGGGACGGGTAAGGGCTGGGATGGGATGGGATGGGTAACCGCTGAGACGAGACGGATAAAGATTAGGACGGAACGCGTGTAAGAGCTGGGACGGGGTGGAGTCCAACGAGCGGGGTTACTAATAATGCTAGATTTGTGTATGTCCCTCCTGTCGACAAGGCTTATTATCTCCGACAATTGTTTGGTTTTGTTTGAGGTCCAACATATTTTGAAGATATTCATACTAACTCTTGCATAGTATATCCTACTTGTATTCCATGCAATTGTTCAAATCAGTCGATGATCATCTCCAAGTGTGATAGATAGTTTTCCATCCATCTTAAGACCGTTGCTCAATGATGATGAGTGTGAAAGGATTATGGCTTTTACCCGTATTGTTTTGGCATAACATAATATCCCCTTTTTCTTGTTTTTTTTTCAAATTTTATCTTTAATCATTGGAGTTCATTTTTTTATTTTAAAATACTGTTTAGAAATATTAAAATATATAGATATTATGTAGGGTTCTTAACTTAAACGGTACATAAATTAGGTAATATTACTAGAATTATACAAAACTTTTTTTTATTACTGATTTATTTTAAATGTCCAGCGTGCCCTTGTAATTACGTTCTTACAAAAAACCTAATTACAAGAATGCCATTACTTTTGAGTGCCACGTCAGATAAAATCCGGCGCCACATAGAAAATCGCTGACGTGTATTAATGAACTCAGCCATAAAGCATTACGGCGGTATGACGGCTGAGTTATATATACGATGTGGCTGACTTAAAAAAATTGGCTGATATACATATACAAATAAGCCAAACGATACGGCTGAGTTACAAAACGTGGCTGATTTAAGATCTTCTGGCTGACTTAAGAATTTTGTGACGGCTGAGTTTACAAAAATCTGCCTGATTTATGAGCTAATGGCTGACTTACGTACATATATGACGGCTGATTTGTACATCGGTTGGTTGAGTTATGTTTCTCACGATGATAGAATGATCATCGACTGGCTGTGTTACTAAACCGACGACTTACCTATTAAAGGTAGTTACGGCTGATTTAAGTATAATTAGCGTAAATCAGCCGTGTTTAGCTTGATTAATAGTAAACTCGGCCTCATTACGTTTGATTTATTAGCGAAAGATTAATTACTACAATAACATTCATTTGACGGATGATTTATTTGACGATACAGCTGACATAATATTTTCCAGCTGATTTACGCCCTTTTATGGCCTCTTTTCGAACCCGATTTTTTGTTGTTTTTATTACTGAAATAGTATTCACGTTGCAACTGACTTACATATGCATTTGATGACTGATTTAGTTAGGCTGATTTACGTTTTCGTTTTGTGGCTCACTTGCTATATAAGCAAAAAATTAATTACATCAAATCCGATTTTCCATATCATCAGCTCCTATTTTCCATGTCATTTCCTATGTCATTATCTGAGTTTTATGTTGTGACGCCGTGTCTTCTTCTTCTTCATCTATTTACCTTCTTTATCATCTGATACCCAGAAACTTAATCGTCACCCTCTTCATCTATTTTCCTTCCTCATTATTTTTTTCATTGATCTTTGTTCACGATCTTATGGATCCGGTAATTATTGTTTCCGGTAATTGGGTCAAGAAAAACAGATACGTATTTAACGCCGACGGTAGAGGGTGTAGAGTTCTATATTTAAATGATGAAACAACACACGACGAACTTGCGAAGTCGGTACTCGATGATTACGGATTGAATGAGTCGAGCCATCAGATTCAGCTGAGCTACATGTTCTCGAATAAAACTTTGAAAACAATGGCGCACGATACTCCACCAGCTTACGTCTCCAATACTCGACAATTGATAGGTTTTCTAAGCCTAAGAAAATTTGAATAGCTACGTCTCTGTGTAGAGATTACGGAGAAAAAGGAGAGCAAAATTAGTCCGAATGACGAAGTGAGAGAGAAGAAGAAAAGGTTATTCAGTTATGGCTCAAAAGTAGAATCTACATACGAAGATTACGGTGATTTCAGTAATGATAATTGTCCTGGTGTTGAAACAAAATACGAAGATAAACGCGACGATGAAGACATGGATTGCGCAAGTAAATGAATTTGAAAGCCGATTTGATATGTTCGACGACTCGGATGGTGTTTCATCTGAAGATGATAACTTCAGTTCATACGGTGAGTCTCCAACACAAGACGAAGATTCACCGACGCTACCGCCTAAGAAGAGAGCTCAGAACATGTCGGTGAATAGATCAGAAAGGAATCCAGAGGTTCTAAGGTTGGAGATGTCTTCTCTAAACCTCGCGGTAGGGCAACGATACGAGAGTAAAGCCGATTTGGAGAAACGACTGAAACTTCTTACGGTGAGAGATCAATTTGATTTTGATGTATACGTATCCAATTCGGACACACTCATTGTTAAGTGTTGGGTTGATGGATGTCTCTGGAGAGTTCGTGCTTCTACACAAGGGGAATTACCGGCATTTTATGTTCGTATTTACGATTCGGAGCATACATGTTCGGTAACTGAGCGTTCTAATCGATCTCGACAAGCAACACCAGATATTTTAGGCCAGTTGTACAGGGATTATCTTGGCAACGTTGGTCCGTCAGTTCGACCTAAAAGTGTCGGAATAACTATTAATAAGCATTTTGGTGTAAAGGTAATTACTAGTACGTTGCAGCTAACTTATTTGTATAGTACAACTGATTTTTTAGTACGTTTTGGCTGACTTATTTGTATATTACAGCTGATTTATTAGTATGTTGCGACTGACTTATATTTTAGCCGATTTATTAGTACGTTGCGACTGACTTCTATTTCAGCTAATTTATTGGTACGTTTCGGCTGACTTATTAGTTTATTACAACTGATTTACTTGTACTTTACGTTTTCCGTGTGGACAGATGGATTATTGGAAATCACATAGGACGCTAAAATTTGCAAGGGAAATTGATATGAGAACTCCTGAGAGTGGGTTTGAAGACTTGCCTCCTTACCTATATATGATAAGAAGGGCAAATCCGGGTACGGTTACGCGTCTTCAAATTGATGAGTTTGGAAGATTCATGTATGTGTTCCTTGCGTTTGGTGCGAGCATAAATGGGTTTCCTTTCATGCGCAAAGTTGTCATTGTCAACGGTACGTTTCTTAATGGTAAATAAAGCACTAGCTCAGGATGGTAACTTTCAGATTTTCCCAATAGCATTCGGTGTGGTTGACACTGAAAATGATGATTCATGGCACTGGTTTTTTACGCAACTAAAATTTTTGATTCCTGATGATGAGGGTCTTGCGATTATCTCGGATAGACATAATTCGATAGGAAAAGCAATTGGAAATGTGTTTCCGTTGGCTTCTCGTGGAATTTTCACTTACCATTCATATAAGAACATTTTGCAACAGTACAAAGGAAAAGATGTCTTTCGTCTGGTGAAGAAAGTGGCAAAATGTTTTAGGGTTTCTGACTTTACTACGATGTTCGAGGAGATTGAATCCTGAACTTCATGACTACCTCCAAAGAGCGGATGTCCGAATGTGGGCGCGTGTTCATTTCTCGGGCCAAAGGTACAATTTGATGACTACGAACATAGCGGAATCAATGAATAGAGCACTGTCAAATGCTAGAAGTCTTCACATTGTTCGACTATTAGAATCGATACGGGTTATGATGACCAGATGGTTTGAAGAACGGAGAGAGGAAGCGAAGGTGTCGAAGAACTACTACATGTAAGTCAGCCATTACTGTTAATAAGTCAGTCGTTATTGTTCTATAACCCAGCCTTTACGATAAGCCAGCCGTAATGTTTTTTAATTTTTTATGTATTATAAATAGGGTCGTGTCATTGCCGCCAGACTTATGACGGTATAAAGGATTGATCGTTATCACACGGAAGTTACATATGGATCTTCTTTGCATATTGTGAATTTGGAAACGAGAAAATGCACATGTCGGCATTTTGAACACGTAAAATTACCATGCGTGCATGCAATCGCAGCTGCCGAGGACAGGAAAATTTATCGTATATCCTTGTGCAGTCCTTACTACAACAGCAGTTATTTGGTAAACGCATACGCTGAGTCGATCATGCCGATAGATTCAGTGCTCCAAGTTCCAAATAACGTTTCTAACCAACCGTGCTTGCCCCCGCTTGTTCATCAACAACCAGGAAGGCCTAAAAAAAGTAGGATGAAATCTGCTTTAGATGTTGCCGTTGAGAACAAACGTCCTAGGAAACGACACACATGTTCTCGTTGTAAACAGTCTGGGCATAATGCAAAAACTTGTCCGATTTAAAAGTTTTGTTAATGCGATAAATCAGCCGTAAGATTGAATTATTGTCAATAAACGACTGACTTATGATTACAATACAGCTGATTATCAATAAACGACTGAGTTATGATTACAATACGACTGAGACATTTTCTTTCGAAACTTTAGAAAAAGAAGATGGTAACTCGTCCAAATGCGTAATATTTTTTTAAAACAAATCATAATATTTTAAGGGATTAGAGTTCCCAAAAGATTAATCATTACTCCTAGTATAGGGAGTCATATAACTGTCAGTATAGCCTCTCGAGAGTACGAAACGTCGCGAGATAAAATTGAATAAATAATGTTTTTTTTCCCGCCCAAATACAAAACGTCGCGAGATAAATTATACGTTTCGGTTCACTTATATGCACCTAATGGCTGACTTATGGCATGGTTTGGGAATGTCATAAATTTGGGTATGTTTGAGGTTTGGCTGAGTTATATACACGACAGGCTGCGGTATGTCTTAGTTAGGGCTTATTTGTGTTTTTATTAAAGCGATAAATCAGCCGTAAAGTAAGATTGAATTATTATCTATAAACGATTTATCAGCCGTATAGTCATCGGATCCATACTACATAGATTATGAGTTCACTAAAACAAGTCATAGTTATTAAACAACTTGGGTGGAAACTAGAGGCATCATGCCTTGATCTTGGAGCAGAACTTGAGCATAGGAGGAGATGCTTTGTCTTCCCAAACCAACTCCAGCACAAAAAATTCGTACGCCTTAACGCCAATAGCCTTGACGAATTCTCTAACCCCTGAACCAAAGTGCAACCTCATATGTATGTCTGCCACGCATAGATACACTGGCCACTCTACTCCATGCTTGTTCAAAAGAGTAATCTCCTTCCCTCCTGGTTTTTCCATCTGGTGAGCCCTAGTGAAGCTCACTGGAATATGCTGCATAAGAAAGAGACAATAAGCTCTTGACAAAGCATCAATAACGAAAAAAATAAGGGAACAAAACTCCTTCAAGAGATTTTACTTAAACTTACAAGTCTAGAATCTTTGAGACTAGCTGGTGTGACAGTTAGTGTCACAAATTGGTTTTCACCTAGTGTAGATGACACTCTACTTTGACTACTCTCACCGGTTTTTCTCTTTTTCTCTTTTCTGCTATGTTTTGTGGAGATGTTGTCCTCCTCCTCCTCCTCCTCCTCCTCCTCCTCCTCCTCCCCCTCCACATCATCACCATCATCGACGTTGTTGCTAGACTGTACATATTGAATCTCACAGCAACTAGGTCCAAGACCAGTGACGTAGAACAAAAAATCTCCTTCGTGTCTGAAAATGATGAAGTCTCCGACTCGGAAATCATGCGCAACTGCGAACTCTTTCCATCCAAAGGTGAGTCTCCGACCTTCCATCTTAACTTTCCATGTTTTCTCACACGCGTCCGACTTAAGCTCCATCATATTTCTTTCGTTTCTTCCTTCTATGTATTTTGAGAAGAACTTCACCAGAATGCTCTGCAGCAAACACAAACCGTAAAGAAGAAGAAAGACATTGAGATATATATATAGAGAGAGAGAGAGAGGGGGAGGGAAGAAGGGAGATTACGTACGAGGTGGGAGTGGAAGCCGGGAAGAAGAGGTTGAAAGAAATGTGGGTTTGTAGGAGATTTACTTACTTGATCCGCCATTGTCGAAGTTGGAAAAGGATCTTCGAAGATAAGAAAAACCCTAAGTTTATGAGTGCTGTGAAATAGTTCCTCCTCTTATTTATGGAGTATACTCTCTACATGGTTCATATAGAAATGGAAAGAGAAAATACGGTGAAAAATCTTGAACAGAGGAAGTCGAAGAGACTTACATGGATCTTTTTTCGTGAAGTCAGCAGAGGAAGAATCCGGGGAATGATTTGGGGATCGTGACGGAGAGGTCATGATAGGTGATGGATGGAGATCAGAAGTTTTGGCTTCGCAAGATTTTATGGGTCATTTTTTGTAACTTTGCCTTTTAAAAACAAATCATAATATTTTAAAACAAATAATATTTAAAAAAAAATAGAGTTTCCAAACGATTAGATTTCCCAAAAGATTAGATTTCCCAAAAGATTAACCATTACTCCTAGTATAGAAACGTCTCGAGAGTACCAAACGCGTGCATAATACGATTACGTACATACTACACGGCTGAGTTATTTTAAATACACGGCTAAACTTATAGAAACTACACGGCTGAGTTATATTTTAAACACGGCTGACTTATCTCATGCGTGTCAAAAGTGAAGTCATAAACGAAGTTTATGCTGAGTTATGTTAAAGGTTATGCTGAGTCATAAACGAAGTTTAGGCTGAGTTATGATAAAAGAAACAAATTCTGCATTAGAGTACTAAAAATACATAAACAGTAGAGTACTAAAACATAAGCATTACATAAACATAAGCATTAGATAAAAATTTAGTCAGCCATATATTTTGCATCAACCTTCAGCCAATCAATTTCTGGAACTTCGACACTAGCCATCTTTTCTTCGGCTTCAACGAGTTCTGCTGCAAGTTTCTCCAACTCAGCAATGAAGTCAAAGTTTTCCTTCCCCATAATTTCTTCAAACAAATCCATTTTCGCATTAATAGATTTCACTTCCTTCATAGCATCATGAAATTCAGCTTTAGCTTTCATCTGTTCCTTCACCAAGAGGAGCAACGACTAGTAATGCTCCTCGGTTTCCCTTCTGGCCTTTTTAACATCATTTGGTCCATGGTCATCCTCCATTGGACGCTTCATCATCTTCTTCGATTCTGCCATTGATGCTGCATGTATATCGAAAATAGGATGTTATGTTAATATATAATGTAAACATATAAACAAATCAAGTTGCAAAAACGTGAATTACATATATTAGGAGAACAAGGAGAAACTAACTTGTATTTGAGATTGCAAAATGATAAAACAAGTTCAAAAATAATAAAAATGAATATTCGGTTACTGAGTGTTCACTTGGTATTTATAGAAAAAAAACAAAAATATATATTAGAAACTGTTCGGTTACGGAGTAGTTGCTAAAAATACAATTAAAAACTGTTCGGTTACTGAGTGTTTAGTTTAGGCTGAGTTATGACTGAGTTATAAGTGACATAAACGTGTTAAGGCTGACCAAAATATTAGAGTTCCTAAAAGTTCAATCATAACTACTAGTTCCCAAAAGATTAATCATAACTCGTCAGTTTAGCGTCTCGAGGGTATTAATATTGAAATTAATACCCTCGAGACGCCATAATATTCAATATGATTACGTACATATATTCAGACGCCATAATAAATCATATATTCTCTATTATTTAAATTTAAAAATGTGTAATTTATAGGTGCTGCACGGCGGACTTATAATATATTTAATGCACGGCTGACTTATCTAATGCGTGTCAAAGGTGAAGTCATAAACGAAGTTTCGGCTAAGTTATATAAAATGTTAGGTTGACTTATTACGAAAAATTTATATTCAAACGAAGGTAGCTTTAATTGATAAGCATTAGAGTACTAAAAATACATAAACATAAGCATTAGATAAACATTTAGTCAGCAATATGTTTTGCAAGAAACTTCATCCAATCAAGTTCTTGAACGCTGGCGTTGTACATCTTTTCTTTGGCTTCAACGAGTTCTGCTGCAAGTTTGTCCAACTCAGCAAAGAAGTCAACCTTTTCCTTCCCGATAAATTCTTCAAGCAAATCCATTTTCGCAGAAATATATTTCACTTCCACCAAAGCATCATGCAATTAAGCTTTTGATTTCATCTGTTCTTTGAGCGAGAGGATCAACGTCTTGTAGTGGTCCTCGGTTTCCCTTCTGGTCTTTTTAACAGCATTTGGTCCATGGTCATCCTCAATTGGCCACTTCATCATCTTCTTCGATTCTGCCATTGATGCTGCATGTATATCGAAAATAGGATGTTATGTTAATATATAATGTAAACATATAAACAAATCAAGTTGCAAAAACGTGAATTACATATACTAGGAAAACAAGGAGAAACTAACTTGTATTTGAGATTGCAAAAGGATAAAACAAGTTCAAAAATAATAAAAACGAATGTTCGGTTTCTGAGTGTTCACTTGGTATTTATAGAAAAAAACAAAACTGTTTGGTTACTGAAACTGTTCGGTTACTGAGTAGTTGCCAAAAATACTATAAAAAATACATATAACTCATCAGTATAGCGTCTCTAGAATACCAAACGCGTGCGTAATATGATTACGTACATATATTCACACGCCATATTTATTCAATTAAATTGTAAATTTTAAAAAATGTAATTTGAGGTTAACTTCATGGCTAACCTATGAGTACTACACGGCTGACTTATAGTAAATTCAAATTATCGCATGAGTAAATTGTCTGACTTACCAGTGACAAAATCGTGGAAAATCGGAGTAATTGGAAGAAAAAAGCTGACTTATATTTAATACACGGCTGACTTATATTTACACGTTGCGGCTGACTTATATTTACTACACGGCTGAACTATATTTAACACGGCTGACTTATATTTAATACACGGCTGACTTATATTTAACAGAAGTCTGACTTATCTCATGCGTGTCAAAAGTGAAGTTAAAAACGAAGAAACAAAGCATTAGAGTACTAAAAATACATAACTGATCTGAATTACATTATAAAGGAGGAAACAGTAGTCTATATTACAACACCCAAAGCCTAGTGTCCGACCAATATATAATCGGCTTAAAATCACGGTAAAAAAACCTAACTCTTTGATCCAAAAGCAGCGGTCACAAAAATTGTTCTCCTTTTTATCTTCAATGTACCAAAGATCCCAATCTCGGTCCATCAATGGAGTACATGTGCAATTATAGAACAAGGTTATTTCCTTTGACATGAACTCATATTTTTCGTTACAAACGCATTAGTGTGAGACGTTCCCCAACCCCAGTCTAAAGATCTAACAATCTTGTCTATCCTCTGAACAGATTCCCTTGTGAAAAGGGAGAAATACGCCTCAGTATTCCAAAATACCTTGCGTGTCATTGCATATGTGTACAAAGCACGCTCGAATCCTGCATTTGCTGCACTCTTAATGAAAGCAATTCCTTCATCTTGGAGGTCGAACGTGAAGAACATATGTACCCCCTTTAAGAACAGTGTACTCGGGTTTCCATTAGTGTAGCAAACTTGCATCACCAAGTTAGATAGATGTATGTACAAAGGGAAGGTAAACGCATCTATAGATGCGTACACTCCGGGCCGGTCTGTTAGTTCCTTCATAGACTTGCATGTTGTTCTTATTCTATGTAGATATGCAACGGAGTTAGCGGCCACACGTTCGACCACTAAGGCTTGGATTTCTTCAGGTAGGGCGGTAAGAGGGAATACTTCAATTACAAAGTGGATATAGTACGGGTGAGTTATGATTTCACTGTAAATTTGAGTAAATTTCTCTAGAGATATATTTTCTTTTTGTCGTCTTTCTCTTGAGATATAAGGTTAATGAGTGTTTAAATGGTATATATAGATTCAAAAAAAAATTAAATAGCGACTCTTCAGTTACTGAGTAGTTACGAAAAGCAACTGTTCGGATATTACCAAAAGGTATGTCTGATTATGTACATAATCCCATCGTATAATAAATGAAGCCATAGTAAATTCGGACTTGTAAATCAATTAATTCAGACTGATTTTGCAAAGAAGCGGCTGTCTTAAGAGTGACGAATTCGTGTTTCGGCTGAGTTATGACTGCTTTGTGGAAAAGAAGCAGCTGACTTATTGGTTTAAATATTCAAAACACAAATAACTCATCAGTTAAGCTTATCTATACTGCTGATTTATACATGCAAAACACAAAAGATACAGCTGGTTTAAAGAGATGAAACACAAATAAGTAAAGAGATGCTATTTATAGATTTAAAACAATTTAATATCAACCCTTCGGTTACTGAGTAAAGGCTGACTTATGTGTTAGTCAGCCTTTACTCTCATGAGTAATTACGAAAAGCAACTGCTCGGTAACTGAGTAGAAAAACAACCAGGGTTTATGACTGGTTAATGAGTGTTTAAATGGTATTTATAGATTCAAAATAAATTAAATAGCGACTTTTCGGTTACTGAGTAGTTACGAAAAGCAACTGTTCGGTAACTGAGTAGAAAAATAATTGTTCGTATATTGAGTAAAGGCTGACTTGACTGATCAACCAAAAAAGTAAATTTTGATGCATTTTTGACCGTCAGTTTACCGTCTCGATATTACCAAAAAGTATGTCTGATTATGTACATAGTCCCATCGCATAATAAATGAAGCCATAGTAAATTCGGACTTGTAAATCAATTAATTCAGACTGATTGTGCAAAGAAGCGACTGACTTAATAGTGACGAATTCGTGTTTCGCCTGAGTTATGACTGCTTTGTGAAAAAAAAGCGGCTGACTTATTGGTTTAAATATTCAAAACACAAATAACTCGTCAGTTTAAAAAAATTTGCATGTTAGAGATTGAATACTTTACCTTCTCTACTAGTAGACTTCATTGAGAAGTCTACAGATTTAATTTACATGAGAAGTCTGCACGAGAAGTCTACTAGAGAAGTCTACTAGCAGACTTCTCTGTGAGATATAGTAGAAGACTTCTCATACAAAACTTAAAAACTTCAATCTTCAAATAGGAAATATACTAGCAGACTTGAACATCAAAACTTAAAAACTTCAATCTTTTACAGAGAGAGAAACTTCAAACGCAGAAATTCAAACTTAAAAACTTGAACATAAAAAAAACTTGAACATAAAAACTTAAAAACTTCAAACTTCAATCTTGTGGTTTCTTCTCGGTCTGATACGGCGAGGTATCGGCTCTGTGTTTCTTCGGATTTGGTGGTTGATTTGGACTCCGGCGAGATGATTCGCCTTCATCTCCAGTTTTCGGCGTCTCCTCTTCGAACCGAGCTCTGTTCCTTTGAGCGAGGAAGTCCCGGTAGTACCTGCACAACGAGAAACAAACAAAATACAAGAAACATCACAGGTTGACAGTATTAATTTCACCAGGTTGAAAACAAGGAAAATTTGTCTTGCAAAGAATTCGACATTTCATGTCAGGGCAATACACATATTGACAGAATTTGACACTCTTGATTTCAGCATTTTCAAAATTGTAAAGGTACACGCTACTCTAAACCCAACAGACATGTTGACTAAGAGTTTACTTGGAAATTCTGTCGAATGACCTCATAGAACAAAAAGCTCTCTCCGTTTCGTGAATGTTTTCGGGAATAGTTGTCGATGGCCCTGTCAATTGGTCATATCGCAACAGAGAAACAGATTTCAGATTAGCGCTGCAAATTTTGAGATTGGTGTTTGAATCGACATTTACGCAGTTAGAAGTATGTAGGTTTGTAACAATGATCTACAGGATTCAAGATAAACAGGGTTGGTTCATGAAACTTACAAGAGATTTCCTCCAATTATCGTGTAGTCAGCGACCTCCTGAGGGGCTTCAGTGGTTGTCGTTGGTTCATAGAGAAAGGGAAAGAGAAAAAGGGGTCAGACAGTAAGTTAGAAGTCAGAAAGGAAAGATCTTGAACCGAGGAAGTCGAAGAGACTTACATGGATCATTGTAGAAGTCAACCGTATATCCTTCCCTAGATTTTCTAGGGAACCGAGGGTTTGTACAAAAAGTTGGTGCAGTCGCGTTTGTCCTCGTTTTAGCCAAAAAATCAGAGAGAAAGAGGGTTTGAGAGAGAGTCTTTTGATCAAAGGAGTTGTGTGAGGTTGTGTGAGTGAGAACAGCTTCTGTTCGGAAGTTTGAGAGGGCAAACGGCTGTGCTATTCGAGGCGGATTGGGGTGAAACTTGGTGGGTAAGTTCTCCGATCTCTGGTCTTGATATAAACGAAAACGGTTCGTCATTTCGTTGATTATTCGTCGAGTTATGGCTGTTTGAACTCGATGGGTCTGTGCAGATAGGTTGTCTACGATCAGTCGGTTTCGGGGTTGATTTCCGATCGAACCATAAGGATTCTGGAGGCGATCCGCATATCGACGCGTAGCTGTGTCTGTCTAGTTTCCAGAACAGTCGTCCGTTTTGGTTTTGGACCAGTGGTTCGTCGTGTACAAGTCTTTTTGTAACTATTGGTCCCATTCTCATTCTCGATTCTTCGAGGTGAGTGCGTGATCGTGGGTTTGTGTGGGCATAGGGATTGATGGAATGCGTTTGCTTGGTGTTTCGTGTGTTGTGGTTGGAATTGTGTAGGTGACTCGACAAATCACGACAGATTCGAGCCACGAGAGGATAGGGTCGTTTCTGGGTTGTCGTGTCGATCGACACCAGGGTGGTGTGTCGATCGACACGGGCAGAGTCATATCGATCGACACCAGGGTGGCGTGTTGATCGACACAGGGTCTCTGTACTTGTTCGTGTTGGTTGTTCTTGTTGTTTGCTTGTGTGCTCATCCTGGTATTGTATTGATTGTTATGTCTATACTTAAATAACCCGTAGACGGGATGACCGCGTTGCTTAGTATTTGTGATAATACTTACGCAACTCTTTTTGCCATGTGTTGCAGGTAAAGAGAAAATGTGATCGTGGAATCATGGCCAGGAAGGAGAGATGATCTAGGGTCTCGTATGGCTGTGTGCTGTTGTAGAATTGCTAGGTTGTTAGTGAATTCTGAGTTGTAGTTAATTGGTTTATTGGTGTTTGGTTATTGTTTGGATTGTTGAATTGAACCGGTTAGAATTCAATTAAGTATGGGATTAATTGAATTGGTTTTATTTGGTTATTGACTGGTTTGTTACTATTTAGTTAATTGTTCCGCGTTGCTTGTTGTATTGACCCAATTGAGAATTATTATCTGTGATGATAATAATATGAAGGAAATTTTTAAAAAAAAATTGGGTCGGGTCGTTTCATCTACAAGAGAAGCGGCTGACTTAAGAGTAATGAATTCGTGTTTTGGCTGAGTTATGACTGCTTTGTGGAAAAGAAGCAGCTGACTTATTGGTTTAAATATTCAAAACACAAATAACTCGTCAGTTAAGCTTATCTATACGGCTGATTTATACATTCAAAACTCAAAAGATACGACTGATTTATTCATGCAAAACACAAAAGATACGGCTGGTTTAAAGAGATGAAACACAAATAACTAAAGGGTATCATAACTAAATTACATTCAAAAACCAAAATTATCAGGGCCAAACTCTTCAAACATATCGACCAGATTCGTCCAAACTATAGTGTTTATCCAATCTGGCTTCTCGCCACCATGCGCCCATATCCTTCTTAACGTGCGCATTTGAGTTCGAAATAGCGTTCTAGCCACCAGATTAAAATGTGTCCAAATCGTCAAAGTGGGTCTCGGTTCCCATCTGTATTTCCGCTACCCAAAAAAAAAGAGAGAAATATTATTGTTGTTGATAAAATGATCGGGAAAGAAAGATATTAGTTTTGGCTTACAGCGAGTTTAAGAAACCATCGTTCCTTAAAATAATCGGGAATGAAACGGTAAGTCGGCCACTCATGAACCCATCCTTTTCGAAGAATCTCCGGGATCTCTTTCGAGAGCTCGTGTAAAAATTTGAACCACATGATGGTTGTTTTATCAATAATACCAATACCAGGGTTTAGAACAGGAAGGTGATCCCCATCAGCAGAGTATAATATGGCATCGACGCTGCTGATTAACTTTAAACTACAGTGTGGGACAACTGACATGTCGAAAAGGAATATGAAACAGATAGATTACAGAGAAGAGAGAAAACAGTGTAGGATAGAATGTGATGGGGGGAGACAAGGTTTACGATATTTACAGATATATAGAAATATGAAACGTCGCGAGATAAAATTGAATAAATAATTTTTTTTTCCCCGTCGAAATACGAAACGTCGTGACATAAATTACACATTTCAGCTGACTTATATGCACCTAATGGCTGACTTATGGCATGATTTGGGAATGTCATAAATTTGGGTTTAGGGTTTACGTATCGAGTTCTTTGGAGTGACCACTCGCAAATTCAAAAAGAACATATATCTTAACAATTAGATACCATTCAGATAGTCTAGGTTTAGGTTATAAGAGCTTCAACGTAACTTTATAAAGTACAGAGTTATGTACACATGATATTAGGGTATGTTTAGGTAGTTGAAAGAGAACATATACCTCAACATTATTTATCTCACCAATTAGATACCATTCATATTGTATAGGTTTAAAGTACTGAGTTATATACACACGATGTTAGGGTATGTTTAGATAGTTGTAAGAGAACCTATACCTCAACATTGTTTATCTCACCAATTAGATACCATTCATATTGTATAGGTTTAAAGTACTGAGTTATATACACACGATGTTAGGTATGTTTAGATAGTTGTAAGAAAACCTATACCTCAATTGGGTATGTTTAGGGTATGTTTAGGATATGTTAGGGTTTAGGGGTTACGGTTTAGGGTTTAGAGTTTAGGGTTTAGGTTTTAGGGTTTAGGGTTTACGGTTTAGGATTTATGGTTTAGGATTTAGGGTTTAGATAGTTGTAAGAGAACCTATGTTTAGGGTATGATTAGGGTATGTTTAGGGTATGTTAGGGTATGTTTAGGGTATGTTTAGGGTATGTTTAGGGTATGTTTAGGATTTGTTTAGATAGTCTTAATTGAGACTCTATTTAATTTACACTTTTAATGAAAGCTTATCATGCATAAGTCAAATACAATACAATAAAGGGGTTCATGTTTCGAACTGCCCAAACAAATTATAAGTTCCTTCATGGCGGATCTCTGATGACATCTTTATCCATATACCCTGAATATTCGCATCATTAATCCCATCGAAAGTTAGACCAAGCGCTAGACACTCGACAAACTTCAATGCATACACCCCACAGTCGCCAACTTGGACGTTTTGTGGGATGTATTTTCCTTTCCTCCTTCGGAACGGAAACTGCTTGAATCTAGGTCGTCGGAGATTGGCAGGAACTAATTCGTTCATTGCAGGGATCATTTGCGTAAACGGCCTAATTCATCTAGGATTTTCTGTTCACTTTCGGGTGTTACCTGTCCAATGATGGGATCGTAAGCATCGATCTTCTCCTTAAGAAGGTCCACGTGAAATGCCACCCAATGATCTCCTCCAGTCTGTAGAACTCCATACAAGTGATCGACATCTTCTAACCACTTCTTGTTTGTTGGCATGTCTGCGGGAATTTTGCCGTTTACTAACTCCTCATACCCTCCACCTTTGAACTTAAACATTTTTGGTTTGATCTTAAACTGTGGATAATCAATACACCATCCTGAAGTAAACCAAGGGTCCAAAAATCCAATTCACTTGGAGTAGAATGGAGAGGGATCTAGCTTGGATTTTTTTATGAGGAGTCTCATATACGCAGAAATATGCTGTACAAAGAGAATCAAGTCAGCACAAAATGAAACTTAACTCAGCCTCATATAATATATAACTCAGACATAAAGCATACTTAAGCCTACATAACTCAGACATTAAGTATATTTAACTTAGCCCCAACAGTATACTTACATTATCATACAGCCATCCATAACTTGGATTTGGCCAATACTTTCTCTCAGTTATGAGAATTATGTAGAACTCGATATCCTCAGCAGCCTCTTTAAGTGGAACGTCCCTAAAACAATTAAACACAAGTTAGTTTAGGCAAATATTGCTAATAGTTGTATTAACACATGCTCTAAATGGTCATACTTGAATGGCTTTAGGTGATCCAAAAGTTTATCCACTTTAACCGGATCAGCAGGTGAGAGAGGATCATAGATTCCCGGTGAAGGTTCATAATTTTTCCTCATGCACGTCGTTCCATTGTCTCCAATATAAGGAAAAACTCGTGCTTGAGGATCATTTTGTAGCCTCGCTGAAAACCCATCAGGAGATAATTGAACACTTGACTCCCGATAAGCCTTAATTCTCTCAGATCTAATCTTTTCCTCTTCTTCCTCATCAGACTCCGGCAAAAGTTCGTTATTTTGCACGATAATTTTGTCGGTGACATCCTCAATCTCACTGTCGTTTCCAATCTGTTTATTATTTGTCAAAGGTGTTCTTATGTTCGATTCTGGGATAGTCACTTCCGTAGGTTTCGGATCGTCGTCGCCCTTACGACACCTCGTTGTCCTTCTTAGAGGCTCCTGTTTTTTTAAATCAGCGGCCTCCTTCTTCTTTAAAGCAGCTGCCTCCTTCTTTAAAGCAGCTGCCTCCTTCTTTAAAGCAGCGACCTCCTTATTCTTTAAAGGAGCGGCCTCCTTCTGCTTTTTAACCTCAGGCTCCTGCTTTTTTGCCTCAGCCAATTTATTTGTCTTAGCAAGAGAAACAGTAACGAATCAACTATTTCTTCGTCATTACCAAACTCCTCAGCCAATTTCTTTTGCAAATCAGTGGCCTTAGGATTTTTGATATTTAATTTCACTTTGATATTAACTGGTTCAGGACTAGCCTCCTGTATTAACATATAAACATAACTCAGTCAGAATAATAAGAATAAATTTGTCGTTATGTAACTATAACTCAGCCGTCAAAACTAACCATAACTCAGCTGTAACGTACCTTTGAGGCTGTCAGGAGGCTTTTGTTTACTGGTTCAGGACTTTTAAACTCGTCCTTCTTCGGCTGTATTAACATATAAACACAACTCAGCCGAGACTAATAAGAATAAATCAGTGATCATGTAACCATAACTCAGTCGTCAAAAATAAACATAACTCAGCTGTAACGTACCTTTGGACTATTAACGGATTTCTGCGGGATGTTGATGCCTTTTGAGACGTTATCATCCTTTTGGGAACTGTTCCGTGCCTCGAGAGAATTCAGACGCTCTCTCATTTGCATCCGATCATTCTCAATAGATGCAACTCTTTCTTCCACAGCAGCTCGGACTGTATCACCAATCATCTTCTTCAAATCTGACAACTCTCCAAATTTTGTGTTGTAGGCGGTTAACTGCGACTCAACACTCTCTATTCTACTAGCAAAGTTGTCAAAGTTGTCAAATCTTCTGACAAGATTTCCCAGGATATTCACTACAGTCGTCAAATCCGTCTCTTTCCCCATATCTTCCTCACTAACATGCTGCAACACAATCTCACTGTTGCTTATTTCCTGGTTTTTCTTAGCTTTCTTCTACTTTTTTTGCGGGGGGTTGCTCGGAATCTAACGAAACTGCAGCCTTCAGTTTTTTCTTGTTCTCATTGCTATTCACATCCCAAAAACCTCTAACAAACCTATCCGCATGTATGTCTGTTATTAGATTTACAAGTTGTGGGTCATTTTCTTCACTCGACCACTGCAGAAACAGCTCTTCTACAGCCTCCTTCATAACCATTTTCTTCACACGCACCTGCATAGTAAATCAGCCATCAAGTAACTCATAAGTCAGACATCAAATGATTCATAACTCAGCCATCAAGTAACTCATAAGCCAGACATCAAATGATTCCTAACTCAGCCATCAAGTAACTCATAAGTCAGACATCAAATGATTCATAACTCAGCCAAGTCAACCTTCTTACCTCACCATGATCTCAGATCTCCTTAGATATGACTGTAGTAAGACTTTTATGTGTACGGGTTCCACCCCATCGCAAAAGAGGAATTTCGTTCTCATTGACTACTCTTCCAAAACGCTCTCCAAAGCAAGTCACAGCTTCGTACGCCCAAACCAGTAACATGTCCTTCATGCTGCTAACGGTGTACGACTTTCCTTGTGGATTCAACATCTTAATTGAACCAACCAGAATTTCGAATGCAGTCCGACCCCACGGATAAGTCCTCAAGGCTTCATCGTCGAATACTCTTTTTGCACTTTCAAAGGGTATTCTAGAATTATGATGCAAGCCATAAAGTCTCATGGCTTGAAGAAGCAACAGCCCTAACCATTTCCGTTTTTCAAAACTCCAGCATCGACAGACCTCTAATGATGGCATCAGTTCATCTAACTTGCGTCCTACCCCAAGCGGCACATTCAACTCCTCCCAGAACGTTTTGTATTGCTCAGGTTCAAAACTTTCTGTTGACAGTGGACCTGTGTTTAGACCCGTGAGCGCACCAAATTCGATTAAGCTAAACCTGAGAAGTTGATCAACAACGAGAGACCAAATCTCCTTCTTATGTACTCTCAGCTGTCTACATAGTAGATAGTGTACAGTCTTCTCAGACCACACGAATTGGCTATCAGCTAGCTTAGCAACTACTCCAAGAGGAAACTGCTTCATGTGTTCCCACACATCATGTTCTATTGCGTCTCTGACTTGAGGGAAGTCTCCCAAATGGACATTGTGATTAATTTTTTTATTTTCCAGGTTAGAAGCCCCTTCAGCGTATAGTCTTGGAGGGTAATCCCTTGCTTGATCTTCAGAAATAGCCATCTGAACATAAAAGACAAAACATATTACTGATAAATCAGCCGCAACAAAATTCAAACTCAGTCATAACAAACAAATAAACCAGCCGCAACCAAACACAAACTCAGCCACAACAGCCACAATTGCAATTGCACATATAAATCAGCCGTAACACAACACAAACTCAGCCACAATTGAACATATAAATCAGCCTTAACGTAACACAAACTAAGCCATAATTGTACATATAAATCAACCACAACAAAACAATAAATCAGCCGCAATAAATAACTTAAACAGCCACTAGCAACGATAAACAAGCCGCCACAGAATAATAAATCAGCCACAATACCGTTAATAAGCGACAAACACCTTCGATTCCTCAGATTATACCCAACATAAAACGAAGGAAGATGAAGAATCCCCACTCCTCTATTTATACTCACCTTCAACTAAAATTCGACTGTGAAAATGTAGAGCAGACCTTTTGATGACAACGGCAGTGAATGTTTCTCAGAAATCGACTAGAGAGAAAACAATGGAAGTTTCGAGGTCAACACACGAAATTTTTATTTTTCCGTCTTTTGAGTTTCCTTTTCCGACTTGTTAACACGGTTAATCTTATTAGTGACGTGGAACAGTGATTAGTGACGTGAATTAGTTAGTCATTTTTTAATTATAAATAACCTCAATTAAAAAAAAAATAACCAAGGGTGTTTATTGTAATTTACTAGGCTTTAAAAATTTTTGAGTAATTTCCAAAAGATGTATATTATTCTAGTAATATAACAACTTTTCTATGCTATTTGAGTACTTTTCTCTATTATGTATACAATAATTTTAGTTTATTTATCTTATTTATGCGATTTAAAAATAGGAATACTATATTATATTTGGTTTCATTATCTTCGATATTATTTCATTGTATTTAAAGAAAGATACTTAACTCTTGTGTTTATAAATTCACAACATACTTTTCCGGTACAACTCTTGTGTTTGAATTTTCGATAAGATGTCTCAAGGTTCCGGATCTTCGGGATCGTCTATTATAAATTCATAGTTGGAGGAATTTAGAGATTTCATCGTCAAGATTCTTCCCATAAATCATTTCTTACCAAATTATTAGAGTTGATTATATAGTGTGCTCCATACGATTTACCTTCTTATTATTATTCCTACATGATCAAAGATTTTCAAAACTCATTGTATGGAAATTGAGGCTTACGAGAAGGTATTGGACCAAAAGAGAGTACTCGAGATGAAAAAAGTAAAAATCGAGATTAAACAAGAACTTATCGAGGATGAGATTTGGCGTCGACCAAAAGCTAAATCATCAGCTATATAAGCTATATCATAAGCTTTATTTTTAAATCCACTAACTATATATGTTTCCTGTTGAATAAGTTTTGATCATAATAAATTTATTTCTGAATTGGCTTAATTCACATGATTATGCTTGCGAACATTTATCTTTATATATTGTTATCTCGTGCACCCACGCTAGTACACTCAAATAGTAAAACATCTAAATAAAATTAATGCCACGAGCAAAATCGTTAGCAGTATCTTTCTTTTACAAAAGGGCCTTACTGTTAACAGCCAAAGAGTGTACCCGGGTCTATTTCTTGGAAGGCAATTATCCTATTGCTTGGAAGGCATTTATCCTAACCGTTGGACTACAAACGCATTTAGTCCAAAGTTTGTTGAACTTCAATTTATCGACTATAAAGTTCTCAATCATACAAAATAAGGTTTTTCAACTTGCAAACCTTTAGTGATTCCAGATACTACGGTGCCTTTTATTTCTGTAAAATTTTCAAACTTAAAAAGTATTTACTTTTCACCGTACAAGAGATTCTTCGTGCAGTACCATGTCAATCTAGCTTGCAACTTATAAAACACTTCGGTAAACTGAGATGACTACGTGTACCACCTCAGATCCAAAAGTTATTGCTGATTTCCTAAAATTGATCATTTGACTCGACATCCTCTCATAGTGCGATAGCCGCTTCAAAATCTCCTGTCGTTGTTCTTTTAATGCTTTACACATAAGCATGCTATCATTGGCGAACAAGAGATCTCTCTTATAACAATAACCGGAAAATTGCGTTTGCGGCTTTGAAAAATCCAAAGAATCTACAGGCTGCAAAGGGACTGAACGATTAATCCTCACCACACGCTTACGAAATTGCGTTTGCGATTTTGAATAAACTGTGGAGCGTTTCAGCCATTATTAAACCCACACCACACAGCTAGGAAAATTGACGTTTTGTGGATAATCTTTAAAGACCAAATCACTTTTTTTTAGAGGAGAGAGGATTTGTACAGAGCATTCATATGGAAATTAAAGTCTTTCTGGAAATATCTCATCTTGATGTCCAATTAGTCGTCACGGGAGACTTGTTACAATTTCCTACACGAATGTAATGTGATCAATTCGTTTCACAGACAAAAAAAAAAAAAAAAGTATCATACATTCTTGTAGTCAAGAGAGGAATATGATAATATCGAGCTTGTGTTTAACCTTTGATCTATCTAACTCAATACTTGTTATTGCTTCTTCCAAACACTTGTGCCTTCCAGATCAGAGGGATGCTCTTTGAAAGTTCAAGAACGACTTCTATGTTGATTCCTCCGACTGTAGTCCTTTTGGTAAGAAGACAGAGAATTGGAGGAACAACACTGACTGCTGCTCTTGGGATGGTGTCTCTTGTGATCCTAAAACCGGCAAGATCCTTGAGTTAGAAGTCATGTGTAACGGTCCTTCAAGATCTAATAGTAGCAGAGGCGGAGGCAGGATTATTTTTTTATCGGGGTCAATAGTAATATAATTATATTATTTAATTTAATTGAACTTAACAAAAGAATAATAATTATATATTTATTCTTGTTTATTTAAAAAAAAACTAATGATAATTTCATTTTTGTTACAAAGCCCGTAAATTATAGTTGATTTTCAATAATATATAATTTTAGAAATGGTTAAACTTGTGTATAAAATATAAGTAGTTTATGTTATTCACCCATTTCTACAAAAAATTATTTTGTTTTAAGGAATGCATATTAAAAAATTGAGTAGCCTCTCCAAAATTAAAGTATTTTGATATGAATGGAAATTCATTTTCTGGATCCATTCCGTCTTCTCTCTTCATGATCCCTTCCTTGATTGAACTTGACCTTGGAAGAAACAAATTCAGTGGTACCCTTGAGATTGGGAATATCTCTTCCTCATCTAAACTTGGAAGCTTAAACATTGGAGAAAACAATCTCAATGGACCAATCTCGGGATCTATATCGAAACAAGTCGGCCTCGAGTATCTTAACCTCTCTTTATGGAACACATGAAGTGCCATTGTTGATTTGAGTTTTTCTCACATTTTATATTACTTAGATGGTTGGATCTTTCAGGTATTAATTTGAAGATCAATTCAACTCTCCATTTCTCCTCACACATGATCACCTCCTTGATTTTATCATCCTGCAATATTACTGAGTTTCCAAAGTTTCTTGAAAACCAAACAGAGTTATATTATTTAGACATTTCTGCTAATCAAATTGAAGGTCAATTACCAGAGTGGTTTTGGAGACTGAAAGGGTTGCAATATGTAATCATTTTGAGAACTCCTTCAGTGGAAAACTAATTATGTTGCCAAATTCTACAAGGGACTTTTTAGGATATGACAATCGGTTTTGGGGAGAGATTCCTAGGAGAATATGTGAATTGTTTGATCTTGAAACACTTGTTTTATCCAACAACAACTTCATCGGTTCTATTCTTCGGTGTTTTGACAATTTCAATACTACTCTTAAGGTCTTGCATCTTCAGAATAACAGCCTCTCTGGTGTTTTTCCAAAGGAGTCTATCAGTGGTTTCTTGATGCACTTGATGTTGGTCACAACCAATTACCAGGACATCTACCCAAGTCCTTGATCAACTGCACTCTTCTTGAGTTTTTGAACGTGGAAGGCAACAGATCAATGACACGTTTCCATTTGGGTTCAGATTGTTGCTCAATCTACAGATTCTTGTCCTTCGTTCTAATGAGTTCCATGGGACGATATCTTCTCATAAAGATTCTTTCAGTTTCCCCAAACTATGAATATTTGACATTTCGGAAAATCGCTTCAGTGGACTTTGCCACCATATTACTTTGTTAGTTGGAATGAGGTGTCATTTGTCGTAGACGTTGAAGATAGTATGCCTCTAGTAAAGGATGCAAGAGGTACCCGAGCATACTATCATAACTCCGTGGTTATAACGAAGAAAAGTTCAAAGATGGAGCTAGTTGGGAGTGTTTTCACAATGAACAAAACCATTGATATTGTTTAACCAATAAGCTGAACAATGAATTTACAGTAGATAGGAGGTCGGAGAACTTCATGTATTGAAAGATGAGTTCGTGATAAAAAGTTACAAGGTAGACCGCTATGTGATAGTCCGGACAGATACCGAGCTATCAGATCGCTATGAACTAGAAAGGGACGTAATAGACCAGACATATCTCGGGCTACTAAGTCGCCACAGACTAGTACAGAGAGAAGGGACTTTTGGGGTGTTTTTCGGTCGGTGGTAGCTTTCTAGAGGTTTCCTTGGCGGAGTTAGAGACCTGAACAAAAAGTTATGATCCCTTGTACTCTCTTGGAAGGAATAAAAGATGTCTTGTCACATCATATTGTACCTCTATTTATAGTTAAAGGTTGAGGGTACATCCTAGGTTTTATCTTAACTGTAGTTGCCAGATTTGACCTCAGTTTAATCAGACTGCGGTCAAGAACTGAGTTGGGCCTCAACTGCCTCTTAGGCCTCCAGATCGCACGGGCCGCAGGTCTGGACCCAACAGTAGCCCCCCGGTCAGTGAAACGAGATGGGCCGAGCTTCGTTGTCGTGTGCTTCACGATCTAGGCTAGGACACTTTATTGTTTTATGCGTATCGTTGGAGTTCTCGAGGCGTGACGCTTTGGTTCCTGTTCTGGATCTAGAAAATGTGGCGTCTGCTCTCCTTTTCTTCATTCCACCCTTCCAGCATCTCTGTAAGGTATTTTTCTTTTCTATCTCTCTCTAGTTTTCGCTTTGATTTATTCTTGTCCCATCGCGTTGTTCTTGAGTTTTCCGACCAATCTTCAAAGAGTTTGCAGTGTTCTTCTTGGGTTTTCCGATCAATCTTCAAAGAGTCCACCGTGCTATTTGATTAATGGTCTTCCCAATTCATATTGATTCTCACGGCGATGGTTCCCCGACTCGGGATCCGATCATCTCGTCTTCCTCTTATACCTCTCACGGCGATGGTTCCCACTGCCGCGGTTGATGGTCGAATATTGTGCTCGTCGTGGCATAGCTATATCTTAGCTTACCCACGTGTCAATCTGTAACTTTGCAGTGTGTCTGACGCTGGCTGCTGAGCATGGGATGAGGTGTGACTGCGACACCTTCGAGGCAATGACTCAGTTAAAGTGGCAAAAACCTTCGGGTCCGTTTTACATATCGTTATGCCCTAGGTGCACGTGGCTAGACCTGGATTTTGTAAAAGATAAGTGCGACAATTGGGAGCAGCGTTACTTCTTCGGGAAGATAGACGCGACATCTGTTGCGACGCCGAACTAGCTTATTCGTGCAGGATGGAATGTTATAATCAGTAGGTTTAATCCCCGTCGTGCTTTTGCTTTCCTTGTCTTAGTTGATGTCTAATCTTTCTCTTTGTTTGCAGATTTTCTAGTTCCTACAATATTGACTGCTCCAAAGCCCGGATAGTTATCGTTGATTGATATCTTGAGAACGCTGAAACCTCAACTTTGTCCGAAGTTCCTCGATCAGCGGATCCAAAGGTGCATAGGGATGATTACTACAGGTCGGTGTTCGATTAGTTCATTCTGAGTTCAGGGCTCGATCGAGCTACTTGTTAACACCGTCTCTCTTTCTCTTGAGGGTTGTTTTGACTTAGAGCTTGCTCAGTTATGCCCGTACACTTTCTCACCTATCAAACCTAAGAAACCCCATCAGCAAAAGAAACGAAGATGGTTTCTCACGTATCAAACTACACCGAGGAAACATAGAAGGGAAAGGTCGGGGCCTCTGGCTCCGGCAAGGGGGTTGATCCAATGATGTAGCCAGGACATGGAATTTAGCTGCTGCGAAGCAGACAGGGCCCTCTACCATAAATTAGACTGGAACCCCGCCGCAAAGCAGCCTGGAACCTCTTTTATTGGAAAAAAAGCTGGAAAAGCCTGTTGTCGAGACTAAGAAGACTGCAAGAGGGGATTTTGAGAAGAGGTTAGGAAGAAAAGCTGGCGGAGGATGCTCCTTGTGGGCAAAGAAAGAAAGCTCGTACCACAGAGCCGTCGGAGGGTGCCGCCAAGGAGGCCACTTCTTCGAAAGAAGATTCGATGGCCTACAACCTCACTTTCAACTTTATAGCAAGCAAGCACATCGGGAACAATTCGCAGGCATGCACCAATCTGTGTTCCAGGATTCCATGTAGCACGGAGTACGACTTCCCCGAGGCGGATGAATTGGTGGAGAAGGACGCGTACCGTACGTTCGCGGGAAGTGCGATAGAGGTGAGTTTCTTTACGCCCATTACTCCCTTTAAATGGCTTCCCTTCATAGCTTTTCCTTTCTTTTACTCACTGGTTTTTCTTTTGATTAGACGATCACACATGTGAATTTGCTTACTCTATCGTACGAACATCGGGTCTGGAGGCTCGCTGAGAAGCTTAAAGGCTACCCTACGATGAGGGATGAGGTCGCAAAGGTTCCTGGTCTAAGGGAAACAATTGCTAAGCAGAGGGCTTTGATGGACGACCTTTCTGTGAAAGCTGAGGACGCAAGACAGAGGGAAAAGTTCGCCAAGGAAGAGCTCGAGAGGATTAAGGCGAAAAAGAATCCCTGCAGGTATTTCATGAGAAAGAGATGGCTCGTCTGCGTGCTTCCTGGGAGTATGAGGTTAACCAGATCGTCGTAAAATGTAACGAAGAGTTGCATAGAATAAAGAAATCAATCTCAGACTCCGTGAAAATGAATAGGCTTTCCACCTTGATGAACCAAGCGATGGCAATCAAGAATTATCTAACAACTCTTAAAGGAGAGGGGGTCGCCGTATCAGATGACAAACCTAAGGCTCGAGGAGAAGTTTTGGAAGTTCGAGCTGGAGTTCGAGGCCTTTGATGTGGAAGAAATCACTAAGGCAGACTTCATGGTGTCTCCTCCCTATTTGCGGCCTGCAAACCTTCCCCGTGCTGATGTTGAGATTGCTTTTAATCAGTATAGGATGTACATGAGTTTGGGAGATAGGGTGAATGACGACCTTCCTGTCGAGGATGACCAAGGGTCGAACGTTCATGGCCTAGCCCGCAAAAATCCTATCGTTGCTCCAAAAAACCCGGTCACCGGTGAAGATCTTGCTCCTCTTTATGGGATTCCATTACCCCGGCTGCCCAGACTTAGCTCGACGAATCTCTTAAATTTTTTTTTGAACTGTTTCTAGGCACTTGTGGCCTTAGTATTTTTGACTTGCCCGAGAGGGCTTGGATAATGTTTATCATTTTATTGCTTTATCGCTTTGTGATGCACTTTTATGCTTTCCGTTTTTGGAAATAGATGAGTTGGTATACCGTCATTCCACTAAGTTTGCAGGGTCTAACCAGCTTACATACTTAGGTATATCTAAGTCGTACTTAAGGTCCTTACAGTTTTCTAAGTGTATCTAGTTGTCCGCGCCTCTGAGGTCGGCTTGTGACAATATTTGTTACGTGGCTAAGTGTGCGAGGAAGACTCAAGTTAGACGTTATGGGATGGATTGCGGGTCTGGCCCCAGCTTACAGGTTGCTAGTGAAAGTTTTTAGGCTTTCGGTCTAGTGACATTTTTTATCAAACCATTTTTATTCATGTGGAACGTAGTTTGGTCGGGTGCTTGGCCAGAGCATCGACGCGAAATGAGCTCGGATATTTTCGGACTAGGAGGGCCAGTGCGTAGAATGTGTTCAACGAATATTCAGAAACGTAAATAAAATGGGAAGAATTGACCAATTGTGCCTTTTTCAATAATAGATGTGCCTTTTCACGAGCTGCCTACGTACCCATTATGATAGGGATCAAGCCATTTGTAGTTTATTTACATACGTAACAAAATGAGCTCGTAGAGCATTCTTTTTTGTGTTGAAAAAAGAGATGATCGGTTGGTTGTGGTCTAGCTGATCGTAGAAGCATGTGTAGTTGCTTGAGCATTCTTCAAGCTTGGTTCATGTCGGGGAGCTTGGTGTCGTAGTAGTACCTCTTTAAGCTCATTAAGCTCCAAGACCGTGAAATCATTTCCCTGTTCAAAGTCATGAGTCAGTATACTCCAGGTCGGAAAATTTCGGTTACTTGGTAAACCTTACAAAGAACAAGGTCGCTGACACTGAAACTCCGATTGCGGACTCGTTTGTTGTAGTACCACATTGCTAGTTGCTTTAAATTTTGTATCCGGGCAAGAGCTTTGCCGCGCTATTCCTCAAAGTGGTCAAGGTTATCGATAAGCATCTTGATATTTAGGTTAGGGTCCTGAGTCATCATAACGCGACATAGGCAGTTGACGTTGATTTTCATGGGTGCCATTGCTTCCAGTCCATAGACAAGTGAGAATGGTGTTCGGTTGGTTGACTGTTGGGGAGTAGTCCAAAATGACCAGAGCACTCCATCGAGTTCGTCTGCCTAGAGGCCTTCTTATCTTCTAGCCACTTTCTTTGGCCGTCGATGATTATCTTATTCGATTCTTCTGCCTGACCGTTCCCGTGGGGGACCTTGGTGTTGATTTGCTAAACCGTATTTTTCACTTTGAACAAAAGTCTTCAAAGGTCGTGGAGATGAATTACGAGTTGTTGTCTGTGACAATTTATTAGGGTAGCCCATAACGTGAGATGACATATTTTCATATAAAGGTTTGCACGTCGATAGCCCGAATCATAGCGTAAGATTCGGCCTATACCCATTTGGTAAAGTAGTCCGTGACTACAATGATTTATCGCTTCTGCATTGATTTTGGAAGGGGCCCATAATATCCATCGTCCACCGCAGGAAGGGGTAGGACACGGTCGTTGTAGAGAGCGGTTCGGTTGGCGAGTTGATCATCAGTTTGTGGCACTGGCATTGCTCATAACAACGGGCGTACTCGGCGTAATCCTTTAGTATAGTTAGCTAAAAGAAACCGAGGTGTTTGATCTTGACCGCTAGGGCCCGTTCTCCAGAATGGTTTCCGCCAACTCTCTCATGTGTTTCGGCCATTACGATACGTTTCATCACTGGCCAGGCATTATAGTAGGGCGCCAGCAGCATTCCAACGGTAGAGCTTGCCCTTGAAGATGATGTAGTGTACGCTATGGGTCTTCAGCCTTCTGGCGGCCCATTTATCCTTGGAAACTTCTCCAGACACGATGTACGCGACAAGCTCCAGACGCCAGTCCGTTGTGGGAGCATGAACGTTTTGTTGTGGACTCATCTCCGTTCTGTCGAGCTGGTCGTCGGATGCATTGGCAATGCTACAGATACCTTTAGGCGATGCGATGCTTGATTTGGTTATTGATTCGATGAGGATCACGCGTTATAGGTCGGAGTCCGAATAGGAACCCAGGGAAGCGAGCACGTGAGCCTGAGTGTTGGTTATCCACGGAATCTTTATGGTTTTGAAAGTGTGGAAGTCCTTAGTCAACTCTTGGACAAGCTTTAAGTAAGCCTCTATCCTTTCATCCTTAGTATCGTACTCCCCGTTGAACTAATTTGGCCACGAGCTAGGAATCGTAGTGCGCATGGTTCCACGAAGCTCCGACCTCTTTTGCCAATCGTAGGCCAGTGAGCAGAGCTTTGTACTCGGCCCCGTTGTTCGATGCCTTGAATTATAGTTGAAACGATTGCTCCAATACCTCTCCAGTTGGGGACTCGAGGCGGATACCGATTCTGGCTCCATGTCTTGACGAGGATCCATCAACGTGAAGGATCCACTCTTGTCAACTAGACCAGCTTGTGGTGGGATCGGGGGTAGCTTGACAAAGAAATCTGCTAGGAGATGAGATTTGGCACTGGTGCGATTTTGGAACTCGATGTCGTACTCGCTGAGCTCGATCGCCCATTTGGCCATCCTACTAGACGCGTTCGAGCTATAGAGGATCGTCCTTTGTGGTTGTGTTGACATGATATTGATGGAGTGAGATTGGAAGTAAGGTCACGGTTTGTATGCCGCGACGATGATTGCCAACGCGAGTTTCTCGAGGAGATGGATTTCTGGTATTCCCGGTCTTCATGCACTAACACTCTGCTGACCGCCGCATTTGTTACAGACACGAGGAGATACAAAGTCTCGCCTAGTTCAGGCTTGGCCAGTACGGGTGGAGTGGACAAGTACGTCTTGAGTTCTTTGAACGCGGCTTCACATTGGTCGTCCCAGAGGAAATATTTATCTGTGGGAATACGTAGCAGTTGATAGATCGGTAGCCTCTGGTCTGTGGACCGAGAAATGAAACTATTTAGGGCGGCGATGCGGCCTGTGAGTCTCAGGACTTCTATCTTATTTTTTGGAGAGGGCAGGTCGATGATGGTGGTGATTTGCTTCGGGTTTCCTTCAATCCTGCGCTACATGATGATATAGCCGCTCGGAGAGTACAGAGTTGAAAGAGACCCCTAGTTAGGAATTCGCCCGAGGTGACCCCAAAAATACATTTGGTCGGGTTGACCTTCATTCCAAATTTGTTCAAGATTGTAAAATAAGCACGCAAATGGGCGATGTGGTCGCTGACCTTTTGGGATTTCAGGAGCATGTCATCGATGTAGACCTCCATCGTATCGCTGAGCTAGTTAGCGAACATCTTGTTCACCAGTTGTTGATAGGTCGCTCTAGCGTTCTTGAGACCGAATGGCATCACGCGATAGCAGCACGTTCCTTTATCTGTGATAAACACAGTATTTTGTCGATTATCGGGGTGCATCATAATTTGGTTATAACCTCAGAATGCGTCCATGAAGGAGAGGAGTTTGTTGCCCGCCTTTACCTCGACGACTCGGTCAATGTGTGGGAGAGGGAAACTATCTTTCGGACACGCTTTATTTAGATCGATGAAGTCAATGCAAACTCACCATTTGCCGTTCTTTTTCTTGAATGGATTTACCTGCCATTCAGGGTAGTGCACCTCTGCGGTTGAGCCCGTCTCGAGCAGTTTTGCGACCTTTTTTTTTATCGGTCTATAGGTTAGATCGATGTTTAACTCATGCGTTGTGATGATCGGGTTGATTCCCTTCAAATCTTGCATGGACCACGCGAAGGTCGAGACATTGGCGCTTACAAACTGAACCAGGTGGTGTCTAAGTTGTTCTTCCAGTTCGGCTTCAATCCCGACACGCTGTTCATCGACATTGACTGGGATTACCATTTCTTGTTGCGGTCTGAGGATCATTGGTTTGCTGGGTCGGTTGATGTTGCAGGTGACTCTTCGTACCTTTTGTTCCGATAGTAAAACACGATCTAACGACCCTTTGACTCCTGCGGATCGTGAAAACTCTGGTGGGGATTAGGGCTTCACACCGAGGTTTATGTTGTCATCCCTGATGTCCATCTTTCTAAGAGTTTCAAGGAAAATGAGGTCGACTGAACTTCCAGTTTCTACCAGCACCCTGGTCACATTGCAGTCTTCGATCTTTAGTTCAATTACCAATGGATCATTGTGCTGCATGGCCACGTTCTTAGTGTTGGAGATTTATTTTTCGTGCTTTTTTAGAGAGCTAACTGAGTCGGAGGTAATCCGGAATCCGCCCATGATTATGTAGATTTTTCTTTTCGAAGAAGGATGGTTTTGTCTGGAGCCCTTGTCATCTCCAGGCCGCTTTGGAGGAAGAGGGAGATCGACATTATCGTCTCGCTTCTACTCATGTCATTCGTTAAACTCCTTTGTCTGCCATTTTTTGGACTAGTTTGGGGGTAGATCGATTTGCACCTCGCCCCTGCTGAACTTAGCCATCAACTTGTCCTTCAGCTACTGACACTAATAGGTCGAATGACCGTAGATATGATGGTAATCGCAGAATGATCTGGTGTCCGTTTCCTTTTTTTCTCCGCGGACGAACTTGTACGGCCATGGCTTCTTAGTTTGAGATTGAGCCTGATACTGGGCTTGCTTGCTTCCCACGAGGTTGGTCAGAAGCTTCTTTTTGTTGTCTATGAAGTCTTGATTGAGGTGTTGTCGGGGCTCTTTATAATCGTCTTCTATGGGCTCCTTTGTCTTTGCCTTGGGAGTTGGCGGCTTGGCGGGAGAGTGTTTTTTTAGATTAGGTGCATGGTCTTCTTCAACTACAATGAATTGCGTTGCTCGATGCATCGCATCTTCGAGAGTGAGAGCCTTCTTCAGGACTAGGTTGGTTCTGAACGGTGACTTGTGCCATAGACCATTTTGTAAAGGCCCAATAGCTGATGTTTTGTTTACGTCTAGCTCTATTAATACGGCCTTGAATCGAGCCATATAGTCTAAGAGAGATTCTTTGGGTCCCTGAGATAAGGCCCACAGGTCGGCATCTGAGACGCCGTCTTGGATGTACATAGAATAGTATTTGAAGAAGGTCGTGGAGAGCTGGTGAAAATTATTGATGGATTATGGTTCGAGTCTAGAGAACCAGTTTAGTGCGGAGCCCGTTAGATGTTTTACAAAATATTGGTAGTAGGCGGCGTCCCTCTTTTCGGATGACAACTAAAATTGTCCCATGACAATGGTGAAGGTGGTCATAAAATGTTTAGGATTGGTGTTTCCAGCATAAGTTTGTGTTCGCAGTTTTGTGGTGTGCCTGAGCGGGGTCGAGGTTATCCGCTCTGAGAATGGCGTCCACTGGGTATCTTCTAGTACGTGATCGATCTCCGGAACCGAGCTGGGAGCTTTTGTACCCTGGAATTCATGTCTCAAGGCCTTCGTTGCTTCGATCTCTCATCCTTGAACCGAATTGTGCACTCTTGAGGACGTTGTTTGGCCAATCCACACGCTAACCAAAGTCCTCGTTGGAGTGTTTAAGTTGATTATTCGATGCTAGACCGGGGGTCGTCCATGTCTCTCAGCTTCAGATAGGGATGAGTTTGTTTAAAAATGTTGTGAATCGATCGGTCAAAAAGAGTTAGCTGCTCTTGAATAACAGTCTGTGCGTTTGACAGGGCGTCAAGACAGATGTTTGTTCATCTTAATAGATCATCTTGTTGGTCAAAGCGCCGCATGAGAGTGTTCAGCATACCCGCAAAGTTGATTTGTTCATCAGTGACAGTCACAGGCTTGCTTGGTTGGAGGTAAGGTGTTGCGAGGTTGGTTTCCTCATTAGTTGCTGTCTCGGTGATAACCGTGCTTGCCGAAACCACAATAGTATAGGCCGCTTAGGATGCATCGGTAGTTTCCTAGGTTACCGCTTTGTTGACTTGATGTGTTCATGACAAAAGGTTATAAGGTAGACCGCTATGTGATAGTCCGGACAGATCCCGAGCTATCAGATCGCTCTAAACTAGAAAAAGACATAATAGACCAGACATATCTCGGGCTACTAAGTCGCCACAGACTAGTACAGAGAGAAGGGACTTTTGGGGTGTTTTTCGGTCGGCGGTAGCTTTCTGGAGGTTTCCTTGGCGGAGTTAGAAACCTGAATAGAAAGTTCTGATCCCTTGTACTCTCTTGGAAGGAATAAAAGATGTCTTTTCACATCATATTGTACCTCTATTTATAGTAAAAGGTTGAGGGTACATCTTAGGTTTTATCTTAACTGTAGTTGCCAAATTTGACCTCAGTTTAACCAGACTGCAATCAAGAACTGAGTTAGGCCTCAGCTGCCTCTTGGGCTTCCAGATCGCGCGGGCCGCAGTTTTGGGCCCAACAGTAGCCCCTCGGTCACTGAAACGAAATGGGATGAGCTTTTTTTTGTGTGATTCGTGATCTAGGCCTAGGACACTTTATTGGTTTCTGCGTACCGTTGGAGATCCTGAGGCGCGATGCTTTTGTTCTGTTCTGGATCTATAAAATGTGTCCTCTGCTATCCTTTTCTTCATTCCACCCTTCCAGCTTCTCTCTCTAAGGTATTTTTCTTCTCTTTCTCTCTCTAGTTTTCGCTTTGATTTATTCTTGACCCAACGCGTTGTTCTTGAGTTTTTTACCAATCTTCAAAGAGTCTGCCGTGTTCTTCTTGGGTTTTCTGATCAATCTTCAAAGAGTCCACCATGCTATTTGATTAATGGCCTCCCCAATTCATATTAATTCTCACGGCGATGGTTCCCCGACTCAGAATCCGATCATCTGGTCTTCCTCTTCTAATTCTAAAGGCTTGTCTTTGTTGGAAGCCAAGGCTATAACTCACGTTTTGCAGGCAAATAAAGCTCGCGCTCTATCAGGGAGCGAGGCATAATCTTGTTCTGTCGAAGGCCCGTTGAAGGGTCAGGATCGCGAGGAGGTTCTAACCCTGCTACGTCTAAACCTCATGAAGCAAAGAATCATAGCTGGAGGAGCCCGGGTTGAGGATATGGAGAACCCTGATTCTTTTGAGCCAGGTCTAGGTCGTAATATCGTGGTAGTGTGAGCCAACGATCGTAAGACCTTGTCTGATAAGAAGACGCTATAGGTAATGCGGTCTACCCAGAGTCTCTTATAAGATGTTAAATTCTGGGTCCCTGGGGACAACAACCGCCTTTGGTCGCCCCTGGAAGGATACTTGTCTTTATACGAATCCTTCTTCCTAGACAGCGGGCTATGGTTCCCACTGCCGTGGTTGATGGTCGAATATTGTGCTCGTCATGCCATAGCTATATCTTAGCTTACCCATGCGTCAATCTGTAATTTTGCAGTGTGTCTGACGCTGGCTGCTGAGCATGGGATGAGGTGTGACTGTGACACCTTTGAGGCAATGACTCAGTTAAAGTGGCAAAAACCTTCGGGTCAGTTTTACATATCGTCATGCCCCAGGTGCACGTGGCCAGACCTGGATTTTGTAAAAGACAAGTGCGACAACTGGGAGCAGCGTTACTTCTCCATGAATATAGGCACGGCATCTGTTGTGACCCTGACCAAGCTTATTTATGCTAGCTGGAATGTTATAATCAGTGGGTTTAATCCCCGACGTGCTTTTGCTTTCCTTGTCTGGGCTGACGTCTAATCTTTCTCTTTGTTTGCAGACTATCCAGTTCTTACAATATTGACTGCTCCAAAGCCCGGATAGTTATCGTTGATTGCTACCTTGAGAACGCTGAAACCTCAACTTTGGCCAAAGTTCCTTGAGCAGCGGATCCAGAGGTGCATAGGGTAGATTACTATAGGTCGGTGTTCGATTAGTTCATTCTGAGTTCAAGGCTCGATCGAGCTACTTGTTAAGACCGTCTTTCTTTCTCTTGAGGGCTATTTTGACTTAGACCTTGCTATGTTATGCCCGTACACATTCTCACCTATCAAACCTAAGAAACCCTATCAGAAAAAGAAGCAAAGATGGTTAAAGCCACGTTCCATAAAGTCAACTACATCGAGGAAACGCAGAAGGTAAAGGTCGGGGCCTTTAGCTCTGGCAAGGGGGTTGATCCAAAAGGGGATGATGTAGGCATATCATGGACTATAGCTGCTGGGAAGCAGACCGGGCCCTGTACCACAAAGTAGACCGGGACCCCTGCCGCAAAGCAGCCTGGAACCTCCTTTGTTGGAAAGAAAGCTGGAAAAAGGCGTTTTGTCGAGACTAAGAAGACCTAAAGCGAAGATTCTGAGAAAGAGGTTAGGAAGAAAAGCCGGCAGAGAATGCTTCTCGTGGACAAAGAAAGAAAGCCCATACCACAGAGCCGGCGGAGGGTGCCGCCAAGGAGGCTACTTCTTCGGAAGAAGATTCGATGGCCTACAACCACACTTTCAACTTTACGACGAGCGAGCACATCAGAAACAATTTGTAGGCATGCACCGATCTGTGTTCCAGGATTCCCTATAGAACGGAGTACAACTTCCCCGAGCCGGAAGACTTGGTGGAGAAGGATGCGTACCGTACGTTCGCAATGAGTGCGATAGAGGTGAGTTTATTTACGCCCATTGCTCCCTTTAAACAGCTTCCATTTATAGCTTTTCCTTTTTTTACTCACTAGGTTTTTTTTTTTATTAGACGATCACTGATGTGAATTTGCTTACTTTGTCATACGAATGTCAGGTCCAGAGGCTCGCTGAGAAGTTTAAAGGCTACCCTGCGATGAGGGATGAGGCCGCAAAGGTTCCCGGTCTAAGGGAAACAATTGCTAAGCAGAGGGCTATGATGGACGGCCTCTCTGTGAAAGCTAAGGACGCAAGACAGAGGGAAAAGTTCACCGAGGAAGAGCTCGAGAGGATGAAGGCGGAAAAAGAATTCCTGCAGGTCTTTCATGAGAAAGAGATAGCTCGTCTGCGTGCTTCCCGGGAGTATAAGGTTAACCAAATAGTCTTGAAATGCAACGACGAGTAGCGTAGAATAAAGAAATCGATCTCAGACTCTGTGGAAATGAATAGGCTTTCCGCCTTGAAGAACCAAGCAATGGCAATTAAGAATTATCTAACCGTTCTGAAAGGAGAGGGGGTCGCCGTATCGGATGACAAACCTAAGGCTCGAGGAGAACTTTTGGAAATTCAAGCTGGAGTTCGAGGCCTTGGATGTGGAAGAAAACACCAAGGCAGACTTCATGGTGTCTCCTCCCTATTTGCGGCCTGCAAACCTTCCCCATGCTGATGTTGAGATTGCTTTTAATCAGTACGGGATGCACATGAGTTTGGAAGATAGGGCGAACGACGATCTTCCTGTCGAGGATGACCAAGGGTCGAACGTTCATGGCCTAGCCTGCGAAGATCGTGTTGTTGCTCCGAAAAACCTGGTCACAGGTGAAGATCTTTCTCCTCTTTATGTGATTCCGATTACCCCAGCTGCCCAGACTTAGCTTGCTGAATCTTTAAAAAAAAAATTTGAACTGTTTTCAGGCCGCTTGTGGCCTTAGTATTTTTTACTTGTAAAGGCATAACCTTCTCCTATTTATTTAAAACTTGGTTGCCCGAGAGGGCTTGGATAATGTTTATCCTTTTATTGCTTTATTGCTTTGTGATGCACTTTTAGGCTTTTCGTTTTTGGAAATTGATGAGTTGGTAGACCGTCTTTCGACTAAGTTTGTGGGGTCTAACTGGCTTACGTACTTAGGTATATCTAGGTCGTACTTAAGGTCCTTAGAATTTTCTAAGTGTACCTAGTTGTCCGCGCCTCTGAGGTCGGCTTGTGACAATACTTGTTATGTGGCTAAGTGTGCGAGGAAGACTCGACTTAGACGTTATGGGATGGGTTGCGGGTCTGGTCCCAGCTTACAGGTTGCTAGTGAAAGTTTTTAGGCTTCCGGTCTACTGACGTGGTTGATCAAACTACTTTTGTTCATGTGGAACGTAGTTTGGACGGGTGCTTGGCCAGAGTATCGACGCAAAATGAGCTCGGATATTTTCGGACTGGAAGTGTTAGTGCATAGAATGTGTTCAACGAATATTCAGAAATGTAAATGAAATAGGAAGAATTGACCAACTGTGCCATTTTGAATAATAGTTGTGCTTTTTTACGGGCTGTCTATGTACCCATTATGATAGGGGTCAAGCCATTCGTAGTCATTTACATACGTAACGAAATGAGCTCGTAGAGCGTTCTTTTTTTTGTGGAAAAAGGAGATGACCGGTTGGTTGCGGTCTAGCTGATCGTAGAAGCATGTATAGTTGCTTGAGCATTTTTCAAGCTTGGTTAATGTCGGGGAGCTTGGTGTCGTAGTGGTACCTCTTTAAGCTCATTAAGTTCCAAGACCGTGAGATCATTTCCCTGTTCAAAGTCATGAGTCAGTATACTCCAGGTCGGACAATTTCGGTTACTTAGTAAACCTTTCGAAGAACGAGGTCGCCGACACTGAAACTCTGATTGTGGACTCGTTTGTTGTAGTACCGCAGTGCTAGTTGCTGATACTTTTGTATCCGGGCAAGGGCTTCACCACGCTCTTCCTCAAAGTGGTCAAGGTTATCGATAAGCATTTTGATATTTAGGTCGGGGTCTTGAGCCATCATAACACGACGTAGGCAGTTGATGTTGATTTTCGTGGGTGCCATTGCTTCCAGTCCATAGACAAGTGAGAATGGTGTTCGGTTGGTTGACTGTCGGGGAGTAGTCCAAAACGACCAGAGCACTCCATCGAGTTCGTCTACCTAGAGGCCTTCTTATCTTCTAGCCGCTTTCTTTGGCCGTCGATGATTACCTTATTGGATTCTTCTGCTTGACCGTTCCCTTGGGGGACCTTGGTGTTGATTTACTCAATCGTATCTTCCACTTTGCGCAAAAGTCTTTGATGATCGCGGAGATGAACTGCGATTCATTGTCCATGACATTTTATTAGGGTAGCCCGTGACGATAGATGACATATTTCCATATAAAGTTCTGCAGGTCGATAGCCAGAATCATAGCGTAAGCTTCGGCCTCTACCCATTTGGTAAAGTAGTCCGTGACTACGATGATATATCGCTTCTGCATTGACTTGGGGAAGGGGACCATAATATCCATCGCCCACCGCACAAAGGGTTAGGGCCCGATCGTTGTAGAGAGCGGTTCAGTTGGCGAGTTGATCATCGGTCTGTGGCGATGGCATTGCTCATAACAACAGGCATGCTCTGCGCAATCCTTTAGCATTGTTGGCCAAAAGAAACCAAGGTGCTTGATTTTGATCGCCAGGGCCCGTCCTCCAAAATGGTTTCCGCCGGCCAGGCATTATAGTAGGGCACCAGCAGCGTTCCAACGGTAGAGCTCGCCCTTGATGTTGATGTAGTGCGTGCTACGGGTCTTCAGCCTTCTGTCGGCTCATTTATCCTTGGGAACTTCTTCAGACACAATGTACGCAACGAGCTCCAGACGCCAGCCTGTTGTGGGAGCGCGACCGTTTTGTTGTGGAATCATCTCCATTCTGTCGAGCTGGTCGTCGGATGCATTGGCAATGCTACAGATACCCAGGGAAGCGAGCGCGTGGGCCTGAGTTTTGCCTATCCATGGAATCTTTGTGATTTTGAAAGTTTCGAGGTCCTTAGTCAACTCTCAGGCAAGCTTTAAGTAAGCCTCCATCCTTTCATCCTTAGTATCGTACTCCAGTTGAATTGGTTGGCCACGAGAAAGGAATAGCAGTGCGCATGGATCCACAAAGCTCCGACCTCTTTTGGTAATCATAGACAGGCGAGCAAAACTTTGTACTCGGCCTCGTTGTTCGATGCCTTGAATTGTAGTCGAAATGATTGCTCCAATACCTCTCCAGTTAGGGACTCAAGTCGGATACCGATTCCATATCCATGTCGTGACGAGGATCCATCGCCGTGAAGGATCCACTCTTGTGCAACTTCTGGTGGGATCGGGGGTAGCTTGACGAGGAAATCTGCTAGGACTTGAGATTTGGCACTGGTGCGATTTTGGAACTCGATGTCGTACTCACTGAGCTCAATCGCCTATTTGGCCGTCCTACTAGACACGCTCGAGTTGTGGAGGATCATCCTTAGTGGTTGTGTTGACATGACATTAATGGAGTGAGATTGGAAGTAAAGTCGCGGTTTTCGTGCTGCGATGATGATTGCCAACATGAGTTTCTCGAGGAGACAGTAGCGTGATTCCACCCCGTCTTATGACTTGTTGACATAGAAGATTGGTTTCTGGTCTTCCCGGTCTTCACGCACTAACACTCCGCTGACTGCTGCGTTTGTTACAGACACGTAGAGATACAAAGTCTCGCTTAGTTCGGGCTTGGCCAGTACGGGTGGAGTGGACAAGTACGTCTTGAGTTCTTTGAACGCGGCTTCAATCCTGCCCTGCGTGACGATATAACCACTCGGAGACTATAGATTTGGAAGAGACCCCTAGTTAGGAATTCGCCCGAGGTGACCCCAAAAGTACATTTGGTCGGGTTGACCTTCATTCCAAATTTGTTCAAGATTGTAAAACAATCACAGAGATAGGCGATGTGGTCACCGGCCTTTTGGGATTTAATGAGCATGTCATCGATGTAGACCTCCATCGTATCACCGAGCTGGTTAGCAAACATCTTGTTCACCACTCGTTGATAGGTCGCTCTAGCGTTTTTGAGACCGAATGGCATCACGCGATAGTAGTACGTTCCTTGATTTGTGATAATTTGGTTATAACCTAAGAAAACATCCATTAATGAGAGGAGTTTGTTGCCCGCCTTTACCTCGATGACTCGGTCAATGTGTGGGAGAGGGAACTATCTTTCGGACACACCTTATCTAGATCGATGAAGTAAATGAAAACCCACCATTTGCCATTCTTTTTCTTGACTACGACCTGATTTGCCAGCCATTCGGGGAAGTGCTCGTCTGCAATTAAGCCCTTCTCGAGTAGTTTTGCAACCTCTTTTTTTTATCGGTCTATAGGTTGGATCAACGTTTAACTCATTCATTGTGATGGTTGGGTTGAATCCCTTCATATCTTGCAAGGACCAGCGAAGGTCGAGACATTTGCGCTTAGATACTGAACCAGGTGGTGTCTAAGTAGTTCTTCCAGTTCGGCTCCGATCCTCACACGCCGCTCAGGCTGCTGTTCATCGATGATGACCGAGATTACTATTTCTTGTTGCGATCTAAGGATCATTGGTTTGCTGGGTCGATTGATGTTGCAAGTGACTCTTCGTAGCTTTTGTTCTGTAATAAAACACGATCTAACGACCCTTTGACTCCTGCGGATAGTGAAAACTCTGGTGGGGGTCAGAAATTTCACGCACTAGTGGTAGGTGGATGACACCGACCGAAGGAAAAAGAGCCATGACGTTCTAATGATAACATTGTAGACGGCCGGCTTATCGACAACGACGAACTTGACGATCTTGGTTATGCCGCCTGCGTAAACTGCCATTTTGATGGAGCCCACTTTCATCATTGTGACGATCGCAAACCATTTTCTGTGAATTTTGGTCATGCGCCGATCGACGCAAGGTTGAATTGAACTGATGGATTCGGTTTTAATTGTTCGGTTTGGCTGGTTTGGGTTAAGGAAACCCTAGGGCTCATGTTTAAAAGGGAGCAGCCTCCGTTTTGTGTAAAGATATTGTGAAAACGGCTGAGAAATTAAAAGAGAAGAGAAGAGGAGAAGGAGATGAACCGTCGTGGCTAAGAAGGAGATGAAGACAGTTTTGGCCCATTTTAAAAGAGTAGAGGAATGGACAGTCTAATCAGAACGAATTGGAGTGAAAAATTCTAGGGTAAGTTCTCCACTCTCATATCTAGGTTTGGGCGAAATCGGTTTGTCAATTGGATTAGTATACTGAGTGTTATTATTGTTTTCTAGAGAGAGGTTCGTGGAGAATTGAATCAGCAACCTGTCCACTTTATGAGTGTTTTCCCGTCAAACCAGAAGAGGTCTGCATAGCGTTGGAAAGGTCTCGTTCTCAATATTCCAGATCATGTTTTCGATCATGATTCTGAGGTATGTTCCGTTCTCAGTGTGCTTTCGAAGTTGGTGTGTTGTATCTGTTATCAGAAACCCTAATCCATTTTAAGAGAAACCCCAATTGGTTTGTTTAACCAGTTTGGGTTGGTTCGGTTTAGTTAATCAGATTGGTTTGGTTGGTTGGTTTAACTGACTGGTTCAGTTTGGGTTAACCGACTGGTTTGGTTTGCAGTGTTCATCAGGCAAATGTTGAGGTAAGAAGAGAGTTGCCAAAGGTTGAGGTTAGAGGCAACTGATAGGCTAAGGTGAGTGCGTGACCATGGCTTATCTAGGTAAAGGAATTGATAGGATGTGATTGATTGCATTTGTTGGTTGGATTTCGTGTTTGTTTGGTGGATTCCGTGTAGGAGATTGATGTGATGCGTTCTGTAATCGAACCATCAGAGGATATGTTCGATTCTAGGTTCTGCATCGGTGCATCAATCGACGCAAGTGCTATGCATCGATCGACGCAAGTGCTATGCATCGATCAACACCGGAGTTGTTTGTCGATCGACGCAGTGGTCTGCTGGACTGATTCTCATTGATTGTTGTGTTATGCATTGTTGATTGCTCATCCTGGTATTGTATCTTCTGCTTATGCCTGTGTGTATAGCTAAATAGATGGGTGACCATCTCACTGGGTATTTATGATAATACTCACGCATCTCTTTGAACCATGTGATGTAGGTAGAAACAAAGTGTGATCGTGGATTCATGGCCAAAAAGAGGAGATGATCTAGTGTCTCAGTTTATTGCTTGTTGTTGTTAGAATTGCTAGGTTGCTAGTAAATTCTGGAAGTGTTGATTATTGTTATTGGAATTGAAAGTGATTGGTTATTGAATTGATCTCTGCTAGTTTGATAAATTATGGGGTTTATCGAATGAGTGCTTGGTTTAATTGAATGTTTTGGTTCCACTGGTTTAGGTCGGTTTAGTTATTGTTTCCGCATATTTGTGTTTTGACCGTTGATGATTATTATTTATGATATTAATAATCCGAGTTTGAAATTTTTTAATTTTTACGGGTTGGGTTGTTTCAATCGTTGTTACGCCGTCGAATCCGGTCAGGGGCTTCACACCGGGCTTTACGTTGTCATCCCCGATGTCCATCTTTCTAAGAGTTTCAAGGGGCATTTAGAGTTGATCCTGCATATCACGAGTTTTCCAAGGATACCAAGAAGAGTCTCACAGTAGTCAAGGCTCTCTTTGCTGAAGCAAGGAATACATCATCTCCAATGAAGTAGATGCCAAAGCTAGAAGACCCTAGGAAGTTTGTTGTTCCATGCTCCATTGCAGGAGTTGAATTTAAAGAATTTCTCTGCGATTATGGGTCTTCTATCAATCTCATGTCTAAGGCTATTGCAAAGAAGCTTGGGATTACTACGATGAGAGCTGCTCATATATCTCTCAAGTTTGTAGACTCTTCCACCAAGGTTCCACATGGTACTATTCATGATTTACATGTTCAAGTAGGAAATTGCCTTGTTCCTATTGATTTTCAAGTGGTGGAGATGAGCGAAGATCCTAGTATACCTTTGATTCTTGGAAGACCGTTTCTGGCGACAGTGGGTGCAGTTGTAGATTTACCTAATAGAAGAGTCTCATTCTCTAATATTGACAAGCAAGTCTTCTACAAAGCTATACCCACTAATGAAGCAGCCAAACTTGCATCGTGTGTTACCGTTATCAATGGAGATAAGCTACAAATGGTGACAAAGAGAGATTCTAATTATAAGAGTGAGGTCAAGGAAGTCCTGGAGGGAGACCCTCTTATCAGAACAAAGAGGACCAGTCAAAAGAGCAGGGTAAAGGAGAAGGTGACGAGCCAAAGAATCAAGGGCGATTCTCATATGATTTTAGTACCTCAGAGACGTGTTGGTGACATGATTGAGTACAAGGTAAAGTCCAAAGGGATTTCGAAACCTTTCTCCAAGGTTAGAGCTATTCTCACATCTGAGCTGAAAGAGAAAGGTGAAGAAGCTGTGAAAGCTATGTTGAGCAAGTTTACTGATTGGAGAGCTTGTTTTTTAGAAAGTTCCCATGCTCACCTTCCTGACTGACACATGAGGTCGTAGTCAAGCTAAGGACTTTAACCAAGCGCTTGGTGGGAGGCAATCCACTGGTAAGTTTATTAACTCTTTGATTTTGATTTCTTTTATTTCTAACTTTTAGTTTTAGTTTTAAGTATTTTAGGTTTTAAAAAAAAAAAAAAAGAGAGAGATGGAGCATACGGAGGAAAGATCGACCGATCATTTGGGTAGATCAATCAACCCAAAACGATGAAATCAAAAGCCAATTCAGAGGTTAACCTGAAGATCGATCTGCCCACTCCGCCCCAGCAGATCGATCGATCTTTTCGGTAGAACGATCGATCCACTACCCAGATCAAACTGAAGGAAGGCAACCCACTGGAAACATAAATCGGAAGGGAGCACCTGCTCCAAAATATAGAGCACCTGCTGTCCAGGGTAAAAATTCGAAATTCGAATTAAGGCCCACCAAGAGGTTAGTCCAAAAAGTATTCACCACGAACAATTTACTTTATGCTTTTATTTCTTTCTCTCCCTCTCCCTTGGTTTATTCTCACACCGAGACAGTGTGAAGTAAGTCTGGGGGGAGTTTTCTACTAATATAGTTTATTTTGGTTATTTTCTTTTTCTTATTATGTCTTATTGAGTCTATTTTTATTTTATTTTTGCTTTATTGAGTCAAAAACTTTGTTGGAAATTAGGACCTTATCTTAGGATGATAATTGAACTATTTATGTTTTAAGTTCTCTCCAGTGACCATTTCTACAGAGCATGGGTACAAGAAACAGCTGGAACACTTCAATACCCTATCTTCCAAGTTTCATATTGACCGAAAATTCTTCTCGCTACTGGCACTAGATTAGGGAAACAAATCATATTCAGGACTCCTTATTCCTTTTATCACTCTCGTTGTTCCTGAATAGCTAGCTCATTTTTAGCTAGTACCCTCCTAAACCCTTGCCTCTTTTCAGACCTCTTGCACTCTTGTTACTTCATTGTCATATGTGCAGTATATGTGCAAAAAGGCTAGAGAGAGTTGGGTCAACGCAGCCTCTAAATCACTCTTTCTGAAGAACAGAGCACCTGCTCCCAAAATAGAGCACCTACTCCGAAGACAAGAGCACCCACACCCGCTCCTATTTTCAGAAGATGGTTTTACAATGAGGTGGAACGAAAAAAATCCACGAGGAAGGAATGACAATGATGAGCTCCACTTGGGTATGTACAACAACTCTATTTATCTTCGTGTTTGAGAGACACACGCTTATAATTGAAACCCTCTTCATCATCATCTATCTCCTAAAAAATAATAATAATAATAATAGTAATATAAAAATCGATGATGAAGAGTGGTAAATCTGTAAAATAGAAAGTGTCTCTCTGCACACTGAGTATACCCAAGGAGGATGATGGCTGGATGAGAAGTTAGAGAGATTGGAAGAAAGAAAGAGTGGTTTAGAGAATGTGGAATACAAACGGACCCATTCTCTCTTGCAATTTTGTGCGATATCCTGCATCCTCTACGAGCGCCGGGTAACCCTTAAACACTTAAACACTTTGAACTCCACCTCTAAATGGCCTTAAATCCCTTAACGTCGTCTACCCTAAATGGTGCCTCTAGCGAGAACCTCACGCAACTTTGAATGTGTTGAGTTTGTGTTTGGGAAATGAGACTAGGTTGAGAATGTGTTGAGGAGTTTTGATAAAGCTTTGCTATTCATAATCTGGATAATGTGGTCTGCAGATTGAAGGTTATTAATTCGGTTCACTGAGGATTGATATATCATGGTTTTTACCCGTTTTCGACCATGGTATAAGTCCTTTTTGTAGAGTCTTTTTGGTATTTTCGAGTCCTTTTAGAGTCTTTGCATGATAATGGATGATTGGAGCTTACTGGAAGCTTTTGGAGCATTTTGGAGCATTGGAGAAAGAAGAGCTGAAGTGATGAAGTCGAATTTGATTTTATACGACCGTGTCGATCGACATGGACCTATATGTCGATCGACATGGTCATATGTGACGAGAAGAGAAGTATTTTCCTTTTAAGCCCACGAAGCCCAGAAGTTTACAAAAGAAGCCTAATCCGAATTCTGAACAATACTTATAGTTTGTACTTAGAGTTTTAGGATTTTATCCTGTTTTTAACTTTAGAACTTAAGAGAGGAGATTTGAGGAGCTTAGGAGATTTCATACGTCCAGACTCTGTCAATTCGAACTCTCTGTATCTTTTACTCTATCTCTTTTATGCAAACTATTTATTCATTGATTATGTTTACATCATCCATGTCTGAGTAGTCTGCTTGTTAGGTTTAGGGTAGTTCTAGGGTTTGATGAGAAATTGAATGGATTAAAACCCTGTTAGGATTTATCTTTATGTTCTTCATCTAGATTGGTATAACTCTGATTTTAGGATTGATCAACTAAAATTAGATATCATAGGTTGTTTAATAGATGCAAAGTATTATTAATAACCTGGAATAATCTTAGATGAGCAAAATTACTTATTCGCAAAGAAATTTGGTTTAGGAATTTTGTGAGCAATTAAACTTGAACTTTAAAGCTTGATTTAATTCTCTAGGTTCGCAAAAAAATTTGGGATTTAGGAATCTAATCATAGATAGTCTCTGCAACGAAAGTTGATTGATTTTACATTCGTGTTTATGTTCTAGAACGGTTCTTAATAAAATCCTACGGTTAAAATAGATCCGTGTCGATCGACACGAACCTGTGTGTCGATCGACACAGTCGGATTTCAAATCATCCCTACGAATTTCCCAAGACCTAACCTTTGTCTAAATTGAATTCTAAAACCTTGATAAGCATTTATTCGTTTGCCTACTGTTTTTATTCATTCACACATATTTACTTAGCAAAATTTGAACTCACGAATTGGTTGTGTTATTCGATTCCCTATGGATTCGACCCCTAAGCACTACATCGATCTCTTAATTTGAGAGAGTAGCTCAGGGCTAATTTGAGCATATCAAATTTTGGCGCCGTTGCCGGGGAACTCGATCTAACCAATCGATTTGTGTTATTAGAACTTTGTCTAAGTTTTTATTTTTGTTTATTTTACTTACTTTTTCTTTTCTTTTTGTTTTGTGTGTTTCAGGTTTATGCACCAACGCGTTACCAGAAGCAACCAGAACAAAGAGCTAATTGATCTCAATCCTGAGATTGAAAGGTTAGAACGAGCCAACAGAGCAGCGACAAGGACAGCCAGAATGAATCCATTAGTATTGATCAGAGGTGAAGATGGGTTCTTTGAGGATGCTGAGGGTCGCAGACGAAATGCTCAAGGTCAGCGGATTGATGAGAACGGGGTTGTTATTTTTGAGGAGCCAGCTGGGCGTGGGCGTACTCTGGGAGAGTACAACAGGCCCGATGAGTTCTATGCCAACAGGGCAGCAATCCGACCTCCAGCATTCCCAAGGAACGATTTCGAGCTGAAGCCAGCTTACTTTTCACTAGTGGCTCAGCACCCCTTCCACGGTTTGTCATCTTAGCACCCCATGGACCACCTAGAGAGGTTCGAGGACCTAGCATCCAGCATCAAGGCAAATGGAGTTTCTAGCGACTACCTCTACTGCAAGCTGTTCCCATACTCCCTTAGTGGAGAAGCAGCCTACTGGCTGAAACAGTTAGAGCCTGGATCGCTAACCACTTGGGAGGACACCAAGAACGCCTTCCTCAACAATTTCTTTGATGAGGCGAGATCAGAGGACCTGGGGACTAAGATTTCCACCTTCAAGCAAGGTCCTACTGAAGCATTCAAGGCTTCCTGGGGGAGGTTCAAGGCCTACCAGAGAGACTGTCCTCACCATGGTTTCAGTGATGTTCAGCTGTTGGGCATCTTTTTCAGAGGGATTGACTGGAGGTATCAGATGGCCCTCGATTCAGCTAGCAACAGGAACTTCAACACCCGATATCCGGAAGATGCTCTGATTCTCATCGACAATTTGGCTTCCAGCAATAGCACCAAGAATACAGATTTCGAAAGGAGGAAGCTAGGAGGTAACATGGATGGAAGCCAAATCGCAGAGGTTAAGGCTAAGCTGGATACTGTACACAATCTTCTGGTAGGAAAAAAGACAGTTCAGTTTGCTCAGGAGGTAGAAACCTTCATACCCGAGCCCGTGTCGATCGACACGGGAGGCATGTGTCGATCGACACAGAATGAAGAGGAAGATGTCAACTATGTCAGCGGAACTGGGTTTCAAAATCAGAGGTTTGGGAATCAGCAGGGTAATAGAGGCTTCAACGGAAACTACCAAAGGAACTACGGTTCTTCTTCCTACCACACACCACCTGCTCAGTCGTCAGCGAACAGCGAGATGAAATCTATGCTAGAGCAGATCTTGGAGGGTCAACAGAAGATGACTGTGAGCTTCAACGGGAAGATGGATGCCATGTACCAGGACTTGAATGGGAAGTTCGAAGCTTTGAACAACCATGTCAAGAAGCTGGATGTTCAAATTGCTCAAACCGCAGAAACAATCAAGAGGCAAGAAGGCTTTCTTCCAAGCAATATTGACACCAACCCGAGACTACACGTCAATGCTATCAACTTGGGGAATGAGAAGGAGTTTGAAAGAGAGGACAATGGCGTTCCAGAATCTGTGTTGATCGACACAGAAGTCCCATGTCGATCGACACGGGTTAAACATCTTGATCCTAAAATCTACGCAGTCGGTGATTTTCCTTGCACGAGGCCAACGCAGAAGACTCATGTCGATCGACACAAGGACAGTGTCGATCGACACGCATCTCATACAAGCCCAATCTTGGCGAAACTTTTGGCCATTGTAGAGGAAAGGGTGTATAAGCCAAAGCTACCGTATCCTAGGAACTCGGAGAGGTCTATACAAGAGGTGGAGATTGCTGGATGCAAGGTTATGCCTACTAAGGGAGTGTGTCCAGCAATTCAGAACATGATTCCGGAGAAACATCCTAAATCGTTGCTAAGGAAGCTGCCCAAACTAGCATATCCAGGGAGGTTTGTTGTTCCATGTTTAGTTAATGGCATTGAATTAAAGAATTCTCTTTGTGATACAGGGGCCAACGTGAATGTCATGTCCATGGATGTTGTAAAGAAGCTAGGAATTCTTGATCTATAACCCCCAAAGGCATCTATCGAGTTTGCAGACGCTTCTACTACAACTCCAAGGGGTTTCATTCCTGATCTAATGCTGCAAGTGGGACAGCGAGATGGAGATGAAGAAGGACAGCGAGAAACCATTGATTCTCGGATCAGCCTTCCTTGCCACTGTAGGTGCAATAGTGGACTTTCCCAACACGCGAATCTCTTTCTCGAAGATCAACAAGGATGTCTTCTATCCCGCAGTCCATGTCAAGGCGATTTCTTGCATGACCGTTACTAATGGAGGAAAGGCGAGCTCAAACCCTACAAATGACACTACGAACAAGGTGCTTTTTTCCATAGAACGTCGTGATGACGAGTTGGCTACACCTAAGGTAATAAGGAAGAGGAGCTCCAAACCTTTCTCCAAGTTCAGAATCATTCTTCCCATGGAGCTAAAGGAGAGAGAAGAAGTAGCTATCAACGAGATGGTGGGAAACACTATGATACTTTTTCCTGGTGTTGTCCTTTTCACCGACCCACCTGCTGCCTGAACTCTGACACAGTCAAGCTAATGACTGAAAACAAGCGCTTAGTGGGAGGCAACCCACTGGTAAGTGTACATTATTCTAATTTTTAGTTTTCACTAACTTTAGTCTAGAGAAATTATGGATTTTGTGAAGGAACTTTCGGGCAAAAGAAAAAAAGAACATCCGTGTCGATCGACACGGACCGGTGTGTCGATCGACACGGACCACAGATGACAAGGCCCACAGCAGGCCCAGCCAATCGAAAACAGATGGCCACACAAGGTACCAAACCTCAGAAGAGAAGCAAGGAAGCTGCCTCTGGTTCCGGTACACACGCACAACCCGCCGCATCGCATCCTCCATGGCCACGCCCTGAGGGGAAGCATATCGCCATCGCAAGGCAGTTTGATGATGTCCCTGCCAAGATTCTGGTACGAGATGATGTCCTTCGGAGAAAGAGCACACCCGTATGGGATGATTATGACTCTCTGTTGTACAATGAGTGGCTAAAGGTTCAGTTATCGGGGACACGGTTTGCTGACAACCGAACGATGAGATGGTTGGGTCTAAAGGATGAGGTGTTGCGTCTACTGTAGAACGCAAGCCTAGGGACGTTCGCAACACGCCATTATCCGCTCTACCCTGATTTGGTATGCTAGTTCTTCGCGTCTATGCAGCTGTATTGCACGGCATCAACTGATGAGGATAGTGATGATACCCGGAACTGGATTATGAGCTTCAAGATTCGAGGGATCCGTCACACGCTCTCTATTTGGGACATTTGTGGGATTTATGGATTTGACCAAGATCGCGCTCATCAGGACATTCCAGATATGTTACCTGATCTGCAGAAGTTCTAGGGTCGGTTTGGTACAGGGAGGTATACAGCATCTGCTTCCACACATAAGGATGTGAGGCATCCCGTGCTTAGGTATCTGCTTTGCCTTTTCTCTTCCACTATTTTGTACAAGGTAGAGCCCGGAAAGATGAGGATGCAGGAGTTGGTTTTGCTATCATATGCTCTCAGGTTGGATCTAGCCAATCCAGTCTGGGATGAGATTCAACCCAACATGGGTTTTTGCACGACAGCTTCTATCTCTGAAGCACACGTCACTCATGCTAACTAAGAGCAGCAAGTCTTTCAGTGCTGGTAGTCTTCTCACACCCATCTTCCAGTTTTGTGGGATTGATACTTCTGGATGCCGTATGGATAGCACAGTTTCTGCAGTTGATTTGGATTATCTGACGAGGGCTACCTGGCTGAAGCAGCCAAACCACTGGGTTTTTCGCATTTCTCCTGGGCAGCCACGCATGGTGCAGTTACCACTTCCTGCATTGATGGACATTGCATCTGATCCTACCTGCCTGGCCTTTCAGCCTGACAACAGGTTAGTTCATACAGTTGGCGCAGGGCGTAAGCTGATTACCCGTGATACAGAGACAGTTGGTACTTCAGGCACAAGCATTTCCCGTGCTCCCTTTCAGCCACCTCAGCTTCCTCCATTACCACCTCTGCCTGGCCATCCTCTAGACGAGTTTCAGAGTTGGATGGCTCAGAGTATCCAGATCCTCTGGACTGCCGTATCTACTTGTCCACGCTGTGGATGCATCCGTCCTTGCCAACCTACTCCACGACCTTCATCATCATCTGAGGAGGATGATTAGATTACTTATCCTTTTTCCTGTTTCTCTTTATTTTCCTTTATTATCTAACTTTGAGTCTATTTTTCTGTTTTTCTTTGAGTCAGTTTGTTTTATGTTTCTTTAGGATTTCAGAACTGATGAACTAATGCGATTCGCCTATGTTTTCCTCTTAATCACGTCTTTTGAGTTGAGTTTTGCAGAATGATTAGCTTTGCAATTTATTTCAACGATGGAAAATGATGACGAAACTTGCGGAACTATCCAGAGATACTGTGTCGATCGACATGAATATCTATGTCGATCGACACGAATCAACATTTTGTCTCCAATTCCGAACAACTCATGATCCGATTCGGAAACCTGTGTTGATCGATAAGGTTCTCTATGTCGATCGACATGGGGAAAACATTTGGTAAAATTTCATTATCCCTTCCCAAGTTCGTTACCCTTTTGATTCTTTTTGCCGAACTCAGCTTGATAACACTGGGGACAGTGTTGTTTAAGTCTGGGGGAGGTAGTTGCTAACTTTGTGTTCGTTTTTGAGTGTTAGTCCAAAACGTTTTTATTGAGTCAAAATAGTCAGTTGGAAACAATGACCCTTTTTTTGGTTGAAGTGGATCGTCTCTTTCAGTCGTGTGACCACTCTTTCAGGATCGATTTCAGAGTCAGACTAATGAAAAATTCTAAGGCTGACCAGTTAACTAGAGACGTCCGTTACTTCCAGAATATCCGCCAGGTTAGAGCTAATTATACGGTCTCCTCGGTAATTGATTTTCATAAAGCTTGATTCCTCATTCAAACCTGAATAGTGCAAATTCCTGTTGAAACTAATGGTACCCCTCTCCCTAATTTATAAAAAAAATGATGAAGAATGGGGTGATATGATAGTTCTTGAGTATCAGATGAGGAAATACAATTCCAGTGAATCAGTACTCAAGAGGTGATCACCCAGAACTCAAAAGCAGCAGTCTGAGTCCCTTAGAACAGATGTAGAGGACGAGCGATCTCACGACCATGTCTCCTCACAAGGAACAACAGTAGTGAAAGCACTGCTTTCAAATTTCAACATTTTATTCACTGAAAAAAAAAAATTCGAATTAAATAAGTCTGGGGGAGAAAGGGTATCGAAAGTTATATGGATTCACTAGTCATGGTATAGAATGGGAATGAGTCTAGAAGGCTTTTGGCGTCAAGATCTGGGACGAGACCTTGCAATGATAACTGACGGGTTATGTTGAGTAGTCGTGGATGAATTTGGAAGGCTGCGAATGTCTATGGAAAAGTACATAGTGGTCTGATTTTGAGTCGGTTATGCATTATATGGATTACTAGCTGAAAGGGATCGGTTCAATACCCCAAGGGAAGGTAAGTTTCTGCGTTTTCAAACCTCTTTCACATTTTTAGTGTATGTTTTGCTTGAGGACAAGCAAATGCTAAGTCTGGGGGAGTTGATATATCATGGTTTTTACCCGTTTTCGACCATGATATAAGTCCTTTTTGTTGAGTTTTTTTGGTATTTTCGAGTCCTTTTAGAGTCTTTGCAGGATAATGGATGATTGGAGCTTACTGGAAGCTTTTGGAGCATTTTGGAGCATTGGGGAAAGAAGAGCTGAAGTGATGAAGTCGAATTCGATTTTATACGACCGTGTCGATCGACATGGACCTATATGTCGATCGACATGGTCATATGTGACGAGAAGAGAAGTATTTTCCTTTTAAGCCCACGAAGCCCAGAAGTTTACAAAAGAAGCCCAATCCGAATTCTGAACAATACTTATAGTTTGTACTTAGAGTTTTAGGATTTTATCCTGTTTTTAACTTTAGAACTTAAGAGAGGAGATTTGAGGAGCTTAGGAGATTTCATACGTCCAGACTCTGTCAATTCGAACTCTCTGTATCTTTTACTCTATCTCTTTTATGCAAACTATTTATTCATTGATTATGTTTACATCATCCATGTTTGAGTAGTCTGCTTGTTAGGTTTAGGGTAGTTCTAGGGTTTGATGAGAAATTGAATGGATTAAAACCCTGTTAGGATTTATCTTTATGTTCTTCATCTAGATTGGTTTAACTCTGATTTTAGGATTGATCAACTAAAATTAGATATCATAGGTTGTTTAATAGATGCGAAAGTATTATTAATAACCTGAAATAATCTTAGATGAGCAAAATTACTTATTCGCAAAGAAATTTGGTTTAGGAATTTTGTGAGCAATTAAACTTGAACTTTAAAGCTTGATTTAATTCTCTAGGTTCGCAAAAAAATTTGGGATTTAGGAATCTAATCATAGATAGTCTCTGCAACGAAAGTTGATTGATTTTACATTCGTGTTTATGTTCTAGAACGGTTCTTAATAAAATCCTACGGTTAAAATAGATCTGTGTCGATCGACACGAACCTGTGTGTCGATCGACACAGTCGGATTTCAAATCATCCCTACAAATTTCCCAAGACCTAACCTTTGTCTAAATGGAATTCTAAAATCTTGATAATCATTTATTCGTTTGCCTACTGTTTTTATTCATTCACACATATTTACTTAGCAAAATTTGAACTCACGAATTGGTTGTGTTATTCGATTCCCTGTGGATTCGACCCCTAAGCACTACATCCATCTCTTAATTTGAGAGAGTAGCTCAGGGCTAATTTGAGCATATCAAGGATGAGAAAGTTCCCGCGTTTTCAAACCGTTCTCCTTATCTTGGTCGTAAATTTGTTTGAGGACAAACAAAGATCTAAGTCTTGGGGAATTGATGTAATGCGTTTTTGGCGCATTCTAACCTTTGTTTTGTAGGCTTTTATCGAGTCTTTTACTTTATTTTGAATCATTTTAGGTCCAAAGGTGGCTGGAATGGAGGATTGGAGCTCATGAAGGGACTTGGCGAAAATAGAGGGAAAGTGGAGCTTTCTGGAGATTTTGAAGAAAGGAGCACCCGCTCTAAAACCGGAGCACCTGCTCCGCGGAAGATCCATTTTTGGAAATTTTTTATTAAACCTATTTTTGCCACCTAGGATTTCCTTAATCAATCCCAGCTGCGCCAGACCCCTATTTAAGGATATTTTCGATCCCTTTTCACGGGGGGAGGCAGAAAATAACAGAGAAAACACGTGAGAGAGAGATTTGATACATTGTTTTAAGTTTTTGTGAGATTTGAAAATTGTCTTCCATCCTTTAGAGAAGATTTCTAAACTCTTTACCTTTTTCATTAATCTATCTATGAATTATCTTATCTCACTTGCTGTTGTTCGATTTATTATGTGCGAGTAGTCTCCCAAGTTAGGTTAAGGGTTCGAAGGGATTTATGATTCATGAACAAAGCATAAATAGGATTCAAAATACATTGATATCTCCATCTATTATTGTCCTTAATGCCTAGACTAGCTTGATCACCTAGCCTCTGATTTTAGGTTTAATTTACTCATCAAAAGTGTTGTGAATTGCTTGAATTAACATAGATGGGCGATTCGTCCTTAGCCAACGACAGTTGAAGTTAAGGCGAGTTGTGATCAAATCGATCCCATCCTCTTTAATGCTCTGTAATCTCAAACGACAGTTTAGGGTGTTAGATTGATTGATGAAGTGGTTGATGCCATGACAGTGGGTCTTCCTAATTTTATGGTTGAGTTCTAGATTAGTTCTTAATTGATATCCTAAATAATTGCTTGGTTCTTGATGATCTAATCCCTGAGATACTTTTCCTTGACCTAACGCCTTTATTATCATTTGTTTAAACCAAATTTACATATTTGCTTGCTAAATGTGACAACTTAAAACCAACTTGATTTGCTTAGCTGAATTTGTATCCCAAAAGGCTAGAGTGTATTGCTAGTCCATTTGAATGAACCTCACTATTCTACATCGAATTAGTGTTTCTACGTTTGAATTATAAACCGGGCAAAAACCCTTTCATCAACGGACTAGTACAGAGAGAAGGGTCTTTTGGGGTGTTTTCCGGTCGGCGGTAGCTTTCTGGAGGTTTCCTTGGCGGAATTAGAGACCTGAGCAGAAAGTTCTGATCCCTCGTACTCTTTTAGAAAAAATAAAAGATGTCTTGTTACATCACATTGTACCTCTATTTATAGTAAAAGGTTGAGGGTACATCCTAGGTTTTATCTTAACTGTAGTTGCCAAATCTGACCTCAGTTTAACCAGACCACGGTTAAGAACTAACTTGGGCCTCAGCTGCCTCTTGTACCTCCAGATTGCGCGGGCCACAAGTCCAGGCCAAACAGATGTCTCCGGGAACAGACTCGAAGGACATATCTCTTAATCCATTGGTTCACTCAAGGAACTCATTGTGCTCAACATGTCAAATAACGCTTTCACCGGTCGTATTCCACAATCTCTGGCGAACTTGACCAATCTTCAATCATTGGATCTATCTAAAAACAGGTTATCCGGTTAAATCCCACCACAACTCGGGAAACTCATGTTTATAGCGCGGATGAACTTCTCTTGCAATAGGCTCGAAGGTCCAATACCACAAGGCACTCAGATTCAAAGCCAGAATAGTTCGTCATTCGCAGAGAATCTCGGGCTGTGGGGTGCTCCTCTTCAAGAAAAATGTTATGGAGGAGAAGAAGAAGCAACAAAGCAAGAGCAAGATGAGGAAAAATAAGAGAAAGACCAAGTATTGAGCTGGATTACAGCTGCAATAGGCCATGTACCTGGTGTTGAGTGTGAACTCACCATCACCCACATTCTCACTTCATAATCTGTCTTTTTTGGGGGAGTTAATTTCCTCTTTTCCTTTCTATATTTTGTCGCTCTTGTAATTCAAAAGTCGAAAAACGTTCGTGTGTCACCATCGCCAATCGATCTGAAGCTAAGCAGACATGTCAGATGAATAAACAAGTGTGGATGCTTCTGGTATGAAGAGAGGCTAGATTGTTCTATTTTATGGTTAAAACTTATGATTGCTTTGTTACTCAGTAATCATGTAAGAAAAAAAATCCCTTTGGTCGTGGCGGATAAAACATAAAGTCGAAAGCATTCTACACTAGTGCTTTTCATGTGTTTGCAATGTTTGTTTTTTTGTTTCCTTGTTGTAAGCGAACTCTTTTCTTTCAAGGGTCCGTTTCCAGATTTGCTTTAATTCGAGTTATGCGTATATAAAGAAGTTTACTCTATTTATCAATGTCTAGAGCTTTGTATTTCTAAGATTTGTTGATGAAAAGAGTTTTCTCAAAGTTTTACATATCGGTATTCAAAGTTTGATTCAACATACTAAAAATATTCTACCTTGGAGTCCATGGAGACACTTTTTAAGCCGAGCAACTATATACAATGTTGCATATCCCATAAGAATTGCATATAGTAGAATCTCGGGGTTAGAGGCTAACCGCTAAGCAAAACAATAATATATTAATTCTTTACTAATGTTTTTTTTTGCAAAACAATAACCATTGATATATCAATCTCAAGGAGTCTTCGTTGCAGGGAGACGGATCTCAAACAACCCATTGATAGCACACGAAATGATTCATGACCTGCGTACCAACCCGTTACGTAAGGAGGATTTCATTGCGATTAAAATGGATATGTCAAAAGCGTATGATCGCATTGAATGGAACTTCTTGGAAGAACTATTCAAGAGTATGGGTTTTGATCAACAATGGATTAGATGGATCATGTTTTGCGTCGATCAGTCACGTATACGGTGTTGTTGAATGGGCAGTCTTTTGGTCATATCACTCTGTCTAGAAGAATTAGACAAGGAGATCCGCTATCTCCATTTCTCTTCATCTTGTGTGTCGAAGCTTTGGCTCATGTGATGAACAAAGCCAAGACAGATGGAAGGATTATCGGAATGAGATTGGCAAAGAAATGCACCGCGATTCAACACTTGTTATTCGCAGATGATAGTTTATTCCAATGCCGGTCAACCTTGAAGGAATGTACAGAGTTCTTGAGATGTGTGAAGCTATATGGAGACGAATCGGGTCAAGTAATTAATTTTCAGAAATTAGCCATAACGTTTGGTGAGAAGATAGATCCGATCATGAGAAGATTGATGGCGGGATTGTTAGGTATTGAGAAATAAGGAGAAATGGGTACATACTTGGGATTACCCGAATATTTTAGTGGGTCAAAACAGAAACTACTAGCCTTCATTGGTGAAAAGCTTGATAAGAGACTGGCAGGTTGGTATGCCAAAACGCTTCCCCTAGGGAAAAAGGTATTCCTAAAGTCAATTGCGATGGCTTTACCGGTTTATGTGATGTCTTGTTTCCGATTGACTAAACACCACTATCAAAAGATAACAAGCACAATGTCTAGCTTTTGGTGGAATTCATGTGAGAAGAAAAGAAAGAGTCATTGGGTAGCGTTGAAAGAGTTGTGTAAGTCGAAAAAGAATGGTGGTCTTGGATTTAAAGGCCTAAGTGATTTCAACCAAGCGTTGCTTGCGAAACAAGCTTGGAAACTTCATAACGAACCAAACTCCCTGTTAGCTTTTGTTTACAAAGGAAGATATTACGCAACACGTGACTTTTTAGAGTGCGAGCAAGGTTATCGTCCATCTTTTGCTTGGCGTAGTATCCTTCATAGTCGAGAGTTACTAAACAGTGGCCTGATAAAATCAATCGGTGATGGAAAGAAGACCAAGGTCTAGCTAGAGAAATGGATAATGGATTCACATCCAAGGGGGGCTATCAATAAACAAAGTCTCATAGATCTCAATCTTGACGTTTCTGCGTTAATAACTACTGCAAACACTTGGAATATAGAAACGGTGAATGATCTCTTTCTCACTTTATAAGCTGCAAGGATTTTGGAAATGCCTATTGGAAGAGTTGAGGACAAGCTCATATGGGCTTATACAGATAATGGATCCTATATAGTCAAAAGTGGTCATTGGTTGTTTACAAATCACCCAATTCTCCCACCGTTGCGTCTAAGTCCAGTAGCTTTGCATCGGACAGAGCTAAAACGCAGAGTTTGGAAGATCCCAACATTGCCCAAAATCAAGATATTTATGTGGAGAATACTAGCTGGAACTCTTGCGGTGGCTGATAGACTTACCTCACATGGATTACTAATGGATACGAGTTGTAAACTATGTGGCAGCGGCACAAAAAATATCAACCATGTTCTTTTCCAATGTGATATAGAGACGCAAATATGGGAAGTTGCTAGACTTCCCTCCCCACATAATGGTTTTGGTGAATCTTTGAAAGGTAACACGGAGTTTATTTTTAATTTGATAGACTCTAAGGAACCTTTGGTGCTCATTCGGATTCAATCCCCTAGGTCTTGTGGATGATATGGAAGAATAGGAATGCGATTCTTATGAGCGGGATACATGAATCTGCAATTGTTTTAATGCAAAGAGGATTAGAGGAAGCAAAGGCATGGAAATAAGTGCACAATGGTAATGCCGTTGAACAACAGAGGACTCTGGCCGGACGAGAAACAGAGCAGAGATGGTTCAAACCAGAACCGGACATAGTCAAATGCAACATTAATGGCAATTGGAGGAATCTCAAGCTACATTGTGGAGGAGCTTGGATCACTCGTGACCATCAGAGATCAGTTTTATTCCATTCAAGAGAGGCTTTCACATGCTCTCGCAATCAAATCATCGTAGAGTTCTGGGTTTTGATTTGGGCAATGAAAAGTCTGAGAGATCTTCAGGTTTTAGATGTGGTGATTGCATCGGATTGCTCGGTCGTGATCGTAACCTTGCTAAAACCAGGAGAATGGTCGTGTTACCGTATCTTCACTGATTACATTCTCAGCTTGCAAGAAGGATTTCGTCAATGCTCATTCGAATTGGAGTCAACCATGGCAAACTCAATAGCAAGAGTGATTTCCCAAAGTGTGCTGCGAGATGGATGATTTAACTCGTATGTAGCACAAGGAGGACCAGCATGGTTACATAATTTGATTGCTTATGAGACTTGCTGATAACATCTATTATGCCTTGTCATTGGGTGAGGTATTTATTCTTGTTCTTTGTTTCTTTGAACAACTTTTACTTCTGCACGATCGTAATAAACCCATAGACATTTTAAAAAAAAACTAATGTTTTTTTTTGCTTCAGAGAGCCGTTGGCACACCCGTACTATCTCCGAACCTTCTTTCCACTTTTTTGGCTCTTCTTTTGTTTTTTTTTTTATCTTTTTTCCTCTTCCTCTCAACTTTCCTTTTTTATCTCTCATTTTTAAACTTTTTTTCCCCTTTAGTTTTGATCAAGAAAAGAAAAAGAGATTCTCCTTCTTTGATTTGAAAAAATATTCCTTTTTAAAAATAAAATAAATCTGCTTCGAATTACTACTTCCTGGGTTTAATTTCAATTTTGAAACTTGAGTCTTCGATTTTGGTTGATTCTCTAGTTTTACGCAGGATCTTTTATGAAATAATACTTAAAAAACAGGATAATGATAAAAAGATCGTCATTTAGTTACAAGACGAGGCAGAGTCTCTCTGATATCACTAACTCTCAATCTCAAGAAGAGCTTAATCTTCAGGAAATCAGTTTGGAGCCGAGTGAACACGTAAATCGGTTGATGAAGGTTGCAAATCTCTTTCTTGGTTATTCTAAGCTCTCTAAATTTTTTATTTATTGACTGAATTCGACTTTGGTCTTATCAAACATTTTTGACAGGAGAATGTAGCATTAGTTAAGCTTCTTGAGGAGAGGGAGTATCCTTTGTTTCATTTAGCTTCATTTTTGGTAACTTGTAATGCAATGAATTTGAAGAAAGGATGTTTTGTTTAACTAAGGGAATCAATCAAAGTCAAACAATTGAGCTAACCAGATACGAATTGCGGAATCTACGCGAAGGAATTCACAAACTGCAACTGCAAAATTGGAGCCTTGCTCAAACCAATACCCAATTCGTAGCCGTAAGATTTCATTGTCTCCTTCGTTTTCTTGTTTATTGTTTCTTTGATTCAGTGTCGGATAAGTATCAAACCAATATATATTGTTTTTGCAGGAGATCAATTTATCTAGAAACAAGGTGAAATCATAACTTACTCACATGGTTTGGCGTTTCTTTGTCTAAGATTGGATATGTTTCAGGTGAAAGCGTTGCATCATGAGGTTACTTGCAAAAGTGCTTTGCTTAAAGTTAAATGTTTCGAACAAGAGGTTTGGTTGCTTACTTGTTATAAGTAAATCATCTTCTCAATTTAGAGATCTTATCATATTTAAAGTGTTTAATCTCTTATTTTCTTCAAGATTCATAATTGTGTAGTCTTTGGATGGTGCATTTACATTAAAGTTGGATATGTGTTTCTGATCTTTTTCATACTTTTTGGTTCAGAAAGGTGAAAATACACAACCACGAAGAAGTGCAGTAACAACTGAGAATATGCTCAAGATTAATGATGAAGAATCGGCGAAACCTTCAGTTCCAAACAGAAGGCGATTCATCAGATGCAAATGTATGTATATAATCATCTACATGCATCAAAATTGCAATAATTTCGTTCGTTTATTTCAGTTTAATCATCTGTTTTCCTTGATTGATGCATCTACAGCCTTAGGAGCATCCACTGCACACAAGACTGAGGCAACCAAAAGGTTTTCCATTTGAATGTTGTTTGGATAGGTGAATTGGTGACATCATGCTCACTGGTTTCATGATTGTTACATTTCAGGAGACAATCAAGAAGGAAATCAGCAGCACAAGAAGTGAAAGAGAATCTGTTTGAAATCGAAGATCTTCAGCTAACAATGCCAAATGACATGTGCCAAAAAGACATATCAAAAGTTGCATCACATACACCAAAGAAGGAAGAGGAAACCGAAGATTTACAGACAAGAGACGACGACGCTCTGAGGAAACATCAGGATAGTAAAGTACATCGATCATCGGTTGATAGACCATTGCATAGAGCAGCTGAGAGTATACATTCATACAAGGAAGTTTATCTCATTACTAAGATGAGAAGAAACTTGTGCTGATTCTGTTTCGGGATTGTTCAATCTCTAAAGAGATGTACTTATTGGCAAGAAAACCATTCCCTAATATTAATCTAGCTATGCGTTTACAATTGGAAGTTGTTTTGTAATATTAGACCTTGAACTCGGTTTTATCTGGACATTAGTCGCTGATGAAAAGGTGGCGATTTTAAAATTATAGCAGTACTTCGGATCCGGATAACTTTCTGAATCATGGGCTAAAACGTACTCTTACCTTGCCGCGCTTGCGTAGTAACCTATAGACGTAAGTGTGTTAGGCAAGCTAATGTGCGGTCATAGGTTGATACTTGATTGCCAGTTCAAGAAAATTTCAAGAACCGGTGTTTCACACAGCTACGTAGCAATGGTTGGAGGTCTCTGAGTATGGTCAAGCCATCCCACAGTCGATCCTCGTCTTCTGCTTAACCTGCGACAGCCAGAAGCAAGTCATGACTTTAATACCAGCCTAGAAATTTATTTTTCGATCTGAGATTTCGATATCAGACACTAATGAAGTTGCCCTCAAGCTTGGCCTGTACTACAATCCATTTGCCAAGACGTTGGAGCCTTAAGCCGAGCTTATGAAATGATCGAAATACAGTTCCAATCATGCTCAAGCAACAAGGCTGCAGAAAAGATAGCTAAGTACTCTCACCGTTTAGACACTCTCATCGTTTAGACTCTAGGATGTAAACCATTGTAACTCTCTTGGTTAAAACTTTTTATAGAGGCAGATATGCTCAGCATTGAAACTCATCTTTGATGAATGGAGTTATAGTGAGAAAAAAACAAGAAGAGAAACAATCAAAGTATTAGTCCCACACCCTAACTTGTGGCCTCAGATGACGTCGTTACCCACAAAATGGGGGAATGAAAGGTTATAGTAGCTAAAGAAGGCATAGTTGTGTTAATAATTGAGTGCTGTGTAACAGAATTTGTGCATATTACAGATTGATTTTGATTTTTAATAAACCAATAATATTTTGTTTTCAAAATTACCACGATTAGTTTTTTTTTTTTTCCAAAATACCATTAAAAAAATTGTTTTTCAAAAATGTCAAAAGATAAAATTAAATTTAAACATTTAAACTAAACCCAGAAAATCAAACCCTAAATTCAAGATCTAAAATAGTTAACCTAAAATTATTTAAAGTGTTTGTGGTATTTTTGAAAAACATAAACTTTTAGTGGTTCTTTTAGAAAAGAAAACTAATGGTAGTATGTTTGGAGCAAAACATTCAATGATATTTTAAAGATTTTTTCTATTTTTTTTTTTGATTCAAGTAGTTTTCTAATTATAAAAAAGACCAGTTATCTATTTGAAAAAAAAATGAGCACTTTCGTTTATATTTTATTCGATGTCGAACCCAAAATAAAATGATTTATTGACGATTATAAATCTATAAATTTGCCAAAAATAGTGTTGTTTTGTTTTTTAGTATCCGAAATTTACTACTCTTTCCGTCCTATTTTAAAAGATGTTTTGGTTAAATGCGCGAGAATTGAGAACACAATAATTATAAACAAAACATCATTAACTAATTAGTTAAAAATATAAGAGAAATTAGTATGTATATTAGTCTCTCCACCTATAATTGATTATCTAACACCATGTAAAACATAATGTAGTAACTAGCATTTAGGCTAGACTAAATTCCGGTTTTGCCCTATTATAATTAATAAAGATTTTTACAATTTAAAAAATAAAAATAAAAACTTTCTTTTTATCCAAAGTTTTTCTTTATAGAATTCTCATGACATAACTAATTATATTGTTCGCTAACAAGAGATAATTACGTGTTACATAGTTAACTATATTTATACAGTACTCTTGACATAGCCAACTATACTGTCTATTAATAATGGATACTTAGCTATACGGGTTCCATAGTTAAATATATTTACACGATACTCATGACATAGCCAACTACACTATCCATAAACAAGAGATAGTTAGCTATATGTGTTACATATTTAATTATATATATAAAATATTCATGACATAGCTAACTATACAGTTAGGTTTGAAATCCCGAACAACAGTCTCCAAAACAACTCATCCACCCAACATCACAACAACCATCGTCCATTTTGCCATTTGAAACAAATAGTTAACTACGATATTAGAACTATAGCTAACTACAACATCGTAAAAGAAAATCGAATATAGTTAACTATACGTATTTCTTAGGGATGGGCAAAAAATCTGAAACCGAATTACCGAACCGAATCCGATCCAAATTATCCGAATCGGACTTGAACAGATTATCTAAAAATATCCGAATGGATTCTCTAATTAAATATATTTATAGTTAAAGTTTGGTATTTTCATGTAATTTTGTAACTTTTATAGTTTTTCTTTAGTTTTTTTTATCACTTCGGATATTGTGGATACATTTCCGAAAAATAACCAATTTATGTTATTATTTGAACTATTACAAAAAATTTTTGTTATTTTGTTCGTGGTATTTTTGGATAATTCGAATAACAAATAATTATATTGAACCAAATAAAAAAAAAGAAAGTGAAATAATTATAAATCTTTCGGGTAATTTTTGAATATTTCGACAATTTTAGATTATTTTGGATAATCTGAACCCGACCTGAACCCGACAAAACCCAAACTGAAATCGACCCAAAGTTTTCAAATACCCGAATGGGTATTATAGCTCTAAACCCAAAAACATAAAAATCTAAAATACCCGATCTGAACCCGAACGAATACCCGAATGCCCATCCCTAGTATTTCTCCTTCATTTTCGAGATCCACCGCCAACCATGATTTTCATATTCTTAATGTAACAACCGCGAACCAAGAATCTGATTTTTGGTCATGCGTCGATCGACGCAGGTGGTGTGCGTCGATCGACGCAGGTGGTGTGCGTCGATCGACGCAAGTTAAACGAACCGGATCGGTTCGATTTAAGTGTCGGTTTGCGGGTCGGTTTAGGATGAAACCCTAGGGCTTCCCTATAAATAGGGGTGTGGCCACATTTTGGGATTTTTCAGAGTTCCAGAAAGTTTTAGAAAAGTTCCAGAGAGTTTTCAGAGAGAGTTGTGAGAGGAGATTCGTCTGGGAGGCTTGGGAGATCGTTCTTGGAGTGGTTTCTCGTGAGGAGAGTGTAGATCCCGTTGTTGGGGAGTCATTCTTCGTGGTTTTCATCCTTTTCTCATCCTTTTCCTTCCAGATCTAAGGTGAGTGCATGACCATGGCTTATATGGGTAAAGGGATTAATAAGATGCATTTGCTTGCTGTTATTGGGTGTATTGCTTGTTGTTTTGAGTGGATTTTTGCAGGAAATCGATGTGTTGTGACCAAGGGTCGAGCCATGTGAGGATAGGCTCGATTTTTGGGTCTGTGTCAATGCGTCGATCGACACACGTATCAGTGCATCGATCGACACCAGGGTTGAGTGTCGATCGACACAGGGTGCTTGTGTCGATTAACACACATGCTGTTTGTGCGTGGTTTGTTTGATCGTGTTTGTCTCGTTGAGTGTTTGCCCTGGTATTGTATCATTCTCTTATGCCTCTGTGTGTAGCCTAGTAGATGGGATGATCGTCTCACTTAGTATTTGTGATAATACTCATGCATCTCGTATAACCATGTGATGTAGGTAAAGACAAAATGTGATCGTGGGATCGTGGCGAGAAAGAGGAGATGGTCTAGGAACTCGATTAATTGATGTTTTTTATTGAATTGCTAGGTTGTTAGTAATTCTGGAACTATGTTGGATTGTTATTTGGTTAGTGTTGTGGAATGTTTTGTTGGATTGTGGTTCATGGATTGAATTGGTTTAGTGGGTTTCAATAAAGTATGAGATTTATTGAATGTTGTTATTGGTTATTGATTGTATTGTTTCCGCATTTTGTATTGTTGATCCGTTGAAGATTATTATTTATGATAATAATAATCCGGAAGGGAAATTTTTTAAAATTTACGGGTTGGGTCGTTTCAGTTTGGTAGCAGAGCCTTATGGTTCTAGGGCGGGTGTAGTGATTGATTGATTATGTGAGTTATTCGATTGATTGTTGTGTGGGTTTGGAGTCCTAGATCATCTTCTTCGAGCCTTCAATGAGATTCCACTATAAGTGTTGTTTGACTTTTTTATTTTCTAATATATTTAGTGTTCTGCTGGTTAGAGGTACTAGAGGCAGAGGTCGTGGGGGCCGTGGGGGCCATGGAGGCCGAGGTGTTCGTGGTAGGCGTGGGCGCAGGTGTGGACTCGAGAGTGAGTCTGATGCTGCGAGTGTGGCCCAGTAAACCACGTGGGAGCCAGTGGCTGATTCGCAGGCGTATCAGGAGGCGTCCGTGGGTGTGGCCACTGTGAGTGCAAGTGTGAGGACTGGTGGGATGAGTATAGGTCCCGGTGCAGTGGGCCTAGGTGGGGGTGCTGCTGCAGGTGGAGCCCAAGATCGGATGATCGTCTGGCGGGTCTGCTACAGTTGATCTTGGAGCGGTTGTCGGGTGGGGCACAGGCTCAAGGTCAGGCTCTCGGTGTGCAACTGGGTGTGGCTGGTGTTCAGCTGGGGGATGGCTGGTGTTCAGCCGGGAGTGACTGGTGTCATCCGGGAGAGGTTGGTGTGCAACCGGGTGTGGCTAGAGTGCAGCAGGGTATGGCTGGTGTGCAGCCGTGTATTGCTGGTGTGTAGCCGTGTGTGGCTGGTGTGCAGCTGGGTGTGGCTGGTGTGCAGCCGGGTATGGCTGGTGTGCAGCCGTGTGTGGCTGGTGTACAACCGGGTATGGCTGGTGTGCAGCCGGGTGTGGCGGTTGCAGAGGAGCTCCCATCCTACCTTAGGATAATGGAGCAGATGCAGAGGATTGGCACTGGGTTTTTTTCGGGTGGTGCCAAGCCTGAGGAGGCAGATCTGTGGAGGAGTAGATTAGAGCGTAATTTCTAATCTCTCTGGTGTCTAGAGGGATACCGGGTGGACCTAGCGGTACATTACTTGGATGGTGATGGACCTCTCTAGTGGTGAGGTGTGGTGGCTAGGAGAGCTCAGGCGGGTATGGCCGAGGAGGACTTCGTGGCTGATTTCAACGCCAAGTATCTTCCGCAAGAGATGGTGGATCGCTGGAGTTGCGATTCTTGGGGTTGGCTCAGGGTGACCGATAGGTCCGGGAGTTCGACGAGGAGTTTCGTCAGCTTCTGGTATATGCTGGTAAGGATCTAAAGAGCGAGCATGCCCAGGTAAAGAGGTTCCTGAGGGGATTTCGACCAGATCTGAGGACTCGCTGTAGAGCGAGCAGGTTCGCCACGAGGGTGGAGCTGGTTGAGATAACTGTTGCGATGGAGGATAACCTGAGAGAGCAGACTGTGGTGGCTAGTCCACCAGTTCAACAGCATAGGAGGTCGCAGCAGCAGGTGGATCCGGGCAGCGGCGGGAAGCCTACTCAGGGACAGAAGAAGAAGTGGGAGAGCACTTCGGTACCGAGTCAGGGCGGTCAGGGTGGTTTGAGATACTTCGGGTGAGGGAGCTGTCCGAAGAGGGACAAGGCTCGGGTTGCATGGGTGTGTTACCACTGCAGGGAGCCGGGGCATATCAAGCCCAAGTGTCCGAAGCTGCAGCGGATGGCAGTGGCGGCTGTGCAGCTGGTGGCTCAGATTACGGCGGCACCACGGGTGTTCACTTCGGTGGAGGCAGGTGGTTCTAGCGCCAGACCGATCACAGGTAATTTCAGAACTTGATTTGTTAAATTCTGTCGTTGATGAATTTAGTCTATTATGGAAATTATGAGTCTGTGCTAGAATGTTAGGGTTCTTAGGCACATGGAATTTTTGCGGAGACCTTACTACTGGGCGGTTGTGATTCCCATGTGTTATTTGATTCGGGAGCGACGAACTGCTTCATTACCCTAAAGTCTGCGGAGAGTAGTGGAATCTGGAGCGATTCCGACGAGCTGCCGGGAGTAGTTAAGGTTGCGGGTGGTAAGTTTTTAGCTACTCTTGGGCGGCCTCGAGGTGCGGATATTCTAGTGGCGGGAGAGTTGATGTCAACAGATTTGATTATTAGTCCGGTAGAGCTGTACGATGTCATCCTGGATATGGATTGGTTGGATCGGTACAGTCCATCTGGATTATCATCGGAGATGAGTTGTGTACTGATGCAGTATGGAAAGGTTATTGCATATGCTTCGAGGCAGTTGAGGAAGCACGAGTGCAACTACCCTACCCATGATTTGGAGTTGGCTGCGGTGATTTTCGCTTTAAAGATTTGGAGGTCTTATCTTTATGGCGGGAAGGTGCAGGTGTTTACAGACCACAAGAGTCTGAAGTACATCTTTACTCAACCAGAGCTGAATTAGAAACAGAGGCGCTGGATGGAGTTGGTAGCAGATTACGATCTGGAGATTGGGTACCATCCGGGTAAGGCTAACCTGGTTGCAGATGCGTTGAGTAGGAAGGGAGTTGCTTCGGCTCAGGAGCGGAATATGGAGGCGTTAGCGAGTGAGATTGGCACTTTGAGGTTGTGCGTTATCTCACAGGAGTCGTTGGGGTTATAGGCAACTAACCAGGCAGATTTGTTGAGCAGGATTCGAGTTGCTCAGGAGAAAGATCAGGATTTGATTGATGTTTCTAAGGTTACAGGTTCAGAGAATGTGGTCTCTGGGGATGGGACGATACTTGTGAGCAGGCGGGTTTGTGTACCCAAGGATGAGGATCTGAGGCAGGAGATCCTGAGAGAGGCTCATGCTAGCATGTTGTCGATTCATCCGAAAGCGACCAAGATGTATTGTGATCTGAAGCGGTATTATCACTGGGTCGGAATGAAGAAGGATGTCGATAACTGGGTTGCAGCGTGTAACGTGTGCCAGTTAGTGAAGGCTAAGCATCAGGTCCCGAGCGGGTTGTTGCAGAGTTTGCCTATTCCGGAGTGGAAGTGGGAAATGATCACCATGGACTTTGTGACAGGGTTGCCAGTTTCACGGACGTATGATGCTATTTGGGTGATTGTGGATCGTCTGACCAAGTCAGCACATTTTCTTGCCATCAGGAAGACTGACAGAGCGGCGGTGTTGGCTAAGAAGTATGTGCGGGAGATAGTGAGGCTGCACGGAGTGCCAGCGAGTATCGTGTCTGAGAGGGATCTGAGGTTTACTTCAGAGTTCTGGAGGGCGTTCCAGGCTGAGATGGACACTAAGGTGCATATGAGTACAGCCTATCATCCTCAGACGGATGGGCAGTCTGAGAGGACGATTCAAACATTAGAGGATTTGCTGAGGATGTGTGTGCTGGATTACAGTGATCATTGGACAGATCACCTGAACCTGGTAGAGTTTGCGTACAACAATAGTTACCAGACGAGTATTGGGATGGGTCCATATGAGGCTTTGTATGGGAGGCCATGTCGTACATTATTATGCTGGACTCAAGTGGGGGAGAGGAGCATGTTTGGTGCAGATTTTGTTCAGGAGACGATGAAGAAGATCCGTGTCTTGAGGCTAAACATGAGAGAGGCTCAGGATCAGTAGAAGAGTTATGCCGATAAGAGGAGGTAAGAGCTGGAGTTTGAGCTGGGAGATCTGGTGTATCTCAAGGCAATGATGTTGAGGGGTCCTAACAGATCAATTTCAGAGAATAAGCTAAGTCCGAGGTTTATAGGTTCGTTCAAGGTTATGGAACAGGTTGGACCAGTATCTTATCGGTTGGAGTTACCTCAGAGTATGAAGGCTTTTCATAAGGTCTTCCATGTGTCGATGCTATGGAAGTCTCTACTTGAGTCTGAGGAGATGTTGGCTAGGATTTCGGAGGATCTTCAGCCCAACATGACGTTGGAGGTGAGACCTGTGAGGATTCTTGAGAGGAGGGTCAAGGTTCTGCGCCGGAAGAGGATACCGTTGGTGAGAGTCGTGTGGGACTGTGACGGTATTGAGGAGGAGACTTGGGAATTAGAAGCGAGGATGAAGACAAAGTTCTCGGAGTGGTTCAATAAGCAAGTGGAGGCTTGAGTTGTCTTTTTCTGGTTTTCAATGTCTGTGATAGCTTGTTGCTATGAGTTTTGGATGTATTTTTTGTTGTGTTGTAACGATTATACATTGTTGAGATTTAATAAGATGGATTTTTCTTATTAAATGTGTTTATAAGACGCATGTTCTTAATTTTATGATTGGGGTCATGTGTTGTGATGGCTGGTGAGCTCATGTGTGGCGATGACCAGTGGGGTCATGTGATGGCTAGGAATAGAAGTTCTATGTGAGTTAGGACTTGTCTATTGCCTAGGGAGGACCAGAGATAGAAGTTCTATGTGAGTTAGGACTTTTCTATCTTCTAGTGAGGCTAGAAATAGAAGTTCTATGTGAGATAGAGTTTGTCCATGTTCTAGGAGAAGTATCTAGGAATCGCGGTTCTATGTAAGTTAGGACTTGTCTATTCTCTAGATGGCGCTGGGAAATAAAGGTTTTATGTGAGTTAGAACCTATCTATTTCCTAGGGTGAGTCTGGAAACAGAAGTCTTATGTGAGTTAGGACTGTCTTCTCCAGGGACTCTGTGGAAACACCCTGGTGATTGAATTATTTCGGATGGCCTAGTGTTGGCCGTGAGGTGATATTCTGGGATAGGGAATGTCATGATGGAACCACGAGATGTGATTTTGGTCGACAGGTGCTTATGATGCACGTTGCAGAGTTGATTGCTCTAGGGGATAGGGGTTCTCCTGGATGTAATTGAGGGGACAGTGAGGTGCTCTTCGGGGGATAGTGGTTTCCCCGGATGTACTTTGAGGGACACAGATCTCTCCAGAGGATGTGTGATTCCTCTGCAGATGATAGCTTGACGGATTGTGTGTCCCGAGAGTGAGAGGGGCTAGAGCATACTGAGAGCTGGATGGATGGTGGTCCTGAAGGTGGAACGGGTATGATATACATCGAGAGCTCAAAGGGTGACGATCCTGAGAGCGGGGTGGTGTATATAGATATGAGTATGAGCAATAGTGTTTGTAGTGTGATTGTAAGTATGAGACTAGATGAACTTCAGGGATCGGGAGTGGATCTCAGGTGGTACTGACCGGGTTTGCTCAGGTTGATAGCCGTAGTGAGATGGTTTTTGCGATGGAGATCGGGTGATGATCTCAGGTGGTGCTGACCTGGTATAATCAGGATTGTATCTGTAGTGAGACGTTGCAATGTGGCTAGTATGAGACTAGTGGAGCTCGGGGATCGGGTGTGATCTCGAGGGGTGATGGCCGGATGGTCAGGAGTGTTGATAAAGATGTGTAATTAGACGTCTAGTCTAGGGTTTTACTTGCGTTCGGAACCTCGGATCAGACGACCCTGGTAAACATATGTAGCGGCTTTGGTCGTGCATGTTCTTGTTTGATTGTTCAAGCAGCTCTAATATGGATCAGGGAGCGTTGCATTGTTGATGTTTCCGGGAGAATTTGGTCGGTTTTCGGACGGGAGTGTCAACCTTATGGAGACAGTGTTGCGTGATTCAAGGTCGAATCCGTGTTAGTGGGGGAAGTTGTAATGACCGCGAACAAAGAATCTGATTTTTTGGTCGTGCGTCGATCGACGCAAGTTAAATCGAACCGGATCGGTTCGATTTAAGTGTCGGTTTGCGGGTCGGTTTAAGGTGAAACCCTAGGGTTTCCCTACAAATAGGGGTGTGGCCGCATTTTGAGATTTTTCAGAGTTCCAGAAAGTCTCAGAAAAGGTCCAAAGAGTTTCCAGAGAGAGTTGTGAGAGGAGATTCATCTGGGAGGCTTGAGAAATTGTTTTTGGAGTGGTTTCTCATGAGGAGAGTGTAGATCCCGGTGTTGGGGAGCCGTTCTTTGTGGTTTTCATCCTTTTCTCATCCTTTTCCTTCCAGATCCAAGATGAGTGCGTGACCATGGCTTATTTGGGTAAAGGGATTGATAAGATGCGTTTGCTTGCTGTTATTGGGTGTATTGCGTGTTGTTTTGAGTGGATTTGTGCAGGAAATCGATGTTTTGTGACCAAGGGTCGAGCCATGTGATGATAGGCTCGATTCTTGGGTCTGTGTTAATGCGTCGATCGACACACGTAACAGTGCATCGATCGACACCAGGGTTGAGTGCTGATCGACACACTGGGTACATCGATCGACACAGGGTGCTTGTGTCGATCGATGCACGTGATGTTTGTGCGATTCTGGTTTGTTTGATCGTGCTTGTCTCGTTGAGTGTTCGCGCTGGTATTGTATCATTCTCTTATGCATGTGTGTATAGCCTAGTAGATGGGATGATTGTCTCACTGAGTATTTGTGATAATAATCACGCATCTCGTATAACCATGTGATGCAGGTAAAGACAAGGTGTGATCGTGGGATCGTGGCGTGGAAGATGAGATGGTCTAGGGACTCGATTGATTGATGTTGTTTATTGAATTGCTAGGTTGCTAGTAATTCCGGAACTATGTTGGATTGTTATTTGGTTAGTGTTGTGGAATGTTTTGTTGGATTGTGGTTCATGGATTGAATTGGTTTAGTGGGTTTCAATAAAGTATGAGATTTATTGAATGTTGTTATTGGTAATTGATTGTATTGTTTTCGCAGTTTGTGTTGTTGACCCGTTGAGGATTATTATTTGTAATAATAATAATCCAAAAGGAAATTTTTTAAAAATTTACGGGTTGGGTCGTTTCACTTAACTACTGATTTTTATGGATATTTATTACTAGCAATAATTACTAAATTTAATAGAGGCAAATTAGTCCAAGTATTTATTTTCTAGGCTACTCACCAAATTTTTTTTATGGACATGTTAGTTTCCTAATTCTTGCTCAAAACATAATATGGAACTAATTAACCCAAAATATAATTCAAAAAATCATATAAAAGACTACATAATTTAAAGGGTCAAAAATATCTCACAACATTAAAATTTACATAGAAACTTGTAAAATATCTTATAAAATAAAACAAATAAAAAACTCTTGAACATCTTATATAATGGGACAGAGGGAGTAATACTCTTTTCTAAGAATTTTTCAACTATCACTTATAATTACAACTTATTCATATAAATTTATTCTAATATTTTAATTTCAATTTAATATAAGAAAACTACCTTATAACTTAGAATTGTTTTTCATTACTTAGAATTATATGATTGGGTGAATGGATGGTCGGCAAATTTTTTATCTAAAGGTGGAAATAGGTGCTCATTAAATTTGTGGCTTTGGCCCTTCCAACGTATATTATTTCATGTTTTAGATTCCCTCAATCGTTAACATCAAAGTTAACCAGTGCAATAGCTAAGTTTTGGTGGAGTTCCAATGGAATTAATCGCGGCCTACATTGGTTAATTATCTTGGGATAAATTGTGCATCCCAAAGGTAGAAGGCGGATTGGGTTTTCTATCTTTGGAGAATTTTAACTCGGTCTTACTGGCTAAACAATTTTGGCGAATGTATCAGTACCCAGGTTCCTTAGTAGTAAGAGTTTTTAAGGGGAGATATTTTCGGAACAGACATCCGTTTATGGCAAATAAGCTTTTCTCTCCTTCATATGGTTGGAAGAGCTTATTATCGGCCATAGATCTTTTATATAAAGGTAGCAGGATAAATTTAGGATTCAGACATAGTGTTGATGTCTGGCTCGACCCATGGATTCTAGATATTAACCCTCGACCAGCCAGAGATAGATGGAGTGTTTTGCATCCAAAATTAAAGGTGAATCATCTATTTGATTTCACATCGAAAAGGTGGCATCTTCCAATTTTACAGGAGTTTATGGATCCCAGGGATCTTCAGCTTATCAAAGGGCTTGAGATCAATCCCTCTTTTCGGCAGGATAACTATGTTTGGCATTTCACAAAGTCTGGACGGTATAGTTAAATCGGATTATTGGTTATCAAAAGAATTAGAGAGGGATGTTGAAGCAAATTTAGTCGATGAACCAAGCTATATAAAGGTCATGTTTGGAAGTTGCAGTGCTCTTCCAAGATCAAGCATTTTCTTTGGTAGGCTTTGTCAAGATCTATGGCAGTAGCATCTAGGTTAAGTCATCGAGGGATTAATTGTCCTACATTATGTATGGGATACGGGGAGGAAGAGGAAACCATTAATCATGCCTTATTTGAATGTCCTATGGCTATTCAGACATGGAGCTTTTACATTTCCCCTCAAAGAAGGGTGTCATTCTTTTACTCTTTGATATATGCGAATATGGATTTTCTGTTTTGGAGGATTAATGTAACGCCCGTGAACCGAAAAGTGGATTTTTGTTGGTGTCGACGATACAGGTGTGTGTGTCGATCGACATGGGGCGTTATGTCGATCGATATGGGTGGCGTATGTCGATCGACACGGGTTAAATCAGACCGTCCGGTTCGTTTTAATCGTCCGGTTTAGTGGGGTTGGTTTAAGGAACCCTAGGGTTCAATATTTAAGCGTGAACAGTCGCGTTGGTGGAGTTTTTGGCCGAAAATCAGAGAGAAACCAGAGGATTTTGAGTGTGAGATCAGAATCAAGGGTTTTGGGCGATTTTTGGGAGATTTCTTGAGAAGGAATGATCGTGTGTGGAGATTGAACGAGAGGGAGGTTGTTGCTGTGCTGATTTCGGGTCTGTGAGGACGGAATCAGAGGCTGTGTGTTCTTCGCTCGTTCTTCGCGTTCTTCATCCTTTGTCAATCCCAATCAAGGTGAGTGCGTGACCGTAGGCTCGTATGAGTATAGGGGATCAATGGAGTACGATTGCTTGGTGGTTTTTCGTGTGTTTGTGTGTGGATTTGTGCAGGAGACTCGACGGATCGCATCAGATTCGAGTCGTGCGAGGATTGACTCGATTCTGGGTTCTGCGATGTCGTGTCGATCGACACCGAGGTGGTGTGTCGATCGACACGGGGCCTGTGTTCTTCGACACCTAGTGGATGTGTCGACCGACACAGTGGATCCTGTCGATCGACACAGGTCACTGATAATCGACACCTAGTGGTTGTGTCGATCGACACAGTGTGGCCTGTCGATCGACACGGTGTATTCTGGACTGGTTTGTTTGCTTGGTTGTGTATGCTTGTTCTGTGATCATCCTGGTATTGTGTTGGTTGTTTATACTCGTATTTAAATAGCCTGTAGACGGGATGACCGCGTCGCTGAGTATTTGTGATAATACTCACGCAACTCTTTTTGCCATGTGTTGCAGGTAAAGAGAAATTGTGATCGTGGAATCGTGGCGAGGAAGAAGAGATGATCTAGGGTCTCACTTTCTGTTATTGAGTTAGAATTGCTAGGATGTAGTAATTCTGGAACCCCGGTTTATTTGTATTGGATTGGTTAGTAATTTAATAAGTATGGGATTATTGAATTGATTATTGATTGGTTATTGAATCGTTTAATTGTTATGTTTTCCGCATGTTGTGTTGACCCAATTGAGGATTGTTATCTGTGGTGATAATAATTTGAAGGGAAAAATTTTAAATTTTTGGGTCGGGTCGTTTCAGTTTGGTATCAGAGCCCTAGCGGTTCTAGGGCGGGTGCAATTGATTGATTAGGAAGTTAATTGATTGATTGTTGTGTGGGTATGGAGTCTTAGATCATCTCTTCCGAGCCTTCAATGAGATTCCACGGTAAGTGTTTTATGACTTTCTGTTTTCTAGTACTTAGTAGTCTGCTGGTTAGGGCAGAGTGATGGCTAGAGTGGCTAGAGGCAGAGGTCGTAGGGGTCGTGGTGGCCGTGGTGGTCGTGGTGGGCGTGGGCGAGGACTTCAGAGTGAGTCAGATGCCGTGAGTGTGGCCCAGGAGACCACGCAGGAGCAGGTGGCAGACTCGCAGGCGTTTCAGGAGGGGTCTGTGGGTGTGACTGCTACGGGTGCCAGCGTGAGGGCTGGTGGGGCCAGTGTGGGTCCCAAGGTAGCTGTTGGTGCGGGGGGCCCGGGTGGGGGTGCTCCCGTAGGTGTGGCCCAAGACCGAGATGATCGTCTGGTGGGTTTGCTGCAGTTGATTCTGGAGCGGTTACCAGGTGGGGTGCCGGCTCCGGGTCAGGCTCCGGGAGTTCAGCCAGGTGGGGCTGGTGTGCAGCCAGTGGTGGCTGGGGTTCAGCCGGGTGTGGCTGAGGTACAGCCGGTTGTGGCGGTTGCGGAGGAGCTTCCATCCTACCTGAGGATGATGAAGCAGATGCAGCGGATTGGCACTGGGTTTTTCTCTGGTGGTGCCAAGCCGGAAGAGGCCGATGAGTGGCGGCGGAGATTGGAGCGTAATTTTCGCTCGATCAAGTGTCCTGAGGGATACAGAGTGGACCTGGCGGTTCACTATCTGGATGGTGACGCGCATCTCTGGTGGAGAGGCGTCGAGACCAGGAGGGTGCAGGCCGGGATGGTCTGGGAGGATTTCTTGGCAGAGTTTAATGCAAAGTATTTCCGCAGGAGGCGGTGGGCAAGATGGAGTCGAGGTTTCTGAACCTGACTCAGGGAGATCGGACAGTGAGGGAGTTCGATTTGGAGTTCGGTAGGCTCCTGATGCATGCCGGTAGAGGCATGGAGGGCGAGCAGGCCCAGGTGAGGAGGTTTCTCGGGGGACTTCGAGCTGAGTTGAGGACTCGCTGCAGGGCGAGTAAGTTCGCCACGAGGGCGGAGCTGGTTGAGACTGCGGCTGCGATTGAGGACGATCTCAGGGAGCAGGTTGTGGTGGTTAGCCCACCGGTGCAGCAGCAGCAGCAACTGCCGAGGAGATCTCAGCAGCAGACTGGTTCGAGCAGGGGCGGCATGCTTGCTCAAGGTCAAAAGAGGAAGTGGGAGAGCACTTCAGAACTGAGTCAGATGGTTCAGGGTGGTCCGGGATGCTTCGGGTGTGGGAGCATGGATCACAAGCTTGGAAGTTATCCTAGGAGGGACGAGTCGCGGAATTTGGGTGTTGAATCCTGTCTGTTTTGGAAATTGTGTGTCCTATGATAAGTGTTAAGGTTCTTAAAGCACATGGGATTGTGCAGGGACCTAGTTGTGGGCGGATGTGAGTCCCACGTGTTGTTCGATTCGGGAGCTACGAATAGCTTCATTACTCCGGAGTGTGCGGAGGGCAGCGGGATTCGGAGCGATTCTGGTGAGCAACCGGGAGTAGTTAAGGTTGCTGGTGGGAGGACGTTAGCTACTTTCGGGCGGACGCGAGGTGTAGACGTTCTGGTGGCGGGAGAGTTAATGCCAGCAGATCTGATCATTAGTATGGTGGAGTTGTACGATGTCATCCTTGGTATGGATTGGGTTGGATCGGTATAGGGTCCATCTGGATTGTCATCGAGGACGGACATGTTTGAGCGAGAGTCTAGGAGGTTGGTTTATCTGGGTGTGAGGTCGACTTCCGGGAATATCATGATTTGGACTACATGAGGTAGCTCTGGTCTGAGATGCTTATTGAACGTTTAAGAATTTACCGCTCTAGGGTATGAGTAGATACCCGAACAACTCATGGGGAGATGGTAGTTCTCCTGAGGGGATGGTGGTTCCCCTGTTTTTATAGTATTTCACTAGGGGATTGTGGTTCTCCTGTGTTATACTGAGAGATGGTGGTTCTCTCGAGGGGATAGTTGTTCCCCTGTAGATACCGAGATCTCAAAGGATGCGTTCCTGAGAGTTTGAGAGGTGTATTGATGAGTTGGGAGCAATGAATGTCTGTAAATGTGTGGATAAGCATAGGACTAAATGTGGACCTCAGAGATCATGCGGGTTGATATAGTGTGGTGATACCTTTTGGTTTGACGAATGCGCCAGCAGCGTTCATGCGGTTGATGAACGGGGTGTTCCTGGAGAGTTTGGACGTGTTTGTAATCATCTTCATTGATGATATGCTGGTGAATTCGAGGAGCCCTGAGGAGCACGAGGTGCATTTAAGTTTGGTTCTAGAGAAGCTGCGGGAGCAGAAGCTGTACGCGAAGCTGAGTAAGTGCAGTTTCTGGCAGCGAGAGATGAGCTTTCTTGGCCACGTGGTGTCTGCAGAGGGGGTGTCTGTGGATCCGGCTAAGATTGAGGCTATCAGAGGTTGGCCTAGACCGAGGAACGCCACCGAGATCAGGAGTTTTCTTGGGTTGGCAGGTTATTACCGGAGGTTCGTCAAGGGATTCGCGAGTATGGCGCAGTCGATGACGAAGCTAACAGGGAAGGATGTCCCTTTTGTTTGGTCTTCAGCTTGTGAGGAGAGTTTCGGGAAGCTGAAGGAGATGTTGACCAGTACACCTGTTTTGGCGTTACCTGAGCCGGGTGAGCCTTATGTGGTGTATACAGACGCTTCGGGAGTTGGTCTGGGTTGTGTGCTAATGCAGCAGGGGAAGGTTATTGCGTATTCTTCGAGGCAGTTAAGGAAGCACGAGTGCAATTACCCTACCCATGACTTGGAGTTGGCTACAGTTATCTTTGCACTTAAGATCTTGAGGTCTTATCTGTATGGCGGGAAGGTGCAGATTTTCACAGATCATAAGAGTCTGAAGTATTTCTTCACTCAGCCGGAGCTGAACCAGAGACAGAGGCGCTGGATGGAGTTAGTTGCAGACTATGACCTGGAGATTGGGTACCATCCGGGTAAGGCTAATCTGGTTGCAGATGCGTTGGGTCGGAAGAGGACAGCTTCAGATCAGGAGCGGGATATGGAGGCTCTGGTGAGCGAGATCAGCACGTTGAGGCTGTGTGTGATCTCACAGGAGCCGTTGGGGTTAGAGGCAGCTAACCAGTCAGATCTGTTGAACAGGATTCGGGTTGCACAGGAGAAGGATCAGGGTATGATTGAGGCTTCTAAGGCGGCCGGTTCAGAGTTTGTGGTCTCAGCGAGTGGGATGATACTGGTGAACGGGCGGGTTTGTGTACCTAAGGATGAGGATCTGCGGCGAGAGATCCTAAGGGAGGCTCATTCGAGCATGTTATCGATTCATCCGGGAGCGACTAAGATGTACCGTGACTTGAAGCGGTATTATCACTGGGTCGGGATGAAGAGGGATGTAGCTAGCTGGGTTGCAGTGTGCAGTGTGTGTCAGCTGGTGAAGGCTGAGCATCAGGTCCCGAGCGGGTTATTGCAGAGTTTACCCATTCCGGAGTGGAAGTGGGATATGATTACGATGGATTTCGTGACGGGATTGCCAGTGTCGCGGACCTATGATGCGATATGGGTTATTGTGGATCGTCTGACCAAGTCAGCACATTTTCTGGCCATCAAGAAGACCGACGGAGCGGTGGTGTTGGCTAGGAAGTATGTGTGTGAGATAGTGAGGCTGCACGGGGTGCCAGCAAGTATTGTGTCAGACAGGGATCCGAGGTTCACTTTAGAGTTCTGGAGGGCATTCCATGTAGAGATGGGCACTAGGGTGCATATGAGTACCGCGTATCATCCTCAGACGGATGGACAGTCTGAGAGGACGATTCAGACATTGGAGGATTTGCTGAGGATGTGTGTACTGGATTATGATGGTCATTGGGCGGATCACCTGAACCTGGTAGAGTTTGCGTATAACAACAGCTATCAGGCGAGTATTGGGATGGCTCCATATGAGGCTCTGTATGGGAGGTCGTGTAGGACACCATTATGATGGACTCAAGTGGGGGAGAGGAGCATGTTTAGTGCAGACTTTGTTCAGGAGACGACGGAGAAGATCCGTGTCTTGAGGCTGAACATGAGAGAGGCTCAGGATCGGCGGAAGAGTTACGCCGATAGGAGACAGAAAGAGCTGGAGTTTGAGCTCGGAGATATGGTGTATCTCAAGGCAGCTATGTTGAGGGGTCCTAATAGATCCATTTCTGAGAATAAGCTGAGTCCGAGGTTTATGGGTCCGTTCAGAGTGGTGGAGCGGGTCGGACCGGTAGCTTATAGATTGGAGTTACCTCAGAGTATGAAGGCTTTTCACAAGGTCTTCCATGTTTCGATGCTACGGAAGTGTCTGCATGAGTCTGAGGAGGTGTTGGCGAGGATTCCGGAGGATCTTCAGCCCAACATGACGTTGGCGGCGAGGCCTGTAAGGATTCTCGAGAGGAGGATCAAGGTGTTGCGCCGGAAGAATATACCGTTGGTGAGTGTCGTGTGGGACTGTGACGGTATTGAGGAGGAGACTTGGGAACCAGAGGCATTGATGAAGACGAAGTTCTCGAAGTGGTTCGAGAAGCAAGCGGTGGCTTGAGTTCTTTCTAGGTTTCAGGGTCTGTTTAGCTTGTCGCTATGTTGGATTTTGTATTTGTTATGTTGTAACGAGTATACAATTTGAGATTTAATAAGATGAGTTTTGCCTTATTAAATGTGTTATAAGATGTGAGTTCTTATGGTATGACTGGTGATGTCATGGAGTTGTGATGACTGGTAGGTCATATGGAGGGCTAGCGATAGAGTTCTATGTGAGTTAGAGCTTGTCTATCGGCTAGGGAGACTAGAAATGGAAGTTCTATGTGAGTTAGGGCTGTCCATGTTCTAGTAGGATTATCTGGGGATAAGGTTCTATGTGATTTAGGACTTGCGATTCCCCAGATGGCGCTGGGAAATAGGGGTTTTATGTGAGTTAGGACCTGCCTATTTCCTAGGGGGAGTCTGGAATAGAAGTTTTATGTGAGTTAAGACTGTCTTTCCAGGGACTCTGTGAAACACCCTGGTGATTGGGTTATTTCGGATGACCAAGAGAGGTGATTTCAGTCGATAGGTGCCTAAGATGCATGTTACAGAGTGATTGCCCTAGGAGATAGTGGGTCTCCTGGGTATACTTGAGTGGACAGTGATGTTCTCTCCAGGGGATGTGTGATTCCTCTGCAGCCGATAGCTTGATGGACTGTGTGTCCTGAGAGTGGGAGGGGCTGGAGCATACCGAGAGCTGGATGGACGGCGGTCCTGAAGGTGGGGTGGTATGATATACATCGAGAGCTCAAAGGGTGACGATCCTGAGAGCAGGGTGTTGTATATAGATATGAGTACGAGCAATAGTATCTGTAGTGTGGTTGTAAGCATGAGACTGGATGAACTTCGGGGATCGGGAGTGGATCTCAGGTGGTGCTGACCGGGTGGGGTCAGGGATTGCAGCCGTGGTGAGACGGTGCAATGGGGCTAGTATGAGCCTGGTAGAGCTTGCAATGGGGCTAGTATGAGCCTGTAGAGCTCGGGGATCAGGTGTGATCTCGAGTGGTGTTGACCGAGGGTCAAGAGAGTGAATTGGATGTCGAATCTAAGGTTTTGCTAACGTTTGGAACCAGGTTCAGACAACCCTGGTAATATATGTAACGCCGTTGGTCGTACATGTTCTTGTTTGATTGTTGTGCGATCATTTGGTCCAATTCGGGTTCAACGGTTGGTCGTGCATGTTCTTGTTTGATTGTTGGGCGGTCAATCGGGCAGCCTGATCGGGACCAGGGGACGTTGTATCGTGGATTTTCCGGGGAAATCTGGTCGGGTTTTAGACGGAATGCGAACTTTAGTGAGACGGGGTTGTGTGGTTCGAGTATGATCTCGAAGGGTCGGCCCGGTTCGAGTCCGGTATTAGTGAAGATAGTGCGACGGTGTCGCCGGATTCGAGGTCGAATCCGTGTTAGTGGGGGAGAATTGTAACGCCCGTGAATCGAAAAGTGGATTTTTGTTGGTGTCGATCGATACAGGTGTGTGTGTCGATCGACATGTGTGTTTTGGACTTAGGAGAAGTCGGGTTGGGGCGTTATGTCGATCGATATGGGTGGCGTATGTCGATCGACACGGGTTAAATCAGACCGTCCGGTTTAGTGGGGCTGGTTTAAGGAACCCTAGGGTTCGATATTTAAGCGTGAACAGTCGCGTTGGTGGGGTTTTTGGCCGAAAATCAGAGAGAAACCAGAGGATTTTGAGTGTGAGATCAGAATCAAGGGTTTTGGGCGATTTTTGGGAGATTTCTTGAGAAGGATTGATCGTGTGTGGAGATTAAACGAGAGGGAGGTTGTTGCTGTGCTGATTTCGGGTCTGTGAGGACGGAATCAGAGGTTGTGTGTTCTTCGCTCGTTCTTTGCGTTCTTCATCCTTTTTCAATCCCAATCAAGGTGAGTGCGTGACCGTAGGCTCGTATGAGTATAGGGGATCAATGGAGTACGATTGCTTGGTGGTTTTTCGTGTGTTTGTGTGTGGATTTGTGCAGGAGACTCGATGGATCGCATCAGATTCGAGTCATGTGAGGATTGACTCGATTCTGGGTTCTACGACGTCGTGTCGATCGACACCGAGGTGGTGTGTCGATCGACACGGGGCCTGTGTTCTTCGACACCTAGTGGATGTGTCGACCGACACAGTGGATCCTATCGATCGACACGGGTCACTGATCATCGACACCTAGTGGTTGTGTCGATCGACACGGTGTATTCTGGACTGGTTTGTTTGCTTGGTTGTGTATGCTTGTTCTGTGATCATCCTGGTATTGTGTTGGTTGTTTATACTCGTATTTAAATAGCCTGTAGATGGGATGACCGCGTCGCTGAGTATTTGTGATAATACTCACGCAACTCTTTTTGCCATGTGTTGCAGGTAAAGAGAAATTGTGATCGTGGAATCGTGGCGAGGAAGGAGAGATGATCTAGGGTCTCACTTTCTGTTGTTGAGTTAGAATTGCTAGGATGTAGTAATTCTGGAACCCCGGTTTATTTGTATTGGATTGGTTAGTAATTTAATAAGTATGAGATTATTGAATTGATTATTGATTGGTTATTGAATCGTTTAATTGTTATGTTTTCCGCATGTTGTGTTGACCCAATTGAGGATTGTTATCTGTGGTGATAATAATCTGAAAGGAAAAATTTTAAATATTTGGGTCGGGTGGTTTCAATTAAAATGGAGATACGCTTAACGAAGAATGTAATTTTTTTCCTAGCTAATGTAGTATATTTGGAAAGCACGAAATAAAAGATGTTTCAAAGGAGCAACATCTGAACCATTGAATACATTGATTGGCTCTGAGAGAATTTTTTGAGACGTACCGGAGAGTTCAATTATTTCAGGGGCACAATTGCCGCAAGTGGCGCAACCATAAACGCAATTGCATTGTCAGATTGATGGCTCCTGGAAGGTGACAGATTCTACTTTTGGTTTAGGATGGATATGTGTTCAAGGTGATGAAACTATTATTTTTTGCGTCAAAGGTTTCACACATCGGAGATCTCCCTTATATTCGGAGATAGAAGCTCTAATTTGGGCGATGTCATATATAATGGAGAGAGGTTTGGAGTGTTATGCTTTTGAAATAGATTGTTCAGACTTGGTGGATATCGTTCCCAATCCGGAGGAGTACCGACTTTCTCTATCCTCTCGACAAAATTCTGGGAGATACATAACCGTTTTTTTTTTTTCAATCTCTTTAATTTCTCGTACTTTTAATTCAAATGCAGACTGTTTGGCCCATTCTACACGTTCTAGATTTGTAGTTTTTTCTTTTGTAAACATTTTTCCACCCAATTGTATTACCAATCAAAGTGGCATATTTTAATTAAGGTTTTGTTGAAAAAAAAAATATCAAAAAGCATACCTATATGAGAGTATTAAGTCAATAAATAACTTTGCAATCTCAACTTTCTATGTGAAGCAAAACATAAGATTTACTCCCTTCATTTTACAAAAAATGTCATTTTACGACTTTATTTTTGTTTTATAAAAATTGTTGTTTATATTTCCAATGCAGAATTTGAAATAAAATTTTAGTTTCGAACCTATTGTTTTAATGTATTAATTAGAGAAGAAAATTTGTTTAGTATATTAATAAGAGTAAAATATAACTTTTTTTTTTGTCGACAATATATATATATTAGACTATAAGTACCAAGTTTGATAATCTTACATCATGTACCATTTTCAGACCAAGATATTACATAATATTCATTAGTTAACCTAGCTTGTTTGGCTAAGGAGTCTGCTTGCCAATTTGCTTCCCTATTTATTGCTTTAAAAGCAAAGCCAAGGTTCCTAATGGCCGCCATATGTTTGATGTCGCTGCAATAGATTGCAATTGACTGAACTCCACCTTCTTCATTATAGCAATACTTCCTCAAAGTAGAGAGAGTTACCTTTGAATCTCCACAGAAAGTGATATTTGTGTACCCAATCATTAACATTTGCTGAACTGCCTCACGAAGAGCATATGCTTCCACCTCCAATACTGTAGGAATGGGATCTATTGAGGTCACGCCTGTGACTATCTTATGCTCTGTACTATCCATTAAAATCCAACCTATTCCCGCCCTTTGATCAAGCATCGACCATGAAGCATCTACAAAGCAACACCAAGAGTTAACTTCATGAATCACATCCAAATCTGTTTTTGAGATAGAGCTGATTCGATCTACTCTCTCCTCATCATTTTCTTCCGATTCACTTATAACGTATAACCATTGTTGGTGATCTATAAGTGCCTTAGAAATCGTTAATGGTATCATCTCCCTCTTACCATTAAAGATGAGATTATTCCTCATCTTCTATAACCGCCAACCCACAAAAGGATAAAGAGGGCAGTCCTTAACTGCAGGCATGTTTCGTGCTATTAACTTTTCTAGGTTTTGAATTAAAATAGATTGCAGAAGATCACCTAATAGATGACGAATTGGAGAGAGTTCCTAGAGCTCATTTGAGACTCTACATTCAAATATCAAGTGATTTGTGGTTTCTTCTTGTTCCCCACATAGTTGGCAAGTTGTACCAACTTTCATTCCACGCCTATTCAATCCTTCTGCAGTAGGCAAAGCATTATGAGTGATTCTCCACCAAAATTTTTTAATCTTTGGCGGGATATTAAGTGACCAAAGTGTTTTGAAAATCTTTGGAGTTATAGGCTGAGGGGAATTCAGAGATCTCAAAAGATGGTAACCTGATTTGACTGTGTAAACTTCATCCTTTGTGTGAGCCTAGGTGGGATGATCGTCCAATCCCCTAGTGCTAGGCTTAATGTACTTAATGAGTGGAATATCCTCGCCATGAACCATCTGTTCCAGCTTACTAGTGTCCCAAATTGCAGTTCCTGGAATCATAAGAGCTGACACTGTGATATTAGGGTTAATTGCAGGGTCAATGCATCTAGCAGGTCTAGGAAATTCTCCAGCAAGCCAATTATCTGCCCAAGCCCTAACACTCTGACCATTTCCTATCCTCCATAATAAACCATGTGCTATTAGTTGATTTCCTTGATAGACACTCTTCCAAGCATAACTAGAATGTGTGCCCTTCCTAGCATCTACCAAGTTTGTCTGGCTAAAATACTTTGCCTTAAAAACCCTAGCTAAAAGTCTTTCAGCATATTTTAAAATTCTCCAACTCTGCTTAGCTAGCAAAGCAATATTAAAATCCCTTATATCTCGAAATCCTAAAGCTCCAATGGATTTAGAACATGTAATCCGTTTCCAAGCAACCCAAGGGATTTTATGATTATCTTTGTTACCTCTCCACCAGAATTGTCTAATAGCAAAAGTAATCTTGTCGGCTAGAATTTTAGGTAGAAGGAAACAGGACATAGTGTAAGTTGGAAGTGCAGTAGCCACCGACTTTATCAGCACTTCTTTACCACCTGGTGAAAGTAGTTTTGAATACCAGTTGTCTAACTTATTCATGACCCTCTGCTTGACAAAAGAGAACGTGCCAGTATCTGCCCCAAATATTCTGCCAAAACCGCCTGCTTTTTTAATTCCCAGTAAGCGTACAATTGCATTTCTTTTTCCAGCAGCAAGACCTTTGCCAAAGATTACTGCAGACTTCAGGAAGTTGACTCTTTGCCCTGATGCATCGCCGTACCCTTGAAGATCTCCAACAATCTCTGACATTTTGTTTAGCTTGACAAAATATAAGAGAATCATCAGCAAAAAACATATGAGAGATTGATGGCCCATTTCTACTAGCTTTGAAACCAGTAATCTTATGTTGTCCAACATAAGACTGAATCATAGCCGAAAGTCCTTCTGTGCAAAGCAAGTAGAGATAGGGTGATATAGGGTCACCTTGTCTTATGCCCCTGGACGGAGTGATTTCCCTCATAGGTGAATCATTGATTAAAACTGAATAGCTCACTGATTTAACACAAGCCATGATCCACTTACACCATTGATCTGCAAATCCAAGTTTTCTTAGAATAGATTCAATAAAAGCCCATTCAATTTTATCAAAAGCTTTAGTAATGTCTAATTTCAGCGCCATATTGGGAGTTTTTAACTTCATAGTGTGCAGAGAGTGAAGCAATTCATGGGCTATGAGAACATTATCCATAATCAACCGTCCCGGAATAAAAGCCGACTGATTTTCAGAAATAATTTTACCTAGCCATGGTTTCAACCTCTCCGCTAAAATCTTAGATATAATCTTATAAGCGACATTGCATAGACTAATGGGTCTATAATCTTTTACTTCTAGAGGAGATGCAACTTTTGGAATTAAGCAGATATGCGTTTGATTAATCTCAAAGCTTAAGGAACTTTTAATACTTTTTTTTAATTTGTGTGAGTATTGTTAAATTGACATTTTTTGCAAACAGTACGAGTATCAAATTGTAAACACCCTAGTCCCTATAATTGGCTTTTATATTTTTTATTTTTTATTTTGTTTAATTATTTTTTAAAGCAAGAGGTTTTAATTTCCAAAAAACACTATATATTGGAGAGATAATTTATAGAAATTTTTTTAAAAATACCACATTTTCAAAACATTTACAAAAATATTAGTTTTTCAAAATTATTTACTCATTATATATTATTTATGTATAAATTAATTATGTTGTATTAAAGTTTAGTTTTGAGGGTTTACGGATTTTTAGTGGTCAAAACATTTTTTAGAGTTTAAAATTTTAAAATATAAACTCTGAAAATCTATAATTATTGATATTTTTGTAAATAGAAAGTTTTCATAAACAACGTTAGTTAATCTGGGGGATTCTTTTTCAAAAGATGATGTAGACAATTAGCCCAAAACAAAAGAAAAGATGATGTATTAGATAACCAAAAATCAGATGCAAAGGGCCAGAGAAGAAAATAACACCTTGAAATAAGATAGCAATAATTAATAAATTACATTTCTTTCATTATTAACCCAAGACGGTAAAGAAATCTTCGAGAATTAGATTGGGGTCCACTTTTTTCACTATCTCTTTCGACATTGGGGAAAGTGGGTCATCATCATCATCATCATCGCTCATTGCACCATTTCCTCCCCTCTAGATTATTTTTTATAATTTATTTATAGTGGTTTCAATGGTGATGTTGATTTGCATGATAAAATATGTACGAAAATAGGAAAGATATAGGACGATCTAAACAATAATAAAAATAAATCGTTTACTGTTGGGGGCAACAGGATGATTTATTTCCACCAAGATTTTTTTTAATTAATCGATATAAATTTTCAAAAACTGTATCTCTTATATATTAATTGAAAACTAATTTATGAGATATTGATTATTTGTCATTTCCACAAGCACTCTTTAAAAAAAAATTATGACATAGCTAAACAAAAAAATGACATGGCAAATTTAAATTAATTAATCATAAAAAAATCATTTAGAAGATTTTTTCATAAATAAATTTACTTTTATTTCTTTAACTAGATTTATAACATTTTATTCTACTATTCGTTTTTCAGATTAAAGTTTGTTATAATTACTTTTGTCACAAATAAAGTTTGAGGACATAAATATTTTTATAATAAAGATTTACCAAACTTTTTAAAAGATATTGTATTATGTTTTGTGACAAAATATTCCAAAATTTATAAACCCATGTATGTATATTTTTTTCCTAAAAAACGTTTTTAAACATAAAAATATTTGAAAATAAAAAAATATGAGTTATAGATAATAAAAACTGACATTTCAAAAATGGCATTTTTAAGAAAAAAAGTTTCTTCAAAAATCAATTTAACAATGACATATTATGTTTAATGTTAATAAAAACATTATGAAATAAAAAAAAATTTTGAGTGAGTAAAATTGATCTCTAAATCTAATATTTTTCTAATTATTCCATAAAATTCTTTGTAAAAAAAATTATATATTTTAAAAAAAAATAACTTTATGAGAGGAATCTCAACTTTTTATAATAAATTAGGCACTCTCACATATAGATTATTATATATTTTATTTGACATATTTACGTATATAAAATAAAAAAAATAGAATAATAAAATTGTAAAACTAAACTTCTAAAAATTCATATTATTAACAAAAAAATTTACGACAAATTATCAATAATAATATCTATAATAAAAATAAAAAAATGTATATTTTTACATGTTTAAAATATAATTTTTAAAAAACAACATTATAAATGAATTATCCGCGTGTAAGCGGAAGAGTTACCTTGTATATTTCTAAGAAAATAGGTGAAAAACTTAAAACAACACTTGTTTTGGAAAGTAATATTCCGCAATCTTATCCCGTACCGAATAATAACATAAGTTTATATTTATAAATGTATTTAACAAAACATATATATATATAATTATTACAATTTAGACCATACCGTACCTATCTCATTCCACACACTGTCACTATTCAGTTTGTTTCACTAATTGTACAATATATGGTTCAACATTTCCTACGGTTGATATATTTGTTTGTCTTCGTTCTTGGTTATTTGTTTTTTCTATATTGAACAAAATATGTTATAAGCGTTTTATTTTATAATCGATACGAAAATACAATGGTTGATCGTAGTGTAAAGTTATCAAAATTTATTATATATAGGCACGAAATTGCTCTATTAAAATATATAGATATATAAAGTTACTATTGCCCACCACTTAAAAAAAATGGGTTTAGCAGGCAAAAAAAAAAGTATATAGTTATTATTCGTTGTTTGAAGTTATCAAAATTTATTGCACATATATAACTATTCAATTTATATATCTGCTAAAATATGTCGTCCAAAATTGATAATTAATTCAACTTGTTATATCCACCATTACCAATCAACAATTATGTCTATTAGAGATTCGCTTGTCAATATATATTATAATCCAAAAGAACAATTCAAGGCACCTTCGAAAGAACCACTTACTCTTTATCTTTGGGTCACACAACAATACCATACTATATAGTAAAATTATCACACCTTTAACAAAAAAAAAAATATCACACAATATTGCCATAATTATTAGCAAATCACCAAATGGAACAATACAAAGTAGTAAAAAAAGAAAGAAAAACTTTTGTTTCAATCTCAAATCATAGAGGACCGGACGCTCAACTGCTGCACTCTAGTTTCCAGTGTGGACCCGTCTCAAGACCTCCCATTATTAACTTAATGTATGTTTGATAATGCAAAACAAAATTATTAAAATATTTTTTGTTTCTTTGTTTGTTTGTGTTTAACATTCTGGTGTTTGGGTATGGTCTCTTTTAGGGTCATGGCAATAGTTATAGACTAAGAAGTTCCGCTGTGCCCATGCCATCGCCTCCATTTGTTGCCGACTCAACCCTTGGTTCCCTACTGGTGCAGCTGAGGGTGGTTTGCAAAAGGAAGATCCTTCCGCTGTGCACCCGGCTAGCTTAAAGTTTTTGTATTTGGCTACAAATGGTTGGTATCGATAATCGGCTTTGATCCTCCCATTTTCCGTGGCCCAGTCCGATGCATCCCATATCGTTCCATACACCCACATCGGTCTTGTGGGGAATATAGCTTCATTCTTTCTATTATAAGTACGTATCGGTACATCGTCTACGTAGAATCTATATAAATGAGAAATTGGCCAACTTAGAATATCAAACATAACATATGGATATAATTAATATAACCATTTTGGTGCACATAAAAAAATTTGATATTGACTTACACAATTTGGTTAGGGTTCCACAAAATTGCATAATGATGGAAATCTTGAGTAGGGTCGAACCACAAGTTAAATTTCATTTCTCTCCCAATGACATTTCGGTCACCACTTCCTCTAACGAATACATTCGTTTGAAGGCTATAAGGTTTCCCTGGCGTTGTCCCTAAAAACTCGATATCCACCTCGTCGTGGTCTCCGGGATGCTCTTGGTTGTTTGAGAGCTATAAATCCAAAATTTGTTAGGAAATTTTGAATTTAATAACGCCTTAACTTATATTAATGGTTAATTGATTCGATCATTTAAAAGTATTTCTTACGTAGAGGGATGTATCAACTCCAGCTGTGTAGCCGGATTGAAGCTTAATGGAAGCACCAAAGTAGCCCGACCTGTACGAACGATGAGACTTGAATCCACTCCCTGTTCATATTCAGATTTAATCAGTCACTACAATTAATTAATTAAATACGACGTAAACTACTATAAATGATAGTATGATTAAAATAAGCAATAGATAATAAATATATAAAATCCTCCATAAGCTACCGACACAGACGTGCGGTGTATTAAATAACATCAGAAATTTAAATGCGTGAGGTTTGACAAAGAAAAAGGGAAATTGTCACTTACCTAAATCAATTCAAATCAAATTTACATTCATTGATATTGTTTTTCTATGTTTTATTCCAAATAAAGAGCACATGTATAAATGTTTTTGTACGTATATGACATGGACCAACGGATTGAACCCCACAAATTTGTTTGCAAACGAAAAAGATGAAAAAGAAAGAAAAAGACCAGAGGATTTGTCGAGCCAAAGAGTGATAACGTCTTGCTCTCTACGCTGGTGTTGAGATCCCCACAGAGTCTGAAATTCACGATCAAAAGGTGAAGTCGGTACTCGAGAACTTGGGTAGTAACCCGGCGAAGGAGGACGCTGGCTATAACCACTAGGACACAACACTAAGAGAGCCATAAGGATAAGTGGAAAAGCCATTCGGAGAGTGAAGTAGAGCCCTTTGAGTGGTTATTACAAAAGTGGGAATAAATACATTTGATGAATGAATGAAGTAAAGTGGAGAACACAGGTGTGTATAAATAGAGAGTGAGAGAGATGTGCGGGTCCTAGAGTTATAGGAGTGAGTGATTGTTATCCGTTGATTGGATGGGCCTTTAGATCTTGTGCCAAATATGAACATTTCATGTCAACTTTCTAATAATATATGAATCATTATAGAAAAGGAAACTGCCGGCAAAAAAAAATAGGAAACTGAGAAAATTTATATAGAAAATGAAAATTTAAGAAAAGGAAACTGATGAATATGTTTTTATAGTTTTCCTATATTGATGTTGATGTAGAACAATATTCTTCCTTATTAACGGGGCAACTTCCTTTTTCTCTAAACTCCCATAAGTGTTTATCTAAGTTTTTCGGTGAAAACACTGTTTGTTTCAGATAAATAGCATAGATATGAAAAAAATCTAGTTATTCTGCACAAGTTAAAAAAGTAATTATTAGGTACATATAATATATAACTAAATTTTGGATTTTAATTAGGAAAATTATCATGATTAATTTTTATTTTATTTTTTTTAATCGTCTGGATTTATTATTTGTTATAAATTATGAGAACTGTTACAACAAACAAATAGATTTTCTGTAAAATTATCTCCATTAATTTGTATATTTGTTAATAAATCGCATTATTTGAGAATCGAATCTCTGACTTTTAGGTTTAAAAATATTAGTTAATCATTGATCAACCATTAAACCAAAAGGATTTTCAAAGTTTTTTGTTTTGTTAATGAATGAATAAATATGATAAAAGACGAAAAAGCATCTTGTAAGTTGGGCGATGATTAAAGCTTTTGGCGTCATTCTGCAGAGCAAAACTGAAAAAGGTAAGAAGAAATAGTCTGACATGATAAAATATTTCAGTTGAGGCAACGTCATTGGTAAATTATGTTAAGGAAATAACTATTACAATATAGTATAGGGATAACATCAACATGTTTTTAATGGAAATATATGGAGCATTGCACTCTAGTTTGGAGCTCTTTTCCTCCTCGTATTCTCAAATAGGCTTTTTTACTTTCTTTTGTTTGGACACTTTTGAAACTTATTACTCCGCCAAAACACCATGTAAAAGAAAACATTTTCAATTTTTGGTATATAAAAATCACATTTTATCCAAAAATATATATATATATATATATATGAAGCATTGAAAGAGTCACATAACGTTATTTTTATGAAACGTTATATTCAGTCAAGAATCGGGGAATGAGGGTTACGTTAATCGTAGGTGCTCGGCCATCTACTTTTGTTATCGGTCAAATTCCTAAATGTATAAGTGTGAATTGGTTATTTGTAAGTCTGTGATCGCCAAATTATATTCTCGAAAGCAGTCAGTTAGTTGTGTTGAATTTTATTGTATCTAACCAGTAAAAAAAAAATATAAGATTAATATCGATAAAATGAGAATATGTGTTAACTCTCGAGGGTGTCTTGTTCCTTAGAAATATTTTTAAGCCCTTAATAATTAACAAGAGTGAAAGTTACCTCCTGATCAAGAATTTGATGATAGTTTAGATAGGCGAGGTAGACTTGTTGAGACTTTTTTTTTTTCGTACAGGGTCACATGGTGATGAACTAACATTAAATATACTGATCATGAGCCTATTCATGCAATTGTTTAAGTTTTTGTAAGGTCCGATTTAAACATCATTTGGCAATCCAAAATGCTATAAAAGTAAATTAACTGCATGTTGTCAAATGATTCTTCTAAATTAACGTAGCACTAAATAAACCCACATAAATTAAAATACATATGAGAACTAGGATAATAGCCGTGCATATAAATGATTATGTTAAAGGAACAATTGCAAAAAGTAAATTAACTGCATGATGTCAAATAATTCTTCAAAATTAATGTATCACTAAATAAATCCACATAAGCTAAAATACATATGAGAACTAGGATAGCCCTGCGCATATCTTATATAATATAGTAAAGTTTCTCAAAGTTCAAGTCATGAGAGCCTGTTTTGTGTCATCTAACTTTTTGACATTTGTCATTTAAATTATTTATTGAAAAAAATAATTAAGTGTCATTTACTAACTTTAGCAATTAATTTTAACAATTTAATAGCTGTAACAAGTTACAATTAAGTATTTTGTGCACATTTATGTAATTTTTATGTAAATTATAATATAATTTTTAGGTATATTGATTGTAAATAGAAGAACTGTTGGTCCATTCCATCACCTCACTCGCACGTTGAAAAGAGGATAAAATCTTCAATCATCGTCCACTTTATATATATATCAATGTTCAAAATTTCGTTAGGCGCTAATCGGGCATTTGGGTTGAGCCTAGCAGCTAACGAACAAATTGAAGATTTATAGGAGATTCCGCGGAGATTAATTTTGAGATTTTTTAAAAATATTAAATTAAATTAAAATTTAAAATGTTTATTTATAGGAGTTAAAACATTTTTTATCGGAAATATATTGATTATTCTGATAGTTCAGTTGGTTAAGTAATGGCTTAAGGGTGCTAGGTTCGACTTTTTGTCACTATTCTTCATTTATTTCATCAATGGTACTATTGTCAATTTAACTTCATCTTCCTCACACGACTTCAGACCTTAAAAAATCTTAATCTATGGTCGCCCACCCCTTTTAGACTCGTTTTTTACCGTTTTCATTACATTTTTAGTCGGATTTATAAAAACAAAATGATAGTTCGAACAACAAATTCGAAGTTTTTTTCTATTTTCCGCCAAATAACTATTTTCATAGTCGACGCCTACGCGACCTCTGCGGCCGCGTTTTTAATATATATATATATATATATATATATATATATATATATATATATATATATATATATATATATATTATATAAAGGAGGATGTGTGGGATAAGAGGATTATAAGCAAAATTATAATTTATTATATTGCGACATGTTTTTACACTTAAAATTAATTAATAAAAAATAAAATTAAAATGGAAAATAGATAAAATAATTATCAAATAACTAACCAAATATTAAAAAATAAATTTTATTTTTATATTTCAAACTAATTAGAAAAAAAAAATTTCAAATAGTCCAAACTATCTAAATAAAAAAAATAATCTAATCGTTCAAACCAATTATAAAAGTAAATTTAGAAATAAAATAAAGAGTATAAACCGTAAAAAGTAAAAAGTGAAGAGAAAATAAAAATTTTAATTAAGAAAAATTAAACGTGAATGATAAAAAAAACAAAAGATCTTATTATATAAAAGAGGATGCGCGATGAGAACGCGACATGCCGACAAAATTCAAACTCACTAGATTACAACATATGTAATTGTTAATTTAGATTGTGACATGTATCAATATTAACAAAAATTTTAAAAAGAAAATAATGAATATATTCTAAACAAGAATTATGGACTAATTAACAAAAAAAAACTGTTCTACTAAAATATGTTATATATCTAAATTGTTATATTACAAAATACGTTTCTTCTATTTTAAGTTATCTAAATAGTTAAAGAAAAAAGGAGATGTCATATTATAAGTGTCATTTTGCTAATATAATAATATGTATGAGACAATTTTATTATGAGATAAATATAATAAATTGATGATTTACTAAAATATAATAAGATATAATAATAAAATAAATATTAAATAAAATTTTCAAATTATAGGCGTTATAAATTTTAAAATCAAAATTATTTACAGCAATGCATTTTTATATAAGCATGACACGCAAGCAAAATTATAACTCAAGAAATTGCGACATATATCTAATATTGATCAGATGATGAATGTGTTAAAATTTAAAATTAATTAAAAAAGTAAAATGTAAAATGAAAAGTAATTACCAAGTTACTAATCAAATAGTAAAAAGTAAAATGTCTAATATTATCCATACTAATAAAGAAACAAAATTTAAGATGAAATATAGACATGACATCAGTCATAAAAGAAACATATAATATATACAGAATAAAAATGTCAATTAGAATAAATAAAAAGACAAATGATAAAAAAAAAAGTTAAAAAGAATATAAAAACCTTAATTTAAAAGTTTAAAAATATAGACAACATTACCGTATATTAGATAATATATTCGACCAAAATAAAGAAAAGTTAAATATATATACATCATCACTTGATATGATATTACCGGATATATATATATATTTTTCGAATGTACCCAACAAAGAAACTGACAATTTGTTTTTTTTGGGCATCAGAAACTGGCATTCTTTCAACGGCCTATATAATAAAATGACATTATCTTCGTTATTATATATTCGAACCCATTTCTTTCCGGTTTTTTTTTTTTTTTTTTTGAAGATAAAGTCGAAGATGTAACATGTTTGGTCAATTTCGTATAGGAGATCACATGCATGGATAAGAGAAATTGGATCGATCTAATGTTTCTGTTTTCTATTTTTTAACTGTTTTCATGATCTTAAATTTATATAAATAATTTTTTTACTAATTTCTAAACGATAAAAAAAACTTTTTAAATCTTCGAGAATTTATGTTTTCTTCGGATTTTCTTCAAGTCGGTTTGGAATCGTCGTGGACTTTATCATCAGTATGGCCAAACCGTCTTACATAATGATGGGCTTGGCTCCAAAAACCCGTCGCGAGGCTCGAACTTGTCCCATCAAGCTCGTCACCGAAAGTTCATGCTTGATAAGTGATTATTTGGTCGTTTGCTTCGTTGCCGGTTTCGCCAGCACGTCATTTCTTCAAACCCGAGTTTGTCGCCTTGTCATTTCACCGAGATCGCCGGCTTGTCACTTTGCCGAACTAACTGGCTCCTCACTTCGCCAAGCTCGCCGGATCGTCATTACTCTACGAGTTATCACTTTGTCGAGTTTGCTGGCTTGTCACTTTACCAAGTTCGTCGGATCGTCACTTAGCCAAGCTCGATGGCTCGTCACTTCGACGAGCTCGCCGTGAAACGACCCGACCCAAAATTTAAAACATTTTCCCCTCCAGATTATTATCATCACAGATAATAATCCTCAATGGGTCAACAACCAAGCAACGCGGAGCAACAAACATCAACAACATCTCTAGTTTAACAACTCCATACTTTATTAAATAGCAACCAATTCAACCAATCAACCAGTATGAATAAACAATATCTAATGACTAACAACCTAACAATTCCATAGAATAACAATCCAAGTGAGACCCTAAATCATCTCTTCTTCCTCGCCACGATTCCACGATCACAATTTCTCTTTACCTGCAACACATGGCAAAAAGAGTTGCCTGAGTATTATCACAAATACTCAGCGACGCGGTCATGCCGTCTACAGGCTATTTAAATACAAGTATAATCAACCAACACAATACCAGGATGATCACAGAACAAGCATACACAACCAAGTAAACAAAACCAGTCCAGAATACACCGTGTCGATCGACAGAACCACTAGGTGTCGATGATCAGTGACCTCGTGTCGATCGACAGGATCCGCTGTGTCGATTGACACAACCTCTAGGTGTCGAAGAACACAGGCCCCGTGTCGATCGACACACCACCTCGGTGTCGATCGACACGACGTCGGTGAACCCAGAATCGAGTCAATCCTCACATGACTCGAATCTGATGCGATCCGTCGAGTCTCCTGCACAAATCCACACACAAACACACGAAAACCACCAAACGATCGTATTCCATTGGTCCCCTATACTTATACGAGCCTACGGTCACGCACTCACCTTGATTGGGATTGAAAAAGGATGAAGAACGCGAAGAATGAGCGAAGAACACCAAGACAACCTCTGATTCTGTCCTCACAGACCCGAAATCAGCACAGCAACAACCTCTTTCTCGTTCTATCTCCACTCACGATCAATTCTCCTCCAGGAATCTCCCAACAATCACTCAAGCCCTAAGATTTCTGATTCTCTCTTCGCTCTCTCAGCTTTTCTTCTGAAAACGGCCAAAAAGGAAGACAAACCCGTCTGATCCTTTAATACCCGAACCCTAGGGTTCCCTAAACCGGCCCGCCAAACCGGACAATTAAAACGGACCTGACGGTCTGATTTAACCCGTGCCGATCGACATACACCACCCGTGTCGATCGACATAACACCCCAAACCCGACTTCTCCTAAGTCCAAAACACACATGTCGATCGACACACCACACCTGTGTCGATCGACACCACCAAAAATCCACTTTTTGGTTCACGGGCGTTACAATTCTCCCCCACTAACACGGATTCGACCTCGAATCCTGCGACACCGTCGCACTATAGTCACAAATACCAGATTCGAACCCGGCTGGCCCTTCGAGATCACGCTCGAACCACATCACCCCGTCTCACTAAAGCTCGCACCTCCGTCTAAAACCCAACCATATTCCCCCGGAATATCACGATGCAACGTCCCCTGGTCCCGATCAGGGCTGCCCGATTGACCGCCCAACAATCAAACAAGAACATGCACGACCAATCGTTGATCCCGAATTGGACCAAATGATCGCACAACAATCAAACAAGAACATGTACGACCAACGGCGTTACATATATTACCAGGGTTGTCCGAACCTGGTTCCAAACGTTAGCATAACCTTAGATTCGACATCCAATCCACTCTCTTGACCCTCGGTCAACACCACTCAAGATCACACCTGATCCCCGAGCTCTACCAGTCTTACACTAGCCACATTGCACCGTCTCCCCACGGCTGCAATCCTGACCCCACCTGGTCAGCATCACCTGGGATCCACTCCCGATCCCCGAAGCTCATCCATTCTCATACTTACGACCACACTCAGACGCTACTGCTCCTAACTCATACTCATAACTCATAAACATATACACCACACATATGCTCGCAGGATCGTCACCCCTTGAGCGACAGTGTGCAGGAGACCCACCCATCCCCTGGAGAGACCCACTATCCCTCCATGTATATATATATAGGGAACCCACCCATCCCCTAGAGAGAACCACTAACTCTCGAGTATATGCAGAGAACCTACCCGTCCTCTGGAGAGATCCACTATCCCTCAGTATACAGGAACCCACCCGTTCCCTGGAGCAATACTCTGAAATGTGCATCATAAGCACCTGTCGACAAGAATCACCTTTCGTGGTCATCCGAAACAACCCAATCACCAGGGTGTTTCACAGAGTCCCTGGAAAGACAGTCCTAACTCACATAAGACCTCTATTCCAGACTCCCCCTAGGAAATAGGCAGGTTCTAACTCACATAAAACCCCTATTTCCCAGCGCCATCTGGGGAATCACAAGTCCTAACTCACATGGAACCTTATCCCCAGATAATCCTACTAGAACATGGACAGCCCTAACTCACATAGAACTTCCATTTCTAGTCTCCCTAGCCGATAGACAAGCTCTAACTCACATAGAACTCTATTGCTAGACCTCCACATGACCTACCAGTCATCACAAATCCATGACATCACCAGTCATACCATAAGAACTCACATCTTATAACACATTTAATAAGGCAACTCATCTTATTAAATCTCAAATTGTATACTCGTTACAACTACCACGAAATACAAATATCACAATCATAGCAACATGCTAATACAGACTCTGAAACCCAGAAAAGAACTCAAGCCACTGCTTGCTTCTCGAACCACTTCGAGAACTTCCTCTTTATCGACTCTTCTGGTTCCCAAGTCTCCTCCTCAATACCATCACAGTCCCACACGAGTCTCACCAACGGTATACTCTTCCGGCGCAGCACTTTGATCCTCCTCTCGAGAATCCTCACAGGCCTCGCCGCCAACGTCATGTTAGGCTGAAGATCCTCTGGAATCCTCGCCAACACCTCCTCAGACTCATGCAGACACTTTCGTAGCATCGAAACATGGAAGACCTGGTGAAAAGCCTTCATACTCTGAGGTAACTCCAATCTATAAGCTACCGGTCCGACCCGCTCCACTACTCTGAATGGACCCATAAACCTCGGACTCAGCTTATTCCTTGAAATAGATCTGTTAGGACCCCTTAACATAGCTGCCTTGAGATACACCATATCTCCCAGCTCAAACTCCAGCTCCTTCCGTCTCCTATCGGCGTAACTCTTCTGCCGATCCTGAGCCTCTCTCATGTTCAGCCTCAAGACACGGATCTTCTCCGTCGTCTCCTGAACAAAGTCTGCACCAAACATGCTCCTCTCCCCCACTTGAGTCCAGCATAATGGTGTCCTACACAGCCTCCCATACAGAGCCTCATATGGAGCCATCCCAATACTCGCCTGATAGCTGTTGTTGTACGCAAACTCTACCAGGTTCAGATGATCCGCCCAATGACCACCATAATCCAGTACACACATCCTCAGCAAATCCTCCAATGTCTGAATCGTCCTCTCAGACTGCCCATCCGTCTGAGGATGATACGCAGTACTCATATGCACCTTAGTGCCCATCTCTACCTGGAATGCCCTCCAGAACTCTCAAGTGAATCTCGGATCCCTGTCTGACACAATACTTGCTGGCACCCCATGCAGCCTCACTATCTTACGCACATACTTCCTAGCCAACACCACCGCTCCGTCGGTCTTCTTGATGGCCAGAAAATGTGCTGACTTGGTCAGACGATCCACAATAACCCATATCGCATCATAGGTCCGCGACACTGGCAATCCCATCATGAAATCCATCGTAATCATATCCCACTTCCACTCCGGAATAGGCAAACTCTGCAATAATCCGCTCGGAACCTGATGCTCAGCCTTCACCAGCTGACACACGTTGCACGCTGCAACCCAGCTAGCTACATCTCTCTTCATCCCGACCCAGTGATAATACCGTTTTAAGTCCCGATACATCTTGGTCACTCCCGGATGAATCGATAACATACTCGAATGAGCCTCCCTCAGGATCTCTTGCCTTAGATCCTCGTCTTTGGGTACACAAACCCGCCCGTTCACCAGTATCATCCCACTCGCTGAGACCACATACTCTGAACCGGCCGCCTGAGAAGCATCAATCAAACCCTGATCCTTCTCCTGTGCAACCCGAATCCTGCTCAACAGATTTGCCTGGTTAGCTGCCTCTAACCCCAACGGCTCCTGTGAGATCACACACAGCCTCAACGTGCTGATCTCGCTCACCAGAGCCTCCATATCTCGCTCCTGATCTGAAGCTGTCCTCTTCCGACTCAACGCATCTGCAACCAGATTAGCCTTACCCGGATGGTACTCAATCTCCAGGTCATAGTCTGCAACTAACTCCATCCAGCGCCTTTGTCTCTGGTTCAGCTCCGGCTGAGTGAAGAAATACTTCAGACTCTTATGGTCTGTGAATATCTGCACCTTCCCGCCATACAGATAAGACCTCCAGATCTTAAGTGCAAAGATAACTGCGGCCAACTCCAAGTCGTGGGTAGGGTAATTGCACTCGTGCTTCCTCAACTGCCTTGAAGCATACACAATAACCTTCCCCTGCTGCATCAGCACACAACCCAGACCAACTCCCGAAGCGTCTGTATACACCACATAAGGCTCACCCGACTCGGGTAACGCCAAAACAGGTGTACTGGTCAGCATCTCCTTCAGCTTCCCGAAACTCTCCTCACAAGCTGAAGACCAAACAAAAGGGACATCCTTCCCTGTTAGCTTTGTCATCGACTGCGCCATACTCGCGAATCCCTTGACGAACCTCCAGTAATAACCTGCCAACCCAAGAAAACTCCTGATCTCGGTGGCGTTTCTCAGTCTAGGCCAACCTCTGATAGCTTCTATCTTAGCCGGATCCACAGACACTCCCTCTGCAGACACAACGTGGCCAATAAAGCTTATCTCTCGCTGCCAGAAACTGCACTTACTCAGCTTCGCGTACAACTTCTGCTCCCGCAGCTTCTCCAAAACCAACCTCAGGTGCACCTCGTGCTCCTCTGGACTCCTCGAATATACCAGGATATCATCAATGAAGATGATCACGAACACATCCAGATACTCCTGGAACACCCCGTTCATCAACCGCATGAACGCTGCTGGGGCATTCGTCAACCCAAATGGCATCACTCCAAACTCATAGTGTCCGTACCTCGTTCGAAAGGCCGTCTTCATGACGTCCGCCTTATCGATCGGAATCTGATGGTAACCCGACACCAAGTCAATCTTGGAGAACCAAGTAGCCCCTCGCAGCTGATCCAACAACTCGTCAATGCGCGGCAGAGGATACCTGTTCTTCACAGTGACTCGGTTAAGCCCCCGATAGTCGATACACAACCGGAAACTCCCATCTTTCTTCTTCACAAACAACCCCGGTGCTCCCCACGGTGAAACACTAGGCCGGATGAAACCCTTCCCCAACAGATCATCCAGCTGCTTCTTCAGCTCTGCCATCCCTGCTGGAGCCATACGGTAAGGTGCCTTGGATATCGGAGCTGTTCCGGGTTCCAACTCAATCGTAAATGGATCTGACCGCGACGGTGGCAAACCCAACAACGATTGGAACACATCCTGAAAATCCCGAACGACCTGGATATCCCCAACTGCAACCTCTCCAACAGTCTCTGGCATCACTATCGTCGCCAGATATGCCTCACAGCCTTTCACAATCAACTGCTCGGCCTGCATCGCCGAAATCATAAGACTTCTGGAATTCGGTCTCACCCCCTGAAACACCAACCTCCCAGCCTCCCGCTCGAACACTACACGTCCTCGATGACAAACCAGATGGACCCTGTACCGATCCAACCAATCCATCCACAGGATGACATCGTACAGCTCCACCGGACTAATAACCAAGTTTGCTGGCATCAACTCTCCTGCCACCAGAACGTCTACACCTCGAGCCCGCCCGAAAGTAGCTAACGTCCTCCCACCAGCAACCTTAACTACTCCCGGCTGCTCACCAGAATCGCTCCGGATCCCGCTGCCCTCCGCACACTCCGGAGTGATGAAGCTATTCGTAGCTCCCGAATCGAACAACACGTGGGACTCACATCCGCCCACAACTAAGGTCCCTGCACAATCCCATGTGCTTTAAGACCCGACACTCTAACGCAGACACACAATCCAAACAGACTAAAATAAATTACCACAAGAATTAAAAGATAAGTCTGAATTAGTACCTGTGATCGGTCTGGCGCTAGAATCGCCCGCCTCAGCCGACGTGAAAACCCGTGGCGCCGTTGTAATCTGAGCCAAAGGCTGCACCGCCAACGGCTGCACTGCCGCCACAGCCATCTGCTGCAACTTCGGACACTTGGGCTTAATGTGCCCGGGCTCCCTGCAGTGAAAGCACACCTGTGCTGCCCGAGTCTCTCTCCTCGTCGGATAGTCTGCCACCTTGTGGCCCATGCTACCACACCCGTAGCATCTTGAACCACCCTGTCCACCCTGACTGGCCCCGGAAGTACTCTCCCACTTCCTTTTTTGTCCTCGAGCCTGCTTGTCGCCCCTGCTCGAACCACTCTGCTGCTAAGGTCTCCTCGGCTGCTGCTGCTGCTGCACCGGTGGACTAACCACCACAACCTACTCCCTGAGATCCTCCTCAATCGCAGCCGCAGTCTCAACCAGCTCCGCCCTCGTGGCAAACCTACTCGCCCTGCAGCGAGTCCTCAACTCAGCTCGAAGTCCCCCGAGGAACCTCCTCACCTGGGCCTGCTCGCCCTCCATGCCTCTACCATCATGCACCAGGAGTCTACTGAACTCCAAATTGAACTCCCTCACGGTCCGATCCCCCTGAGTCAGGTTCAGAAACCTCGACTCCATCCTGTCCACCGCCTCCTGCGGGAAATACTTGGCATTAAACTCAGCCAAGAAATCCTCCCAGACCATCTCGGCCTACACCCGCCTAGTCTCAACGCCTCTCCAACAGAGATGCGCATCACCATCCAAATAGTGCACTGCTAGGTCTACTCTGTATCTCTCTGGACACCTGATCGAGCGAAAGTTACGCTCTAATCTCCGCCGCCACTAATCGGCCTCCTCCGGCTTGGCACCACCAGAGAAAAAATCGGTGCCAATCCGCTGCATCTGCTCCATCATCCTAAGGTAGGACGGGAGCTCCTCCGCAACCGCCACAATCGGCTGAACCCCAGCCTCCACTGGCTGTACTCCTGGAGCCTGACCCGGAGCCGGTTCCCCACCTGGTAACCGCTCGAGGATCAACTGCAGCAATACCGCCAGGCGATCATCTCGATCCTGAGCCACACCTGCGGGAGCACCCCCACCTGGGCCTGCCGCACCAGCAACTACACCGGGACCCACACTAGCCCCATCAACCCTCACACTGACACTCGTAGAAGCCGAACCCACGGACCCCTCCTGAAACGCTTGAAAGTCTGTCACCTGCTCCTGCGTGGTCTCCTGGGCCACACTTCGCGGCTACCGACTCACTCTCGAGCCCTCGCCCGCGCCCACGACCAGCACGACTTCCACGGCCCCCACAACCTTTGCCTCTAGCACCTCTAGCCATAACTCTGCACTCACCAGCAGATTACTAAGTACTAGAACAAAAAAACAGAATTCATACAACACTTTACCGTGGAATCTCATTGAAGGCTCGGAAGAAATGATCTAAAACTCCATACCCACACAACCATCAATCAATTAACTTCCTAATCAATCCATTGCACCCGCCCTAGAACCGCTAGGGCTCTGATACCAAACTGAAACGACCCGACCCAAAATTTAAAAAAGTTTCCCTTCCAGATTATTATCATAACAGATAATAATCCTCAATGGGTCAACAACCAAGCAACGCGGAGCAACAAACATCAACAACATCTCCAGTTTAATAACTCCATACTTTATTAAATAGCAACCAATTTAACCAATCAACCAGTATGAATAAACAATATCTAATGACTAACAACCTAACAATTCTATAGAATAATAATCCAAGTGAGACCCTAAATCATCTCTTCTTCCTCGCCACGATTTCACGATCACAATTTTTCTTTACCTGCAACACATGGCAAAAAAAGTTGCGTGAGTATTATCACAAATACTCAGCGACGCGGTCATCCCGTCTACAGGCTATTTAAATACAAGTATAATCAACCAACACAATACCAGGATGATCACAGAACAAGCATACACAACCAAGCAAACAAAACCAGTCCAGAATACACCGTGTCGATCGACAGAACTCATTGTGTCGATCGACACAACCACTAGGTGTCAATGATCAGTGACCCCGTGTCGATCGACAGGATCCTCTGTGTCGATCGACACAACCTCTAGGTGTCGAAGAACACAGGCCCCGTGTCGATCGACACACCACCTTGGTGTCGATCGACACGACGTCGCAGAACCCAGAATCGAGTCAATCCTCACACGACTCGAATCTGATGCGATCCGTCGAGTCTCCTGCACAAATCCACACGCAAACACACGAAAACCACCAAGCGATCGTATTCCATTGGTCCCCTATACTTATACGAGCCTACGGTCATGCACTCACCTTGATTGGGATTGAAAAAGGATGAAGAACGCGAAGAACGAGCGAAGAACACCAAGACAACCGCTGATTCTGTCCTCACAGACCCGAAATCAGCAGAGCAACAACCTCTTTCTCGTTCTATCGCCACTCACGATCAATTCTCCTCCAGGAATCTCCCAACAATCACTCAAGCCCTAAGATGTCTGATTCTCTCTTCTCTCTCTCAGCTTTTCTTCTGAAAATGGCCAAAAAGGAAGACAAACCCATCTGATCCTTTAATACCCGAACCCTAGGGTTCCCTAAACCGGCCCGCCAAACCGGACAATTAAAACGGACCTGACGGTCTGATTTAACCCGTGTCGATCGACATACACCACCCGTGTCGATCGACATAAGGCCCCAAACCCGACTTTTCCTAAGTCCAAAACACACATGTCGATCGACACACCACACCTGTGTCGATCTACACCACCAAAAATCCACTTTTTGGTTCACGGGCGTTACACGCCGGATCGTCACTTTTTTGAGCTCACTGACTCGTCGCGTTACCGAGCTTATCAGCTTGTCGAGTTGTCAATTTCGCTGGATCGTCGCGTTGCTGAGATCATCGTCTTGTCTTATTGTCAAGCTCGCCGTCTCGTCACTTTGTCGGGCCGAGCTTGTGCGCTCTTTTCTAGACTTGATTCTGCTTCAATGCATATTGACATGTCTTAGATAATTAGGTGTATCTCGCTAACCACAATTCCAAAGTTCTAATTCCGTTGGAAACGGCTTTGGTTACCGTTCCATGATTCTTTATCTTAGAAAAAAATTATTTTTATACTAGGGTATCATAAAGACATCTCCTAGGAAGCTTTAATGTTGACCATTGACTCAATAGTAACGCAACTCCACATTAAATGTGAAACTATCATTTCTTTCAAATGTATGAATGAAATACTCATGATGTTACAATAAAATTGGAAATATTTTATTTATCAAATCAAGTGAAGATTTCGATAAGATAATGTTTCATGAATGTCGTTATCCTATTTCGCATATAACGTTTACATAGTGAAACAAATTAGTTCGACTTTAAATTTGATAATTCGGTCCAATAATACATGTCATATATTTTATAAAAACTAATTATTCAATTAGTGAATGCGATCTCAAAGATTTTATGTTAGTTTTATTCATATATCTTTCTGAAATATAGTCAAATTATTTTCGAACACATTTTCACTAAACAATTCTTTCTGATACATAGTTGTGTCTTTTTTACATCTAATTTTATTTTGCCTCTCTATATTATTATTACCAAAAAAATATTTTATAATTTTGTATTTACTTTCTTGATTTATTTACTTATTTATTTTCGTTTTTTAATTTAAATTTTAATCTCTAATCTATAATAACAATAAATATAAAACATGCATTAAAATAAATATTTACTATAAATTTTAATGTAATAATTTTTGTTTTGATGATGTGGACACCCTAAATATAGAGATAATTCGCTAATTATGTAAGTATGGGAAAGATTTGGTTACTTTATCTAATATTATTTCTCAAACTGTTGTTGATGGGTTAGAACATCCTTGTTGTTGGTATAGTCAAGGGCGGATTTAGAAAGTTTTTTTATTGGGGGCATAACTAGTAAAAAGTTTAAAAAATTAAAATGAAAGGGTTTGAACTTGGGTTAATAGAGGCACAAAAGGATATTTACCATCTCATCTAACAAATACTATGTGATTTTTCTTACTAAATTTTAAATATTAATATGTTAGTGGGTGCACGTGCCCCCATACCCAACACCCTACATCCACCTCCGGATATAGTGACATATGCAGTTCACGAAATGACATTATCTTGGGTGGAAATAAATAGCAATGAAGCTGGATTTGGAAGCGAATTTTTTTTATATGCTAGATACTAAAAACACATAAATATCTGAATCTACTATATAAAAGAAGGCAACACATTCCATATGAGTGACATGTGGCACTTTCCATGGTTGACACATGGCATGTTTTTTTTCTTTCAAAATCTCTTGAATCGCTTTCTCAACTTCTTCCGTTTGATAAAAAATAAACCTTGCGTTTATCTAGCCTAATCACTTCCTCAAAACTAAGCAAAAACACATTAAGTCGATCTTCAAGAAAAACTCCTTAACTTACTGCAATTTTTCCTCTTTGTCTAAGAGTTCTAGCCCAATCAAATCCATTGAAATCAGTCAACAGTGTCGTACACATAGAAAATGATTATGTCATCTTGGGGCTTGTTCTTTGCGAATCAGGAGTGGATTTCGAATCCCTAAAGAGTATTCTTCTCGTTCTTGGTGTTTTCTTTCCTTTTCTTTTCTAAATCCAAGGTGAGTGCGTGACCATGGCTTATCTGGCTAAAGGGATTGATATGATGCGTTTGATTGTTGTCGTTTGGTGGATTTCGTGTGGTTTGAGTGGATTTTTGTGCAGAGATCGATGTGATTCGATCCATGATCGAACCATGAGAAGATAGATTCAATCCTGGGATCTCTGATGTTGCGTTGATCGATGCAGTTGCTCTACGTTGATCGACACACGAAGCAGTGCATCGATCGACACTGAGGTTGTGTGTCGATCGACACACTAGATGCATCGATCGACACATGGTGGTTGTGTCGATCGACGCATGCCTGTTTTGGGTGAACTTGCGTTGATTGTTCGTGATTTGCATTGGTGATTGTTCATCCTAGTATTGTATCAATTTCTTATGCATGTGTGTATAGCCTTGTAGATCGGATGACCGTCTCACTGAGTATTTGTGATAATACTCACGCATCTCTTATAACCATGTGATGCAAGTAAAGACAAGGTCTGATCGTGAAATCGTTGCCGGGAAGAGGAGATGATCTAGAGTCTCGTGTTGGTTGTTTATGAGCTTGTTAGAATTGCTAGGATGTAAGTAATTCTGAAACTGGTTGGATTGTGTTATTGAATTTTGAATTGGATTATTGGTATTGTTTTAGTGTTTCAATAAGTATAGGATTATTGACTGGTATTGTTGATAATTGTTAAATTGTTTCCCCGCATTGATATATTTGGACCATTGAGGATTATTTTTTGTGATAATAATAATCCGGATCGTAATTTTTTAATTTTTACGGGTTGGGTCATTTTATTTTGGTATCAGAGCCCTTATGGTTCTAGGGCGGGTGCATTTGATTGATTATGTAAGTTAGTCAATTGATTATCGTGTGGGTTTAGAGTCCTAGATCATCTTCTCCGTGCCTTCAATGAGATTCCACGGTATGTGTTTTTTGTGACTTGCTATTTTCTAGTATGCTTAGTTTCTGTATGGTAGTGCAGAGTGAGATGGCTAGAGTTGCTAGAGGCACAGGTCATGGGGGCTGTGGAGGCCGAGGTGGTCGTGGTGGGCATGGGCGCGGGTGAGGACTTGAGAGCGAGTCTGTTGCCGTAAGTGTGGCCCAGGAGACCACGCAGGAGCAGGTGCTTGATTCGCAGGCGTATCAGGAGGGGTCCGTGGGTGTGGCCACTGTGAGTGCAGCGTGAGGGCTGGTGGGACTGGTGTGGGTCCCGGGGTGGCCGGTGGTGCTGTGGGTCCAGGTGGGGGTGCTGCCGCAGGTTTTGCCCAGGATCGAGATGATCGTCTGGCGGGTCTGCCACAGTTGATTCTTGAGCGGTTACCAGGTGGGGTGCCGGCTCAGGGTCAGGCTCTGGGAGTTCAGCCGGGTATGGTTGGTGTTCAGCCGGGAGTGGCTGGTGTGTAGCCGGGTATAGTTGGGGTGCAGCCGGGTGTGGCTGGGGTTTAGCCGGGTATGGTTGGTGTGCAGCCGGATGTGGCTGATGTGCAGCTAGGTGTGGCTGGTGTGCAGCCGGGTGTGGCTGGTGTGCAGTCAGGTATGGTTGGGGTTCAGCCGGGTAGGGCTAGGGTGCAGCCGGGTGTGGCGGTTGCGGAAAAACTTCCATCCTACCTTACGATGATGGAACAGATGCAGAGGATTGGCACCGGGTTCTTCTCGGGTTGTGCCAAGCCTGAGGAGGCGGACTTGTGGAGGAGTAGATTGGAGCGTTACTTCCAGTCTCTCAGGTGTCCTGTGGGATACCAGGTGGACCTAGCAGCTCATTACCTTGATGGTGATGCACATCTCTGGTGGCGAGGTGTGGTGACTAGGAGAGCTCAGGCGGGTATGGCCTGGGAGGATTTTGTGGCTGAGTTCTACGCCAAGTACTTTCCGTAGGAGGCGGTGGAACGCTTAGAGTTGTGATTCTTGGAGTTGGCTAAGGCTAGCTGGTCGGTTTGGGAATTCGATGAGGAATTCAGTCGGCTTCTGGTGTATGCCGGTAGAGATTTGGAGGGCGAACAGGCCCAGGTGAAGAAGTTTCTAAGGGGACTTTGACCAGATCTGAGGACTCGCTGTAGGGCGACTAGGTTCACCACGAGGGCGGGGTTGGTGGAGATAGCTGTTGCGATTAAGGATGACCTGAGAGAGCAGGCTGTGATGGTCAGTCCATCGATTCAGTAGTAGAGGAGGTCGCAGCAGCAGGTGGGTCCGAGCAGGGGCGGCAAGCCTGCGTAGGGACAGAAGAGGAAGTGGGAGAGCACTTCAGGGCCCAGTCAGGGTAGTCAGGGTGGTTTGGGATACTTTGGGTGTGGGAGCATGGATCACTGGGTAGCGAGCTTTCCAAAGAGTAGTGAGTCTCGGGGAGTACAGGTGTGCTATCACTGCAGGGAGCCGGGGCATATCAAGCCCAAATGTCCTAGACTGCAGCAGATGGCAGTGGTAGCAGTGCAGCCGGTGGCTCAGATTGCAGCGGCACCGCGGGTGTTCACCTCGGTGGAGGTGGGTGGTTCTAGCGCTAGACCAATCACAGGTAATTTTTAAACTTGACTTGTTAAATTCTGGTTGTTTCAATTTTGTCTGTTTTGGAAATTGTGAATCTGTGCTAGAATGTTTGGGTTCTTAGGAACATGAGATTTGTGCACGGACCTTAGTTGTGGACGGGTGTGAGTCCCATGTTTTGTTTAATTCTGGAGCGACGAATTACTTCATTACTTTGTAGTGTGCGGAGAGCAGCGGAATTTGGAGCGATTCCGATGAGCTGTCGGGAGTAGTTAGGGTTGCAAGTGGAAAGACGTTAGCTACTCTTGGGCGGGCTTGAGGCGTGGATATTTTTGTGGTGGGAGAGTCGATGCCAGCATATTTGATTACTAGTCCGGTGGAGGTGTATGATGTCATTCTAGGTATGGATTGGTTGGATCGGTACATGGTTCATCTGGATTGTCATCGAAGATGGGTTGTGTTTGAGCGAGAGGCGGGGAGGCTAGTTTATCAGGGAGTGAGGCCGACTTCCGGGAGTCTCGTAATTTTGGCGATTCAGGACGAGCAGCTGATTGAGAAGGGCTGTGAGACGTATATACCGATGATAGTGATGCCAGAAACTTTTGAAGAGGTTGCAGTTGGGGATGTTCGAGTTGTTCAGGACTTCCAGGATGTTTTCCAGTCGTTGCAAGGATTACTGCCATCTCGGTCTGATCCTTTTACAATTGAGTTGAAGCTTTGGACGACTCCGATATCCAAGACGCCTTATCGTATGGCTCCAACAGAGATGACAGAGCTCTAGAAGCAGTTGGATGATCTTTTGGGGAAGGGATTTATCCGGCCTAGTGTTTCACCGTGGGGAGCACCGGTGTTGTTCGCGAAGAAGAAAGATGGGAGTTTCCGGTTATGCATTGATTACTAGGAACTTAACCAAGTCACTGTGAAGAACATGTATCCTTTACCGCAGATTGATGAGTTGTTGGATCAGTTGCGGGGGGCTACCTGGTTCTCCAAGATCGATTTGGCTTTGGGTTACCATCAGATTCCTATTGATAAGGTGGATGTGAGGAAGACTGCTTTCAGGACGAGGTATGGGCATTATGAGTTCGTGGTGATGCCTTTCGAGTTGACGAATGCGCCAGCAGCGTTCATAAGATTAATGAACGGGGTGGTCCAGGAGTATCTGGATGTGTTTGTGATCATCTTCATCGATGATATCCTAGTGTATTCGAGGAGTCCTGAGGAGCATGAGGTGTATTTGAGAGTTGGTCTGGGTTGTGTGCTGATGCAGCAGGGAAAGGTAATTGCATATGCTTCGAGGCAGATGAGGAAGCACGAGTGGAACTACCCTACCCATGATTTGGAGTTGGCTGCAGTGATTTTCGCTTTAAACATTTGGAGGTCTTATTTTTATGGCGGGAAGGTGCAGGTGTTCACAGACCACAAGAGTCTGAAGTACTTCTTTACTCAACCAGAGCTAAACCAGAGACAGAGGCACTGGATGGAGTTTGTAGCAGATTACGATCTGGAGATTGGATACCATTCGGATAAGGCTAATCTGGTTGCAGATGCGTTGAGTAGGAAGAGGGTTGCTTCGGCTCAGGAGCGGGATATGGAGGCATTAGCGAGTGAGATTGGCACTTTGAGGTTGTGCGTTATCTCATAGGAGCCGTTGGGGTTAAAGGCAACTAACCAGGCAGATTTGTTGAGCATGATTCGAGTAGCTCAGGAGAAAGATCAGGATTTGATTGATGCTTCTAAGGTTGCAGGTTCAGAGAATGTGGTCTCTGCGGATGGGACGATACTTGTGAGCAGGTGGGTTTGTGTACCCCAAGGATGAGGATCTGAGGCAGGAGATCCTGAGAGAGGCTCATGCTAGCATGTTGTCGATTCATTCAGGAGCGACCAAGATGTATTGTGATCTGAAGCGGTATTATCACTGGGTCGGGATGAAGAAGGATGTCGATAACTGGGTTGCAGCGTGCAACGTGTGCCAGTTAGTGAAGGCTGAGCATCAGGATCCGAGCGGGTTATTGCAGAACTTATTCATTCTGGAGTGGAAGTTGGACATGATTACCATGGACTTTGTGACAGGGTTACCAGTTTCGCGGACGTATGATGCGATATGGGTGATTGTGGATCGTCTGACCAAGTCAGCACATTTTTTTATCATCAAGAAGACTGACGGAGCGGCGGTGTTGGCTAAGAAATATGTGTGGGAGATAGTGAGGTTGCACGGGGTGCCAGCGAGTATCGTGTCAAATAAGAATCCGAGATTTAATTTAGAGTTCTGGAGGGCGTTGCAGGCTGAGATAGGCACTAATGTGCATATGAGCACAAATTATCATCCTCAGACAGATGGGCAGTCTTAGAGGATGATTCAGACCTTTGAGGATTTGCTGAGGATGTGTGTGCTGAATTACGGTGGTCATTGGGCGGATCACCTGAACGTGGTGGAGTTTACGTATAACAATAGCTACCACGCGAGTATTGGAATGGCTCCATATGATGCTCTGTATGGGAGGCCATGTCGTACAACATTGTGCTGGACTCAAGTGGGGGAGAAGATCATGTTTGGTGTGGATTTTGTTTAGGAGACGACGGAGAAGATCCGTGTCTTGAGGCTGAACATGCGAGAGGCTGGAGTTATGTCGATAAGAGGAGGAAAGAGCTGGAGTTTGAGCTAGGAGATCTGGTGTATCTCAAGGCAGCGATGTTGAGGAGTCCTAACAGATCCATTTCAGAGAATAAGCTAAGTCCGAGGTTTATGGGACCGTTCAAGGCTGTGGAACAGGTTAGACCAGTAGCTTATCGGTTGGAGTTACCTCAGAGTATGAGGGCTTTTAATAAAGTCTTCAATGTTTCGATGCTACGAAAATGTCTACATGAGTCTGAGGAGGTGTTGGCTAGGATTCTGGAGGATCTTTAGCCCAACATGACATTGGAGGCGAGACTTGTGAGGATTCTCGAGAGGAGAGTTAAGGTTCTGCGCCGGAAGAGGATACCGTTGGTGAGAGTCGTGTGGGATTGTGACGGTATTGAGGAGGAGACTTGGGAACCAGAAGCGAAGATGATGACAAAGTTCTCGAAGTGGTTCGAGAAGCAAGTGGAGGCTTAAGTTGTCTTTTTCTGGTTTTCAGTGTCTGTGATAGCATGTGGCTATGTGTTGTATATGTATGTTCGTTTGGTGATGTAACGATTATACATTGTTAAGATTTAATAAGATGGGTTTTCTCATTAATGTGTTTATAAGACGTGAGTTCTTATGGTATGACTGGTAGGTCATGTGTTTTGATGACTAGTAGGTCATGTGTTGTGATGACTGGTGGGGTCACGTGTTGTGATGACTAGTGGGGTCATATGGAGGTCTAGAGATAGAGTTCTACGTGACTTAGAATTTGTCTATCGGCTAGATGGCTGGAAATGGAAGTTCTATGTGAGTTAGAGCTTCTCCATTTGCCGTGGAGGAGTATCTAGGAATGAAAGTTCTATGTGAGTTAGGACATGTCTATTCTCTAGATGGCGCTGGGAAATAGAGGTTTTATGTGAGTTAGAACATGTCTATTTCCTAGGGGGAGTCTGGAAACAGAAGTCTTATGTGAGATAGGACTGTCTTTTCCAAGGACTCTGGTGGAAACACCCTAGTGATTGGGTTATTTCGGATGGCCTAGTGATTGGTCATAAGGTGATATTCCGGGATAGGAATGTCATGATGGAACCACGAGAGGTGATTTTGGTCGACAGGTGCTTATTATGCACGTTACAGAGTTGATTGCTCCAGGGGACAGTGGTTTCCCTGGATAAACTTGAGGGGACAGTGAGATTCTCTCCGGAGGATAGTGGTTTCCCTGCATATACTTTGAGGGACAGGGATCTCTCTAGAGGATGTGTGATTCCTCTACATGTCGATAGCTGGACGGACTCTGTATCCCAAGGGTGAGAGGGGCATGGAGCATGCCGAGAGCCGGATGGACGACGATCCTGAAGGTGGGAGGGGTATGATATACATCGAGAGCTCAAAGGGTGGCGACCCTGAGAGTGTGAGGGGTGTATATAGATATGAGTATGAGCAATAACGTCTGGATGTGATTGTAAGTATGAAACTAGATGGGCTTCAGGGATCGGGAGTGGATCTAAGGTGGTGCTGACCGGGTTTGGTCAGGATGGTAGCCGTAGTGAGACAGGGTTATGTGAGTGAGATCGGGAGATGATCTCAGGTGGTGCTGACCGGGTTTGGCCAGGATTGTAGCCGTGGTGAGACGGTGCAATATGACTAGTATGAGACTAGATGAGCTTCAAGAATCGGGAAAATATCTCAGGTGGTGCTGACCGGGTTTGGTCAGGATGGTAGCTGTAGTGAGACGATATTATGTGAGTGAGATCGAGAGATGATCTCATGTGGTGGTGACCGGGTTTGGTCAGGATTATAGCCGTGGTGAGACGGTGCAATGTGACTAGTATGAGACTAGATGAGTTATAGGATCGGGTGTTGATCTTAGGGGGTGCTGGGTGGGTGGGGCCAGGAGTGTGATATCGGTATAGCTGGCCGGGTTGGTGATATATCATGGTTTTTACCCATTTTCAACCATGATATAAATCGTTTTTATAGAGTCTTTTTGGTGTTTCTCGAGTCTTTTAGTGTCTTTGTAGGTTAAAGATCGATTGGAGCTTTATGGGAGCTTTCGGAGCATTTTGGGAGCATTAAGGAAAGAAGAGCTAAAGTGATCAAGTCGGAGTCAAGTTTTCAAGGCTGTGTCGATCGACACGGACCTGTGTGTCAATCGACATGCCTGTCTGACACGTGAAGACTTCAAGTTTTGAAGAAATTCCAGTTTGGCCCAAAAAGCCAGAAATTTACACCAAGGCCCAATCCGATTTTTAGACAATATAAATAGTTTTTCCTTAGGTTTTCATGTTTTTATCTTGGATTTTATATTGAGACTTGGAGGAGGAGAGATTCGGGGAGAGCTTCAGACTTTCAGAGATTTCGAAACCCTTTTGTATCTCTAACTCTATCTTTTTAATGCAATTTATTTCATTCATGATGTTTGTTTCAATCACCATGTCTGAGTAGTTTGCTTGTTAGATTTTGGGAAGTTCTAGGGCTTGATGAGAAATTGATAGGATTAAAACCCTGTTAGGATTTATCTTTATGTTCTTCATCTAGATTGATTTAACTCTGATTTTAGGATTGATCAACTGAAATTGGATATCCTAGGTTGCTTTAATAGATGCGAAAGTATTATTAACAACCTGATATAATCTTAGATAAGCAAAATTATCTATTCGCAAAGAAATTTGGCTTAGTAATTTTGTGAACAATTGAACCTGAATTTAATGCTTGATTTTATTCACTAAGTTTGTAAAGAAATTTGGAATTTAGGGATTTAGTCATAGATAATCTCTGCAACGAAAGTTGATTGGTTTTATATTCGTGTTTGAGTTCTAGAACCGTGCTTAATAAAATCCTAACGTTTTTATCTCTGTGTCGATCGACACAGACATCTGTGTCGATCGACACGATCGATTTTGATTCATTCCTGTGAACTACCCAATGCCTAACTCTTTTGTCTCATTGAATTTTAAGAACCATAATCATTCACTTGTTTACTTGCTGTTTTTATTGCACTAATACATATTCACTTAGCATAATTTGAATTCACTAATTGGTTGTGTGATTTGATTCCCTGAGGATGCGATCCCTAAGTACTACATCGATCTCTTAATTTGAGAGAGTAGCTCAGGGTAAATTTGAGCATATCAAATTTTGGCGCCGTTGCCGGGGAACCAAAATCACCATTCGATTTTTGATTTTAGAGTTTTGTCTAAGTTTTAATTTTCTGTTTACTTACTTTTGTTTTCTTTTGCTCTTGTGTGTTTAAGGATGGTTAATCCGCTAGTGCTTATCAGAGGGGAAGATGGTTTTCTGCAAGACCAGGATGGAAACCGGCGCAATTCGCAAGGACAGCGACTTGACGCTGAGGGCGCAGTGATTGTTGGACATGCTATGCATCGCCATGAACCCGCTGGGCGAGGGCGTACTCTTGGAGAGTACAACAGGCCCGATGAGTTCTATGCCAACAGGGCAGCAATCCGTCCTCCAGCTTTCCCGAGGAACGACTTTGAGCTGAAGCCGGCCTACTTCTCTCTTGTGGCTCAGCACCCCTTCCACGGTCTGTCCTCTGAGCATCCCATGGATCACCTTGAGAGGTTTGAGGATTTAGCATCCAGCATCAAGGCCAATGGAGTCTCCAGCGACTACCTCTACTGCAGGCTATTCCCATACTCTCTCAGTGGAGAAGCAGCCTACTGGCTGAAGCAGCTGGAGCCAGGCTCGCTGACTACTTGGGAGGACACCAAGAATGCTTTCCTCAACAACTTCTTCGATGAGGCGAGATCAGAGGATCTGAGGACCAAGATCTCTACTTTCAAGCAGGGACCGACTGAGGCATTCAAGGATTCTTGGATGCGATTCAAGGCTTACCAGAGAGATTGTCCTCATCACGGGTTCAGTGATGTTCAGCTATTGGGCATTTTCTTCAGAGGGATTGATTGGAGGTACCAGATGCCTCTAGATGCTGCGAGCAACGGGAACTTCAACACTAGATATCCACAGGATGCACTAGTACTTATAGAGAACTTGGCTTCTAGCAATAGCACCAAGAACGCAGACTTTGAGAGGAAGAAGTTTGGTGGGAATGTGGATGGAAGTCAGATTGCTGAGGTGAAAGCCAAGTTAGACTCTGTGCATAACCTGCTAGTGGGGAAGAAGTCAGTTCAGTTTGCTGCAGAGGTAGAGACTTTCGAGCCAGAGGAAAAGGATGTGAACTACATCAGTGGAGGTGGCTATCAAGGTCAGAGGTTTGGGAATCAACAAGGGTTTCAGAAGAATGACTTTCAAAAGCCATTTCAGAGCAGCAACTACACTAGGAACTATGGTTCATCTTCTTATCAGACACCTCCTGCTCAGTCATCAGAGCGAGATGAAATCTATGCTGGAGCAGATTCTAGAGGGTCAACAGAAGATGACAGTGAGCTTCAACGGGAAGATGGATGCCATGTACTAGGACTTGAATGGGAAGTTCGAAGCTTTGAACAACCATGTCAAGAAGCTGGATGTTCAAATTGCTCAAACCGCAGAAACAATCAAGAGACAAGAGGGTTTTCTTCCAACCAAGACAGAGTCAAACCCAAGACTTCACGTCAATGTAGTTATTGTGGGGGGGGGTGAGAAGGGTCTAGAGGAGGAAGAAGTCATGGAGCTTGAAGAAGATGCGAATTTGGAGACAGACAGCTCCGTGTCGATCGACACGGATGGGCAATGTCGATCGACACAAGCCCTGAATATCGATTCTGGATTCACCAGAAAGTCTCGTGTCGATCGACACAAGATCAAGTATGTCGATCGATACGCTACCCAGGACTGCCCAACTTCATCCCAGACTTCAGCCAAAGCAGAAGAGAGAGTTTACAAGCCTAAGATACCATATCCTAGGAGGTCTAAGCAAGAGCTGGAGGATGTTAGATACAAAGCTATCATGGATAAGTTTGTTGTGGACTTTCCATTGATTGATACTGAGAAGATTTCTCATGTGCTCAGAAGTTGTGTGAAGAAGATGTCTAGTCTAAACTTGAGTTCTGAGCAATGTCGTGCAATGCTTTCTGTAGAGCTCAGTTCAGCTATTCAAGACATGACTCTGGAGAAACCTACTCAACCATCGTTGAGGAAGCTGACTAAACTATCAACTCCAGGGAGGTTTGTTGTTCCGTGTTTAGTCAATAGTATAGAACTAAAGGACTCTCTCTGTGATACAGGTGCTAATGTAAATGTCATGTCTATGGCTGTGGCGAAGAAGCTAGGAATTTCAGATTTGGAACCTCCAAAGGCATCTCTCAAGTTTGCAGACTCTTCTTCTACAAGTTCGAAAGGTTTCATTCCGGATCTAATGCTTCAGGTGGGAGATTACCTTGTTCCTATTGACTTTCATGTGATGGAGATGAAGGAGGACAACGATGACCCATTGATTTTTGGGCAAGCCTTCCTTGCCACTGTGGGTGCGATAGTGGACTTCCCAAACCGGCAAATCTCCTTCTCAGAGATCGACAAGAATGTCTTCTACCCTGCAGTTCATGTCAAGGAGAATTCTTGTATGACCGTCAATGATGGAGGACAACAATGCTCAAACCTTGGAGATGACGTGGAGAAGATCCCCAGAGTTCCGCCTTCAACTCCTATCTCCCAGCGATCTGATAGAGTCACCAAACCAGCGAAGTCCAAGCGCAAAAAGACTTCCAAACCTTTCTCTAAGTTCAGGATCATCATCCCCTTAGAGTTCAGAGAGAAAGGAGAGGAAGTGATCCAGAAGATGCTGCAAAATACTGCGAAGCTCTTTCCAGGTGCTTTTCCCTGCACCGTTCCACCAAAGAACTGAGCTCCGACACAATCAAGCTAATGACTGAAAACAAGCGCTTAGTGGGAGGCAACCCACTTGTAAGTTTTTCTGTTTTCTCTTTTATCTTTCATTTTCTAACTTTGAGTCAGTTTGTCTGTGATTCTTAGGAGCTTTGAACTTGAACAACTTAATGGGATTTGCCTTGTGTTTTTCTATTTGATAGTATTTGTTGAGTAATGCAGGTTTGCGGTCTGAAACAGAGAGGTCCGTGTCGATCGACACATCTTCTCTGTGTCGATCGACATGGCCAGCATTTTTCAAATTTCTCCAACACATAACGGTCCGATCTTTCAGAACCCGTGTCGATCGACATGGAAAGTCTGTGTCGATTGATAGGGTCCCACAGTAGTTAATCTTGTTTGTTTCTTTCAAGTTCAATTTACCTTTGATTTCTTTTCTTTCCAAGCTCATGTCTTAACAACACTGGGGACAGTATTGGTTAAGTCTGGGGGAGGAAACTACTAACGTGTTTCTTTCTGTTTTGGTTTATTTCATTCAAAAAAAAAAAAAAAAATTTATTGAGTCAAAACTAGTTAGGAACGACCTTTCTTTTGGTTTGATGGATTGTCTTTGCCAGAATGTGACCATTCTTCCAGGATTGGTTTCAGAGTCAGACTAATGGGAAATCCTAAGGCTGACCAGTTGACTGGAGACGTCTGCTACTTCCAGTATAATCCGCCAAGTCAGAGCTACTGCACGGTCTTCCTTGAGATTGATGTTCATAGGGCTTGACTCCTCATTCATACCTGACAAGTGCAACCCCTGTTGAAAGTAATGGTACTCCTCCCCCTTTATTCATTCATAAAAAAAAAAAAAGAAAAAAAAATAATAATAATAATTTTGTGTTAGGATTGGGGTGAGATGATAGTTCTTGAGTATAGGATGAGGAAATAAAATTCCAATGAATATGTACTCAAGAAGTGATCACCCAGAGCTCAAAAGCAGCAGTCTGAGTCCCTTAAAACGGATGTAGAAGACAAGCAATCTCACGACCCTGTCTCCTCACAAGGAACAACATTAGTGAAAAATGCACTGCTTTGAGTCTCAACAATCATAGAAAATAGGAATAGAGAATCAAATAAGTCTGGGGGAGAGAAAGAATACCAAGTGTAGTATAGGTTGATTTGTCATGGTATAGTATGGGAATGAGTCTAGAAAGTTCTTGGCATTGAGATCATTGAGACTAAGCGATGAAGACTAACGGATTATGCTGTGAAGTGATGGATGAATTTGGGAAGCTGCGAAAGTCTGCGGAGAAGTACATGGTGGTCTGATTCTGGGTTGGTTCTGTATTATGTGGTTCACTAGATTGGAAGGGTCAGTTCATTGCTCCAAGGGAAGGTAAGTTTCTGTGTTTTCAAACCTCTTTCACATTCTTGGTTTATGTTTAGCTAGAGGGCAAGCAAAGGCTAAGTCTGGGGGAGTTGATATATCATGGTTTTTACCCATTTTTAACCATGATATAAATCGTTTTTATAGAGTCTTTTTGGTGTTTCTCGAGTCTTTTAGTGTCTTTGTAGGTTAAAGATCGATTGGAGCTTTATGGGAGCTTTTGGAGCATTTTGGGAGCATCAAGGAAAGAAGAGCTAAAGTGATCAAGTCGGAGTCGAGTTTTCAAAACTGTGTTGATCGACACGGACCTGTGTGTCGATCGACATGCCCGTCTGACACGTGAAGACTTCAAGTTTTGAAGAAATTCCAGTTTGGCCCAAAAAGCCCAGAAGTTTACACCAAGGCCCAATCCGATTTTTAGACAATATAAATAGTTTTTCCTTAGGTTTTCATGTTTTTATCTTGGATTTTATATTGAGACTTGGAGGAGGAGAGATTTGGGGAGAGTTTCAGACTTTCAGAGATTTCGAAACCCTTTTGTATCTCTAACTCTATCTTTTTAATGCAATTTATTTCATTCATGATGTTTGTTTCAATCACCATGTCTGAGTAGTTTGCTTGTTAGGTTTTGGGAAGTTCTAGGGTTTGATGAGAAATTGATAGGATTAAAACCCTGTTAGGATTTATCTTTATGTTCTTCATCTAGATTGATTTAACTCTGATTTTAGGATTGATCAACTGAAATTGGATATCCAAGGTTGCTTTAATAGATGCGAAAGTATTATTAACAACCTGATATAATCTTAGATGAGAAAAATAATCTATTTGCAAAGAAATTTGGCTTAGTAATTTTGTGAACAATTGAACCTGAATTTAATGCTTGATTTTATTCACTAAGTTTGCAAAGAAATTTGGAATTTAGGGATTTAGTCATAGATAATCTCTGCAACGAAAGTTGATTGGTTTTATATTCGTGTTTGAGTTCTAGAACCGTGCTTAATAAAATCCTAACGTTTTTATCTCTGTGTCGATCGACACAGACATCTGTGTCGATCGACACGATCGATTTTGATTCATTCCTGTGAACAACCCAATGCCTAACTCTTTTGTCTCATTGAATTTTAAGAACCATAATCATTCACTTGTTTACTTGCTGTTTTTATTGCACTAATACATATTCACTTAGCATAATTTGAATTCACTAATTGGTTGTGTGATTTGATTCCCTGTGGATTCGATCCCTAAGTACTACATCGATCTCTTAATTTGAGAGAGTAGCTAAGGGAAATTTGAGCATATCAGTTGGGTCAGAGGGGTGATATCAGGTGAGTTGACCGTAGCAAGATGTTATCGCGTGATTCGAGGACGAATCCGTATTAGCGGGGGAATGTTGTAATGACCGCAAACCAAAAATTGTGATTTTTAGTCGTGCGTCGATCGACGCAAATGGCGTGCTTCGATCGACACAAGGTTGAATCAAACCGGATCGGTTCGATTTAAGTGTCGGTGTACGGACCGGTTTAGGTTGAAACCCTAGGGCTTCCCTATAAAAAGGGGTTGGCCACGTTTTCTAATGGATTTTAGTTCTAGAAAGTTCCAGAAAAGTTTCAGAGAGTTTCCAGAGAGTTTTGTGAGAAGAGATTCGCTCTTGAGGCTCTGGAGATTGTTCTTGGGGCTTGTTCTTTGCGAATCAGGAGTGGATTTCGAATCCTTAAAGAGTATTCTTCTTGTTCTTGGCGTTTTCTTTTCTTTTCCTTTCCAGATCTAAGGTGAGTGCGTGACCATGGGTTATGTGGCTAAAGGGATTGATAGGATGTGTTTGATTGTTGTCATTTGGTGGATTTCGTGTGGTTTGAGTGGATTTGTATGCAGGGATCGATGTGATTCGATCTAGGATCGAACCATGAGAAGATAGGTTCGATCCTAGGATATGTGATGTTGCGTCAATCGATGCAGTTGCTCTGTGATGTGCGATAAAGCTACTATGTAGGGTTTATGCAATTAGGTCTTTAAATTTATAACCCTAGGGAATTGCAAGTGCACAGTTAAGACAATTGTAGTACTTAGGGATCGTTCCGCTGAGGACTTAGTGATGAATGCACTACAAACCTATATGATTCGGATTAAGCTAAGGGAACATATTATTTGGTTTTAGGGTTTTATGGAAGCAAATAACAAAGAAATAAAAGTAAAAGGGATAGATATCAATTAAGATTAGAATTCAAGCAATTCACAACACATGCAAAACACAAGCAATCGATTTAGTATTTTAAGACTAGTTGTTCTAGAACTCATATCACTAAGGTAAGGTCATCCCACTATCGTGATGTAACTAACCATCTACGTTTTACACCCTAATAGACTCAACTATCGCAGGTTATTACAAGGTGAAAACATGCATTATTGGTCGAGATTGATTGTTCACTAAACTCCTTAACTAACCTTTCGAATTGTTAAGGTTTCTAGCTCATCGAATACTAGGTCCGGAGATATAACAAGCTTTTGAAAAGTATATCAACCTAAGATCAGTCCCTGGGTAGCTAGGCCAGTTCGTGCTTTGAGTATAAATAAAGATGAAGAATCAATTCTAGAATAAATCTCTAAACGATTAAATACGTAAAAGCATAGAATTAAGAAAGTGCATAGAAATCAAATCAAAGCTAATACTCTAACATGTTTTGCAACACATAGCAGCAAGAGTAAAGCACATAGACAGTATAATTCGTTGATCTATCTAAGCGTAAGGAATTAGATCTCATCTCTTTGCAATAGGGCAAAGATCAATCTATCCTTAAAGGCTTCTAGAATCAAATAAACATGAAGAACAAGAGAAAAACGAAATACATTGTTTAGGTATTGATTTAGGCTATTAAGGCCAGCTGCTTGAGTTCCTAGAGAGGCTAAAAGCAATTATATATAGGGGTTCAAGGAGGCATAAGTCGGTTAGGGTTTCGTCGGGCAAATACGTCTTTTCCGGTCAAAACTGAGGCAATTTCGGTCATGATAAGGATCAGCCTGCGTGACCTGTATTGGAAGCTTCTAAGATGCTTCCAGAAGGTCGGCAAAAGGTCTGGATATCGGCCCATTGGCTGGCCAGGTGCTTGGCTCCATTTTGCACTAACTTCACTTCGAAGGCAGTTTGACATGTCCTCAGTGTTTCGGGTGTATCTTCTAAAGTACAGCTCCAATTGATGAAATTACAACTCCATTGGAAAGATAACTCAAAGGGCTATCACAACACCAAGTTCCATTAAATTCCCAACTGATTTTATCCTCCGTTCTTCAGTGAACTTCTGGCGTATACATTATGTCCAGTAGGAGAATGTGCATTATCTTCAAGATAAAATGACTTGGCTTGGTTCCTTTGACTTGGATGAGTAGCTGCATCATAGATGACACTCTTTTTGCTCCATTTTACATCCTTTTGATGATAAAACCTGTTAAGTCCTTAAAATCTACATATACGAGAAAATTACCTCTTTTGGTCCAAAAGCTTTATTAATATATATAAAAACCATACTAAAATAGATAGAAAAAGTGGTAAAATATAGGGTATATCACTCTACATTGATCGACACATGAAGCAGTGCATCGATCGACACACTGGATACATCGATCGACACATGGTGGTTGTGTCGATCGACGCATGCCTGTTTTGGGTGAACTTGCGTTGATTGTTCGTGATTTGCATTGGTGATTGTTCATCCTAGTATTGTATCAATTTCTTATGCATGTGTGTATAGCCTTGTAGATCGGATGACCGTCTCACTGAGTATTTGTGATAATACTCACGTATCTCTTATAACCATGTGATGCAAGTAAAGACAAGGTCTGATCGTGAAATCTTTGCCGGGAAGAGGAGATGATCTAGAGTCTCGTGTTGGTTGTTTATGAGCTTGTTAGAATTAGAATTGCTAGGATGTTAGTAATTCTGAAACTGGTTAGATTGTGTTATTAAAATTTGAATTGGATTATTGGTATTGTTTTAGTGTTTCAATAAGTATAGGATTATTGAATGATATTGTTGTTAATTGTTGAATTGTTTCCATGCATTGTTATGTTTGGACTATTGAGGATTATTATTTATCATAATAATAATCCGGGTTGAAATTTTTTAATTTTTACGCGTTGGGTTGTTTCAATATCAAATACAACTAAAACGAGACCCTAGATCATTCTCCTCTTCATTGCCATGATCCCACGGTCACACTTTATCTTTACATTCATCACATGGAAAAACGAGATGCGTGAGTATTATCATAAGTACCCAGTGAGAAGGTCATCCCATCTACCGACTATACACACAGGCACGATGAATTATCAAGACATATAATAAATCGATTCCTCAAAATAAACACATAACAAGCAACACGTCTGGTGTCGCTCGACACCCTCCTAGTATCGATCGACATTGGCTGCAGAGTCGCCAGAATCGAACCTTCTCCTCTCTGGTTTGATTCTAGCATGCACTAGGTCGATTCCTGCAAAAACGACATCAACAAAACATACACAACCAGCACATATACACAAGGAGAAATCTTCTAAACCAATCAATCATCCAATTTCACACAAACATCGACATATCTTCACAATCCATCCACCTAGATAAGTCATGGTTACGCACTCACCTTGATTTCTGATTGGGAATTAGACAAGGACATCGATAACCACAAAATCAGACCTTTCACAGCCGAAGAACCTCTGATTTCTTTCTCTTTCTCTCGAAATCAACAACACTCGGTCCCTTTTCGCTCCTATAACCATAAACGAGCCTTAACAAGCCTCCAGGAACAATCTCAGCCAAGATCTCCTCTTATCTGTCTCAATCACAAAAGAAATCATCTCTCAGAATCTGATTTTCGTGCAGAGAAGAGGCTGCTCGTGTTCTTATAGCGAGCCTTAGGGTTTTCCAATCCAAAAATCGTTAACCAAACGATTTAAAATCAAACCGGTCGAACTGACAAATTGTTAGTGTCGATCGACACCACCAAAAATATTCACTTTTTGGTTCACGGGCATTACAACTCTCTCCCACTAACCTAGATTCGTCCTCACATCATGCAATACCATTCGCTACGGTCTCAACCACCTGACCCACCCGACCAGCACCACTTGAGATCAACACTCCTTACCTCTGAGGTTCACATGTAGTCCTATACTTATAACCACGTTTTAGACTTTAATTGTTCCCAACTCATAACCACACCCTTTGCACTCTCAGGAACACGTCCTTTGAGCTATCGGTGCACCATACTCACACCCTCTGGACACATAGTCCGTCGAGTTATCGGTATGCAGGGAAATCCTTACTCTCAATAACATACAGGGGAAATCCTCATCTTCTCGGGAGAAATCCTCATCTCTCAATGAGTTATTCGAGAAAATCTTCATCCCATAGAACAATCAATTCTTAAACGTTAATAAGCATCTCTGACCAGAACTACCTCCTGTGGTCCTAATATGACATTCCACTATCCCGGAATATCTTCCCATCCATGACCAATCCTCATGTCAACTCTAAACAACCCAATTACTCAGGGTGTTTCACTAAAGTCTCCTCAGGCTTGACACCTTCCGAGAAGAATCATGTGCCAATCCTCTGCATCTGCTCCCTCATCTTAAGGTAAGATGGGAGCTCCTCCGCAACCGCAACTCTCGGTTGCACCTCTGTCGCTGGTGGCACCACTGGAGCCTGAGCTGGTACTGCCCTCGGTAACCTCTCCAACAACAACTATAACAGATCCGCCAAACAATCATCTTGGCCCAAGGCTACACTTGCGGGTGCATTCGCATCACCAGCCACACCATGACCAACACCGGTCCCACTAGTCCTCACGCTAGCGCTCACACTGGTCACACCCATGGACCCCTCCTGAAACGTCTGCGAATCTGCCACATGCTCATACGTGGAACTCTGGACCACACTCTCGGCACACTCACTCACCTGTCCCCGACCACGCCCACGACCACCACGACCACGACCTCCACGACCACCACGACCACGACCTCTAGTACCTCTAGCCATCTTTCTCTTCACTTCAAAAATCACAGACAAAAAATACTAGAATATCACCAAGTAAAATAAACACTTATCAAGGAATCTCATTGAAGGCTCGAAGAGAATGATCTAAGACTCACACACAAATTGACTAACTATCACATAATTAATTTTAGCAATTCCATAAATCCTCTTTTGCCCATCCTAAAACCGTAAGGGCTCTGATACCAAACTGAAACAACCCGATCTATTTTTTTGTTTTAACAATTTAAATTCAAATTAATATTCCATAAATATTAATTCTCAATACCAAGCAACCAAAAAAACCAGCGGAAAATCATAAATCAACAAATCCAGCAAATTAACTCAAGTATTCATCCAATAAATCAAACATGATTCTAATTCAACTATTCCAAGAATAACTGGCAACCTAACCAGAAATTCTAAACAATATCAAACACAACAAAAATGGTACCCTAGATAATCCTCCTCTTCATTGCCATGATCCTACGGTCACACTTTGTCTTTACCTGCATCACATGGAAAAATGAGATGCGTGAGTATTATCATAAATACCCAGTGAGACGGTCAGCCCATCTACCGACTATACACACATGCACGATGAATTATCAAGACACACAATAAACCGATTCCTCAAAACAAATACATAAAAAGCAACACACCTGGTATCAATTGACACCCGCCTGGTGTCGATCGATGTCGATTGACACCCTCCTGGTATCGATCGACACTGGCTGCAGAGTCACTAGAATCGAACCTTCTCCTCTCTGGTTTGATTCTAGCCTACATCAGGTCGATTCCTGCAAAACCGACATCAACGAAACACACACAACCAGCACGTATACACAAGGAGAAATCCTCCAAACCAATCAATCATCCAATTCCATACAAATATCGACATATCTTCACAATCCATCCACCTAGATAAGCCATGGTCACGCACTCACCTTGATTTATGATTGGGAACTAGACAAGGACAGTGACAACCACGAAATCAGACCTTTCACAGCCTAAGAACCTATGATTTCTTTCTCCTTCTCTCGAGATCAACAACACTCGATCCTTTTTCGCTCCTATAGCTTTAAAAAGCCTTAACAAGCCTCTAGGAACAATCTCAGCCAAGATCTCCTCTTATCTCTCTCAAACACAAAAGAAATCACCTCTCAAACTCTGATTTTCGTGCAGAGAAGAGGTTGCTCTTGTTCTTATAGCGAGCCCTAGGGTTTCCCAACCCAAAAATTGTTAATCGAATGATTTAAAATACAACAGGTCGAACCGACAAATTGTTAGTAGTGATCGACACCCCCTTGGTGTCGATCGACACCACCAAAAGTATTCACTTTTTGGTTGATGGGCGTTACACATATCATTTTTGTACGTATATAAATATTAGAAATCATATGTTGTGTCATACACGTTTAAATATTACAATCAATTAGAAATAATATTTAATCATTTAATCACATGTTTGGCGTGGGTCAAAATCTAGGATAAAACTAATTATTGAATCAAAAAAAACAATACAAACTTTTTTACCAGTTGCTTCTCTCATTTCAACAAATTAAATATATGGTTAAGATAGTAACATAGGAATTTGGTTGGTCTAATTGAATTGCAGAATCTGACTAAAATTTGAGATATTTTTAAAAATGCCATTTTTAAAGTGCCACTTTTAAAAAATACCATTTTTTCAAAATTATTTATTTTTAGATTAACTATGTTGTATTAGGGTTTAGTTTTGAGGGTTTAAGGTTGTTAGGGGTCAAAACATTTTTTAGGGTTTAGAATTTTAAGTTTTAGGTTTTAAAAATCAATAATTAGTGGTTTTTTTTTGCAAATGACCAATCCATTGTGATATTTTTACAAAGTGGCACACTAAAAAAGGCATTTTTGCAATTGTCCCCTAAAGTTTTGGTGATTTTTGCATAATCTAGCTAAATAACTTAAAATGTAAATGTTAATGGCAGAATCTAGCAGAATATGACTAATTTTTTAAAAATAATTAATTAAATAAACTTTAATAACATTATTTAAACAATTTTGTGTAAAGAAAATAGTTAAATAAACTAATGAAGTATGAATTTATATTTAATATATATTCAAACAAGTTTTTCAAACAATTTTTTCTAAAAATTATTCAAATCATACTTAGTTACTTGAAACACCCAAACACGATTTATTAGTTTGGTAGTGATTTTAAATATCCGAATAATATATCATCTTCGTACTATTTGATTAGTTTTAAAAGAATAGTTCAAATGTAATTTTTTGATATTTTAAATATCTTCAACTACTTCTCATATCCGTTATTATACGATTGATATATTTGTATATCAGTATGTGTAAGAAAAATTGTTGAATTTAACTATATTTAACTGAATTTAGTGGGTTTTTTTTTTAATTGCTGAATATGATGGAATTTTTTTAAAAATATCGAATGGAATTGGTATAATTGCTGAATCTATGTAATTGAATTTTTTTTTGTGTGTTATCATTTGATGAATGTGCTTTACCGACAAAATCTGAGTGGGGGAAAAATAGTGAAGTCTAAAGAGTAATTAAGTCCGTGTCACTTAAAGAATTGCGAAGAAACATTCTGTCCTCGTATTTATTGAGAAGAAACAATGTCACTTTTAATTGCATAACCATGATTGCATTCTCATTAGAAAACATGAATCTTTTCAATAAAACACACTACACACCCACAAACACTGTTTGTGTGGGGGCTCTTAATATCGAGGTGATGTTAATAATTTTGACAGTAAGAGAATGTTGATGCAACTAGAACATATATAAACAAGTAGATCTTTTTGCGAAGAAAAATGAACAACTAACCTGCTAGGTATTATCAACAAAATAGCGTTGAGATGTGTCGGTAGACAAAGAAGACTTTTGATTTTAAAAGGTTGAGTAGTCATAATCTCAGATACTTAATTAAAACATAGTTGCTTGTAAAAGTCAGATTATGAAATGTTTTTCATGGAGGTCAATATAGGATAAATTGGTATATTAATTATTTAAATAGGGATCTCATTCTATATAACTTTAACTTTGGTATCTATCTCTGTATTACTAAATTAGAGAGTGGTCTGTTTTTTATTCTAACATAAATTATATCTTAAAATAGCATAGTTATCTTTTTTTTTTTTTCAACATCAATCTAACACCCGTGAACCAAAATTGGGATTTTTTGGGCAGTGCATCGATCGATTCAGGGTGTGTACGTCGATTGACACAAGTTGCGAATTGAACTGGTTGGTTTAGTTTTTGGCATCGGTTTGCGGAGTGATTTAAGAGAACGCTAGGGTTCGCCTATATAAGTCAGGGAGACGTATTTCTGTCGCATTGTTGGGAGAGAAAAACTGAGTTTCAGAGTTCCAGAGAGAAGAGAAAGAGATCCTTGAGTGTTCTTGTTCCTTAAGGCTAAGAAAAGGCGTGATTGAGGCTTTGGAGGCAGTTCTGTCCAGTTTTAGAAGAGGAGGGTTCGGCCAGTAAGAACAGATCCGATCGGAGCGAAATTTTCAAGTTACGTTTTTCACTCTCCTATCTTGATATAGGAGAAAACGGTTTGTCAATCGGATGTGTATTCTAGGAATTATAATTGTTTTACTGAGAGAGGTTTGTGCAGTGTCGGATCTGCGATTAGTCCACTTCAAAGGAGGATTCCCGTCGAACCAGAAAGATTCAGAGGATGATCCGCATACTGTTGGATAGCTCTCTCTGTCTAATTTCTAGATCAGATTTCTGATCCTGATTTAAGGTAATCTTTGTTCTCAGTGTGCTTTCAAAGTCAGCGTGTTGTTCCTGTTTTCTGAAACCCTAATTTGGTTTAGGAGGTTTTTGGAGAAAGGATCGAGGTTTTGTTGGTTCGTGAGGAAGGGAAGATATAGCAGGGGCTGTAAGTGTCAGAGAGATCTCTTTTCGTAGCTGTTCTTTTCTAGAATCTATCCAGAATTAAAGTGAGTGCATAACCATGACTTATCTGGCTAATCAGAGTATTCATGATGCGTTTGATTGTGAATTGGAATGGATTGATGAATGATTACTGGTTATTTGTTCGTGTTATGTGTTGTTGATTGATCACTTGGTATTGTGTTATTTCTTTATGCATGTGTATATAGCCAAGTAGATGGGATGACCGTTTCACTGAGTATTTGTGATAATACTCACGCATCTCTTTTAACCCTGTGATGCAGGTAAAGAAAAGATGTGACCGTGTAATCAAACCTGTAAAAAAAGATGATCTAGAGTCTCGTTTATTTACTTTATGTGATTGTTTAGAACCGCTAGGTTGCTGGTTTTATGGAATTGAATTGTTAAATTAGTTTTGAATTGGTGATGGTTTGATGGTTTAATCGTTTGATTGTTTTGAGTTGATTTCCGCTGGTTATGTTTGGTTGTTTGTTGAATTGCTAAGTGTTGGGAATTACTATTTATGGGAATACTAATTCGATGAAAAAAAAAGTTGGGTTGTTTCAAGCAATATAACTATTCTACCACTAGTTGGTGATCCAAGCAGGTGGTGACGAACTTACAAAGATAACATCATGATCAACTAGACGCACACAATTCGCTAGCCGATCGGCTATTGAATCTAGATTGCGCGGCATGGCTGCTAAAGAAAAGTAATGAAACCTCTCCTTCATCTTCTAGATTTCTTCAAGGTATAGGTCAAACATCGGTCACTCCTTCGGTGTAGAAACCATCTTCACCAAATCAGAGCAATCTGTTACGAAAGCTACCTCCATCTTCTGTTGATTAAGCATGCATTATGTAGGGATCAGATTCGATCCCAGTAAGATCAAAGCAGGAAATTTACTAAGTATGGAAACTGGGTCAAAAATGACTGTACGAATCCAGTCATCCAATGCCCAATGAGGTGACCAATCCGGCGAGAGTAGTGTGCGATGATGCTCGAATGGTAAGTCTAGGGAGTCCAAGAACACTACTTGGCGAGAAAGACAAGTTCATAATGGAGAAGTGGGCTTGCGGAAGCAGGAAGCCCACAAGTAAAGCCCGTTACGAGGTGAGGTCCAATGAGCGACGAGGTGGGCCGAGCTAAGCAACGCAGCCCACTAGGTTTGGTCGACTTCAGAGAAAGAAAAATCCTAAAGAATAGGAAATTTTTTTGTTTTCCCTTGGGTTTACCTAGCCGACCTAGTCTGCTATAAATACTAATGTAACTCCTTGAAAAAGGAATCCGCAATTCATGACAAAAAAACTTTTGTATTTGAGAGCTTAGCAAGAACAACAATAAAAATCATCTTCAACCTTTTGCTTTGTGATTTCATACCCAGAAGACTCAGTCCTCCTTTCAACCCTTGACAAAGTTAACTGTGCAGGATCCACCATCCACACATTGCATAGCCCATAACAATGCTTTTACCTCCGAGTGAAGGGGAGACATACTTCGTCTCGTATTTTGATCTCCCATTAGAATCGTCGTGCCTTCACTTTGGAATGTGAACCACCCAATTCCAGACGCAGGGTCTGAGTCTTTCCAGGATCCATCAATATAACATTTTAGTCTAGGGTAATAAGGGGGACCTGGTGCAACTGCTAAATCCATAGGGATCCCGTCGGATTCCATAGCATAAGCTTTCTCCCATGCCAAAGCTTCCACCTCCGCATTACGAAGAACGATATTAGGTTCCACATCTATCCCGTGAAAAACTTTATCATTTTGTGCCTTCCAGATATACCAAATTAGCCACAGAAAAAGTCCTTAGCTGATGTCCAGGAGGCACCCGCCATAGCAAAAAATCCATATTAGTGAACACTTCCAATGTCGGAAAAATACCAGGTGCCGTAGGAATGTCTGACAAAGCCTATGTTTGGAAGGCTGGAAGGCATTCAAAGAGATCGTGATTAATTGTCTCCTCCATACCACAGCGGGCACATTGTTAGTCACACCTTATTCCCCGATTATGCAAATTTACGGACACCGAAAGACATCCCGTGAGAACTTGCCATAAAAAAGTGTCGTAGTTTATGTGGGCACTTAATCTTCCAGGATTATGCTTATAGAGCTCTGATATTTGGCCCGGGCAACATATGTGTATTGGTAAACATACTATTGTTTTCTATATGGTACCCCGACTTGACCGTATATTTTCTAATTTTTGTGTGACACCAGCCTACCGAATATGGTATAAGTATAGAGCTTACCGAAATGCTACGAATCATAACTACATATTCTGGGACTATTATCGCATTAATGAGGTTTATATTCCACGTCCTTGTCAGTGGATCAATTAAGTGATTTATCATAAAGGGAGGGGGTAATAGTTACAGGTTTTACAAGTGGTTGCCCGTGGCGGTTGAGCTGGTAGCCAATGATCCTTCTATACGGAGATAGAGAATCTTGATCCAACTCGTTTGATTAGCCATTTTCTAACCAAATTATGGTCTTCCACCCATAAGATGGAAAGTACGAGGTGCCTGAATCCATCAGATTCGAGTTTCGATAATACCGTCCCTTGAACAGTTTGGCAAAAAGGGATTCTAGGTTTTCAATTAACTGCCACAATTGTTTTGCTAATAGTGCCGTATTGAAAGCCTCAATTGTCCAGAAGCCGAGACCGCCATTCTGCTTGTCATGGCATAAGTTTTTCCATGCAACCCAATGCATACCTCTCTGCCCTCCATTGGAACTCCATCAATATTGTGCTACTGCACTGGTTAGTTTCGTTGTTATGGCTTTTGGTAGCCGGAAACTTGACATCACATAGGTTGGCAAAGCTGCCGCCACCAATTTTATAAATACCTCTTTACTCTTTTTTGATAGAAATTTTGAAAATATCATAGTTATCTTATATTTGAATACTACAGTTATATTCGTGCATTGCATGAAATTTCAATATAAAACACTAATTCATTAAATATTAATTTCTATATCTAAAATAAAATAAAATTTTATTTAAAGATTTAACATTTATACAAATTTAGTTTAGCAAGGAAAATGAATTTTCGATCATATATGTTTGGGTCACTGGTAGAAATGTATGTTTCCACCTAATCCTTACATTTGTTTTTATATCAAAAGTTTGTACTAATGGGTAATGGTGTAAACAACATTTTAGTACATATACTGATCCCACGAAACGTTCATTTTTTGTGTGCTTATTCTTTTAGTTATACATTTTGTTTATTCACATGATTTTAATAAAATATTTATTGAAAAAATGTAAAGCATAAACAGATTCAAGAAGGCGAGATACAGATATCCGTTTTGTTCTTATTTCAAAAATCGTTTGTAATGTGATGGCACATACGATTATGAGTCCTGTGATCGATACAACATTAGGAGACTAATTCTGCAACACCCAAAAATCAGAATTATATTTATAAAGTTATATACTATCGGTAAAGATTTAAGTTTCGAAAGAAGAGACAGAAAACGCAGAAAGTGATTGTTGAGAGATTTTTCATTTGGGAGGATCTCAAGATCCTTATATCCAAGTTCTCATGCCTCGAATGGTTCTCTGAGACGAAACGAGCGCACACGTGAGTAATTGGGTCTCTATTCTCTCATCCATGTCAATGGTGTACTCATGTTTTGAATTTCAGTTAAAGTTCACTCATTTATATATCACTATAATTTTTCCCAAACTATCAATGCAAGACTTTTTTCATGTAGCTTATTAAGCGAAGGTTGAGGTTTTCCAAAATCCATGTGTCCCATTTTTTGATAAACGGATAACGTCCATTAATCCAAATAATTATTCCAACAACATGAAGGATAATTAACAGAATCATTTCTTCTTCGTAGCCATCAGTCATCTAGTTCTTCTATACTTATATCACTTCACCTCCAAGAACAAAAAATATATATGATGGTAATGTGAGGCCTAACAAACTCTTCGAAAATGTTGCACCACAGTTTTATAATGATTCTTTTACATAACTATTATGGAAGCATAATAGTTATGTAAAAGAATCATTATAAAAGTTTTGAAAATAACAATACATATGGTGGTAATGTGAATAGTTATCACGATCCTCCTTGAATAGTAAACACAGTTAGTAGAGAAAGAGCCGATAAAATTATAATTGTGTAATCTTGTTTTAGTTTTGGTTGGACCTAATTTACCCAAAGTCTGTGTGGCTAGTATTACATTTTGCAATAATTCCTTCAGTAAAAGAAACCAAACAACACTCGCCAATGATTGCTCCATAGTTGTTACACAATGATTTGTTTATCAAAGTTGATAATATTTAATAAATCAATGATCACGTTATTAAAAAACAAAAATAATAATCGACTTCCGATGGCTCATCTTTAAAACAAAATCCGAATCATTTAAGCTTTCTTATTGACAATGACTAATAATAATAATATACGTTCCCAAAACAGTGTAAACAAACTTGTAATTGAAGCTTATATGATTCTTAAGAAAATATGCTATTTTTTTACCAAATTAACAAATAAATTAACCATGTTTTTAAAATTAATAAATATAGTTTAAAACTAAGTTCTAAGTCCAACAACTAAAATCTAAACTTCAAATTTTAAACTATGAAATTGTTTTTAAAACCCGAAATCTTAATCTCTAACCCCAAAACATCTGATTCTAAACTTATAAACTTAACTGTAACCTTAGAAATCTTTTGTTTTCTTCATTTTGAAAGAATTTACCTATTTTCATTTATTTTTTCAGCATTTTTTTCCTCATCGTTCAATTTATCATCATGACCTATTCTTTGATAATTGACTTATTGGAGCAAAAAACAAATCGATATCACGTTAGTAATGGACAAATGGGATTGTCGTATGCAATACTGCAGAAACGGGACATGAACTATAGCTGAAAAAATAGACAATCCCGTCCTCAGTTAGGTTTTGCTATTTGTATTTTTATTTACAACTGAAATATACAATAGTTTCTTAGAATATTTGCATTTAGTAAATATTTTTCACATCGTTTAACTTTCTACTTTTGAATATTTTTTATAAATCGTAAACGTAAGGCTAAACACAAACGTGATTCCTCTTCATTTCCATTTAAAACTTAAAAAAAAAAAAAAAATTGTAACTTAATTTTGAAAGAAACACACTAGCATATGATATAAACGTTCAAACACACTAGCATATGATATAAACGTTCAAACACACTAGTATATATATAAACTTATGTTTGTCTCATCTGGGATAGTATCATATATAATTTTATATGATTAAACATTATATGATTATAATATCAAAATAAAAATTATATTGCAAAGTTAGGTAGAAATAGACAAAAATACTGAGTCTTAGTTTTCTGTAATTTGATCTAGGTTTTATACTTTTATTCGATATTATGTACATTATATTAATTTTTTAGCCACAAAACATTGAAATGGCTTTCCCCGTCCATGTCGAGAGTGTCAATTCTTAAATAATATTTTCATCAAGACTGAACCGGAAATTTTGGGAATGAAATTGGAGCGAGACTGAATGGAAAGCAACTGGTGATGACTTCTGTCCACTCTCATCATGACATTTTTATTTGTTAATCTTTTTTTTCCCAATAAATTTAGTATCGTCAAATAGAGTTTAATTTGGATCCGGTGAAATTAAAGATGTAATAGTATCAAATGTAGTGAAGTAGAGAGCTTATTTAGCGATCTTGTCGGAGACTTGGTTCTCTTAACATGATCAGAACGAAAGAAGAAGATATGTTCAACTCCTTGGAATGTCTTGATATGTTGTGCGACCGTTACTAATAATTTCATTGGTTAAGGTTGTAGTTTAAGTAATAGTTGTAGAATTAATGTTGTAGCCTTGTAGGTTTCTTTTTATTGTACCGGAAGGATTTTAGCTATGAGTTTTTTAAAAACATAAGTATGATTAGTTAATATTTTTAGTGAATTTGGCCAAGATGAATCAATGAGGAACACATAAACTATAAGAGATATAGCGAGAAAATCATACTAAGGCGAGTACCCATTAATCTAGGGTTTATTCTCAATTGTGTAAATGAATAATTACAAATTTATATGACTCATATATATAAGCTCCAAAATACGATACATGTATGAATAAGATATAAGAAATATTGCTAACCCTAATATATATACTATCTCATTGGAGGCCTTAGTCGCACACACCCTCACATGTTAACGTAGTTTGGACCGTGACCCTATACCAAAAATGTAGGCCCATCAAACAAGCCCAATTTTTCATTTATAGAAAAACTGTCTACAGCCTCATTACAACCAAACTCAATTCTAGTATGGTCATTCCAGTGCTCACTTGAAGTATATTTTTCACATTTTAAGTCATCAAAATTAACAAACTTAAACCTTACTAAAAATCTCATGTATCATCACTTTCATATGCTCTTGTTTACTTTTCTCTTATTTAGCAGTGAAAAGACATGGAAAAACTCAAGCAATGCTCGAAGTTGTTTGTGAGGACTGGCCTAGACAAAATATATGTTACATTCTCCGACGTGTACCCCTTCTCCAATAAGATATCACATGAAGCTGTCAACTCCCTGATCTAGTGAAACCTTACATAATGTGCTTTGTCCAAACATGATACACTTGATTTGTTGTCGGAAAAATATCGCACCCTAACAATCACAGTGTAACAGAACTGTATCTTGCTCAACACCTAACTCTACTATAGATCCTTGAGCTCATAGCGTCCTCCTTGTTTGTCTGTCCCATTGCCAGATACTCATCTTCCATGGCATAAATTGCTATAACATATTGAACCACATATCTCCAATTGACATATCCTCTTCAAATAGTAAATATGTATCTTGTAGTAAACTTTTTGTTATTTAGATCACTTGCATAATCTAAATCATCATATCCCACAAACGAACACACTTCTGATATTCGAACACAATTCCACAATCAGTTATACCCTTCAAATACCTAAGAATCTATTTCACAGCATTCTTATGCTTTCTTCGAAGCTTAGACACGTAAGAGATGACTTGATTAATACCTTGACCCATATCACGTGTCGTGACAACCATAGCATACATGATAACCCTCTAACTTTACCTTGACTATATAATCAGGCGAATATTTATATTTATAAAGTCTCAAATAGTTTGCAAGTGCATAGAACACCGTTGGAGTATTTAGGATCGATCTGAAAGGATTAGAGACTGTATCCTCGAATTGTGAGACTCAAACTTATCTAGAGCAATTGTTTATTTTGTTTTTGGGTTCGGTTCGAAACTCTAAGAAAGACAAAAAAAAAAGTAAACTAAAGCTAACAAATGATTTCAAACTGGTGATGAACACATGGATTAAAATGGTCATAATTTATTCTACACTTAAGATACATTTGCAAACGCTTCTCAACACGATAGATACACATAATAGACTAGTCCATTATTAGTGGTAAAAGTCACTAATGCCTTGATTGGCAAAACATTTAAATGAGTATCATGCTCTTTATCATTAAAACTTGATTGAATAGACAAAGCATTAAGCCGAGCGTTTAGTAACTGCTAATGCTTTTCAAATGCTTTTATCCTCAATGCTCCCAAATAGAGATTTTCTAGAACATTGACCTATAATATTATTAGAAGATATTAAAAAATATTAAATAGCTAATTTTTTTATATATAAGATCAAAAATAAATTATATTAACTTTTATTTATTTTAGTTAATATTTATCATTATTTTATTAGTTTTATAATTTTAAAATAATATCAAAATAAAACAATAAAATTTAGGAAAATATAATTTAAATTTAAAAATATTTAAAAAAATTATGTTATAATTTTAGAAATATATTTATATTAAAACTAAAACCTAATATTTAACATAAGTTTATTTTTCTATTTGTTAAATAGTATTATAATAAAATAATAATTTAATAAAAGAAGAATTAAATAAAAAATGTTGTTATAATTTATGACTAGTATATATACAATGTATTAGAATACATATAAATAAATATAATAAAATAATTTATTTAATTTTATATCTAGTTATTCACAGCTCTGCCAATCACTTATGCATATTAATCAGAGCATATTGCTCCTGCAGCATACTGCTAATGCTAATGCTAATGCTGCTTCATGCTAGTGCTCTGCTATAAGCCATACCAATCAAGGTCTAAGCATTAGCCACAGTCAAGATCAACAGTTAGACATTCCAATATTTGTATTTTTTATCAAAACTTGTCTAAATGTTTCTATATGTGACTTGAAAAAAAAAACTAGGAAAAAGAAGTAAAAGATAAATTATTTTGAACTTGAGTAAGATTTACAATTTGAATTAGTATTGAAGTTTATGTTTCTTAAAAGAAGTTCCATATATTTTTGTTAATATTTTTTATTTCTTTGCTAATTATGTTCAATTAATTCTTTTTATTACTTGTTTAATATTAATAACAATATGTAGACAAATATTTCATATAATGCATATATTTGTTTGACATGAAATTTTTATCTATATTGTTGACATGAAGTGTGTAGAATTAAAATCTGAATTTTAATATGATGGAAAAAAATAAAGGAAATTTTACCAAAAATATCATTTATTTGGCAAAATTTTCGAAAAATATAATTTATTTAAAGACCTTTACAAATGTACCACAATTCACTTTACATGTTTAAAAATGACATTTTTACCCCTAGTTACAATTTATGGTATTGTAAGTCTTTATTGTCCATTACCATAAGATGTTTGTCTACAACCATCCACCACTGTCTTCGTCCTCGTTTTCAACCACAACCACTATCCACAACCGTATATGTCCCTCACTCACCTCCTTATTTGTTTTCGTCCACAACATAATTTATGACTAGTATATATACAATGTATTAGAATACATATAAATAAATATAATGAAATAATTTATTTAATTGTATATCTAGTTATTCACAGCTCTGCCAATCACTTATATATATTAATCAGAGCATATTGCTCCTGCAGCATACTGCTAATGCTAATGCTAGTGCTCTGCTATAAGCCATACCAATCAAGGCCTAAGCATTAGCCACAGTCAAGATCAATAGTTAGACATTCCAATATTTTTATTCTTTATCAAAACCTGCCTAAATGTTTCTATATGTGATTTGAAAAAAAAATAACTAGGAAAAAGAAGTAAAAGATAAATTATTTTGAACTTTAGTAAGATTTACAATTTGAATTAGTATTGAAGTTTATGTTTCTTAACAGAAGTTCCATATATTTTTGTTAATGTTTTTTATTTCTTTGCTAATTATGTTCAATTAATTCTTTTTATTACTTGTTTAATATTAATAACAATATGTAGACAAATATTTCATATAATACATATATTTGTCTGACATGAAATTTTTATCTATATTGTTGACATGAAGGGCGTGGAATTGAAATCTGATTTTTAATATGATGGAAAAAATAAAAGAAATTTTACCAAAAATATCATTTATTTGGCAAAATTTTCGAAAAATATAATTTAATTAAAAACCTTTACAAATGTACCACAATTCACTTTACACGTTTAAAAATGACATTTTCACCCCTAGTTACAATTTATGGTATAGTAAGTGTTTATTGTTCATTACCATAAGATGTTTGTCTGCAACCATCCACCACTGTCTTCGTCCTCGATTTCATCCACAACAACTATCCACAACCGTATATGTCCCTCACTCACCTCCTTATTTGTTTTCGTCCACAACAGCCGTATTTGTTTTTGCCTCCGTTTTTCGTCGACAACCATCATCCACTACCACCTCCGTTTTTGTCCATAACTGCCGCCTCCATCACTGTCTCCGTCACCACTCTCCACCACCTTCTTCATATCACCATTCACCACTTCCATCACCATCAACAAAAAGAGAGAGAGAAAAAGGAGAAAGAGAAAGAGAAAGAGAGGGTGAGAGAGAGAAAGAAGCATGACAGGGAGAGGAAAAGAGAGAAAGAGAAATTTAGGTAATTTATTAAAGGGAGTGTAAAATTATCTTTTGATATGAAGAGAGAGAGTTGTTGTAGATTTGTAAATTTTTTTGACAAAATGGTATTTTTAGCAATTTCTCAAAAATAAATATGTTGTATTATAAGATGAAGGCTATAGAGTTAAAATCCGATTTAAAAAAAATACTATTATAATCCAAAAAATGCACATATTACCAAACAGAAGCTAAATATTTACATAAATAAAATAAACATATATATTTTTTATCATTTCAAAATATAACATATATTTTCGGAAAAAACTATTATATTGTTATTAATGCATGGTATGATTATCTCTTCTAGGGAATAAATCATTTTTTGGTTGTTAATGAATCCTCCAATTCATGATTTTAGCAAGGAATTATGCTTTTTTTGTTTCTATATATTTTCACTTGAGAGAGCTGAGTTCCAGCAAATTCTTGGAATTTTTATCCAAGGATGAGCCGCTTTCTTTGGTGCTGGAGGAGGTGAGAGCACTGATCTCACCTATCCGCCACAAATACTTAGCTCCTCGAATATGAAGTCAATTCTCTTTTTAGGAGCTGGTGGAGGAGACGCCGGTGTCTCATCCTCCATGGATCTCTCCCTTTTGCCCTTGGATCGCTTTTTCTTTTGGGCGTCTGGTTGCGGAGGAGCTTGTTCCGCCTCAGTGCCTTCTTTTGGTTTTTTGGACTCGACTCCTTGCTCAAGGGTTGCTCGCAAGCCTAGTAGGAAGCGACATTCCTCTGTTGAGTGTTCTTTTTTCTTGTGATGGGTGTAGAACTTGCTTACATCGTACTCAGATTTCTTTGTTTTAGCCCCGTCGATTGCGAAGGCTTGCTAGGCTCTGCCGTACCCCTCTCTCTTGGTAAATTTCTTTGGAGGTTGCTGCCCTGAAGGGTTAGTGGTTTCCTTGTATCTTTCGGCCAAGGCAGCTTTTTCCTCTTCGAGGGTTGCATAGAGAGCTGTACAGTGTAGCGCATTGTCTAGTGGCATGGTTATGTGGATCGTCAGCTCCTCTCAAAACCTTGACGTGTGCCACAGGCCGTTTTAGTGCCCCTAAGGTGACTACCTTGTTCAGGTGGGCTATCATGGCTTTGATTTCCTTAAATCTCGCGATTTAGCTCGGTCGGGGCTCGGTTGGTCCTTGGGCTAATAATGTCTAGAGGCTGGCTTTCGAGGCCCTTGTTTCTATAAACATGGAGTATTACTTGAGGAAAGCCGCTATTAGCTGATCGAAGGTGCTTATTGAGCAGCTGTCCAGCCCTACAAACCATTCAAGGGCTGGCTCCGCTAGGCTTTCCGCGAACAAGCGGTAGTGTCCGGTTTTTCTTTCCTCCTCAAAGAAATGGGCTCGGGTTACTGCCAGCCTAAACGCCCTAACGTTTGCTTTTGGATCGCTGTTCCCGGAAACTTAATCTTCCCAATGTCTTTGATCAGTGTCATTGAGATCCGATCTGTAGAGGGGGGCCTCCGAGTTTTCTCGATGGTCCGCTCTATGTCCGAGATTGAGCTTATCGTCCGTTGGATGCAGTATCTCATGAATCACAGTTCGACTTCGGTTTGTTCAGCGTACCGTTGGAACATATCGTTATCGATTGTTTCTGCGGTGTCTAGGTGGGCCGTAGATGTTCTTGTCTGGGGCATAGCTTCTATCCACCCGGCTAGAGTGTTTTGAAAATTTTCCGAGCGCGGCGAAGGTTGAAAAGGCTGCTCGTTGGTTCACGTAGAGTCGTTGCGCGAGCTTGGACCAGAAATGTCCACGGTCATGGTGGTTGCGCTAGTTGGGGTGGCGAAGATCCCTGAAAAGTTTAACACGGGATACTGCGTACGTGCCGATGTCACGGACTGCGTACGTGCCGATATCGCGGACTGCATACGTGCCGATGTCGACCCACGTACGTGTCGATTTTAATCCATGTATGTGCTAATGTCGACCCCCGTACGTGCCGATGTCGACCCCCGTACGTGCCGATGTCGACCCACGTATGTGCCGATGTCGATCCATGTATGTACCGATGTCGACCCACGTACGTACCGATATCGTGCTATAATGGTGCCTATGTCAAAGTCCCGTATGGTGCCTATGTCAAATCTCGTATGGTGCCTATGTCGAATCTTGTTTGGTGATCTCGTATGGTGCCTATATCGAAGTCCCATATGGTGCCTATGTCGAATTCCGTATGGTGCCTATGTCGAAGTTCCGTACGGTGCCTATGTCGAATCCCATATGGTGCCGATGTCAACTTCCGTATGGTGTCAATGTCACAATAAAATGGTACCGATGTCAAGACTTGAAGCGTGCCGAATTGAAGATCTTACGGAGTCGATGTCGTGCTACGTAGTGGTGCAAATGTCGTGCTACGTATCGGTGCCGATGTTGATCATGGGTGGTGCAGATGTCAATCATGATGGTGACGATGTCGAGCACAGCGGTGATGATGTCGAGCATAGCAGTGTCGATGCCATGGAGCCGATGTCGATATACGATATGCACCGATGCCATTCTGGTATGCACAACGATGTCATGCCTCGCAAACCGAAGTCGACCGATGCGTACTGGGTTTAGTTGATATCGTATCAAGGTCGACTCGACTAAGCAATAACGGACCAAAGTGGCACACGTCAAAACCAATGAGTAAGCAGCCGACTTAAGCAGTCCTAAGAAGAATGGAAATTGGAAGAAAATGGGGAAGATTTCCATTATCATTTAGGAATAGACTAGCCGGCTTAGATTACTATATATACTCATGTACATCCCTTGAGAAAGGGATCCGAAAATCAATTCACAAACACTTGTACGCTAAAACTATCTTAACAGCAATAAAGCAGTTTTCTTTACTTTTGCATTGGTTTAAACTTTATAAATTCAGTTCTCTACAAAAATCTATACAAATTTTGATTGTGCTAGTTTCGACTCCTAATAAATTTTAAATTTGTTTTTATTTTTGGATTTTGAATGTTTTGTGTCTTTCAAATTTAACTCTCCCTTAGTTTTTGGTCTATTAATATTTTATGTTTGCTGGGTAGATTTACACCCACCAAAGTAACTTGGACAGGCAGCTACAGAAGAATGAGAGCTTTATTACCAAACAGCAACCAATGCAGAAGAACACAAATATGCAGGAAATGCGTAATCTTGAAACTTTTCTCCATCAATCTTGCATTCCGACCAATCTATATGCTCAACAAACACAAAGAAAATCAGCTGTAATTTTATATGCTCATAAAACGAAATTGTAAAATTCCTTAATGTTAAAAAATAATCAGCAGTAACAAAATTATAAAAACTCAGAAAACTTGAGATCATTAGCAACAAGATACCAAAAGGTGCCAAATATGATACTTTCTAATACAATTATCAATTCATAAAAATGTTTCAACGCTACGAATACAAACAAAGCAGCAAGCATCGTGCATGCAAGGTGAAACGACCCAACCCGTAAAATTTAAAATTTTTCCCTTTCACATTATCATTATCACAAATAATAATCCTCAACGGGCCAACACAAGCAAATGCGGAAACAAAACAACGGTTAAACCAACATAACATTCAGTAAATCTCATAATTTACTAAATCTCTTACCAATTCCAAATTCAATTCCAAAAAAAGTAACAATCTCAACAATCGAGATGAACAAATCACAACGTTCCAGAATCACTACATCCTAGCAATTCTAACACAGCCATGAAATTCGAGACACTAGATCATCTTCTCTTCCCGGCCATGATTCCACGATCACATTTTGTCTTTACCTGCATCACATGGCAAAAAGAGATGCGTGAGTATTATCACAAATACTCAGTGAAACGGTCATCCCGTCTACAGGTTATACACACAAGCATAAGAATCAATAAAATACCAAGGTGAACACACAACACGCAAAGCACGAATAAAACACACAGATTCGCCTCAAACAGACATGCGTCGATCGACGCAACCACCATGCGTCGATTGATGCATCACCAGTGAGTCGATCGACCCGCAACCCCGGTGTCGATCGATGCACTGTCCCGTGTGTCGATCGACGCAACATCACAGAATCCAAGATCGAACCTATCCTCTCACGGATCGATCATGGATCGAATTACATAAATCCCTGCACGCAAATCAACATGAAAACACACCAAAACAACACAACAATCGCATTCTATCAACCTTTTACCCAGATAAACCTACAGTCACGCACTCACCTCGATTCTGGAAGGAAATGAATGAGGATTCAGGAAGAACACGAAGAACAGAGTCTCCAAATCCGAAAATACACACACCAAACGTGTAGCCACAGACCCCAACACACTCTTGATCCTCATAAACACGAACTCAAGCCTCCAAAGTTCACGAACAAATCAGAATTCTCCTGGAACACCAAAAATCTCTGATTTCACTCTGTTTTTCTGCCAAAACCGGCCAAGAACAAGTATGTCCCCTTTTTATAACCCAACCCTAAGGTACCTAAACAGACCCGCCAAACCGAACAATTAAAATCAAACCGGTCTGGTTCAATCCACCTTGCGTCGATCGACGCACACCACCTGCGTCGATCGACGCACGACCAAAATTCACAAAAATTGGTTGGTGGTCGTTACAATTCTCCCCCACTAACACGGATTCGATCTCGAATCACGCGACACCGTCACCTTACGGTCACATCCGATATCACACTCTGACCACCCTGGCCAGCTCCATAGATATCCACACTCCTAGCAATCCGGCCAGCACTACTCCAGATCACACCCAATCCATGAACTCACCTAGTCTTACACTAGTCACATTACACCGTCTCCCACGGCTGTAATCCTGACACAACCCGGTCAGCATTCCCTGAGATTATCCCCCGATCTCTGAAGCTTATCCAGCTTCATCACATAACACCGTCTCACTACGGCTACCTTCCTGACCAAACCCAGTCAGCACCACCTGAAATTCATTCCCGATCCGTGAAGCTCATCTAGTCTAATACTTACGATCATGCAACAGACATTATTGCTCATAACTCATACTCATATACATATACACCATACCAACTCTAAGGATCGTCACCCCTTGAGTCATTGTATGCAGGGAACCCACTATCCCCTCGAGAGAACCACCATCCCTCAAAGTATAAGTAGGAAACCCACCATCCCCTAGAGAGAACCACTATCTCTCGAGTATATGCATGGAACCCACTATCCCCTGGAGAGAACCACCATCCCTCAAGTATATAAAGAGAAAGGGAACCCACTATCCCCTGGAGAGAATAACCATCCCTCAAGTATATACAGAGAACCCACTATCCTCGGGAGCAATAATTTGCGGCGTGCATCATAAGCACCTGTTGACCAAAATCGCCTCTCGTGGCCCATCATGACATCCCTGATCCCAGAATATCATCTCATCCATGACCCCCACTAGGTCATTCGAAACAACCCCACCTGGTGTTTTATTAGAGTCCCTGGAAAGAGCCGAGTCCTAATTCACATAAGACCTCGGTTTCCAGACTCGTCCTAGAAAAGAGATGGGTTCTAACTCACATAAAACCTCTATCTCCCAGCACCATCTAGAGAATAGACAAATCCTAACTCACATAGAACTTCCATTCCAAGATACTCATCCCTGGCAAATGGACAAACTCTAACTCCCATAAACTTCCATTTCCAGCCATCTCATGACCCCACCAGTCATCACCACACATGACTCCACTAGTCATCACTACTCATAACTCTACCAATCATCACCACAAGAACTCCCGTCTCATAACACATTTAATAAGGAAAAACTTATCTTATTAAATTTCAACAATGTATAATCGTTACAATACAAATGAAAAATATATCCAACTCATAGTAACATGTTATCACAGACTCTAAAAACTACAAAAAGACACTCAAGCCACCACTTGCTTCTAGAACCACTTCGAGAACTTTATCTTCATCCTCACTTGTGGTTCCCAAGTCTCGTCCTCAATACCGTCACAGTCCCACACGACTCTCACCAGCGGTATCCTCTTCAGGCGCAACACCTTGACTCTCCTCTCGAGAATCCTCAAAGTCCTCACCGCCAACGTCCTGTTGGGCTGAAGATCCTCCGGAATTCTAGCCAACACCTCCTCAGACTCATGCAGACACTTCCGTAGCATTGAAACATGGAAGACCTTAGAAAAGCCTTCATACTCTGAGGTAATTCCAACCGATAAGCTACTGGCCCGACCCGCTCCACAACCTTAAACGGACCCATAAACCTCGGACTTAGCTTATTCTCTAAAATGGATATGTTAGGACCCCTCAACATCGCTGCCTTGAGATACACCAGATCTCCCAGCTCAAATTCCAGCTTTTTCCTCCTCTTATCGGCATAACTCTTCTGTCGATCCTGAGCCTCTCTCACGTTCAGCCTCAAGACACGAATCTTCTCCGTCGTCTCCTGAACAAAATTTGTACCAAACATGCTCCTCTCCCCCACTTGGGTCCAGCATAATGGTATACGACATGGCCTCCCATACAGAGCCTTATATGGAGCCATCTCAATACTCACCTGGTAGCTATTATTGTACGTAAACTCTACCAGGTTCAGATGATCCACCTAATGAACACCATAATCCAGCACACACATCCTCAACAAGTCCTCCAATGTCTGAATCGTTCTCTTAGACTGCCCATCCGTCTGAGGATGATAAGCCGTGCTCATATGCACCTTAGTACCCATCTCAGCCTGGAATGCCATCCAGAACTCTGAAGTAAACCTCGGATCCCTGTTTGACACAATACTCGCTGGCACCCCGTGCAACCTCACTATCTCCCACACATACTTCTTAGCTAATACCGACGCTCTGTCGGTCTTCTTGATGGCAAGAAAATGTGCTGACTTTGTCAGACGATCCACAATTACCCAAATCGCATCATAGGTCTGCAACACTAGCAACCCATCAGAAAGTCCATGGTAATCATGTCCCACTCGGAACTTGATGCTCAACCCTCACTAACTGGCACACGTTGCACGCTGCAACCCAGTTAGTAACATCTCTCTTCATCCCAACCTAGTGATAATACCACTTCAGATCGCGATACATCTTGGTCGCTCCTGGATGAATAGACAATATGCTCAAATGAGCCTCCCTTGGGATCTCCTACCTCAGATCCTCGTCATTGGGTACACAAACCCACCCGTTCACAAGTATCGTCCCATTCGCCGAGACCAGATACTCCGAACCTGCAACCTTAGAAGCATCAATCAAACCCGAATAGATCTGCTGGCATCAAATCTCCCGCCACCAGAACATCTACACCACGAGCCCACCCGAAAGTAGCTAACGACTTGCCACTCGCAACCTTAACTACTCCCGGTTGCTCATCGAAATCGCTTCGGATACCGCTGCCCTCCGCATACTTTGGAGTAATGAAGCTATTCGTAGGTCCCGAATCAAACAAAATGTGGGACTCACATCCGCCCACAACTAAGGTCCCTGCACAAATCCCATGTACTTAAGAACTCTAACACTCTAGCACAGACCCACAATTTCAAAATAGACTAAAATTCAAACACCATAATTTAACAAGGCCAAGTCTGAAAATTACTTGTGATCGGTATGGCGCTAGGACCACCCGCCTCCACCGAAGTGAACACCTGCGGTGCCGCTGAAATCTGAGCCAATCTGCTGCGGTCTAAGACACTTGGGCTTGATATGCCCCCGCTCTCTGCAGTGGAAGCACACCTGAGCACCCCGCGTCTCACTCCTCTTCGGAAAAGTGGCCACCTTGTGATCCATGCTCCCGCACCCGAAGCATCTCGGACCACCCTGTCCTCTCTGACTGGACCCTGAAGTGCTCTCCCACTTCCTCTTCTGTCCCTACACAGGCATGCGGCCCTTGCTCAGACCCACCTGCTGTTGTGACCTCTTCTGCTGCTACACTGGCGGACTAACCACCATAGCCTACTCCCTGAGGTCCTCTTTAATCGCAGCAGTTGTCTCAACCAGCTCCGCCCTCGTGGCGAACCTACTCGCTCTACAGCGAGTCCTCAAATCAGCTCGAAGTCCCCTTAAGAACCTCTTCACCTGGGCCTGCTCGCCCTCCATGCCTCTACTCGCATGCAACAGAAGTCGACTGAACTCCGCGTCGAACTCCCTCACTGACCGGTCTCCTTGAGCCAACTCCAGAAACCTTAGCTCCAACCGATCCACCGTCTACTGCGGGAAATACTTGGCATTAAACTCAGCCAAGAAATGCTCCCAGGCCATCTCAGCCTACCCCGTCTTGGCTTAACACCTCTCCACAGAGATGCGCATCACCCTCCAAATAATGCACCGCCAGATCCACCCGGTATCCCTCGGGACACCTAATAGAGCGAAAGTTATGCTCCAATCTCAGCCGCCACTCATCGGCCACCTCAGGCTTGGCACCACCCGAGAAAACCCGGTGCCAATCCTCTGCATCTGCTCCATTGTCCTAAGGTAGGATGGAAGCTCCTCCGCAACCACCACAACAGGCTGCACACCAGCCACTCCCGGCTGAACTTCAGCTACTCCGTCTGACCACCTGCAACACCTGGCTACACACCAGCCCCACCTGGCTGAACACTAGCCACTCCTCGCTACACTTCAGGAGCCTGATCTGGAGTCGGCACCCCACCTGGTAACCGCTCCAGAATCATCTGTAGCAAAACTCGCTAAGCGATCATTTCGATCCTGGGAAACACCTGCGACAGCCCACCACACCACCAGCTACACCGGGACCCACTTTAGCCCCTCCAACCCTCACGTTGGTACCCGTAGCGGCCACACCCACGGAACCCTCCTTAAACGCCTGCGAATCAGCCACTTGCTCCTGCGTGGTCTCCTGGGCCACACTCGCGGCATCAGACTCCACCCCGAGTCCCCGCCCGCATCCACGCCCGCTGAAATAACCCAACCCGTAAATTTTAAAAATTTCCCTTCTGGATTATTATTATCACAAATAATAATCTTCAACGGGTCAACAACACAACTGCGGAATCAACAAACAATAACCAATAACAACATTCAATAAATCTCATACTTTATTGAAACCCCTTAAACCAATTCAATCCAACAATACCAAATTCAATAAAACAAGTCAACAACCAATCCAACAAGATTTAGAATCACTAGCAAAACTACAAATTCAATAAACGATATCAATCAATTGAGTCCCTAGACTATCTTCTCTTCCTCGCCACGATCCCACAATCACACCTTGTCTTGACCTGCATCACATATTTATACGAGATTCATGAGTATTATACAAATAATCAGTGAGACGGTCATCCCATCTACAAGGCTATACACATAAGCATAACAAAATTGATACAATACCAGGATGAACAAGCAACAAGGCAAAGCATGAACAAACAACACATGTTCGCCAAAACTGGCCATGTGTCAATCGACACAAGCACCGTGTGTCGATCGATGCACTCTGTGTTGATCAACACAAGTCCCTGTGTCGATCGACGCATTAACACATAACCTGGAAATCGAGCCTATCCTCTCATGGCTCGATTCCAAACGATTCACCTGCACAAATATACTCAAAACAACATGAAATCCACCAAACAACAACAATCAAATGCATCCTATCAAACCCTTTACCCAGATAAGCCATGGTCACGCAGGCACCTCAGATCTGGAAGGAAAAAGGATGATAAAAGGATGAAAACCATGAAGAACGACTCCCCAACACCGAGATCTACACTCTTCTCACGAGAAATCACTCCAAGAACGATCTCCCAAACCTCCCAGACGAATCTCCTCTCACAAATCTCTCGGGAAACTCTCTGGAACTTTTCTAGAAACTTTCTAGAACTCTCAAAGTCCCAAAATGCGGCCACACCCCTATTTATAGGGAAGCCCTAGGGTTTAACCCTAAACCGGCCCACAAGCCGATACTTAAATCGAACCAATCCAGTTCTATTTAACTTGCATCGATCGACGCACACCACCTGCGTTGATCGACGCACGACCACAAATCAGATTCTTGGTTCGCGGTCGTTACACTCACCACGTCCACCACGGCCTCTACGGGCCCCACGACCTCTACCTCTAGCCACCCTAGCCATCACTCTGCACAACTGATATGTTCAAATTCACCCTGAGCTACTCTTTTAAATTAAGATTTCAAAGTAGTACTTAGGGATCGAATCCACAGGGAATCGCAAATCACACAAATGATTATGAATTCAAATTATGCTAAGAAAGTATGTATGAATGTAAAGTAAACGGCAAAGTAAACAAGTAAATGATGATAAATGTTCTTATAATCAATTAGACAAAATAGTTAGGCTATGGGTAATTCTCAGGTATGAATCAAAATCTAAGGATAAAAGACTATCACGATTTTATTAAGTTCAGTCCTAGAACTCAAAACACGAGTGTAAAACAAATCAACTTTCGTTGTAGAGATTATCTATGACTAAACCCTGAATTCCAAATTTCTTTGAAAATTCAACAATAAAGTCAAGCATTAAAGTTCAAGTTTGATTATTCACAAAATCACTAAGCCAAATTTCTTTGCGAATAGATAATTTTGCTCATCTAAAATTAGGTGAGGTTGTTAATAATACTTTCGCATCTATTAAATCAACTTAGGGTTTCCAATTTCAGTTGACAATCCTAAAATCAGAGTTAAAGCAATTTAGATGAAGAACAAATGGATAAATCCCAACAGTATTCAATCCTAGCAATTTCTCATCAATCCCTTGAATCTCCAAAACTTAACAGGCAAACTACTTAGACATATGATATATCATGGTTTTTACCCGTTTTCGACCATGATATAAGTCCTTTTAATAGAGTCTTTTTGGTATTTTTCGGGTCTTATGGAGTCTTTGTAGGTTAATGGGCGATTGGAGCTTAATGGGAGCTTTTTGCGCATTTTGGAGCATTGTGAAAAGAAGAGCCAAAGTGACCAAGTCAGAGACAAACTTTGGAGCTTATATCGATCGACACAAGACATGTGTGTCGATCGACACGCATGTCTGATATGAGAAGAGGTTGAGTTTTCAAGTTGTGTCGATCGACACGGATACTGTGTGTCGATCGACACGCTCATGCCAACCGTGAAGATTAAAGAATTTTTTCTTTTGTCCAAGAAGCCCAGACGTTTACAGAAAAGCCCAATCCGATTTTTAGACATTATATATAGTTTTTCTTTATGCTTTTATGTTTACATCTTGTTTTTAATTGAGACTTGGAGAGAGAGAGATTTGGAGAGATTTTGGGAGAGATTTCTAGACTTCAGACTTTCATCGATTTCGAACCCTTTTGTATATCTATCTCTAGTTTTTTATGCAAATCATTTATCTCATGATGTTTTCTTCATCTATGTCTGAGTAGTTTGCTTGTTAGGTTTTGGGAAATTCAAGGGTTTGATGAAAAATTGTTAGGATTGAAACTCTGTTAGGATTTATCTTTTTGTTCTTCATCTAGATTGCTTTAACTCTTATTTTAGGATTGATCAACTGAAATTGGAAACCCTATGTTGCTTTAATAGATGTGAAAGTTTTATTAACAACCTGACATAATCTTAGATGAGCAAAATTATCTATTCGCAAAGAAATTTGGCTTAGTAATTTTGTGAACAATTGAACTTGAACTTAATGCTTGATTTTATTCACTAAGTTTACAAAGAAATTTGAAATTTAGGGACTTAGTCATAGATAATCTCTGCAACGAAAGTTGATTGGTTTTATATTCGTGTTTGAGTTCTAGAACTACGTTTAATCAAATCGTGACAGTCTTTTATCCTTGATTTCGATTCATTCCTACGAATTATCCATAGCCTAACCCTTTGTCTCATTGATTACTAGAACCTAAATCTCAATCTGTTTGCTTTGCTTTGTTATTTTTATTTCATTCATACATATTTACTTAGCATAATTTAAATTCATTAGTCTTTTGTGTGAACCGATTCCCTGTGGATTCGACCCCTAAATATTACGACGATCTCTTAATTTGAGGGAATAGCTCAGGAAATTTTTAGCATATCAACATAGACGATGAAAACATTATGAATGAACAAAATTGCATAAAAAGATAGAGAAAATGATACAAAGGATTCGAAAGCTGATGAAAAACAAGTGCAAATTTGTCTCCCTAAAAGCTCTCCAAAATCAATCTCTCTTTGTCTCAATCAAAAAACAAGATGTAACCTAAATAATGGCTAAAAACAAGAATAAATAGGTCTAATCACGTTTTTGGTTCAATCTCTATGACAAAATCAAATTAAAATAGGAAAAACTGCAATTTCCTTTTTTTCCAGCGAATCGGTCGGTTAAAGACAAACTGACATGTCGTCAATAAAACTTGTATACCTTTCTATCCAACCGTTGGAATAACCTCAAATAACTTCTACTCAGAAGCTAACTCGATTCTCTATATTGTGTCAAATTTTCAGGTCGATCCATTGGTGGAAAGTTCTCCAACGAGTGCCAAACATCTGACCTTTCTGTAGTTTTTCTTCTCGTCAGACATATGCGTCGATCGACGCACCCCTGTTGCGTCGATCGACGCAAGGCAAAAATATTGAATCTAAGTTGATCGCTTTGGCTTCTCTTTTTACGATGTTCCAAAATGCTCCAAAAGCTCCTATTAATCTTTAATTGTCCATCAACCTATAAAGACTCGAAAAATACCATGATATATCAACTCCCCCAGACTTAGCCTTTGCTTGCCCTCAAGCAAAACATAAACTAAGAATGTGAAAGAGGTTTGAAAACACAGAAACTTACTTTCCCTTGGAGCACCAAACTGACCCTTTCAACTTGTAATCCACATAATGCAAAACCAACCCAAAACCAAACCACCATGTACTTCTCCACAGACATTCGCAACCTCCCAAATTCATCCACGACTTCTCAACAAAATCCGCAAGTCATCATTGCTGGGTCTCATCAATGATCTCAATGCCAAGAACTTTCTGCACTTATTCTCATACTACACCATGACAAATCAACCATACAACTCTTTGTACTCTTTTTCCTCCCCGATGCTTATTCGATTCTACACTCTCTTTTTTTTATGAGCCCAAAAACAATGCTTTCACTAATGTTGTTCCTTGTGAGGAGACAGGGCCGTGAGACTGCTCGTCCTCTACATCCATTCTACGAGACTCAGACTGCTGCTTTTGAGCTTTGAGTGATCATCTCTTGAGTAATAACTCGGTGGTTTTCTACTCGAAAAGAATCGTATCATCCTTTTCTTCTTCTTTTTTTCAAATGAATAAAGGAGAGGAGTATCATCACTTTCTACACATGTTGCATTTGTCAAGCCCCAAACACATCAATCACAAAGGATATCGTTGAATCAGCTCGAACTTGGCGGGTTATGCTGGAAATAACAGACGTCTCCAGTTAACTGGTCAGCTTTTGGATTTTTTATTGGTCTGACTTTAAAATCAATTCTGCAAAAATGGTCACTCATGTGAAAAAGACAATCCACTAAACCAAGAGAAGAGTCATAGTTTCCAACTGTTTTGACTCAGTAAACCGGCAATTTGACTCAGAAAACAAACCAAAACAAAGAGAAGCACATTAGTAGTTTCCTCCCCCAGGCTTACCCAACACTATCCCCAGTGTTAGAAAATCATGAGTTCAGGAAAAAAGAAAAGAAAATTGAGTACACAAACTGAAAAAGAACGAGAACTTACCTGCTGTAGGGTGCGTCGATAGATACGAGTAGTGTGTGTTGATCGACAGACCAGTGTTTGCTTGTCTCGTTTTTTTTTTTTTATGAATGAACCTGAAACACTTAGAACTAAAACTAAAAGTTAGTTAGCAAAGGGGAAAAACAAACTAAAATATGTAGACTTACCAGTGGGTTGCCTCCCACTAAGCGCTTGTTTTCAGTCTTTAGCTTGATTGTGTCAGGGCTCAGGCTTTGAGTTGATCGGTGAAGGGAACAACACCGGGAAAGAGCTTCATAGTGTTTCCCACCATCTCTTGGATAACTACCTCTCTTCACTCCCTTAACTCCAAGGGGATGATGATTATGAACTTAGAGAAAGGTTTGGGGCTCCCTTTGCGCCTCACTTTATGGTCGGTCAAGACTCCATCAGATCGCGGAGAGGTAAGAGTCAAAGGTAGAGCACATGGGATCTTCTTCGTGTCATCTCCAAGGTCTAAACTCGGATTTCCTCCATGAGTAACAACCATACAAGAAGTCTCCTTGACATGAACTACGGGGTAAAAGACATTCTTGTTGATCTTGGAGAATGGAATTCGCTGATTAGGAAAATCCACAATCGCACCCACAGTGGCAAGGAAGGATGACCCAAGAATCAATGGTTTCTCGCTGTCCTTCTTCATCTCCATCACGTGAAAGTCCGCAGGAACAAGACAATCTCTTACTTGAAGGATTAGATTCGGAATGAAGCCTTTTGGAGTTGTAGAAGAAGCGTCTGCAAACTTGATAGATGCCTTTGGAGGTCCTCAATCAAGAATTCCTAGCTTCCTTACAACGACCATAGACATGACATTCACATTAGCACCCGTGTCACAGAGAGATTCCTTTAATTCCATACCTTTGACTGAGCATAGAATAACAAACTTCCCTTGATTCGCTAGTTTGGGTAGTTTCCTCAGCGATGGTTGAGCATGTTTCTCTGGAATCATATTTTGAATTGCTACACTGACTTGTTCAGAAAGTATGGCAGCACTTTCCTCAAGACTCAAGTTCTGGCTAGCCATCTTCTTCACACACCTTCTGACCACTAGAGAAATTCTTACAGCATCAAGCAAAGGAATCTCCACAATAAGCTTATCCATGATAGCTTTGCATCTAACATCTTCCAGCTCTTGTCTAGATCTCTCTGAGTTCCTAGGAAAAGGTATCTTAGGCTTGTACACTCGCTCCTCTGCGTTGGCCGAAGGTTTTGATGCGTCTGGACTCGTCTGGCACTTGCATCGATCGACAGAGGGGCTGTGTGTCGATCTTTTGTCGACCTCGGTTGATGCATGTCCGATTGCGTAAAATCCTTCGTCGAGATTTTTGACCTGTGTCGATCGACTCATGGGCTCTGTATCGATCGACACAGAGTCTGTAACATAAGTCTCGTCTCCTTCAACCTCCTCTTGAAGCTTCATGAGTTGCTCTGCAGTAAGACCCTTCTCCAAAGCTGGTTTAACCTCTTTTTCACACCCCAAAGTGATCGAATTGGCAAAAAGTTTTGAATTCGTTTCCGTCCTAGCTGGGAGAAATCCCTCTTGCCTTCGAATATTCTCAGCAGTTTAAGCAACTTGAGATGCCTTTGAATATTCTAGTTTCTTCAGATGAAGATTGAGAGCCTCAATTTTCCCATTCAGATGAGTGTATATGGCATCCATCTTCTTATTGAAACTGACAGTCATCTTCTCCTGCCTTTCTAAAAGCTGCTCAAACAAAGATTTTGTATCATTATTTGAAGACTTAGCTGGTGGTGCCTGGTAAAAACAAGAACCATAATTTCTTTGGTAGTTTTTGCTCTGAAACGGCTTTTGGAATCATTCTTGTGATACCCTAGCAGATTACCAAATCTCTTACCCTGATAACCAGTTCCATTGATGTAGTTCACATCCTTTTCTTCTGACTCGAAAGTTTCCACTTCTGCAGCAAACTGAACTGATTTCTTTCCCACTAGAAGGCTATGCATAGGATCTATCTTGGCTTTCACTTTAGCAATCTGACTTTCATCCGTGTTCCCACCAAGCTTCTTCCTTTCGAAGTCTGCATTCTTGGTACTATTGCTAGAAGCCAAGTTCTCGATAAGCACAAGTGCATTTCTCGCAGCATCTAGAGCCATCTGGTACCTCCAATCAACCCCCCCTGAAGAAAATAACCATCAGTTGAACATCGCTAAAACCATGATGAGGACAACCTCTCTGATAAGACTTAAATCGCACCTAGGAAGCCTTGAATGCTTCAGTCGGTCCTTGCTTGATGTAGAAATCTTTGTCCTCAAGTAGTCAGCAATCTTGGTATCATCAAAGAAATTGTTAAGGAAAGCATTCTTGGTATCCTCCTAAGTAGGCAGCGATCCCGGCTCCAACAGTTTCAACCAGTAAGCTGCTTTTCCACCAAGAGAGTAGGGGAAAAGCTTGCAGTAGAGATAGTCGCTCGACACTCCATTAGCCTTAGTGCTCGATACAAAATCCTCGAACCTCCCAATGTGGTCCATGGGATGCTCAGATGGAAGACCATGGAAGGGATGCTGAGCTACTAGCGCAAAGTACGCAGGCTTCAGATCAAAGTCATTCCATTGGAATGCTGGAGGACGAATCGAAGCCCTATTGGCATAGAACTCATCAGGCCTGTTGTACTCTCCCAGAGTTCGCCCACGCCTAGCTGGCTCTTGGCGCGCCACTGCTGCTTGTTCAACAATCACAGCACCTTCAGCATCAAGTCTCTGCCCTTGAGCATTGCGCCTATTTCCTTGGTGATCTTGCAGAAAACCATCTTCGCCTCTAACAAGCACTAGCGGATTAACCATGGCGATTGGCTTTTTTGTTGCTCGGTTCGCACGCTCTTACCTTCCTATCTCTAGATTGAGATCGAGTAGCTCTTTTTCTTGGTTGCTCCTAGTAGCGTGGATAGGCATACACCTGAAACACAAAAGAAAAAGAGATAGAGCGCGTAAGTAACAAAAATTAAAAACTTTGACAAAATTCTAAAATCAAAAATCGATTGGTAATATCAAGTCCCTGGCAACGACGCCAAAATTTGATATGCTCAAATTCACCCTGAGCTACTCTCTCAAATTAAGAGATCGTAGTAGTACTTAGGGATCGAATCCACAGGGAATTGCAAATCACACAAACGATTATGAATTCAAATTATGCTAAGAAAGTATGGATGAATGTAAAGTAAACGGCAAAGTAAACAAGTGAATGATGATAAATGTTTTTGTAATCAATTAGACAAAAGAGTTAGGCTATGGGTAATTCTCAGGTATGAATCGAAATCTGAGGATAAGAGACTATCAGGATTTTATTAAGTGCAGTTCTAGAACTCAAAACACGAGTGTAAAACCAATCAACTTTCATTGCTGAGATTATCTATGACTAAACCATGAATTCCAATTTTTTTTGCAAATTCAACAATAAAGTCAAGCATTAAAGTTCAAGTTTGATTGTTCACAAAATCACTAAGCCAAATTTCTTTGCGAATAGATAATTTTGCTCATTTAAGATTAGATTAGGTTGTTAATAATACTTTCGTAACTATTAAATCAACCTAGGGTTTCCAATTTCAGTTGATCAATCCTAAAATAAGAGTTAAATCAATCTAGATGAAGAACAAATGGAGAAATCCCAACAATATTCAATCCTAGCAATTTCTCATCAATCCATTGAATCCCCAAAACCTAACAGGCAAACTACTCAGACATAAATGATAAAAACATTATGAATGAATAAAATTGCATAGAAAGATAGAGAAAGTGATACAAAGGGTTCGAAATGTGATTAAAAACAAGTGCAAATTTGTCTCCCTAAAAGCTCTCCAAAATCAATCTCTCTTTGTCTCAATCAAAAAACAAGATGTAGCCTAAACAATGGCTAAAAACAAGAATAAATAGGTCTAATCACGTTTTTGGTTCAATCTCTATGACAAAACCAAATTAAAATAGGAAAAACTGCAATTTTCTTTTTTTCCAACGAACCGGTTGGTTAAGGGCAGACTGACATGTCGTCAATAAAACTTGCATAACTTTCGATCCAACCGTTGGAATAACCTCCAAATACTTCTAAAGAAAAGCTAACTCGATTCTCTATTTTGTGTTAAATTTCCAAGTTGATCCATTGGTGAAAAGTTCTCCAACGAGAGCCAAACTTCTAACCTTTCTGCACTTTTTCTTCTCGTCAGACGTATGCGTTGATCGACGCACCCCTGTTGCGTCGATCCACACAAGGAAAAAATGTTGTTGATCGCTTTTGCTTCTCTTTATACAATGCTCCAAAAGCTCCCATTAATCTCTAATTCTCCATCAACCTATAAAGACTTGAAAATACTCGAAAAATACCAAAAAGACTCTATGAAAAGAACTTATATCATTGCCAGAAACGGGAAAAAACCATGATATGTCAACTACCCAGCAGAAAACTAAGTACTAGAAAAACAGAAAGTCAAACAACACATATCGTGGAATCTCATTGAAGGCTCAGAAGAGATGATCTAGGACTCCAAACCCACACAACAATCAATCGACTAACTCACATAATCATTTAATCAATCATTCACCCGCCCTAGAACCATAAGGGCTCTAATACCAAACTGAAACGACCCAACCCGTAAAATTTAAAAAATTTCTCTTTTGGATTATCATTATCACAAATAATAATCCTCAACGGGCCAACACAAGCAAATGCGGAAACAAAACAACGGTTAAACCAACATAACATTCAGTAAATCCCATACTTTACTAAATCTCTAACCAATTCCAAGTTCAATTCCAATAACAGTAATGATATGTCCCTTATTTTACCACTTTTACCATCTATTTTACTATATTTTTTATGCACTTTAATAAGCTTTTCAGCCAAAAGAGCTAGTTTTCCTCGTATTTGTAGTTTTAAAGTCTTAATAGGGAAATCAAGCAAAACGGAGCAAAAGGGACCAAAAGAGGTATAAACCAAGCTATAGAAACTTTCATAAACCAACGACATCATCAAGACTAAATAATTCACAAGGTAGCACAATCTACCAAGTTGGACAGAACATATACGCCAGAAGTTTAGTAGTAAACGGAGGATCGAATCAATTTGGAATTTGATTAAACCTAGTCAGAGGATATATCTTTGAGTTAGCTTCACAACGGAGTTTGAATCATATCATTTGGAGCTGTGAGCAGAAAGATACGCTCGGTTTACTGAAGACACGTTAAACTGCCTCTGAAGTGAAACAAGTGCAGAATCGAGTCAAGCACCGGTCCAGTCCGTGGACCAATGTTTCAGACCGTTGCCAGCACTCATGAAGGCCCAAAGAAGACTCCAACACCAGCCTAGAAGCCCGTCCATTACTTGGCCCAACGTTGGAGCAGTTTTGACGTAAAAGACCCTTTTGTTCTAAACTAAGCCCTAGAAAATCCTACACCTATATATACTTTTTTTTAGCCTCGAACAGATCTGCATTGATCGTTGCAACCACCATGCATCGATCGATTCATCACCAGTGTGTCGATCCACACGCAACCCCGGTGTCGATGGATGCACTGTCCCTTGTGTCGATCGACGCAACATCATAGAATCTAGGATCGAACCTATCCTCTCACGGATCGAATTACATCGGTCCCTACATGCAAATCAACACGAAAACACACCAAAACAAAACAGCAATCGCATTCTACCTTTTACCCAGATAAACGTACGGTCACGCACTCACCTCAATTCTGGAAGGAAAGGAATGAGGATTCACGAAGAACGTGAAGAACAGGGTCTCCAAATCCGAAAATACACACCCCAAACGTGTAGCCACAGACCCCAACACACTCCTGGATCCTCACAAACACGAACTCAAGCCTCCAGAGATCAGGAACAAATCAGAATTCTCCTGGAACACCAAAAATCTCTGATTTCACTCTGTTTTTCTGCCAAAATCAGCCAAGAACAAGTGTGTCCCTTTTTTATAACCCAACCCTAGGATTTCCTAAACCGACCCGCCGAACCGAACAATTGAAATCGAACCGGTCTGGTTCAATCCACCTTGCGTCGATCGACGCACACCACCTATGTCGATCAACGCACGACCAAAATTCACAGAATTGGTTTGCGGTCGTTACACAAGGTCAATAGAAACTTATCATAATAAGGTCTACGTTATCAGAGCATACAAACTTACGAACCCAACAGAGCAGTAGATGAGATTTATCTAATGATATTCTTAATTATTATACTTAATAATTAGTTATTATTTATTCTCTCATTATCATCTATCATCTATCTCTCTCTCTTGGACCGTTTTAGCTTTCTTTATATCTCTGGTTTTTAGATAGAAATCAAATTAGTTCCATTGAAGTTTCAAACTTTTGTTTCTACCACTTTAATCTTAAAGAGAGTTTCAGACTTAAACAACAAAAATTATTTATTACTTTTAAAATCAAATCAAAATAAAGATAAAACAGACTTTTTCATATAGTAAAAGAGTTAGTTTAAAAAAAAAAGTGTATTTTTCAAAGTCTCAAACATAATTAGGGTATTTTTTATAAAAAAAATTAAAAACTCATTTTATGGTTATTAATGCATTGTAAGGTCGCGTAACCTTCTCATATTTTTTTGGGAGATTTGTGAAATTACCACATTGAAATGAATTTTGTTCCAATGCCTTTTTCTCATTTTTTACTAGTTTTTTGCCTAAAATACCCTTAACCCAATAAAACTAATTAAAAATAAAGGGTTTTTAAATTTTTTAAAAATCTTATAATTAAAAACACCTAAGAAATAGTCATTTGTATATATATAAAAAATTATTAGTTAAAAATAATATTCAAAATTAATTGTATAGTTTGTTTCTACGGGTTCCAGAATCCACGTTCTACGTCTACTGGTCGGTAAATTATTGGTTCTGCCTAGTAGACTTATATCTACCAAGCTTAGAATTTGTGTTCTACTACTTGCTCTATGTTCCACATCTTCGTAGAGTATTTATTCCACGATTTCCACTAACATCTACTAAATCCAGAATACGTATTCTACCGTTTTCAATATATTATATGGTAGAATATAAATTCTACCACATTTGCTATCATCTACCGAGTAGTGTAGAATGTGTTTTCTCCAGAATTTAGTTATTAAATTTCCTAAATATAGGATCTAAAATTCAATTTCCTTAATCGACAATTTACAAAATATGTTTTAAAGATTACATTTTATTGTTATAAATATCAATTTATTTGTACAATGAACAATGAATAATCTTTAGTGTAACTAGTCCCACTCTGTGATTCTCAGTCCCTTTGTTGACGGGTTCGAAGTCATATAGTGACATTTTTTGCATTGTTTTAGTTTTGGCTTTACACAAAGTTCTACGATATTATCTATCATCTACCGGTGGCGTAGAATGTCTTTTCTACGAAGTTAGTTATTACCTTCCCTAAATCTAGGAGTTAAATATTCAGTTTTCTAAAACTAAAATTTACAAAAGATATTACTAAGATCGTTCTGTAGTCTCTGATTCTTTTCTTCTTCATCTCTTCTTCTCTTTCTACTTCGTCTTTGTTATCTCCATTCTTTGTTGTAGTCTTTTGATTAATATGTTGCATATCTATGTAACATGTGACGAATGGATGTGGAGCTCTAATAATGTATAGAGATTTGTTATTGACGAAGAAAACAGAGGTAGATTACTGGCTTTGGAATCTACAACTACTATTGAGGAGTTGAAGACTATGGTCTCAAAGGATTAAGGAATCGAGCAACGCCATGTTAAGATCGAGTGTAGTTTTCTACCAAGGGATCAAGGTAGATTAATGGCTTTGGAATCTACAACTACTATTGAGGAGTTAAAGACTATGATCTCAGAGGATTACGGAATCGAGCAACGCCATGTTAAGATCGAGTGTAGTTTTCTACCCGGGGATTTGATCAACAAGTTAGGATCTCCTCCAATTATCATCTTCAATGATCGCAAAGTAAAAAACTTTGTTGGGTACATAATGAAGAAAGCAACGATACAGCTGTGTGTGACATTTAAACCTATTGTCGATTTTAATTTCAATAAAGAGCCCGAGAAATCAGAAGAAGTAGGTGGTATTAGGGCTGGAAAAAACAAACTAGTTAGGTTATGGTGAACAAATTAAAAGAAGTAGGTGGTGCGATGAAAACCTCAAAGTGCATCACGTCATTGTTAATCGTTATGTTGGTGATGACAGTGATGATGGTTTAATGTCTGAAAATGCAGATGAAGAGAGTAAGAAGATAATTCAATTTTCTTTGGAGAATGCTCTGGAAAAGTCTCAACGTTTTGAAATCAAAAGGGTTTTGAAGTCAACAATGGAAATGCTTGCAATGAAGTACAACTTCAACTATAAGGTTCATAAATCTGACACTACAAGGTGGATTATACGTTGCGCCAATAGCGAATGCAAGTGGAGAGTTCGTGCATTATGTGTCTCAGGGTCAAAGTATTTCATTATCAACAAGTACGTGGGTAAACATAAATGTGCTTCTTCAAGCAAAAAAAAATTGGAAAGACACCTTTAGCAAAGACAATAGGCAGGTTGATTACGAACAGATATAAGGGGTCCAAAGAAGGACTTAAACCGAATGATGTGATTCAGATTATGCGTACCAAGCATAGAGTCAAGCTGACTTATTCTTTAGCATGGGATGCACGTGAGTATGCAGTTACCGCTCTTAGAGGTATACCAGAGAAAAGTTATTGTAAAATACCAAAATATATGTATATGCTAAAAGCAACAAACCTGGGTACCTATTACCATTATGAAATCGATTGCGATGATATATATAAGTATCTATTTAAGTCTTTTGGTCAATTTGTGAGAGGCTTCTACAAAGCCATTCAGAGAGTCGTTGTTGTTAATGGTACGTTTTTGAAGTATAAGTACAAAGGAGTTCTGCTTGTCGCTGAAACAACCCGACCAATTATTTTTTCATCGAGTTAGTATTCCCATAAATACTAATTCCCAACACTTAGCAATTCAACAAGCAACTAAACATAACCAGCAGAATTCAACTCAAACCAATCAAATGATTAAACCATCAAATCATCACCAATTCAAAACCAATTTAACAATTCAATTCCATAAAACCAGCAACTTAGATCATCTCCCCTTCACAGCCTTGATTCCACGATCACATCTTTTCTTTACTTTGATTCTGGATCGATTTTAGACAAGGACAACCACGAAAAGAGACATCTCTAACACCTATAGCCCCTGCTCTATCTTCTCTTCTTCACGAACCAACAAAACCTCGATCTTTTCTCCAAAAATGTCAGAATCAGGATTGGAAACCTCATCTAGAAACTAGACAGAGAGAGATATCCAACGATATGCGGATCGTCCTCTGAATTCTTGTGGTTCGACAAGAATCCTCTTTTGAAGTGGACTATTCGCAGATGCGAAACTGAAAGTTTTGCTCCGATCCTATCTGTTTTTACTGGCTGCTACCCTCCTCTTCTAAAACCAGATAGAACTGCCTCCAAAGCCTCAGTCATGCCTTTTCTTAGCCTTAAGGAACAAGAACACTCAAGGATCTCTTTTTCTTCTCTTTGGAACTCTGAAACTCGACTTTTCTCTCCCAAAAACGTGACTGAAATACGGCCCCCTAACTTATATAGGCGAACCCTAGAGTTCCCTTAAACCAGACTGCAAACCAATGCTAAAAAGTTGAACCAACCGATTCAATTCGCAACCTGAGTTGATTGACGCACTGCCCAAAAATCTAAATTTTGGTTTGTGTGTGTTACAATTCTCCCCCACTAACACAGATCAACCTCGAATCACTCAACACCGTCACACTACGGTCAACAATCCTGACAAATCCGGCCAGCACCACCCGAGATCAACACTCTCAATCTCTAAGGTCCACATCTAGTCCTATGATTATAGCCACGTTTCAGACATGAATTGCTTTTAACTCATATCCACACCACTCACACTCTCAGGATCATCATCCTTTAAGCACTCAATGCACCATACCACTCACACCCTGAGGACATACAGTCCATCAGGCCCTTGGTATGCTCTATACCACTCACACTTTCGGGACACATAGTCCGTCAAGCTATCGGTATGCAGGGAAACTCACATCCCCTGGAGAGAACTCGTCATTTCTCAAAGAAATACAGAGGAACTCGTATCCCCTCAAGAGAACTCGTCATCTCCAAATGAGTTATTCGGGGAAATCCTCATCCCCTAGAGCAATCAATTCTTAAACGTCAATAAGCATCTCTGACCATAACTACCTCCCGTTCTCATTCTGACAATCCACTCTCGTGGAATATCATCTCATCTTTGACCAATCCATAGGTCAACTCTAAACAGCCCAGTCACCCAAGGTGTTTATTAAAACTCTATCCCGGACATAAACAAGTTCTAATTCATCATAAAACTTGATATCCCCACACGTTCTACATATCACAATTCCATGACATAGATAACAAAACATAATAACTACTCATTTTATCAACTCATCCCTAAGAAATCTTCATCTTATAAATCTCAAGAATGTAATAATCGTTACAACTTCAACCAAAAATACATAAACCAAAAACTCATAGCAACATGCTAACTCTGAAATTGAAAACTAGAAGACAAACTCAAGCCTCAACTTGCTTCTCGAACCACTTCAAAAACTTTGCCAAGTCTCCTTTTCAAAACTGTCACAGTCCCATAAGACTCTCAACAACGGTATCTTCTTCTGACACAGAACCTTGACTCTTCCAACAGTCCCACAAGTTTTGCCTCCAACGTCATGTTGGGCTGAAGATCTTCCAGATTCCTAGCCAACACCTCCTCAGACTGATGCAGACACTCCCTCAGCATCGACACATGGAAAACCTTATGAAATGCCTTTATACTTTGAGGTAACTTCAAACGATAAGCCCCTGGTCCAACCCGTTCCATAACCCTGAACGGACCCATAAACTTTGGACTTAGCTTATTCTCTGAAATGGACCTGTTAGGACCCCTCAACATCGCCGCCTTGAGATACACATGATCTCCAATCTCAAACTCTAACTCTTTCCTCTTCTTATCAACATATTTCCTTTGCGATCTTGAGCCTCCTTCATGTTCAACTTTAAAACACGGATCTTCTCCGTCGTCTCCTAAACAAAATTTGCACCAAACATGCTCCCCTCCCCCCACTTGAGTCCAGCATAATGGTGTACGACATGGCCAATAGATGTTGTTATACGCAAACTCTACCAAGTTCAAATAATCTGCCCAATGACCACCATAACCCAGCACACACATCCTCAACAAATCCTCGAGTGTCTAAATTGTCTTCTTAGATTGCCCATCCATCTAAGGATGATAAGGAGTACTCATATGCACCTTAGTGCCCATCTCAGCCTGAAAGGCTCTCCAAGAATCTGAAGCAAACCTCGGATCTCTGTCTAACACAATACTCGCTGTCACCCCGTGCAGCCTCATTATTTCCTGCACATTCTTCTTAGCCAAAACCGCTGCTCCATCGGTCTTCTTAATGGTAAGAAAATGTGTCAGCATCATAAGTCCGCGAAACTGGCAATCCTACCACAAAATCCATGGTAATCATATCCCACTTCTACTCCGGAATGGGTAAACTCTGCAACAAATCACTTAGAATTTTATGCTCTACTTTCACTAACTAGCACACATAGCAAGCTGCGACCCAGTTAGCAACATCCTTCTTTATCCCGACCCAGTGATAATACCGTTTCAAATCATGATACATCTTAGTCACTCCCGGATGAATAAACAATATGCTCGCATTAGCCTCTCTAAGAATCTCCTGCCTCAGATCCTTATCCTTTGGCACACAAACTCGTCCGTTAACAAGTATTGTCCCGTTCGCAGAGACCTGATAACCTGCAACCCTAGAAGCATCAATCAACCCCAAGTCTGCTATTCAAATCCTGCTCAGCAAGTATGCCTGGTTAGCTGCCTCTAACCCCAAGTGTCCTGAGCGAAAATCACTACATCCAACTCAAGATCATGGGTAGAGTAATTGCTCTCGTGCTTCCTCAACTACCTCGAAGCATAAGCAATTACCTTTCCCTGCTGCATCAACACGCAACCTAGACCAACTTCCGAAGCATCTGTATACACCACGTAAGACTCACCCGGCTATGGCAATGCTAACCCTGGTGTACTAGTCAAAATCTCCTTTAGCCTCGCGAAACTCTCTTCGCAAGCTGAAGACCACACAAAAGGAACATCCTTCCCCGTCAGCTTCATCATCGACTGAGCCATACTCACAAAACCCTTGATAAATCTCTGGTAGTAACCTGCCAAACTAAGAAAACTCCTAATCTCCGTGGCATTCCCCGGTCTAGGCCACCCTCTGATAGCCTCTATCTTCGCCGGATCTACAGAAACTCTATCTGCATAAACCACATGACCGAGAAAACCCAACTCCCGTTGCCAAAAACTATACTTGCTCAACTTAGCATACAACTTCTGCTTTCGCAGCTTCTCCAAAATAACTTTAAGATGAACCTCGTGCTCCTCAAGACTCCTCGAATACACCAGAATATCATCGGTAAATATGAACATAAACTTGTCCAGATACTCCTGAAAAACCCCGCTCATCAGCCTCATAAACGCCGTTGGTGCATTAATCAAACCAAATGGCATCACCACAAACTTGAAATACCTGTATCTTGTCCTGAAAGCAGTCTTTCTAACATCTCCCTCGTCGATAGGAATCTAATGGTAACCCGACGCCAAGTCAATCTTAGAGAACCAAGTAGCCCCTCACAACTGATCCAACAACTCATCAATCCGCGGTAGAGGATATTTGTTCTTCACAGTGACTCGATTAAGTCCCCGATAATCAACACACAATCGGAAACTCCCATCCTTCTTCTTCATAAACAACACCGGTGCTCCCCACAGTGAACTGCTAGGCCGGATAAATCTCTTACCCAATAGATCATCCAACTGCTTCTTCAGCTCTGCTATCTCTGCTGGAGCCATTCAGTAAAGCGCCTTAGATATCGGAGTCGTCCCGGGCTCAAACTCAATCGTGAAAGGATCAGACCAAAACGGTGGTAATCCCTGCAACGACCAAAAACATCCTCGAAGTCCCAAAAAACCCAAATATCTCCAACAGCCACCTCTCCAATAGACTTTGGCATCATAATCGTCGCCAAATACGCCTCGCAACCTTTCTCGATCAGCTGCTCAGCTTAAATCGCCGAGATCAAAAGACTCCCAGAAGTCGGCCTTACTCCCTGATAAACCAGCCTCTTTGCCTCTCACTCAAAGACAACTCGTCCCCGATAACAATCCAGATGAACTCTATACCGCTCCAGCCAATCCATACCCAGAATGACATCATACAGCTCCACAGGACTGATAATCAGATCTATTGACATAGACTCTCTAGCCACCCAAATATCGATGCCTCTCGCCCAACCATGAGTAGCTAAGAACTTCCCGCCAACAACCTTAACTACTCCCATCGGCTCCATATAATCGCCCTGGATACTGCAGCCATCCGCACAATGCAAAGTAATGAAGCAATTCGTAGCTCCAAAATCAAACAAAACATGGGACTCAAACCCGCCCACTAACAAAGTCCCTTTACAAGTCCAATGTGCCTAAGAACCCTAACATTCTATCACAGGACTTGCAAATTCCAAAACAGATAACAATTCATACACGCTAGAATTTACCAAGTCGATTTCTGAAATTTACTTATGATCGGCCTGGCAATTGAACCACCCGCCTCCACCAAAATGAACACCCGCGTTGATGCAGTAATTTGCGACACCGGCTGCATTGCCGCCACTGCCATCTGCTGTAACTTGGGACCTTTTGGCTTGGTGTATTCCGGCTCTCTGTAGTGAAAACACACCCGAGTATCAAGAGATTCGTCCCTCCTAGGACAGCTTGTGATCCATGCTCCCACACCCAAAGCATCCTTGACCACCATGACCTCTCTGACTCGATCTCAAAGTGCCCTCCCACTTCTTCTTCTGTCTTTGGGTAGGCTAGCTGCCCTTGCTCGGAATTACCTGCTGTTGCGATCTCTTCGGCTAAATAGGCGGACTAACCACCACAATCTGCTCCCTCAGATCCTATTCAATCGCTGCAGCAATCTCAACCAAATCTGTTCTCATGGTGAACCTACTCACTATACAGCGAGTCCTCAAACCCGGTCGAAGTCTCCTCAAGATCCTCTTCACTTGGGCCTACTCGCCTTCCATATCTCTACCCGTATAAACTAGAAGTCGACTGAACTCTACGTCAAACTCTTGAACCGACTAGTCACCCTGAGCGAGCTCTAGAAAACTCAGCTCTAACCGATTCACCACCTCCTGCGGGAAAAACTTAGTATTAAACTCAGCCAAAAAATCCTCCTAGGCCATCTCTGCCTGCACCCTCCAAGCCACCACACCTCTCCACCAGAGAAGCGCATCACCATCCAAATAATGCACTACTAGGTCCACTCGGTATCCCTCTGGACACCTGATAGAGTAAAAGTTGTGCTCCAATCTCATCCGCCACTCATCGGCCTCCTAAGGCTTGGCACCTCCCGAGAAAAATCCCGTTCCAATCTTCTATATCATCCTAAAATAAGATGGGAGCTCCTCTGCAATCGCAACCCTTGGTTGCACCTCTACCACTGGTGGCACTACCGGAGCTTGAACCTGAGTCGGCACCCTTGCCGGTAACTGCTCCAAAATTAGCTGTAGTAAATCCGCTAAACGATCATCTTGATCCTGGGCTATACTTGCGGCACCACCCGCACCTGGACCAACACCAGTCCCACAAGTCCTCACACTGGTACTCGCAATGGCCACACCCACGGACCCCTCCTGAAATGTCAGCGAAGCTGCCACCTTCTCCTGCGCGAAACTCTGGGCCACACTCACGGTGGTGGACTCACTCTCAATTCCCCGACAGCGCCAATGTCCTCCATGACCACCACGGCCTCCACGACCACCACAGTCTCTACCTCTAGCTCCTCTAGCCATCTCTCTTGCACTACCACAGCAGAACACTAAGCATACTAAGAAGTCAGAAAATATCAAACAAACACATACCGTAGAATCTCATTGAAGGCTCGAAAAAATGATCTAGGACTCCAAACTCACACACAAAAATTGACTATATCCTCATAATCAATCAAGTGCACCCGCCCTAAAATCGTAAGGGCTCTGATACCAAACTGAAACAACCCGACCCTTTTTTTTATCGAATTAGTATTCTAATAAATACTAATTCCCAACACTTAGCAATTCAACAAGCAACCAAACATAACCAGTGGAAATCAACTCAAACCAATCAAACAATTAAACCATCAAACCATCACCAATTCAAAATCAATTCAACAATTCAATTCCATAAAATCCGCAACCTAACGGTTCTAAAAAATCACATAAAGAAAATAAACGAGACTCTAGATCATCTCTTCTTCACAGCCTTGATTTCATGATCAAATCTTTTCTTTACTTTGATTATCGATCGATTCTAGACAATGACACCACGAAAAGAGACCTCTCTGACACCTACAACCCCTGCTCTATCTTCTCTTTCTCACGAACCAACAAAACCTCGATCCTTTCTCCAAAAACCTCAAAATGAGGATGAGAAACCTGATATGGAAACTAGATAGAGAGCTATCCAATGGTATGTAGATCGTCCTTTGATTCCTTCTGGTTAAACGAGAATTCTCCTTTGAAGTGGACTGATCGCAGATCCAAAACTAAAAGTTTCGCGCCGATCCGATCTGTTTTTACTGGCCGATACCCTCCTCTTCTAAAACCGGACAGAACTGCCTCCAAAGCCTCAATTACGCCTTTTCTTAGCCTTAAAGAACAAGAACACTCAAGGATCTCTTTCTCTTCTCTCTGGAACTCTGAAACTCAGCTTTTCTCTTCTAAAAACGCGACTGAAATACGACCTCCTAACTTATATAAGCCAACCCTAGGGTTCCCTTAAACCAGACCGCAAACCGATGCTCAAAAGCTGAACCAACCAGTTCAATTCGCAACCTGCGTCGATCGACGCACCTATGTCGATCAACGCACACACCTTGCGTCGATCGACGCACTACCCAAAAATCCCAATTTTGGTTCGCGGGCGTTAGAGTCGCTACAGCTTTGCACGGTAACTCTAACTTTTATCCAATTGCATTCGAGGTTGTTGATTCAGAGAACAATCATTCATGGGAGTGGTTTATGAGGCAGCTACGGGTTGTTATTGCGGACAAGCATGGTCTGGCTTTTGCGTCTGATAAACATTCTTTAATTTTTAAAGCACTAAAGAAAGTTTATCCACAAGCTAGACATGGAATTTGTATTCACCATTTGTTGAGTAATGTGGTGAAACAATTTCACGGAAAGAGTGTGGTTGGTTTGGTTGTAGAGGCTTCAAAAGTGTATATGGTTTCTGACTTTGAGACAAGGTTCAGTACTCTTTGCTGACGTCAGAAAATGGGCTCGTTGTCAATTTCCGGATATCATGTACGATATCAGAACCACAAATCCTACTGAATCGGTAAAAATTCCTTGTAGACATGTCATTAAAGTAGCATTATCTGTAGGAAGAGAAATACATTCAGTCACCGAAGAAAAATACACAACTGCCGCATGGAGATCAGCTTATGAAGAATACATTAATCCAGTATATGTTCCTCAAGATGCATGGCGTGTCCCACTGGACGATAAACTTGTCCAAGTTTTACCACCGGAAACACGAAAAGCTGCGGGAAGACGAAGAAAACGAAGATACAAATCAGTTAAAGATAAGATACGATTGTCACAAGGATCACAACGGTCTAAGAGGCGCAAGTGTAGTCGGTGTCATAATGAAAGTCACAACAGAGTGAGAAGTGATATGGTAATAGTTTCTGTTTTTTTTATTTGAACTCTGGACATAACATGTCTAAAAGTAGTTCGTTTCTTTAATACTTCTTCTTCATTTTAATGCTTTTAACGTGCTCTCTGTATTGTGTTTGAGGTTTGATTACTGTTACATAACACACATACTTTTCGCATACTAGAATAACCTAGTAGCCAAAGAACAGAGCATAACACAAACTTTTCTTATTTTTGTGGTATTAGAAGACATTATTGTAGTCGAAAAACAAAGCATAACACGGAGATACGAAACTGGTTAAAGATAAGATATGATTATCACAAGGATCCCAAGGGTCTAAGAAGCACAACTGTAGTCGGTGTCATATTGAATGTCACAACAGAGCAACATGTGATATAGCGATACAGAGATGGTTCCATTTCTTTTGGACTTTTAAGCAAGTTTAGTTTGTTGGATCCGACATTTCTTTATCTACATGTTACAATTTTTACATTCATGAGTTGATTTTTCTACTGGAACCAAAACCGAAGATATCGAAAGTTTTACATTCATGAGTTGATTTTTCTACCAGAACTAAACCAAAGATATTAAAAGACGACATCGAAGTTCGTAAATTTTGAGTAGACATGAAAAAAAATCTTGTCCAGCTCAGCCTAGGTGATGGTTAGATCGAGCCAACATTCATAATGGAACATGAAAAAACAGGGAGATCAACCCGATCTGGAAAGCAACGTGTCAGACCGGGCTAATGCAAGGTAAGTGTATCGGACTGATTTGTTTGGTTTAAAGATCATTGTTGATTTGATTAATACAACAAAGATGAAATAATTGTTTCCTCGTTATTTCGTACTATATCAGGTTCCTCAGAATACCAAAAGTAAAACAGTAAAAAATAAATCTTCTAAACCACATAATTAAAATCTCAAAAGAGAATATAGTATACGACAACGCAAAAGAGATAGTACTTCAAAGTCACATATGGTTGGAAGGACTGACACTCCTACTCTGTCAATCTTCTATACTACTTCCAGGAATGTCCATCATCAGCATGTGAACTGCTCATGTGTGTTGCATCTCATGCACTAGATTCAGTATCGTCTCATGCAAACCGGGCATGAGGAACAAAAGAAGGAGGCCATATGGAATCTAAAGTGCCATAAATTTGTTGCATCATCTCATTGTTGATACTTAACGTGTTAACAATCCACTTCAATGTCACCGACTGTGGCTCTTGGGCAAGCGGTGGAAGCTGAAATTGACTAAGGAATGGAGGGATTAGACAATCAGGTTGAGGTTCAAGCGCATGTGGAGCTTTGCCTGCTTTAGTGTCTATACCTACGTTTCGACGCCGAGCACAATATGATCATTCACAGAGAAGCTCGGGTTCAGGTAGGAATTCTAAATTCTCGTAAGAGTTGAGATAGATGAAAATTTGAGAGGAATGAGTAGAAAAGAGGTCGTCCTTCTCTATCTTTGAAACAATACTGAGAGAATATCTTAAGCGGACTAGTTAGGATGTGAAAATGAATCAAATATGCCTTATCAATAAGCTTTGCCCCTCTAAGTGGTGGCGAGTGCTGAAGATCAATCTTCTGATACTCGAGAATGGGTGTGATCATACCTTCGATGTGAATCTCCTTTCTTGAAGTGGCTGCCCATGTCTTATACGTGTGGAAATTGGTAGCAATAGTCAATCTCAACCAAGATCAATAATGGTGGAGTCAATATGCGCTTCACGAGGTTCATACTTTGACAAACGGTCAATCAAAACTGGATCATTTTCCGCTTGGAACCGATCAATTGCAATCCTAAATCGCGTCCCTCTAATGCTGTCATCGTCTAGTAGAGAGAAGTCTAGTCCAAGTGATATGTCCCATATTTTACCTATTTTTTATCTATTTTACTATGTTTTCTATGTATTTATCTACGGTATTACGCCTTTAGAGGTAGTTTTCCTCATATTTGTAATTTTAGAGTCTTAATAGGGAAATCACTGAAAAAGGACCAAAAAGGACCAAAAGAGATGTAAACCAAGCTACAGAAACTTTCATAAGCCAAAGACATCATCGAGACAAAAGAATTCACAAGGTACCACAATCTACCAAGTTGAACAGAAGATATACGCCAGAAATTTAGCAGTAAAATAAGGATCAAACCAACTTGGAATTGAATGAAACTTGGTCATAAGATATATATTTGAGTTATCTTCACAACGGAGTTTGAATCAAATCATTTGGATCTGTGATCAAGAAGATGCAACCGAATTACTGAACACATGTCAAACTGTCTCAAAGCTGAAACAAGTCCAGTATCGAGCCAAACACCAACCCACGCCGTGGACCGATGTTCCAGCCCGATGTCAGCACACAAGAGAGATCATTTAACTCTCAACACCCGTCGTGTATCTCGACCGTTGCTTGGACCGGTGTTTGGTGCAGTTTCGACCAAAATGACTCTTTTGCCCTAAACTAAGCCCTAGAACACCCTAGACCGTTGCTTAGCCTCTTTTTAGAAGTGTGCAAAATATTTATGTTAGTTTTATCATAAGGAGAAGCCACCACGAGTTCTCTTGGTGTTCTTCATTAGCTTTGTATTTTAGAGCATTCGGTGGATGATCTTGCTTTGTACTTCGATATAGAGAAGAATCCTCTTACCTTTACTCTTTAATTGAAGTTTATTTATCATGAATTCATCATCTATCTTATGTTTTCATGCACCATGTTTGAGTAGTTCTATTTGTTAGGTTGTAGGAAGATCAAATATTTCATGCTATCGAATGAATTAGGGATAATCTATTAAGTTCTTCATCTTTATTTGCTCATAATGCCGATTGATTTTCTGATCAACTAGTGTCTGCTTTTAGATTGATATACTCCCCCAAAAGCTTGTTATATTGTCTGAACTAGTATTTGATGAGCTAGACGTCTTAACAATTCGAAAGGTTAGTTAAGGAGTTTAGTGAATAATTGAATCTTGAACTTACTGCGTGTCTTCTTCTTGTAATAACCTGCGATAGTTGAGTCTATTAGGAAGTTAAAAAATAGTGATTTGAGCCACGACAGTGGGAGGATTATATATTCGTGATTTGAGTTCTAGAACACATCTCTCTAAAAGGTCCCTAACATTCGATATGTTGTTTAATGATTTATGAATCTCTGCGATTAACCTATTTGTCTAAAGTTTGTTTACCTTGAATTCTAATCTCTTTTACTTAGTTATTTTTGTGCATTATTCTCTTTAAAAACCAAAACCATATTTCTTTGTTTTAGCTTGATTTGATTCCAATAAGCTTCTAGTACAATTACGAAGTACCTGTGGATTCGATCCCTAAATACTACCGTGATTGTTGTGCACTTGCAGTTATATTTTTAGGGTTAAAACTTGGACCACATCAAGTTTTTGGCGCCGTTGCCGGGGACTTTTGATATTTTGTCTACAAGCTTTGGACTAAAATCTAGTCTAAAATGTTTCTCTTTTACTTTACTAATTTAGTTTTTGTTTTCTTTGTTTTTGATTGTTTTGGGGAATTTTTTTAGCAAGTATGGCTGATCTAATTCATAACCAGCAGCCACGACGACCTCTTCAACCGCTTGGAGCTGCCCAATTCTGACACCAAGTTCGTGAAAGAATCCAAGACCAACCATTTGGACTAGAGCAAGGTTTTGACGAATTTCATCGTCACAACTATGACATGGAACGGCTGGCGCCTAACCATGAGACCATGGGTCCTATTCATCATCAACACTTCTCATGGATCGAAATCCAATTTACCTTGCACCCCATGACGTAGGCTTTGAGATAAAACCTTGTGTCATCGCCCTTGTCAAGGAAACTCAATACTACGGTCTCTCACAAGAAAACCCTTTGGATCATATCGATTCCTTCGAAGATTTATGCGGTGCAATCAACTCCAATGGAGCCCCTTTCGACCATCTTAGATGTCGTTTATTCTCTTTCTCTTTGGCGGGGAACGCGTTTTGATGGATTAAATTACTTCCGTCCCAATCAATAACCTCATGGAAAGAATACAAGCAAGCTTTCCTTGAGAAAATTTTCACCAAGAAAAGGTTAAGTGCATTAAGGAGTAAGATTACAAGTTTCCAAAAAGGTCCTATTGAGTCGTATTATGAATGTTTGGAGCGCTACAAGGAGTATGTGAGAGATTGCCCACAACATGGTTTTTTGGAAGCTAAATTGTGCAATATTTTATGTCAAGGGATTGATAGAGAACAGAAACGATTTCTCGACGTTGGGAGTACAAGAAGTTTCATGCAACAATCCATCGGTGAAGCAAAGATCTTGATATATAACCTAGCCGCAAGTGATAGCATGACTCAACCAAGCTACGATGAAGCCGTTAAAGCCATCAACACCGATTCTACGGAGCTCAAGGAGATCAAGGTGATAGTTTCTCAAATTCTCGAGAATCCGATGCGACTTCAAGCATATGAAGAAGTGACAACCCCTCATGAAGACTTTAATCAAGACTATATGGGAGATTTTTCAGCATGCGATCTAAGGGAAGTAAGCTACATAGGTGTACAATACCAAAATTTTGGAGCTAGGAGTTATAACACTAATTACGGTTCTAAAGTACGTTTTTACACTTATCAAAACGTGCCTCAAGAGACCTATACCCAACCTAAAAACCGGTTGGCTAGTGGAGTTCACAAGAATTTTCACCAACAAGAAATTCAACACATGCATACACCGAGTTTTCAAGGCATTAAATCAAGAGAGACTTTGGAGGAAGATTCCAAACCTTTGATTAATGGGTTTCGCTATGAGCTCAAAAAGTTCAGAAGAGAAATTCATACTAGGATGGTTTTATTGGGACACGACATTAACAACAAGATAGAAGAAATTTCATCTTATATTAAGCAAATCGCCTATATCGCTGCAACTGTTTGAAAACCAGACGGGTTTCTTCCTGGTAAAGTTGAAGTGAATCCAAAGAGTGAACATGTGAAGGCCATGACATTGAGGAGTGGTACACAACTGGACAAAGTATTGATGCCAAAAAAACCAACGAGAAGGTTGTTATAGAAGTACTAGAAGACGATGAAGCACCTAGCGTAGAGGGTGTCCACGAAACTCCAGAAGAAGACGAGATTCCACCTGAGGTAACACGTGTTTACAAGCCTAAAATACCATTCCCAAGTGCTTTGAAAAAGCCGAAAAAGGAGAAAGAACAAGCTAAGTTAAAAGAGCTTGTAAGTCAACTTACCGTGAGGTTGCCTTTTGTTGATGCTTGTATGATCATCCCAGCTTTGAGAAAGTATATGAAAGGCATCCTCACCAGCAATATAAGCTTAGAGGAAGATGTGATTTTTATCACTCAAGAGTGTAGTACAAGACTTCAAGACAAGGGATTGCAAAAATTAGAAGATTCGGGTAGTTTTATGCTTCCTTGTAAATGTGGAGGTTCTACCTTTGAGCGTTGTTTTTGTGACTTGGGATCGAGCGTCAACTTGATGCCTTACACAGTAGCTAAATGCCTCGGTATTACCAACTTCAAGCCTACGAAGATCCAATTAGTGTTTGCGGATCATTCGGTGAAACCCCCGGTTGGAATTATAATCGACCTACAAGTCATTATTGGAAATTGTTGCATTCCGGCGGATTTTGTCGTATTGGAGTTAGACCAAGAGCCTCGATATCCTATAATCCTTGGATGTCCTTTCTTAGCAACCATTGGAGCTATGATTGATGTCAAGGGAGGCAAGATCAAGCTAAACCTAGGAGATCTTATACTCAATTTTGAAGTCGACGAAGCTCTACAAAGACCAACAATTGATGGAAATGCATTTTGAGTGAACCAATTGAGTGAAGCGTCGGGTGAAATATTTGAAAAACTCATTCTCAATGATTCTTTGGAGATAGCATTGACAAAAATAGAAGGAGAAGACGGATACTTGAACGAAGAATCCCATGAGTATGTCAAAATACTTGATTCGGTGAGTACATATGATAAACTAGTGGCTTACCTTGCATCGGATAAGGATACTAATGTAGCCGCACCGCCTAGAACATTTCCTAAAAGACTATAAGATCATTGGAGTGAATTAAAAGCCCCTAAAGTCGAACTTAAGGAGCTCCCCGTTGGGCTAAGGTACGCGTTTCTTGGTGAAAATCAAACTTATCCTATGATTGTTAATTCTTATTTGAGTAATGTTGAGTCAGATTTACTTCTTTGTGAGTTGAGAAAGCACAGGAAAGCTTTATGATATTCTCTCGATGACATCACAGGAATATCTTTGGATCTATGTATGTATAGGATCATCCTAGAAGACAAAGTTGCATCCTCCATTGAACATCAAAGAAGATTAATTCCAAATCTTAAAGATGTTGTAAAAAAGGAGATTATGAAACTTCTAGAAGCAGAGATTATATATGCTATTTCGGATAGAATATGGGTAAGTCCAGTCCATGTAGTCCCTAAAAAAGGAAGAGTAACGGTGGTGAAGAATGAAAACGACGAACTGATTCCTACAAGGATGATCACCGGTCATCGAATATGTATCGATTGCAGGAAGCTTAATGTAGCAACTCGAAAGAATCACTTTCCTCTCCCCTTTATAGATCAAATGCTTGAACGTCTTTCTAATCATCCTTACTATTGTTTTCTATATGGATATTCAGGGTTTTTCCAGATTCCATATCATCTTGACGACCAAGAAAAGATGACGTTTACATGTCCTTATAGTACTTTTGCTTATCGTAGAATACCATTTGGACTGTGTAATGCTCTAGCCACATTCCAAAGATGCATGATGTTGATCTTCGTGGGTCTTATAGAGGATATAATGGAGGTATTTATGGATGATTTTTCTATTTATGGCTCTTCATTTGAAGTTTGTTTGTCAAATCTTAGCAAGGTTTTACAACGATGCGAAGATAAACTTCTAGTTTTGAATTAGGAGAAGTGTCACTTCATGGTGAGAGATGGGATCGTTCTTGGACATAGAATATCCGAGTAAGGAATCAAAGTTGATAAAGCCAAGATAGAAGTGATGGTTAGTTTGCAACCTCCGTCAAATGTCAAAGGCGTACGAAGTTTTCTAGGGCACGCCGGTTTCTAATTCATAAAAGATTTCTCCAACATTGCTCGGCCTCTTACAAGACTACTATGCAAAGACATTAACTTTGAATTCGATGAAGATTGCCTCATTGCTTTCAACAAGATCAAAGAGACGCTTATAAGCGCACCAGTTGTACAATCACCAGATTGGGGATTTCCATTTGAGATCATGTATGATGCAAGCGACTACGCAGTTGGAACCGTGTTAGGTCAAAAGAAATACAAGAAGCTGAATGTTATCTACTATGCTAGTAGAACTCTTGACGATGCCCAATGCAACTATGCCACGACGAAAAAGAGCTACTTGCTATTGTTTTCGCCTTTGAGAAATTTGGATCGTACTTGGTTGGTTCAAAGGTGATTCTTCATACTGAACAAGATACGTCATTTCTTATGGCAGACAATTTTGGGAGACGTAGCGGTTAACGAAAGACTTGCTCACCGCCATATACAGCACAACTGGATTTGCCCTAGCTGTGGCTGTGATGAGGAAACTATTAACTATGTATTCTTTACCTGCTCCCCTGCACAGCAATGGTGGGCACTGTCACAAATCCCTAATCCTTCCTCAGTTTTTCCATCAGAGAGTTTGTGGGGTAATATGGATTTTCTAATGTCCCGTAGACCAAACCGAGGAGAACTTGAAGAAACAGTCAAATGTTATCCATGGATAATCTGGTATCTTTGGAAGGCCCGCAATGGTAAAGTGTTATATAACTTTGACTGATCTCCCCAAGAGATCCTTGATATGGCCAAGAAAGAGGTTGCAGCCTGGTATTTAGCTACGGTTTCGAAAGAAACTGGAGAGCTAGCTCACAGGATGGTAATGCCCACGCCACCGGCAACTGATACTTTCAAATGTTTTATTGATGGATCGTGGAAGGACAGAGAACCTCCGAGTGGGGTAGGATGGATTCTGCAACTTCAAGATAGTGAGACAGACCTATTAGGGATACGAGGGATGCGACGTGGTCTATCCCCTCTCCACACGGAGATGCATGGTCTGTTGTGGGCTATGGAAAGTCTGAAGAAGAAGAAGAGATAACGTGTGACGTTTGCCACATATTCCCGAGAGTTAATCACTGTGGTTCCCGAACTGACCAACTGGCCCCGGTATAAACCAGAATTGGATGAGATACATGCGTTACAAGATTATTTCCCAGAGTTCACTCTTACATATTGCCCAAGGGACAAGAATGACAAGGCGGACATACTTGCCAGGAGCACTTGTCAAAGGACTTTAATTTTTTCTTGTATTAGCACTTTGGTTCTCCATTGGTTCCTGAATACTTTGGTATTCGGTTAACAGGTGTTGTGACCAAAAAAACAAAGTAACATGGGCCTGCCTTGAGTTCAGGTCTGTTATATCTTCAAATTTTAATGGTTCCGCAAATAATGAAAGTCCAAAGTATGTTAAAAGAGAAAAAACGAAGAAGCCCATAACATATTTGATTCTGTTATGAATAAGAGAAAGAGAAAAGGAATTGTGTTGTCTTATTCCATGAATAATACAAGGTATATATAGGATTACAATGACTTGGAGAACAAGTAGAACTTGGAGAGCAAGCAAGTCTAGAACCTTCTAGAATATGGGCCTATAATGGACATCCATATAATAAGTTTATAACACTCTCCTTTGGATGTCATTATAGTAAAAATATTCCTAATGCACATAAGATGTTGCCTCATTATAAACCTTACCAGGAAAACCCAATTGGGACAAAACCATGGCTAAGGAAAAAAGAGTGCAACGCGCTGTTTCTCCCCCTGATGAGTGCATAACTTGATATCTTTGTGACGATGTACCCAAATATTGAACTTGCATCTTGAAAGTACTAACTGGAAGTGTCTTGAAAAATAAGTCTGCCAAAGCTTCACTTGATCGAATCTGTAGAACATGTACATCGCTCTTTCATATGATTTATCTTAATCATTCTCTTTGTTTCTCTCAATATCATCAATGTATGATATACATTTGGAAGATTGATAGACTTTCATATATCATTGTAATGATAATATTTCTCTTTAAGTGTCTATCATTTGCGTGTTCTTTGATGTCTCGTTAAAAATCTTTTCACAGAAAAACCATATGGGATAAAACTATGATAAGGGAAAAAGAGTACATCTACGCTCATCATTATATATCTCCCCCTCGGAAACATCTTCTCAAGAGATGAATTCCGATCTTTCGAAATTACTATAAAACTCATATAATTGTCATATTATATCTCAGATGATTGGACTTCTAGTCCATACCATCTTTTCCTTTATCATACGAATTTTCATTGCATTTTATGTATGGTACTTCAAGACCAAACATATATGAACATTTTCTGTAAAATGCTCTAAGGATTTATTGAGATAACATCTTTTGTGCTAGATGTTCAAACTTGAGATATCTGAAGATAAATTTTTCTTTCCAAGGTCTATTCTCAAATCCTTTCTTCAGATATTAATCTCTTAAGGATTTCTAGTGGTGTTCAAATCATCACATACATTGCTATTATAGCAAATCATTTACGAAATCTCCTTACATTGAATTTTTCTGGGACTTTATTAAATATCATTATCCAGTGATCTTTTATCATCGTACTACTTGTGATAACTCTGCTGAAGTTTTGATGATCTTCAATTAAGAATCACTTTATCAAAATCTTTTGATAAATACATGATTATACCCCATGTTACATATTTTATATTCATTCGATTGAGTAGAGTTCCCGGGAACATAATTCCAATACCCTTAATCATTCGGGGATTATATCTTTCACATCTTTCAAGGATTGCAATCATATGTTATTATCCAATGTTCAATAACATATTGCCAGACTTATAATTATTTCATCCACCACAAGAGAGCATATCCTTTCATAAAATATTCCTTCTCTTTGTGACAATTTCACTATTGTTTCACAAAAAGACTCGTTTATCTTCCACTGGTTTTATACTTCATGTGCATAGACTACTGGTCTAATTCTCTGCAATAGATTACACGTCTATTTTCTTCCATTTTATTTGGCCAATCATTACTTTGTGTACACTTTTCAATAGACTTTCATGATCCACTTCTTATTCATAAAATCAACTGCTCATAGCATGCAAAATATTACGACGTCGGTTTGCTTTTTGGTTCCATTCTATTTCAAACATGACATAGCTAGCTAGATCTCTGCATTGTCAAGTACTTGAATATTTTTATTCGTCATGTTTATGTCTCTTCTAGATCTCATTCGATCTCTTCTGGAGATCATTCAAAATCTTTCTTTCCTCGATCTGGTCATTCTAATTATGTGCTCTTTTTTTACGAGGATTATTATATTTGGAACCAAATAGGTCTATCACGTTTCATGCGATCTTTAGACTCACTAGCAGTCTGATATTATCCTTCTAGGACATTAATTCTAATTAGAGCATATATAGCTGGATAGGTGATTTCATCACTCTATTTGGGTTAGTAAATACGTCTGGCAATCAATACGCTAAAATTGGAATCATCTTTTGGACTTCTAATTCTCATCCTTTAGTCCGAGGATCATTGATAATTCATAGATACTTATATCTTTTCCCAGCTATTTTACTTTCTCCCCCAAATGTTGGAAAAACTGACTCATTAAAATGAGTCTTCAAATCAAGCCTTAAATAAATCATTCTTGGATAGCTATAGATATTTAGTATCATTCATATCCAACATATATTTTTATCCTCCATTGAGGACTTATCGTAGAGTGTTGTGGTGGAGCACTTTCACATTCAAAGATTTAAGATGAGAATAATTTGGTTTCTAATTTTAAGACGTCGTAATATTTTGGCCAATTTGGTTTCTAATCATAAAATCAACTTCCATTTTATTTGGCAAATCATTATTTGGTTTCTGACCTTAAACCAATAATTATGGGAGAATAATTTGATATTCATTGGCTTGATGCGAATCAATGCTACTAACCATTCCGTGTTTGAACATAAGCTTCAGGATGTTCAACACTTATTCTAATGGACATCCAATAATCAGACTTCAAACATGACTTCTAAAATACTCTTGTAATTTTATCAAGAAAGTAACATTGCAAACTCCAGGTTACAGATTTATAACAAGGATAAACATGACCTTCTAGTTGATGTGTCAATCGAGTCAATGCGCCCATTGAAGTGATGCATCTATTATTACCATAAGGTATCTAAATGTCACATAGTGGGTGATCAGCCCATAACTATTTTCTTGTATATATTTCAGAAAACTATTAGATTCCAAATTATTTATCTGGTGAAAGCCAGATTATTATATTGCTTTCTGAGCAAGTAACATATGATAAATCATTAAGAAGAATCTTCTAGATCTTCATGAAATGTCCACATAAATTTTCATAATTTCTCGCATCATCATTAAACCAGGATGACCAATCCGGTTAAGCCAAATATTTAATTTTAGTAAACTTCTTGTTCAGTTTACATTCTTAGTAAAGTTCTGGTTTACTTTGCTTCCCTAATCACTTACTCCCTTCAGGAGATATCATAATCAAAATTACTTCAAGAAAATCCAAAGCTAATGGTGGGAGTTGTCAGAGAATAGAAACTGAGGCTATCACTTAGTAGCCACTTTCTCGGTGAATTTTATCTATTTGGTCTTTATCATATTCACTTCAGGGAATTTGTAACACCCATGAACCAAAAAGTGGAATTTTAGTGGGTGTGTCGATCGACACAGAGGTGTATGTCGATCGACACGGGTTAAAATTAGACCGACAGGTTCGATTTAATTGGCCGGTTTGATGGGCCGGTTTAGGGAAACCCTAGGGTTCGATATAAAAGGCAGAATCAGAAGTTCTGGCCGTTTTTCAACTAGAGAATCAGATTTTTCAGAGAGATTTGGGAGAAGTTCTGAAATCAGAGAATTTGGGGTTTTTGAGAGATTTCTGGAGAAGGATTGGATCGTTGGAGGCCTGTTCTTGGGATTTGAGGAACATGTGAGGATCTAGAGTGAGATTCCGGATCAGAGAAGGAAATCAGGGGTTGTTCGTGATCGTTCTTCGCGTTCTTCATCATGTTCTTCGCGTTCTTTATCCTTTTCAATCCTAATCAAGGTGAGTGCATGACCGTAGGCTCGTATAAGTATAGGGGGCCAATGGAATACGATTGCTTGGTGGTTTTCGTGTGTTTGTGTGCGGATTGGTGCAGGAGACTCGACAGATCGCATCAGATTCGAGTCATGTGAGGATTGACTCGATTCTGGGTTCTGCGACGGGGCCTGTGTTCTTCGACACCTAGTGGTTGTGTCGATCGACACAGTGGATCCTGTCGATCGACATGGGGTCACTGATCATCGATACCTAGTGGTTGTGTCGATCGACACAGTGAGTCCTGTCGATCGACACGGTGTATTCTGGACTGGTTTTGTTGCTTGGTCGTGTATGCTTGTTCTGTGATCATCCTGGTATTGTGTTGGTTGTTTATACTTGTATTTAAATAGCCTGTAGACGGGATGACCGCGTCGCTGAGTATTTGTGATAATACTCACGCAGCTCTTTTTGTCATGTGTTGCAGGTAAAGAGAAATTGTGATCGTGGAATCGTGGCGAGGAAGAAGAGATGATTTAGGGTCTCACTTGGATTGTTATTCTATGGAATTCTTAGGGTGTTAGTCATTAGAAATTGTTTATTGATATTGGTTGATGGGTTGAACTGGTTTGCTATTTAATAAAGTATGGAGTTGTTAAACTGGAAATGTTGTTGATGTTTATTGTTCCGCGTTGCTTGGTTGTTGACCCATTGAGGATTATTATCTGCGATGATAATAATCTGGAGGGAAAAATTTTGAATTTTTGGGTCGGGTTGTTTCAGTTTGGTATCAGAGCCCTAGCGGTTCTAGGGCGGGTGCAATTGATTGATTAGGAAGTTAATTGATTGTTGTGTGGGTATGGAGTCTTAGATCATCTCTTCCGAGCCTTCAATGAGATTCCACGGTAAGTGTTGTATGATTTCTGTTTTTGTTCTAGTACTTAGTAATCTGCTGTGAGTGCAGAAGTATGGCTAGAGGTGCTAGAGGCAGAGGTCGTGGGGGTCGTGGAGGTCGTGCTGGTCGTGGGCGCGGGCAAGGGCTCGAGAGTGAGTCGTAGCCGCGAGTGTGGCCCAGGAGACCACGCATGAGCAGGTGGCAGACTCTCAGGCGTTTCAGGAGGGGTCCGTGGGTCCGGCTTCTACGAGTGTTAGTGTGAGGGCTGATGGGGCTAGTATAGGTCCCGGTGTAGTTGCTGGTGCGGCAGGCCCAGGTGGGGGTGCTCCCGCAGGTGTGGCTCAGGACCGAGATGATCGCCTGGCGGTTTTGCTGCAGTTGATCCTTGAGCGGTTACCAGGTGGGGTACCGGCTCCGGGTCAGGCTCCAGGAGTATAGCCAGTGGAGGCTGGGGTTCAGCCGGGAGTGGCTGGTGTTCAGCCAGTAGTGGCGGATGGTCACCCGGGTGTGGCTGAGGTGCAGCCGGTTGTGGCGGTTGCGGAGGAGCTCCCATCCTACCTTAGGATGATGGAGCAGATGTAGTGGATTGGCACCGGTTTTTTCTCTGGTGGTGCCAAGCCGGAGGAGGCCGATGAGTGGCGGCGGAGATTGGAGCGTAACTTTCGTTCGATCAGGTGTCCAGAGGGATACAGAGTAGACCTAGCAGTGCACTATTTGGATGGTGATGCGCATCTCTGGTGGAGAGGCATTGAGACTAGGCGGGTGCAGGCCGAGATGGTCTGGGAGAATTTCTTGGCTGAGTTTAATGCCAAGTATTTTCCACAGGAAGCGGTGGACAGGATGGAGTCGAGGTTCCTGAACCTGACTCAGGGGGATCGGACCGTGAGGGAGTTCGATTTGGAGTTCAGTAGACTCCTGGTACATGCTGGTAGAGGCATGGAGGGCGAACAGGCCCAGGTGAGGAGGTTCCTCGGGGGACTTTGAGCTGAGCTAAGGACTCGCTGCAGGGTGAATAAGTTCGCCACAAGGGCGGAGCTGGTTGAGACTGCGGCTGCGATTGAGGAGGACCTCAGGGAGCAGGTTGTGGTGGTTAGTCCACCGGTGCAGCAGCAGCAGCAGCAACCGAGGAGATCTCAGCAGCAGACGGGATCGAGCAGGGGCGGCAAGCCTACGCAGGGTCAGAAGAGAAAGTGGGAAAGCACTTCTAGGGCCAGTCAGAGAGGACAGAGTGGTCCGGGATGCTTTGGGTGTGGAAGCATGGATCACAAGGTGGCCAGTTGCCCGAAGAGGACTGAGATTCGGGGCGTCCAGGTGTGCTACCACTGCAGGGAGCCAGGGCATATCAAGCCCAAGTGTCTGAAGCTGCAGCAGATGGCAGTAGCGGCAGTACAGCCGTTGGCAGTCCAGCCGTTGGCCTAGATCGCAGCGACGCCGCGGGTATTTACCTCGGCTGAGGCGGGCGGCTCTAGCGCCAGACCGATCATAGGTATTGTTCCGACTTGACTTTTTCTTTTAAATTCTTGTGGATTGAATTTTAGTCGGGTTGAAATTGTGAGTCTGCGCTAGAGTGTCGGATCTTAAAGCACATGGGATTTGTGCAGGGACCTTAGTTGTGGGGGTGTGAGTCCCACGTGTTATTTGATTCGGGAGCTACGAATAGCTTCATCACTCCAGAGTGTGCGGAGGGAAGCAGGATCCGGAGCGATTCTGGGGAGCAGCCGGGAGTAGTTAAGGTTGCTGGTGGGAGAACGTTAGCTACTTTCAGGTGGGCTCGTGGTGTGGATGTTCTGGTTGCGGGAGATTTGATGCCAGCAGATCTGGTCATTAGTCCGGTGGAGTTGTACGATGTCATCCTGGGTATGGATTGGTTGGATCGGTACAAGGTCCATTTGGATTGTCATCGAGGACGTGTAGTGTTTGAGCGAGAGGCTGGGAGGTTGGTGTTTCAGGGGGTGAGACCGACTTCCGGAAGTCTTATGATTTCAGCGATACTGGCCGAGCAGTTGATTGGGAAAGGCTGTGAGGCGTATCTGGGGACGATAGTGATGCCAGAGGCTGTTGGAGAGGTTGCAGTTGGGGATATCCAGGTCGTTCGGGATTTTCAGGATGTGTTCCAATCATTGTTGGGTTTGCCACCGTTGCGGTCGGATCGATTTACGATTGAGTTGGAACCCGGAACAGCTCCGATATCCAAAGCACCTTACCGTATGGCTCCAGCAGAGATGGCAGAGCTGAAAAAGCAGCTGGATGATCTGCTGGGGAAGGGTTTCATCCGGCCTAGTGTTTCACCGTGGGGAGCACCGGTGTTGTTTGTGAATAAAAAGGATGGGAGTTTCCGGTTGTGTATCGACTATCGAGGGCTTAACCGAGTCACTGTGAAGAACAGGTATCCTCTGCCGCGCATTGATGAGTTATTGGATCAGTTGCGAGGGGCTACTTGGTTCTCCAAGATAGACTTGGCGTCGGGTTACCATCAGATTCCGATCGATAAGGCGGACATCAGGAAGACGGCCTTTCGGACGAGGTACGGGCATTATGAGTTTGTGGTGATGCCGTTTGGTTTGAAGAATGCACCAGCAGGGTTCATGCGGTTGATGAACGGGGTATTCCAGGAGTATCTGGATGTGTTCGTGATCATCTTCATTGATGATATTCTAGTATATTCGAGGAGTCCAGAGGAGCACGAGGTGCATCTGAGGTTGGTTCTGGAGAAGCTGCGGGAGCAGAAGCTGTACGCGAAGCTGAGTAAGTGCAATTTCTGGCAGCGAGAGATGAGCTTTCTTGGCCACGTTGTGTCTGCAGAGGGGGTGTCTGTGGATCCGGCTAAGATAGAGGCTATCGGAGGTTGGCCTAGACCGAGGAACGCCACCGAGATCAGGAGTTTTCTTGGGTTGGCAGGTTACTACCGGAGGTTCGTCAAGGGATTCGCGAGTATGGCGCAGTCGATGACGAAGCTAACAGGGAAGGATGTCCCTTTTGTTTGGTCTCCAGCTTGTGAGGAGAGTTTTGGGAAGGTGAAGGAAATGCTGACCAGTACACCTGTTTTGGCGTTACCCGAGCCGAGTGAGCCTTATGTGGTGTATACAGACGCTTCGGGAGTTGGTCTGGGTTGTGTGCTGATGCAGCAGGGAAAGGTTATTGCGTATGCTCCGAGGAAGTTGAGGAAGCACGAGTGCAATTACCCTACCCATGACTTGGAGTTGGCTGCAGTTATCTTTGCACTTAAGATCTGGAGGTCTTATCTGTATGGTGGGAAGGTGCAGATATTCACAGACCACAAGAGTCTGAAGTATTTCTTCACTCAGCCGGAGCTGAACCAGAGACAGAGGCGCTGGATGGAGTTAGTTGCAGACTATGACCTGGAGATTGGGTACCATCCGGGTAAGGCTAATCTGGTTGCAGATGCGTTGAGTCGGAAGAGGGCATCTTCAGATCAGGAGCGAGATATGGAGGCTCTGGTGAGCGAGATCAGCACGTTGAGGTTGTGTGTGATCTCACAGGAGCCGTTGGGGTTGGAGGCAGCTAATCAGGCAGATCTGTTGAGCAGGATTCGGGTTGCACAGGAGAAGGATCAGGGTTTGATTGATGCTTCTCAGGCGGCCGGTTCAGAGTATGTAGTCTCAGCGAATGGGATGATACTGGTGAACGGGCGGGTTTGTGTACCCAAGGATGAGGATCTGAGACAAGAGATCCTGAGGGAGGCTCATTCGAGTATGTTAACGATTCATCCGGGAGCGACCAAGATGTATTGGGACTTAAAACGGTATTATCACTGGGTCGGGATGAAGAGGGATGTAGCTAGCTGGGTTGCAGCGTGCAACGTGTGTCAGCTGGTGAAGGCCGAGCATCAGGTCCCGAGCGGGTTATTGAAGAGTTTACCTATTCCGGAGTGGAAGTGGGATATGATCACGATGGATTTCGTGATAGGACTGCCAGTGTCGCGGACATATGATGCGATATGGGTTATTGTGGATCGTCTGACCAAGTCAGCACATATTCTGGCCATCAAGAAGACCGATGGAGCGGTGGTTGCTAGGAAGTATGTGCGTGAGATAGTGAGGCTGCACGGGGTGCCAGCAAGTATTGTGTCAGACAGGGATCCGAGGTTTACTTCAGAGTTCTGGAGAGCTTTTCAGTCTGAGATGGGCACTAAGGTGCATATGAGTACTGCGTATCATCCTCAGACGGATGGGCAGTCTGAGAGGACGATTCAGACATTTGAGGATTTGCTGAGGATGTGTGTACTGGATTATGGTGGTCAGTGGACGGATCATCTGAACCTGGTAGAGTTTGCGTACAACAACAGCTATCAGGCGAGTATTGGGATGGCTCCATATGAGGCTCTGTATGGGAGGCCGTGTAGGACACCATTATGTTGGACTCAAGTGGGGGAGAGGAGCATGTTTGGTGCAGACTTTATTCAGGAGACGAAGGAGAAGATCCGTGTCTTGAGGCTGAACATGAGAGAGGCTCAGGATCGGCAGAAGAGTTACGCCGATAGGAGGCGGAAGGAGCTGGAGTTTGAGCTGGGAGATATGGTGTATCTCAAGGCAGCTATGTTGAGGGGTCCTAACAGATCCATTTCAGAGAATAAGCTGAGTTCAAGGTTTATGGGTCCGTTCAGAGTGGTGGAGCGGGTCGGACCGGTAGCTTATAGATTGGAGTTACCTTAGAGTATGAAGGCTTTTCACAAGGTCTTCCATGTTTCGATGCTACGGAAGTGTCTGCATGAGTCTGAGGAGGTGTTGGTGAGGATTCCGTAGGATCTTCAGCCCAACATGATGTTGGCGGCGAGGCCTGTGAGGATTCTCGAGAGGAGGATCAAGATGCTGCGCCGGAAGAGTATACCGTTGGTGACAGTCGTGTCGGACTGTGACGGTATTGAGGAGGAGACTTGGGAACCAGAGGCGTTGATGAAGACGAAGTTCTCAAAGTGGTTCGAGAAGTAAGCAGTGGCTTGAGCTTTTTTTCTGGTTTTCAGAGTCTGTATTAGCATGTTGCTATGTTGTGATATTGTATTTTGTTGTGTTGTAACGAGTATACATTTTGGAGATTTAATAAGATGAGTTGCCTTATTAAATGTGCGTTAAAACGTGTATTTTATGAGATTGACGGGTGCGTCATGTATTGGTATGACTGGTGATGTCATGGATTTGTGATGACTGGTAGGTCATGTGGAGGTCTAGCGGTAGAGTTCTATGTGAGTTAGAGCTTGTCTATCGGCTAGGGAGACTAGAAATGGAAGTTCTATGTGAGTTAGGGCTGTCCATGTTCTAGTAGGATTATCTGGGGATAAGGTTCTATGTGAGTTAGGACTTGTGATTCCCCAGATGGCGCTGGGAAATAGGGGTTTTATGTGAGTTAGAACCTGCCTATTTCCTAGGGGGAGTCTGGAATAGAAGTCTTATGTGAGTTAGGACTGTCTTTCCAGGGACTCTGTGAAACACCCTGGTGATTGGGTTGTTTCGGATGACCATGAGAGGTGATTTCAGTCTACAGGTGCTTAAGATGCATGTTACAGAGTGATTGCCCCAGGGGATCGTGGGTCTCCTGGGTATACGTGAGTGGACAGTGATGTTCTCTCCGGGGGAAGTGGTTCCCTTGCATATACTTTGAGGGGCCGAAGCCTCTCCAGGGGATGTGTGATTCCTCTGCAGCTGATAGCTTGATGGACTGTGTGTCCTGAGAGTGGGAGGGGCCGGAGCATACCGAGAGCTGGATGGACGGCGGTCCTGAAGGTGGGGTTGTATGATATACATCGAGAGCTCAAAGGGTGACGATCCTGAGAGCGGGGTGTTGTATATAGATATTAGTACGAGCAATAGTATCTGTAATATGGTTGTAAGCATGAGACTGGATGAACTTCGGGGATCGGGAGTGGATCTCAGGTGGTGCTGACCAGGTGGGGTCAGGATTGCAGCCGTGGTGAGACGGTGCAATGGGGCTAGTATGAGCTTGGTAGAGCTCGGGGATCAAGTGTGATCTCGAGTGGTTTTGACCGAGGGTCAAGAGAGTGGATTGGATGTCGAATCTAAGGTTTTGCTAACGTTTGGAACCAGGTTCGGACAACTTTGGTAATATATGTAGCGTCGTTGTTCGTACATGTTCTTTTTTATTGTTGTGCGATCATTTGGTCTAATTCGGGGTCAACGGTTGGTCGTGCATGTTCTTGTTTGATTGTTGGGCGGTCAATCGGGCAGCCCTGATCGGGACCAGAGGACGTTGCATCGTGGATATTCCGGGGGAATCTGGTCAGGTTTTAGACGAAGGTGCGAACTTTAGTGAGACGGGGTTGTGTGGTTTGAGTGTGATCTCGAAGGGTCAGCCGGGTTCGGGTCCGGTGTTTGTGACCATAGTGCGACGGTGTCGCAGGATTCAGGGTCGAATCCCTGTTAGTGGGGGAGAATTGTAACACCCGTGAACCAAAAAGTGGAATTTTGGTGGGTGTGTCGATCGACACAGAGGTGTATGTCGATCGACACGAGTTGAAATTAGACCGACAGGTTCGATTTAATTGGCCGGTTTGATGGGCCGGTTTAGGGAAACCCTAGGGTTCGATATAAAAGGCAGAATCAGAATTTCTGGCCATTTTTGTTCTGGAGAATCAGATTTTTCAGAGAGATTTGGGAGAAGTTCTGAAATCAGAGAATTTGGGGTTTTTGAGAGATTCCTGGAGAAGGATTGGATCGTTGGAGGCCTATTCTTGGGATTTGAGGAACGTGTGAGGATCTAGAGTGAGATTGCGGATCAAAGAAGGAAATCAAGGGCTGTTCGTGATCGTTCTTCGCCTTCTTCATCGTGTTCTTCGCGTTCTTTATCCTTTTCAATCCTAATCAAGGTGAGTGCGTGACCGTAGGCTCGTATAAGTATAGGGGGCCAATGGAATACGATTGCTTGGTGGTTTTCGTGTGTTTGTGTGTGGATTGGTGCAGGAGACTCGACAGATCGCATCAGATTCGAGTCGTGTGAGGATTGACTCGATTCTGGGTTATGCGACGTCGTGTCGATCGACACCGAGGTGGTGTGTCGATCGGCACGGGGCCTGTGTTCTTCGACACCTAGTGGTTGTGTCGATCGACACAGTGGATCCTGTCGATCGACACGGGGTCACTGATCATCGACACCTAGTGGTTGTGTCGATCGACACAGTGAGTCCTGTCGATCGACACGGTGTATTCTGGACTGGTTTGGTTGCTTGGTCGTGTATGCTTGTTCTGTGATCATCCTGGTATTGTGTTGGTTGTTTATACTTGTATTTAAATAGCCTGTAGACGGGATGACCGCGTCGCTGAGTATTTGTGATAATACTCACGCAACTCTTTTTGCCATGTGTTGCAGGTAAAGAGAAATTGTGATCGTGGAATCGTGGCAAGGAAGAAGAGATGATTTAGGGTCTCACTTGGATTGTTATTCTATGGAATTATTAGGGTGTTAGTCATTAGATATTGTTTATTGATATTGGTTGATGGGTTGAACTGGTTTGCTATTTAATAAAGTATGGAGTTGTTAAACTGGAAATGTTGTTAATGTTTATTGTTCCGCGTTGCTTGGTTGTTGACCCATTGAGGATTATTATCTGCGATGATAATAATCTAGAGGGAAAAATTTTGAATTTTTGGGTCGGGTCGTTTCAGAATTGACCAAAATATTCATACATGAGTATGATTTCTCATCAATGACTCAGTATTTTCTTAGCCTTAGAAGACTAGATATTATACTTCTTAAATTTCTTGTTCACGACTTTGTGTCTACAAGACAACATCGCAAAATGACTACGTTACGATTTTATGTATTAGATATATTCTCTCATTATAACTGAGTTAAATTCACTTACAGACTTTAAGTCTTGTAGTCTTAAATATCACATTTTGGTGATCACACTTTTCCTTTGAGAATTGTTCGACGAACTTAGTGAACATAATTTTCTGGATATGTCACTTATTGTATATGTGAGATTCTCTAATTTTTTCCCACGAGATGGTGAAACTTCAGATTCATCAATCTCGAAATGCCACTCTATAATCAACAACATTCTTTAATACTTAATTTTTGAGATTTGGGAGAGTATAACGCATCAATGATTTTAAATTGCGTTCTCATAGGCTAATTTTATATCTGCTCTTTAGGAGTTTTCACTCAGCTTTACATTTCTTAATATTGTATTCACACTAGATTCTTTCATCTAGAGAAATCTCTCTTATCTCTTACCATTTTTATCCTGTAGGAAATACTATCTTTGTGCTCTTCTAGAGCATTCATATACATATGTTCTTCTTAAGCATTCAATATGTTTCTTGTACTATCTTATATAGTACCATCTTTATTTTTTCATTTCTGGTGAAAATATGAGTTCTTGATAGAAACTCTTTGATCTCAATATTGACCATTCAGGACAATTTTTATAGCCACATTGGCTTAGTGCTATTATTGTGATTTTTATATATAAGACGTCACATTCACTTCAGGGAATGGACCATAAATAACTTGTTACCATTTTCTCTTCATAATTCTGGTGAGAATTTAATTTCTACCAAGAAACATCTTAGTCTTGACCACTCAAAACAACTTTTATAGCCACTTCTTTGGCTTAGTGTTATTAGTGTGATCCTCTCTTTTCTCATATAAGATGTCACATTCACTTCAGGAAATGGACCATAAGATGTGATTCATGAATTTTGTTGTAAAATTCCAACGATTTCTACCATTCATATCGTATAATCACCTCATCACACTATGATCGATTAATTCATTATTTCAAGCACATAATCCACTTCATAAAACATGATAATATGAATAATTAATCGTAATCATGAAGCAAGTCAAAAACAGTACGGTGCTTATAACAGTAACAAAGGTCTCGATAAATCATAATAGAGATGGCTGCTAGCGATTCCAACGAATAAAGCATCTAAGTAATAATTAACAAAGTATGCAAAACCATATTGATCAAAAATCCATTAGTAATTACTGATTAACATAAATCAATAAAGCATAAATCATGTGAATAGTTAATGGTTCAGTCCATATTAAAATAATACTTGATTCGAGATATGCCATATTGATAATTACGCAATTCTAAATATTGAACTCAACTTATGGACGTGATCATAAATTAATTAATTTATATATGCATGATCAAGTAATTAAATGGAAATCATGAATTGATGAACGGACAAACAATAACCAAACTAATCGGATAATTTAGCATATTAATATATAGACGAACCATAAATCATCCAGAAACTCCGTAATAACAAACAGAACGAATATTAAATCATGATTCAATAATCCATATATAACGATCGAACAAAGCGATACGATAATCAATATTAATAAGCATGATGATTATCCTAAAATATCGAACAAATCAATAAAACATGAAAGGGTAAATAGCACCATAGTTTATGATTGATTGTAAAAAATATTTTATGTTTCTTAACCGAACAGAATAATAATTATCAATTACCACTTATAGATTAGACAATCGATTTGACATCAAATAAATAAAGCTATAAAGCATGATCGTAAACCATCATGTCTTGGTAACTACAAAACAATAAACTAATTAACCATGCACCATATCAGATTAAAGAAAAACGATTTTAAGTATATATGGTTCATAATTTAATAAACTTTAAATATCTAGGGTAATACTTATCTCGATTAATAACGAAGATGGAGTAATCGGAGATGACGTCGAAGAATAGGGACAACATAAATTAGAGATTTTGGAAAAGATCTCTATATGCTCAGACGGCTAGGGTTTCATGATCTAAGGGCTAGGGTTTCATCCTCAGATGGCTATATTATCGTGTTGATAACGTGGCTCAACTAGGGTTTAGTAGTTGCTCAAGTGGCTAAGATTTTGTGAACAAACGGCTAGGGTTTTACTCAGTGGCTAGAACTATTCGTGCTGATAACGTGTTATGAATAAGAGAAAGAGAAAAGGAATTGTATTGTCTTATTCCATGAATAATATAAAGTATATATAGGATTACAATGACTTGGAGAACAAGTAGAACTTGGAGAGCAAGCAAGTCTAGAACCTTCTACAATATGGACCTATAATGGACATCCATATAGGTCCATTATATGGAACAAGTAGATTTGGAAGGTATTTATGGCGTATTGATGGCGGAGTATTTATTGGAAGGAATATTTCTTGGGATCTGCGGGCCTATATAAGAGAGGGTCACTCTGTCATTCTCTCATTTTTCGCAATCCAGTGAGTTTTGAGAGAGAGAGCACCGCGTGTTTGTGGGAGAGTTTCTGTCGGGTTGTCGTCGTGTCGCGTGTTCTGTCGCGTCGTATCGCCATCGTGTCACGTGTTCTGTCGCGTCGTGTCACCGTCGTGTCGTGTGTTCTGTCGTGTCGCGAGTTGTGTGGTGTCGCGAGTCTCTGTCGTATCGCGAGTGCCGTCGGGTCGCGGGTAGTTTATGTCAATCCGTGGGTGTGGGTAAGTTTCGTGAACCTTATGTTTCATCGTTTGTTTACCCTTGTTAGACCATAACTCAGTGTTTTTGTGTTGATGGGTACGGATCGAAGTAGTTTTGTGAAGAGTTGTGGTGCGCGATCGTTGGGTAGATCGATCAGTTGATTTTCGATAATTTGGGTAAGAATCGTTACCCATGGTGCTTTTCTATCGATAGTTTACCCTTGGTTTGGTTCTGATCTGGTTTTGGTTTGGTTTGGTTTGGTGGGGTTAGAGGATTTTTCTGTAGCGTTTGTACGTGGTAAGTATCGGTGGTTCGTGGTCGATTGTTCAGGTGGATTGTGCGTTTTTCCTCAACCAATCCGTTTGCTAAGGTGAGTGCGTGACCGTAGCTATTGTCTAAGGTTGTTTGTATGTTGGCTCGTGAAGCCATGTTTGTTGTTTGGTTTTGTTTGGCAGATACACTTCGGTGTATAGGTATACTTATGTATACGGCAGATACACTTCGGTGTATAGGTATATTTCGGTATACAGTTTGATGACGGTGTGCACACAATTATGTTATGTTTGGTGTCTAATAAACACGGTTTTTTATGAACGAAAGTTCAAGTTTGGTTTGTGATATGTTTGCTCGTTTGTTATACGATGATTCTTGATATTAGCTGGTGAGACGGGACGACCGCTCTCACTAAGCAATTCGTTTGCTTATGCGCCCTTTCATGGTTGCAGGTGATAAAGTGGCTAAGGAGTACGTGAGACGAGCTGGAACGGAAGGGATGGATTTAGGCTGGGTTCACGTTTGATGTTGCATTCGTTAGACTTGTTGGTTTGTTTTGAATTCATACATTCGCTAGGTTGATCATTTGGATTATGGAATCGTTTGCTAGTTCGTTAAGGAACCCTTGTTATTGTTGAACCTCGTTTGAATGGGATTATTTGATGGAATTTTATTAAGTTGACCCGTTAAGTATCGTCATTTATGCATGCGCGCTTAAGTTGTTAGACTTCCGCTGAATTGAATTGGAATTGGAATGGAAATTGAAATTAAAATTTAGTTGAATTTGGCTAAGTAAAATGAAAACCAAAATTTGACTAAGTATAACTAAGATCGCATGGTTCGATAACTTCCTTACCGCGGGTAGGATTTCGGGGTTGGGGCGTTACAGTTAGCCTCTAATCTTCATAACTCGACCATCATCTCCGTAGAACCAGCGAATCCCTTAATAGAAAGCGTATGTGATTGAATTCAGATATTCGATTTCATCCTCCATATATAGCATTTCCAATCTCCTCTTTTCCTTGGACACTCCGCCCTACTTCTTCTCAAAGGCCTTTTAATCAATAACGGAAGTGCAAAAGAAAGACATTACTCCTAAGACAAAAAAAAAAAAGATTAGAGCAAAAATGGAATGAAAAAAGAGTTCTATTACAATCACAAAGCTTGATTTCTTCAAACCTAAGAAGAAATCAGATCTATAAAAGGTGAGACAAAACAAAAAACACTATCTGAAAATATCGGAAAGCAAGTCCGAACATAGCCAAAATAATAAAACTGGATTGGCCAGATGTAAACTTGTAGATACATGAAACGCATGAAAAAACCATATATACATGCTGGGCAGATGTGGCTATGGAAGCCCACTCCGTCTGCCGGAAGAACAAGATACGAACACTGAACTTTTTTGAAAAAACGAATTTTCTAGAGAAAACTTTTCAAGAGAGCGAAAGTTTGGATATTAATTAGGGATTAAATGCATCATTATGCTAAAACAAAAGGAAAATTAAGTGTAGATGTAACAACTTTACTGTCAGTGTCTAATTACCAAAACCACATTCTATATAGAAATGTAATTTTAGTTGGGAAAACCTTTTGATCATGTTTGGAAAGGAAATAGAAATTTTTTAATTTATTGTTGAGAAAAATGATATAATTATTAATAATGATATAATTATTAATGATATAACATGAAGATTAATGTTTTGAATTTCTTTTTTGTTCCATAAAGATTGATGTTTTAGATTAATAAATGATATTTTCTGCAAACTTCAAGAAACATTAATTAAAAATATTTAAATTCTGAATTACTATTGGTTAATAAATATTAAAAAATATTTAATATTAAAAAGTAATACATTCATAATTTATAACTAATTATTCTTTATTTTGTGTGAAAAAGCCAAAACATCAATCTTCATGGAACAGAGGGAGTATCATTTTTCTCAACAATAAATTAAAAATTTCATGTTCCGAGTAATCACGTTCTTTCATTAAAGTTGTTTTTGAGTGAGTGAGATGAGAGATAAACAGAATTGAATCGGTGTCGACTTACGAGAATTGGAGGTTGAAGATGACGTCATCGATTTGGTAGGAGTAATTTGCTTGCAATCGAAATCACTGGTTTGCGCCAAGAAGTTTTAATATCAAGGGTCTCCTTACGGCAAGTTTAGTCAAATTTCAAAAATTGTAACAAATTTCGTTGGACTCAACAAGTTAACTCGGTGAGTTAGTTTTAGCATAGTTGAGTCGACTCACTGAGTTAACTCGATGAGTGGGTTTGAGTCGACTCAGTAGTTAACAAACTCTCAGCTATTACTATTACATTTGTTAGATGTCTAACACTAGATTTGTTGGAATGTTGAATGTATTAATCATTAAATATAAAACAATTCGTATTCCCGATAAATAAAATATTATCTGCTACTATATATGTGATGTATTCGTATTTAAGCATCTTTAGAAAATATTTTAATTAGCATTTTTAGATATTAGACATGTATTTGACATGTTTTGTGCATTTTAGACTTCATTTAGTATAGGTTGAGTCTTAGAGTCCTAGATGTTTTTTCTTGTATTTGTATTGCATATTTCATCTATTTTAGGTACCAATGGAGTCTTGGAGCAAGGAGGGATCAAACAGAAGAAGAGATCAACCAAGAAGATGAAGAACCAAACGTGAAGCAGTCTGCCTACTTTGCTGCCGACCTATTCCAGCACACAAGGTCGGCCGGGTTGATCGGCCCAGGAGACAAAGAGAAGGATACAATATGCCATGTCTGTAGCCAACCAAATCTAGCATGCATGGTCAGCCGTGTAGGTCGGCCCGAAGCCACTTCGCAGCATTTGAGCGGGTTGACCCGATTTGACTTGGGTTGACCTGCATACACTTTTCCTTTCCTATAAATAGTTTTAAGCACATTAAAACGCTAAGCTTGGATCTTATCTCTTTTCTTAAGTTTTTTCTCTCTAAGTTTAGACATGATTTTGTTTCTCTCATTTTGATTTACTTGTCTTATTTTGATATATCCAAATTAACATGGATATAAATAGTTTCTCTTATTTTGATTTACTTGTCTTTTTGTTTGAATCTTTTGTGATTTATTGAAGTTTAGTTTCTTAATCATGTTTATCTTTTCACTTGTTCTTGATTTGTTGATTGTTACCTCCATGTATGAATAGTGATCTTATGGGTTATGGGTTAAGTAGATTAGGGTGATTTGAAGTTGGGTTATGGTATATTAAGCTTAGATATTAGATAATCTTTCATATAAGATGTTATTAAAGCTAGATTCGAATTGATCTCTCAAATTCTAGAACATGGTCTTTTTATACCAGGAGGGTGTTTGTGGAAATGTCTAAGTGAATTTTATATGAGCAAATCACATCTTAACCAATTGACCGGTTATGTTTAAGGTGATTTGTGGGTTTAGGGACTTGTTAACATTGCTTTTAGAGTCATTAATTGCTAAACGAAAGTTGATACTAATTAAGGAGTTTAAGAAGAGATTAGTGCCATGGAATTGGATTAGTCTTAAATTAGTGATCCTTGTCCTAGGAATGAACTTGATTAGAGCTTAGTCCCATCGCCTAATGGATAATTCATTCGAATCAATTGATTTAACCCATGATCTATATCTCTTTATATTGATTCCGTTTTTTTTTGTTTAGACTTGTTTAGTGTTTGCATTCGTTTGCTTCTTGATTTTAGTTTGTTTCATTTCTACTTATTGCTTTGTTTTATCTTGCTTGTTAGTTTATCGTTTTCATATTAGTGTTTGCATTTCATTTTTAATTGTCATTAAGGAACCTAAAGAAAACCCAAAAACATTTTAGTTTTAGCTTCTAGCGTTCTTTGCATTCTTATTGTTCTAATCATTTTCTTTGTGGATCGATCCCTAAATGCTACACGATATTGCCATGCACTTGTTGTAGTTTAGGGTTAAAACTTTGTAGCGGTTTTACTCTCTATCAATATGTGAAACATGTAACAGTGAACTTAGAAGACTGATTTGAATATAGCCATACTTATACAAAACAAGAAAATTCTCCAGTGGATTTGATTAGAAAAGATGATGACCCATCACCGAACACCATTAATCTCGTCGACAAAACCAAGCAGTCAAGCACTGTGAACCTTGCGTTCCATATTTGCTCTTATGGGATGGAATTAGATAACTCATTAGTAATCGACTATAACACTTCTTAGATGTTTAACATTGAATTTGCTAGTTATGTTCAACCATTAAACATCTAACAATACATATTACCGATAAATGGAATGTTATCTGCTATTTTAAATGTTGGCGGTCTAACAATGGCTTTAAAAAACTAGTTCGAAATTCAAAGGTAATCATCTAATTTGCTTATAACTTCGATAGATTCTGAAAAATTATTATGTTGTCATTTAATAGATAATCCATTGTTAATAAAATAACAAAGTAATACACAGTGTTGTGCTTATAAATTGGAAATTTTGCTAAATTGATTCAAATCGAAATTGGTTTTGTCCCAATAATCTTTTTTTTTTTACCAACTTTTTTCTTTATTACCCTTTGATTAATATTAGAATTTACAAATAAATGGTTTTTATAATTTTATAAAATCAGGAAAATACAAAAGAGTAATGTACGGCATATGGATTCATGTTTATATTTTTTTCAAAAAAAATCATGATAGAAAATTATTTATTTTTCCTTCTCCATGGTCGAATCTACTAGTACATTAGGTGTTCTGCGAATTTGTATAAATCTACGAGTGGTAGAAGGAAGTATTCTACTAATTGTTCACGTTCTACATATCGCAGATTGCACATTCCACCAATTTGTTTCAGTACTACCAACCGCAGAATAATATTTTTACCAATAACTTTGTGTTCTACGATACGCATAATACATATTCTACCCATTTTTCTACCGTTTTGTCTATCTTCTACCAAATGGTAGAAAGGATATTCTACCAAAGTTAGTTTTAATCATCTAAATCTAGAACCACTAATTATTTACTTTCCAAAAATCATTTTATTCGATATTTACTTTCCAAAATCATTTTTCTGTCAAAAACAATTTTAATTTTTTTTGTCAAATGTTTTTCAAGTAGTTTGGAAAAAAACACATTTTCATTTTTTTGAATATAATGGAAAACCTATATGAATATAATATTTTAATTTGTTTCATTGTTTGATTAAACATCTATAACTCACTTGGTTCAAAAACTCATATACCTAGATTCGAGGTCTCGACTTTGATGTCACATGGTGACACAATTTTGCATTTTTTCGAATCCTACAATTTTTTTATTAAAAACGGAAAACCTATATGAATATAATGTTTTAGTTTGCTTCATTGCTCGATTAAACACCCACAACTCATTTGGTTCGAAAACTCATATACCTAGATCTGAGGTCACCATTAGTGGATTTCTTGGGAATAAGTTTGATGATACAATATGCTTTGTGGACTCTGGAACAAGATCCACCATGGTTTCTCATAATTTTCCAGAACAAAAGGCTTAAGTCCACCATTACAATATGCCTTGTGCATTTAATACCTTACCTTAACAAAGCCACGTACATTTGGTTACAATTTCTGAGACGTATACCAACAAAACATCTATGCTGCTTCGCCTCCCTTTTCGTCGTCACCTCTGATTTTGTTAACTATCCTCTGAATCATTTGTTCGCATGTTTTTGGAATTAACAGAAGTTATTTAATGTCGCGTAAGGTCGCAAGTCTTTTTGTTGTATTTCCAATCACTTCGAGACATGACCAAAGCAATACCACATTGGTTGTAATGTCTTTGTGACCAGTGAATACTTCTACAGTACCACAGAAACATAATACATAGTTGCAGGAGTTAAAGAACTTAAGAATTACAAAGCATCATTCGAGAAGGAAACTTGGTTTTAAACCTAAAACGAATTCAGGAAGAATCAGTGGTAACCCAATCTTTTGGCAGTGAAGACTTGAAGATCTGAGAAAGAAGATCTTGATCTCTCTTGTCTGGTCTTTTTGAACCAAATCCTTGGCGCAGACCAAGTTCAACAGCTTGTCTTCCTTCTTCAGCTATTCTTTCCTA